>OX375876.1:91138831-92338831 GCA_947359465.1 Metellina segmentata
ATATAGTATTTGACTGGTACAAACAAACCTTTTCACCAGGTGAAAGTTATTTCCTGCAATATATGTTGCTAAAATCATCGCCTACTTTCTAACAGTTAAATTATATTCATACAGACTACGTTGCTTACAGTAAAATAATTAAAGTCTAGTTTTTTTACGTAGAGATACTTTTAAATCCCCGACTTGTTTTATAGGAATGTCTCCAATCCCTACAAACTAAGGAATCCATGGGAATTTTAAGTATTTGGAACAAATATGTAGTCAACCCGTATTAAGTTAGATTGCTGAGACTGGTATTGTAAGAAGTTAACCTTCCTCTTACCAAATATGGACATGATTTTACTCTACGACCAATGACATCTTAATAAACCTCCTCCGTCGTTGTCCCAATCTTACCCCATTAAGTGGGATAAATTTGGAACAGTACATTTTTTCGCTTACTACGCGACCAATGACATCTTCGCTTACTCTACGACCAATGACTCTTTCGTTTACGACCAATGACATCTTAATAAACCTTCTCCGTCGTTGTCCCAATCTTACCCCATTAAGTGGGATAAATTTGGAACAGTACATTTTTTTGCTTACTACGCGACCAATGACATCTTCGCTTACTCTACGACCAATGACTCTTTCGTTTACGACCAATGACATCTTAATAAACCTTCTCCGTCGTTGTCCCAATCTTACCCCATTAAGTGGGATAAATTTGGAACAGTACATTTTTTCGCTTACTACGCGACCAATGACATCTTCGCTTACTCTACGACCAATGACTCTTTCGTTTACGACCAATGACATCTTAATAAACCTCCTCCGTCGTTGTCCCAATCTTACCCCATTAAGTGGGATAAATTTGGAACAGTACATTTTTTCGCTTACTACGCGACCAATGACATCTTCGCTTACTCTACGACCAATGACTCTTTCGTTTACGACCAATGACATCTTAATAAACCTTCTCCGTCGTTGTCCCAATCTTACCCCATTAAGTGGGATAAATTTGGAACAGTACAGTTTTTCACTTAGAAACACCAAGGAAAAATCGTAGAGAAGGGAAGACAAATATGGAATAACATTTATACTTGACAAAAAGTTTAACTTAAAATGTTGATTTTTGAAAAATTTGCTAAATTTTTCAATGAACTGTTTACTAACTGTACACAAAATATTTTCTTTGTTACTGGGGCTGGGGAGAAATATTTAAAAATACAATTTTTAAGATAAAGATTTTTAAATATCTAAATGGTTGACAAATATGGAATACTAAAAATCTTTATTAGAATTGGGCACAAAATATAATAAAGTGTTTTATTAAAAGAAAAATAATACCCTTAGTTAAAGAAACATTTTTGACGGAAAAAATATTAGATAGGCATAAATGGTAGTCTATAGAATACAAACAAAAACTAGATTATAGAACGGTGTCTAATATTTACAAAAACCGCACACGTAACTTCCACTAGAGTAACCAGCACATATTCTGTGTGTGCAATTCTTTACATAAGAAATATGGGACACAATCTTCTACTTTGGTTTTGTGTGTGTATCTTCAAGGAAGTTTCCATTACAAAAAATACAAAATGCTTCATCGGCGTCTGATTTTGTATCGGGATGCTTGTGTCAGATTCATCTTGAACACTGTATAAGCTATGATCTTCCTCGTCTGATTCTTCTTGATTGTTTTTCTATTTTTGGCCGCTGCTTTCCTTTTTTTAGCGCGTGTATTTTCTTCAGACGGATGTTTGCACTTAGCGGTTTCTTTCTAATCAAAATTACTTTTCGAAATTTCTAATTTGAGTTTATATTGCAAAGATGTAATCACTGAAGACTGCCCCTTTCTTCCTCGATTAGATTTTTTTATTTAAATTTTTGGAATCTGGGATATGTCTTGTGGGTTAACTATAATTGAGGGTGTAGATGTTAGTGGATCGTACCATTGTCTTTGGCTCTTCAGGTAGATGGCTCTTCAGGTACAGCCAAGAATGTGAAAACTGTCGAGGAGGGATTTTTTTAGGAGGGTTTTACTTTTTGAAGAAATGTTTAAATTACAACGTATATAAATGTGTTTGGATTCCTCCAGAAGGATGGCAAGCGAAGATTGTGCCAGGAGGAGCTCCTTTGGTCAGTATAGAGTGCTAAAGTTTTTCCTAGAAAGTATAAGTAGGTAAGATTATATGTCCCCCAAGCACTAAAGTATAAGACAACTAATGAGTGATCCTCGTTCAGCCGAAGTCAAAGCTCCTACTTGACGTTTTCCACGTAAAGCAATCACTTGTGGTGTTTTGGTTTGCAGGACAGATAACACTGTTTCATCTACATTAAATATAATTTCTGGTGGATATTTATAGCATTCCATTTGTTCTTGCAGAGCAAAAAACGTTTTACAAATTTTTGTTTGTGAAGCCTTTTGCTCGAGCTACTGAGTTCCTGTTAGTTTCCTAAATGAAATCACATTCTTATGTCTTATGAATAGTTTTAACCACCCTTTTCCTGCCGTATCCAAAGTTTCAAAGGGATTTGGAATATTCTTTTTTTTTGCAAGCTGGAAAGCCATGTTTCGTAAATCTGCTCCTTGTGAGACTAAACAATTTTTAAATAAACAGATAAAGTTTTTTTCCTACCCAAAAAAGGTTTGATGGAAGTGACATCTTTTTGTCCATCTGAATAGGGTTGTTTCTGGCACATCAAAGTGTTTGGACGTCCTCAAATATCCCCACCTTTTTTCCTTTACACCTTCGACCGCTTTTTTCATACCGCGTCTGTCTTTCTTAGCCTTTTATCTCTACATTCCTTAAAATAAAGAAAATGGTTTCTTTTAGCAAACAGTATACAGATATGTAATACTATTCCACAATTGTAACCCTGCTAGTATTCCATATTTATCGCCTACTAGACATTTGTTTTGGGAGGTTATAAATATGGATCCAGGAAACGAAACCTGGATTGTTTATAAACGACAATAAACCTCAAAATGTGCCCTATTAGCCCACATAAATATCACAAACAAGGAAGTAAAGGTTAATTATGAAAATAATAAAGGGAGGACTTACCGAAATCTACACTTTCCTAAAAACAAAGTCATAATAAATACGTGGAAACGGTTAAAACAGCAGACAACCCTAAGTTAATGGCGGTTCAAAAGGACGACCTTCGCTTTGTCACAACTAGGTGGCAGCCAGGTAACAGAATAAACTTAACTATTCCATATTTGTCTTCCTTAATCAATGGTGTCTCAATGATACACATAAATGTTTCAGACATCCGACATAGTATTACAAAAAAGGTTTTAGCTGTACCTTGTATGATTATTTTGAAAATTAGAGTAATAAATTGAAAATAATAGGATTGTCAATGTTAGTATATAACATTTTAACTTAAATTAATTGCTTGAAGGGAATTTATAAATTGGTAAACTATCAGATCTTTAAGTTTGAAAATTTCCCGTCGGCCAATTTGTTCAGGATGGTTGATCTTTGGATTATTTTGTCCATCGAATAAAAAACTTCATTAGGAATTGCTGGCCATTTGCAGTTCAAGGCGGACTTCATGGTATATATGAGTACTTCGTCATTGTTTTTTATCTCGATGATCCGTCTCGGGTAAATTTCACCTTGGTACCAGTACCTCACCATAACATAGTCTCCCGCCGTCAGGTTCATGAGGAAACTTGAAGGTTGATGGATTAGAATCGTTGGAACAAGCTGCTCTTCCAAGTCGCTGAATGTTTTGCTGTCTTCAGTCTTGTAGTGAACTTTTATCACTAGCGTCATGGCTGATTGCTCTCTTCGTTTTCTCCGGCACCACAGTACTCGCTGTTGTGCTCCCGCACCATTCGATGTCAATGGTTGGGAATCTGATGCATACGGCTGAGTTGCAAATGCCGGTAACAACACAGCTTTAAGTTTCTACGCTGAAACACTTTTCCCTGGGAACATTCAGTATATTTCTCTGGATTTTGCGGCCTTTCGTCGCAACTTCACGCTTTATCGTAATCTGTCCTAGGAAGCGAGGGAAGAAATGGACAAATCCAGGCCTTTTGAAGGTAAACTTTTCTTTTGGATGCCTTTAGATGTCAGTGTAACTACAGTTTCAATTAAGTGCCGTGAGATAGCAGAACATAACGGTTGTCTTGGTAGAGGTTATTGCACTGTAATTCGACACGCTTGTCACTGTTTGGAAATTCCAAAATTAACCTCTGTCCCTAGGCGGTGCCTGCAATTCTGATGGTTGCGAGATCGGCGCTTAGACCTGGCTAAAGACCATCGTGTTCAATAATGGTGGCTGGGGCACGTTAAATAGGTCGTGGTCACAAAGTCCCCCATGTTCCCATACCAAATCAATACCTGATCAGGGGGTTATCGGCCTCTGATTGGGATCTAAATTACGATATGTGTGAGTGAATGGATATGTGAAAGGGACCTTCTTGTAAAACGGATGTGTCATGTATGAAGAAGTCCAACCCTCCGGGGCAATGGCACCCCCCAATCGGGCCATATATGGCCCGCACGACAACAACAACCGCTGTCCCAAAGTTGCACTCCAGTCTTGGTGTTATACTGGTGTACGGTATCTTATTGGGATATATTTTTAATTACGGAAACAAATAAGCAATTTTATTAATTTTACCTTTGAAAAATTGAAAAAGTCCCACTGAATTTTTTTAAATAAAAAGTAAACCAAATGTACAATTTTCCATTAACAATTGCGCCTGCTCGTTAGGTTAATTGTCCTGCCCGTAAAACTGTCAACTTGATTTTCAAAAATAAAAGGTGGTTGGTATTTTTTTAAACTAGCGTCACTGGGAAAATGCAACGAGCCGCAAAAATAAAAGGCAAACCATGTGTAATGCACAGAAATAAATCTCTTAATTTCGCCGTGCATTTTTACGCCGAAACCATCTAATTTCAATATTTTTCGGCAACCAAAAAGGGATGTGACCGTACTTGGCGACATGTCGGGATCTTTATACCCTTGGACTTAGGGGTAATCTACCTATGTTCATCATCCAGAGATTTTTTGAACTACGATAGTTCAAAATAAGAATTGGTCCTACCCTCTCGGACTCTTTCATCCAGTACACATGTGTACCTCAGGGCAGCATTCTGAGCAGAGTATATTTTCAATCAAATTTAATAACATCTTGCATCAATTACCACCCTCAGTGCAAGGAAACTTATATGAGGAGGACCTTAACATCTTCTGTCAAGGAAAAGACATGCGATATATTGGACAACTCCAGCCGGCCGTTTCTCGCTTGATGAGATGGAATGTCGATAACGACTTTAGCTTTTCGGTTCAAAAGACGTTATACGTTCATTTCTGTCGACTTCGGAACCTGCATCCTGACCCAAATATTTCTGGATGGTAACAGGATTGCAGTGGTGGACAGAGTAAGGTTTCTCGGTATTGTTTTTGACCATAAACTTGCCTTCCTCCCCACGTCGAGCAGCTGCGGTTGTCTTGCGAGAGGAGGCTCAATCTGTGAAAGGTACTCTCCAATACAATTTGGGTGGAACGGTCCTCCATGCTCAATGTCTATCTTGCAATAAATCGATCCAGATTAGACTATAGGTGTTCAGCCTATGGTTCTCTTCCCGTCTATCTATTCTTCGAAATCTTTATACAGTGCATCACGCAGCTCTGAGGATCTGTTCTGGAGCCTTCCGAACATCACCCATGAAAAGCCTTTGTGTTACGTGTCGAAGCACAAATGACTTCCACACGTCTTTTGCTGTCGCTTCGGCTATATTTTCGCATTCTATGTCATCCCTGTCATCCACTATAAGGTTTGCACTTCGGCACATCTCTTGATCGCCTTTCCTGAATTCCATCGTTCGGTTACGAATGCGAAATGTTCAGAGTACTACAGTTAATAATATCAACGTTTCTGAGAGTTCTTTATAATCTATGCCCCTTAAAACCCCACAAATGTTTATCACTTGGACCTTTTCTCAGGGTTTGGAAAGTCGGTAGTCTAAATACTTTTTGCAACTTCAAATGTATCAGGAGAAATTCCATTGCGGAAACAACATTCAATGCATGTTCTTTGCTCAATTACACTCGACATTTTGGAAAATCAACGTAGTAAAAATTCTTCGCTTATTAAAAACATATTTATTTTCAGACTATAAAGTTAAATAATTCCTTGACTGTTGCCACATGTTTATATATGTCATAAAAATATTTGATAAACGTTTGGAGACGATATCTACAGTATTTGTACTTTAAAGGAAGAATTCCGGATACTTTTTTGATCACAGAAGTATATAGTTGTCATCCTCATGTTCCAAATGTATATACTGGTCATCAATCATGTAAATTTTTTTTTGCAAAATTTCTCATCTATTTTAAGGATTTTAGCCTTCATCTATCATTTCTCGTTTGAAAACAAAGATTCGTCTTGTATTTATATTTTCCAACTTCAGTATTTTAACTCTTTTTTGTACAATTTCAAAGCGTAACTTTTGGACTATTTTTTTTACTACTTTAGCTGCTATTTTACCTGCTTTTATTGGGTATATTTAATCTTGCGTTAGGCCCAGCTTGTCCGCTATAGGACCTTGCACCATTAAACTCCAATCAAATTCTTAATCGATGGAATTTTTCAACGCTTCATTCATCACGATCAAAATCAAGATAAATAAAATTGGGAAAAGCAAAATCGGACAAGAAACATAACACTAACTAGAATCATGGATATCCATGAAATGTGACACTGCTACTTAAGATGAATACTCTTGAATTCGAATACCTAGGATGAGTGGGGGAAAGTTGGACAAAACCGGGTCTCAAAATGTGTGTTTTCTTTCCTAAGCACCTACGCGGATAAAATGTCTTCAAGATCTACTTAAATGATAAATAAGTTCTTTAGTTCCAAAAATAAATATTTTTAAATGTGAAAAATCGATATTTTTTGGGGAAAATAAATTATTCTTTGGAAGTATGAAAGTACTCGGTTTTATCCGACCTGGTCAGATAAAACCGGGTATATATAGGAATAATTAAAAAAGTTTTTTTGTTTTTAGATGAAATATTTATTTACAACAACAAATTAATACAGAGGCCTTCCTACACTGAGGAACAAACGTAGGTTTAAAAATCACGGAACATAAGTATTTTTGAATTTAATGTGTTTGGAATGTATAGTAAATTAAGCTAATTGATCAGATTTGTAAAAAGTTTTAAACTACAGGCTCATGCACACATCCTTTACAATTGAAACATTGTATCCATCCTTCCAGAGATTTTTAACAGGTGTACAATTCATTACAAAAGATACAGACCTTGTCTCATTCCACATCGTCTGCATTTGAGGCCGAGGAGTCTGTTTCGATGCGGAACTTTTTTTTTTCTTTCGTGTTTTGACCGTTTTTTGCTTAGGGGCGTTAAACAGTTCCTTTTTTAAGTTTTACGTTTCTGTTTTTTTGGTTATTTTCTTGTTCTCCAAACTCCAATTCCTACCTGGTCCTATCCAACTACCAAGGTCTCGGTTTTATCCGACAACGCCATAAATCAAAAAAGAAGGCTTAGCATGTTTCAAACATGAAGAAAAACGTGGCTTAATAATTTAAAATAATAGCTGAAAAAGGTGCTATCAGATGTTGTATTCACCTGAAATAAATCAGGAATTAGAAACTACAGAGTAAAATCTGTGGACTAAAAATTGAACCTTTACTACTCGAATTTTTTAAAACATCGTCATCGACAAATACATAATTGACACTGCCTTTCATTCAACTCCAAATAACATGTCGGTTGTCTGCAACCAATTTCATGCGTTATCCGACCGATGGTAGTAATAATCTAGCCAAAACTACCAGGTCCCGGTTTTATCCGCCTACCCGGTTTTGTCCAACTTTCCCCTACTTTGTATCAGAGTACTATTAATAGAGCTCTTCCGGTATTTCAATACTTAACCGATATCTTAGATACCAGTACTTTGTTATTCAAATACTCGAATCTGAATGCATTGGTATTCGAATACTCGAATCTGGATGCATTGGTATTCGAATACTCGAATCTGAATTCCATTGATATTCTACTACTCGAATCTGAATTGCATTGGTATTCGAAGACTCCTATCACTAATGTTTAATGGACAATTATTTCATTACGTATTATCTATAGTCGTGATTAAAATTTTATTTAGTTGAACATTCGATAAAAAAAATTATTTGTTTAAGCTCAACACTACTTACCAGAAAAAAATTAATCTTACTAATTACATTACCTTTCCATCTAGGGATTAAATACAGATACAAATGGTTGATTCCGTACTTTTTAAAGAAAAAAGAAGTATTTCCAACGCAAAAGCGGTTCGACTCTTACCAAGTGGAAGCCGAAAATGATCCCGAGAAAATAGGCTTTCTTGTACCTCCAGAGGAACACATTCTGGAGTCTCCTTCAAGTGAAGCTGATCTTCTGGAGGTAAGCATACCAGAGTGTGATGTTAATTAACCCTCTTTCCTAGAAAATGCTAGAACAAGTCCGTTAAGACGTGTTTACACAGGAGCTGCAAACACGGCGCCCCTCCGAACATCGAACACATCCAGAGAAACAGCATTCAATTTATCATTAGGTTTTCGTGTCGGGGTGACGTTATCGAGTGTTTGCAACATAATTTTGTTTTACACCAGGAATCGGTAAAGATCAAAGGGAGAGGGAGGTAGCAACGAGAGGCAGTACTGGAACAAGATGAGTAAACCTCGTATTCGCGCTTGAAAAACAAACTTTTGGTATGCCTATTTATGAGTCTCGCCAAAGTGTTGTTGTGAGGAGTCGCCAAAGTTGTGATCTGGGACCATCAAACGGAAGGGAAAGTCCAGAAAGCTTAGCTGGATACTAATGATGAGTTGGAAGTTCGAGTGATATTCATAATCAGGGGGGGAGGGGGGGCTGTAAGAACGAAGTTGGGAAAGTTCTTCTTCAGACCGAATCGAACTTAAATGATATTGCAAATAAAATTTTAAATACCATCAGCTTTTAAAAGCATCGTGATGAATCTGAAATCAAACTAAATTTAACTTGCCTTTCCCCCAACAAAATTTCTCGAATTGAAACTCCCTTTTTAATTTGTTTCACTGAACCATTAATTCCACATTCAAGCAAAATATATAAAGGGTTCTGTCACTCTAACCCTCGTAATGTCTTTTAATTATCAATATAAAAGTTATCTAATCAATATGATTTACATTTAATCTGAATACTGTTCTATAAGAACTAATCTTGGGTTATTATGTATGTCCTTGTTACTGTTTTTTTACTCCATTGAGTTCAAAGAATGCAAAACAAAGCTATAAGATGAAAAGAGAAGATAGTCTATACCCATAAGGACTATACTCTTCCTGTATCGATAACAGTCTAGAGGCAAGGAATGCAATTTAATGGTTGAGATGGGGCGTATCCATTTCCTCAAGGAAACTACACAGCATGCAATAAGGGTAAGGAAGAATGAACGACACGTGTGAATATGTGGATAAAATTGTGACCAGTGACGATGAAGGTTTATGACCCCTTTTGCTGCCCTCTTTTCAACAACGGCAAGGGGGTGAGAACTCTTCTCAACACCACGGGGTGCCGAAGGACAGGGTGAGCGGTGATTGTCTGCAATACCGAAAGTGAACGAAACAGGGGAGCATTTTCATCCCAAATTTCGTCTCTGAGAAATGTCCTCCCTAAAGTTGCAGTCCTACTCTTCCTGGTGGGAAACAAGGTTGGAGTTACAAACTCGCCAAATATCCCGACACGAGATATTGAAGATAAAATTAGTGCAGTCTCTCGAACTATTTTCGATGTTTGGAGGGGGACCCCGGTGTAAATGAGGCTTTGCCATTTATCTAGGCTTCAGGAATGTTTTAAAGGGCCGGTTGGAAAAGCATCTGATAAGCAACCGGAGGGTAGCGAGTTCTAATCCAACCGAAGACTATTGTGTACACAGAGATTGGTGCATGTTAAGTCTCTCGTCACCTCAAATGTCCTCACTTTGACGTGGTATGGAAGTTTGGAGAGTAGGGTGTTAGTTCAGTTGTTGTCTCGTCATCTGACCGGGGTTCAAAATTGTGATATTGTGTCCTCAGATCTTGGAATTACGGAACTTTGTGAAAAGTCCGTGCTTTTTTTTAACCTTCCCAGTGCTGAAGCAATGATTGAAGGGGTGGCAAAAGTCAAGGATGATGCAGGTCAACACGTTGGCGTGGTGTGGACGTTTGGAGAGTGGGGTGCATCTTGTTGGCTCGTCGTCTGACCGGGTTCAAACTGCGATCTTTTCGAATCTGTCCCTTTTTGATTGATCGCGTACTATCATCAACAGCCCGTTGTGTTGATCCAGTACGACGTTAATTAAAAATATCATACCGGGATATTTGAAAGATTTTGCTTCCCCAGGGTTCGGGAAATTTCTTTAATAGTTGTTTACAAGCGATACCGAATCGATAGTTTTGTAGAGTTAAAAGCTTGTCAACGTAAGAGGCCTGCACGACAACTACTCCTTTCTTGGCTAAAATATCCACATTATCGTTGTTTGCAACGATCGGGATCCTTGAAAGATCCAGGATGACTCAACATAGGAATAGAAGCGAACGTGGGAACTGGTGGGAACGTATAAAACAGAAGGTTAAAGAAAGTATAAGTAATATTATAGACACTCTAGCCTCACTCAATAGTTTGGCAAAGCTTGACCAAACCTGGCTCTCGTTACGTAAAAATATCAACCAATCAGGCCTCCCGCGCTGTCAGATCAGATCCAAAGAACCATGAAATGTTCGAGAGAACCCCAGCAGTGATTCTGTGAGTATACGAAACTGATCTACTCCCAAAAGAATACCACAAATTGTCAGTCTGGAGTGATGAGTCGCAGCAAACTCCGCAACACTCGGCCATACATTTGATTTCGGCCTATCTTGTGTATACGACACTCCTATGTTTTATTAACTAGTCTTAGAATTGAACACACGAATTTTATGCACACATCTTTTATACATTGAAATTAAACGCGTGTGTGATCCCCTTTATAATCCGACATATATTAATTGATTGTCCAGGTTTTAATCGCCTCCGTCGATCCTTTTAATGCATCAACGTTAGATTTGCAAGATTAGATCGGGGTTTTTCGCCCCCCCCCCCAAAAAAAATCAATAATCTGCTCATTGTCGTCAACTAATAATTATTAGTTAGCGATTCAAGTGTGCAAATTTCAGATTTTTAGGTACGAAACTACTTGTAACCCACTCCAGAATTATTTGAATTGCAACCCCCTGATTTAAAGCGTTTTAAAACTATTTACCCTGTTTGATAATGAATCTTTTCCTCATTTCCAGGGATCGGATGAAATATTCTTCTATGGAGTAAATTCAGAATCCCAATACATGGTTGTCCGGTTGGTGAGAGGTTTGAACCATGAAGCAGAGGCCATGATTCACTTGCATATGGGTAATGGAAAAGTCTACAATCTGAAAGATGCATTTGGGTTTCAACAATCTGGTTGTGATGGAAGAGTCTTCTCTTGTGGAGGTCTGAAACTGCAATACTTGTCTCCGATGAGAAAGTGGGAAAATTGTTTTCAATGGTTGGCTGAGGTAAGGCCTACGCCAATGTTAAAGGCATCGTTTCTTTTATTATTAATTAAAGACGTGAAGCTCCAACAGTGTTACTTAAACTTATTAAAAGCATACGTTTCAATTCAGTCAAAATGAGAGTTCAGCAACATGAAGGGAAGAGGTGATAAGTCTAATGCTGGTGATGACGTCTTTTTTTCAAGATGGCAGATGTGTGAGGAGGAATTGGGAAAGACTGCTGATAAGGAACTGAGGATGAACAAGATGACGTCATTTTGTTGACAGGTTGCCACGGTGCTGAATGACTGGTAGAACGATCTGGTGGTGGCATGGTCAAACATATTGTTTTAATTAAAAATGAATTTTTCGGAATCGAACCTGGGACCATTGGAACAGGAGTTGATTTGAATTGGAATTGATTAGCCCGTAAGAGACCTAGCCAATGGTGGTGAATTAATGTTGTGTTTGCTTTTTCTCTGTTTTGGAGTGGTACTTTTTTTCACAAGGAAAGTATTGAAAATGGTTTGAATTTTGTTTGGAGGGATTTAATGCTTTTAAAAATAATAGTTAGCGCCATCTTATGAGGGATGAACAATTAAACGCATTTTAGTGAAAATACTATAATATGAACAGGGTGGTAACAGAACCTGGAAAATCGGGAAATCAGAGAATTCTCAGGGAACTTTTTATTTCTGGAAAAATCAGGGAAATCTCGGAAAATTTCCAAATTTTACAAAAAATCAGGGAAATTTTGACAGCTTAAACGTCTACCATTATCGTTTGTCCTATTTAGAGATGCGCGATTACGAGTGCTTTTGAGAAACGAATAAAAACTTATTCTCCGAAATTGTAATTAGAATTAAGAACCATAGCGTCAAAATTTTTGAATGCCGCCGACGTTTTTTTCGCGGCTGCAGCGTCTTGTCGCCGTGAGACTAGCGATACAACTTGGGATACAATTTGAAATTTGTGTAACAAATAATGTTTATTGTGTATTAAATTAATTATTTTTGTTTGCAATTACATTTTTGTAGAATTTTTTATGTATATTTGCATTTGGTTTCGATGAATAGCATGACAATGTAGTGTCAGGTGTAAAATATTCATAAAATATTTTGCCTTTTTTCTAAAGTTTTTTCAATTTTAATTAAAAAAATTCCATTAAGGTTTCCAACCCTTACAATAACAATTAAAATATCTGTAGAGAAAAAATACAAAATATTTGTGAAGAATGATCCTTTTACACACTCGGTCACTAAATATTAAAAAATAGTGTTGGGTGGATGCTGTATATCGATAGCAATCATGGATCACAACATTTTTAAAGGGAATAGTTAAATCAGGGAAATTTTTGTGAGACTATCAGGGAAATCATGGAAATATCAGGGAACTTTATTTCTAGGATTTTGTTGCCACCCTGATGAAGGATCTATGGGCTTTCCTAAATTATTGGCTAAATGACTGGTCCCGCCATCTAGTGGTGGAAGAAGTAACAACTAGTTTTAATGGATTTATTTTCTGACTTTTGACTTGTATTTTTTTTGCTTGATACTTCAGAATTTAATGGAGAATTATTTAAAAGAAAATTGTGCTATGATGGTGGATTCGAACCTAGCAAAAGTTAATCTCGGCAAATTGTTCATACACGGCAAACCGATCCGTTTTGAAAAGAAGGTTTTGTGCTTGAATAGCAGGCTTCACTAGTTCGAGCCCTACCATTGGGCAAGAACTGTAAATATTGCTGAAAAATTAAATATGGGAGGTTCGACTGTCGTAGATCTCATTTCTGAACTACCTGAACATTCTAACATTGACTTACTGTAACGATTTATTCAGTTCTACACTAACTGATTATTTGTCCATTAAAGGTTTTAATGTGACTGGAACATGAAAAATGCCCAATAAACGACGTTTCGTCTTTTTTAAAAACATACAAGAGGTACTTGTTTGTTATATATGTAAAAACTTTGAGTATAAGTGCGATGAAAAGAAAGACAATGTAATCCTAATTAGGTGAACGAAAACAATGTTTTAACCATAGCTTCAAATGTGCATGTTGTTTACGCAGTGGTAAAAGCTAAATGGTGGTCAAACACAGAGGGAATAAAATTGAAATTGACCGACCGAATTTAAATCATATGGAGGAAACTACTAGAGAAATGTGCGGTAAAAAATACGAGGTCTGTCTAAATAGCATCCTACCTATAGCCGAAAAAATATATACCTTACATGATTGGATTGGGATCCTAATCACCTTCAAATTAGGCCCTTTGCGCCTCCACACACTTAGTCCACCGTTCCTTAAACTTCTGAAAACTCTTCTAGAAGGCTTCTTTTGGAATATTGCATTTGTCGCGTTCTGCATTATCTCTTCTCTACTCTAAAAGCAGGATCCTTTCAAAGTCGTCTTCAATTTCGGAAACAACCAGAAGTTGTAAAGAGCCATGTCTGGAGAATAGGGAGGTTGGCTAACGACTGAAATTTCATGTTTCGCCTAGAAAATCTGAATCAGGTGCGATGAATGACATTGTCTTTGCCAGTTTCTCGCCGTCCCGAGGTCTTGTCCTTTGGGCCGAACTGCATCAAGGAGTCGGCGGAGGACTTCTTGATAGTATTCTTTAGTCACTGTTTGTCCTTCCGGTGCGTATCCGTGTTGCAAAATTCCACGAATATCAAAGAACACAGTTGGCATCACCTTGATTTTGCTTCTCCCCTGTCTTTTATTTCGGCCATGTGTGCCTGGGATGCTTCCATTGCGTCGACTGCTTTTGTTTCCGGATCGTACTTGTACACCCATGACTCTACTCCAGATATGACGGTGTTTAGAAATTCGGGTTCAGTGTTAGTAGTCTCCAGCAGGTCATGTGCAACCACAGTTCTTACTGTTTTGCTGACAGAAGCTTGGGCACAAATTTCGCAGCCGCTCTGTGCATGTTCAAATCACGCAAAAATACATGTGCGGAATCTTTACCTATCTGGGCATTTAGTTCCAGTTTGGGTGAGGAGGTTTGGGCACGTATGTGGTTTATCGCTGATATATGTACAGGAATTTTACGAAATGTTTATTCTCGGGCAAGATGCATTTTCCCACGGGGCAAGTTGTGAAACCAAAATTGGTTTGTTGGATACTACATCACAAGCAAGCTTCCATTTCCAGAACAATTTTTAAAGAGTTGTATTTTCTTTCTAGAAAACACAAATTGTCTTTTTTGTCGAAATGAAACGGACGCTATGGGTGCTTTAAGATCTAAGTCCTTCTCATTGTCTTCATGGGCACCTATACAGTCCTTCGCATCTTTATAACGCGTCGTTAATACAAAATTACATATTTCCCCAATTATTCTTTCCACTTCTCCCTTGGTTTCCAACAGTAAAGGAGACCAAGGCTTGGATACAATATAAGATCCGCTAAAGGTATAGCTAATTCCTTCGTCTCCGTATATGATACAAGTATGCTATAGTAGTTTCCTTTTTCTTCAAATATGTTTAATTCGTTTTCCAATCGACATAACTATGCCCAGTCATCCCGATCTGTAAACAATTTACCATATACATAGCATAAAGAATCTTGTAATGCAAATCTTTTAATTAAAAACGGCTATTTTTATACTTAAACCAATAGCAATATACATAAATATTCTGCTTTTCAATGCTTTACCAAAGTTTATAATTGAATTATTTTCATTTTAGTTTAATAAGGCAATTTTAGCATTTGTAATTGTATATTGAAATTGTCTAGTAAATGACCTGATATTGATTTGAAAGTTTAAGTAAATGTTTTATTAAACATTTTTGTAGTGAAGTGAGTGACAATGATTCATCTACAGAGAAAATGGCTAACGTGAAATTCGATCTTCTGTAAGTACATTATTTAATTATCAGATTAAAATATGCCTACATATTTATAGCTCAAATGTAGTGGTCCAAAAGTTTCTTCAAATCTCTCCAGGCATACACGTACTCTTGCGGAAAGAATTGAATCTGTTTTCCTTCTTTAAAATTATTTAATATTAAATTTTAAAAGAATTTAAAATTTTATATTATTTTAATCTCGGTTGGTGAGTAGCAAATACAACCATTTTAATGATTTCTGTACTCGAACCAACTGAGATGCGTCATTTTAATAGTTTCGAGTAGCAAGTACATTTAGAATTACTGGTAATTCCAGTACTAGTAAATTATTCTTATTTCAAAACAAAAAATTGACTTGGTGCATTTAAAAAAATTTAGTCGTATGAAACTTGGAATGAAATATACTTCTAACTTTGAACACCATTTGTAATAAAATCTTAGTAACGTTGCTTTAAAGTTTTACTTTTATAAAATTTTGATTTTGAGCTAGTAAGTGTGAAACGTGTGATTTGAGTTGCATTTGTAACACAATCTTGCTCCAAAATGTGTTTCCTAAGGATTAAACGTCTTTTTTTTTTCAATCGATTTAAATCTCTATGTGGAATGTTACTAAAAGTTTCATTTACATATGTGAATGATGTACGTTTTTCCCATACTTTCACATTAGATGGCAGGCTTCAGCGGATCACTTCGATTCCTTAACCAACATCAACACAAGTGACTTAGCTGATGGACTTTCTGCGGCAAAATGGGATTCTGTTGTACCCCCAATAAAAAAGTTTGTAAATTTACTTGTATTTATTAACTAGAATACAGTTCTTTAATATTTGAATGATGTATCAATAACCTCTCACAAAATTGTTCATAGATATACTTGTATATATTTAGGTTGAACAAAGCAATGAATTTTTATTCACAACCTGGTATCATTACGGGTTTGGTGACCATAGATGAGGATGAGCATGAAATATACTTGTATGGAGAAAGAATGAGATTTCTAGGTAAACAAAATCGATTTATTAAAAATTTTAAAACTGATCTTACTTTCGGTCTACCACGAGAACTGTGCCAGACCAAGTCTGCACCTGTCTGTTATAGAAATGAGACTTGGCCCATATTATAGGGATTCTAGCAGCATTAGAGTTTGTAACATTACGCACTTAGTGGCAATTGACTTTCCATACGTTTTTGAGGGGATAATACCACCAACTACCGCAAAGCTATGCTTCAAACCAACTACCTCCAAACCTCACCCGACTCGACCCCAGTAAAACTGTGCCACTCCTGTTCCTACTGTGACCATTAGTACCTAGTAGACTTTGTAGTACCTTGGAACCAAGGAATATGCGTGTACTTGCTAGTTGACTTAGTGTGATCTAGTATGCAGACAGAACTTCTGTTTATTTCCAATGAATCCAATAGTGAAAAGAAATGTATGCTTTAACTCTTCTGATTGATGTAAGTGGTTTCGATTTTGCTCGTAGATTTAACCTACTTGCACAGCCAGTGCTTTGAAGGTAAAATGTGACCTATGCATGTTTTTCGAAATTGATTTTCACTTTCATGTGTACCTATCAACCATAATGCTCCAGAATGAAGTCTTCGGGCTGTTGCTGCCACTCCGGTGCGTATCGTCCTCTCCATCAACAACTTGGAAGGTCTTGGACATTTTTATCGACAACTTTTAAAATCCTAATTTATCAGAACTGTTGGCTTATCCTACCCATCCATTACTTTTCCACCATTCAGGACTTCTAACCACATATCTAATTAAAAGGTTTTAAATTTAATTCCGTAAAATTTCGTCAACTAAGATGAGGTTACCCAATTTTACATTAAGATTTAATTTTTTACGTCAATCACTTGGTTTTATTTAGTGCATTTCTGGTCCAATGTTGGTATGGCTATTAGTTTAAAGTATTCTAATTACATTTCTTAATTTTACTGTCTTGTGTTTGGCGCAGCTTATCATCTTTTGGATCTTGCCCCATAAAACCTAAATCAATCATCCTACCGATGCGTTCATCCCATTATCTGTTTCGTTCAGACAAGAACTTAATAGTTTTTACCCTCATGGTTTATTTTCGTGTCAAAAACTGCCCATTATTGACCATCCTCTGCACAAACCATATCACATCGTCAACACTTCTGCAAGTGACCATTTGTTTTCCTAATTAGATCTCCATTCCCTTGAAATAATAGGGCAGTTTGTGGACGAGATATCTCGTCCTTGGCAAAATTGACCAGATCTCGTCAAAACACTTGAAAGATTGAGACAAACACCTAAAAAGCTGTTGTTTTCGTCCTAATTTTTTTTTATGTGAAGAGACTATTTTAGTTATTGGGTGAGAAAATTACTCATACTCTACCACTCTAGGTGCAAAGTGAGATGTAGGCTTCCTTATGGTTCCCATGACACTTGGTGTGGTGTAAATTGGACGTAGCTTTCCAACCTCTCGCACCTAAAACAGATACGATTATCGAGAAGGGAATAGTAATCCGTATAGGGAATACTATTAATGCAATATTATTATGCAATAATATTTATTATTATGCAATAATATTTATTATTATGCAATAATATTTATTATTATGCAATAATATCATATGCAGTAATATTAATGCATATGTTGTGTTGCAATAAGTTTTTAATTTCCAGTAATTTAACTTTGGAGTTCTTCTCTTATAAAGGGTTTCATTACATCCTCTTTTGTATATTTTGTGTTGTAAATGTATATTCTTTTAAATATTTGGAAGTACCGAAGAGATTCTTGGCCTGTAAAACCCTTAAAAATTATTAAGCTTTCATTTAAGTATTATATTGTGTTTTTCTATCCACTGTTTGCTTTACTTTCCTGTGGGATATGTTTTTAACCAGAGGCTTCCTCTGGTTCTTTTTTCGGCTCAAATGATTCCAAGTGCATTGCTATGAAGGTGTCCTGTCTTCAGTCAGCCATTGCCCCTTTCTCGAAACGAAGCTTTTTTCGTTCCTCCCAACACCCCTTTGCAGCAGACTCATAAAACTATTCCCCCTCTCTGAAGGAATTCGGTAGGGTCAACGCTGAAGTTCATCGTCCGACAGCGGTCTTCGCCTCACCCCAACCCCCGAATTGCGGGTGGACTCCTGCCAGATGCAGAAACGGAGAAGCGATCAGCATCCCGGGGCCAATGACAAAATTTGCTTGCCAAGACGGGATCCTACCCAAAACTTCTGGAAGAATGGTGGCAACAGGAGAGTGAGGGTATAAAAAGGGGACTTTTTCTCCTTGGAACGTGCGATTTTGGACGTTCTCCGTGGCGGTCTGCTAAAGGGGCCTTTTGCTGGAATTCCAAAAAGCTGACAAAATGCTTTCTAGTACATGGTAACTCTGCACCCAGAGCCATTTTTTTTATCCCTTCTACCTCTTTCTTCAATCTCTTTCGTTCCTGCCTCCTCTTATAGGAACATTAATATATAATATTATAAATTTAAGGTAGAGCCAATTATGTGTCGTGCAGTTGATTTTTGTTAGATGTAATATTGTTAATTATTGTAAAATCATTATTATCTCTTAAAATGCTTATGCTTAAATAAATAATCCATGTTTTAGATTTTTAAATCTTTTAACTTTGGGCATTCTTTTTTTTTTTTACACGTCAACACAAAAAACAGCATGTATCAGGTTTACCTGAATATTGTTTTAATTCTACAATGCATTGTGTAATCACTATTAATGATATTTCATTGGCCCTTGAATCGCAACCTATGTAGCGATTGCTTCTTGCTACACTGCACATAATATTCCCTAGTTTCTATTCACATTTGATAAGATCTGTTAACTTTTGTACTGTTTAATAAACAACTAATTTTAGTTGGCGATACAATTTTTAAGCACGAGTGTAAAATAAGCGTTATTATTGTTTCAGGTGATATTTTTTCTCGATGTAAAGCGGAAATAATTCACCTACTTGGGCAGACGCAAAAGGTAAATAAAACGCATTTTAATTCCTTTTTAAGTATTGGACTGAGTAAATATGAACTACCACCTTATGCATAGTTTTATATGTGATGAGAATTTTCTTTTAGAATGGAAGAAGGGTTCATTTAGTTGAGGTGTCCATTCCAAATGTTGTTGAGAAGTAAGTAGCCTTTATAAATTCTGGATAGTTTTTTATAGATCGAGAGATGTTCAGTTTCCTAGTTTCAAAGTCTTGATAAGATTAAACAGTTTAGTAATTATTGCTATAGGGCTGCTAAGTTGTACTGAAAATCCAAAAAGGGTTGCTGAAATCGGAACTAAAGATCCATTAATTCTATAAATTATATTCACTCCCATGTCTTAATGAAACAGAAATCGGATAAAGTGAAAGTTATTCTCAATCTCGTGACCCTCGCTTAACCTTCAGTTTTCCCTCCCTCATTGCCTTGTTTTTAGCGCAGCTTGGCCAAATATGGTCCTTGAGCCATAAAACTCCAAAAATCCAACCAAATATGGCCCTTGCAGCATGAAAAACAAAAACCAATTGGTCCCACTCTCATATGAGAGGTATTTTAATTCAACAAACAAATCAGACTGAATGCGGGGATTTTAATTCCCGTTCCCCATATAGGGTTATATGTTTCAGGTAAATTATTGCCATTTTCGAAATGTTTAGCTCTATCTGATTACTATTGTATGTCAAATTGGAATTCATTTTAGGAATTTAAGTTGGCGATATACTGATATCGATTAGATCAACAAACCAAGAGACGTCATATTCGGAAAACGACATTTAACTTGACAGAAAATGCCCTAAATCAACGACCGTGTAACGAAATAGACGGAGTATGTGCTAGCAGATTTGTTGTTTCTACCGATCGCTTGGTTTGAATATCTGTCACGTGAGGTAAGGAGGTAGTGATCGAATCCTAATGTAGTATGTACTATTTATCAAGCGGGATTAAATACTCTAATTTGTTCTTCGATAGTCGATTGACTCAAATCAGTTAATTCCTAAGCCTACGTGCTCAACATTTCTGAGATCTTGTGACTGACCCCGTCATTGTGCCTATTTTTCTATTTCGTTAAAAGGTCGATGTGGGACATTATCATCCATATATAGTATGAAAAAATAATGTTGGTATGATGAATGATTGTATTTTATCTTTTCTAAATTGAAGGAAATTTGGAATATTTAAACTTGATATTAATCTTAAACTAAAAGCTAAAAAATGCATGTTGTAACAATGAATATTGTATAGTAATTCAAATTTGCACTCGTGTTTTCGTCTAATGTTTCAGGCTCAGATTTGGTTACATCGTACATCCTTCTGGAGATATGGATATCATTTGAAAATTGGATGTTGATGGTTCTTTGAGATTAATACGTGAAGCAACTGAAATAAATACTGTTGATGTTAACTTCCAAGCCAAAAGTATGTAGTCCAAACATTTCTTTTTCTTCTTCTAACTAGCGTGATTTCAGATAAAAAACGATAGTTAGACATTTATTAAAGATTATAAATGTCTCTATAGTAGGTCTCGTCACTTCAAAAGAGGTCCACAAAATTGCCCTGTGTAATAGAATTCTCTTGATTTAAAATTTTATTTTAGATAATCCTTAGCTGTGGGAAAAATTAATCTTGTTTCCTTGTTTTGAAAGCATTTGTAAATCTTGGGTGCTTATCACAAAATTGTTTTTTAGCATTTAAATTGAGTAAAACATTTGTCAACTGGAGTTATCAACTTATCAAATGTATGAACCACGTACTAAGTAAGAACTTCATCACACCTCAATATATTTAGACCAAATTCATGCATAAAAATTTTATAACAAGCGGTGCACATTTTATAATAGAACTAGCAAGGCATCATGGCATTACCCGTGACAGTTCTTTTTGTTTCCTTACTGATACTGAAACCATTAAACAGAAGAAAGAAAACAATTTTAATACGAGTCCCACCTTTATCCGACATTACACGGGTTAGAACTGGAATTTTTAATTAAATACAGCTTGTTTTGAATTACGTTGTTTTCTTCAATCGAGGAGCTTTGACGTCAGCTCCGCGAAAATGATGAATGGAGGGGAAATAAACTTATAATTTAATTAAAAAATGTTCTTGATTAAATTTTAAAATTCGGGCTGGTTATAAAATTCGAAAAAAATTAAGACTACCTGTGAGCCAAATTTCATTATTGCAAGTGCTATAGATTCGTCAGGACACTTGCACTTAGAGATACACACCCACCCAAGCACTTCCTTTTATACTAGTAGAGATCGTACCTTTCAAAGTTTTTATAAGTTCACTATTCCAATAGGTGATTCCTCTATGGAGCAGTGAGTAAGTATGGCAAGAAATTTCATACATTGCTATTCTAAATTTTAAAGTTATTTATTGTTTCGTCTCTTACTTTTAAAAAGTAGTGTAAGTACTCTCTCTTGCGTTTGATTTGTTAACTATTCACTGTTTCAATGTTTATTATATTTATATGTAATACCTATATTATTTTAGATTGTAGATACGAATTGAAAAGTACCTTCAAAGAAAAATATAGATTTCACAGTAAAGATGAAGCGGCTCGTTATGAAATTTCTTGTATTGACTTTCAAATGAATGAAATCGATGGAAAAGGGATTGTTTTCAAAGGGTATGATTTTTCTACGAAATTTTAATGAAAAATATAGTTGACAAAAACATTAACATGTTCAGTTCATTTAGATATTTTTTTTGTGTGTGGAATGTTTGACTATATTTGTCACTAACACGACTGTTGCAATAACTAAAAAGAAAATTTAGATTTTAGAACTTGCCACATTTTGTTGGTTAATAGGAACGTAACGAAGCCAAGAAGAGAAATTGTTCCTGAAAATTTATGTCAAGCGATTCCTTCAGGTAAAAATTTATAATCATTCTTGATATTGCATTAGTTAATATTAACGCGTCAATTAAAAAATTTTTAATGGCGAAAAAATGTAATTAAAAGAAGCGAACCTTCTGGAGAAAGTATTGGAAGTAAAAATTTAAGTCTATTTGAATTCTATGTATTAATAAATGAATGTTTGTAGAATTCAAAATAAAGTGGAATTCTCAGATTCATTTAAAATGTGACATTTTTAGAATATTGATAAAAGTTTTGAAACCGACTGTTCATTGTTACAAGACTAAGTGCCTCAGATTGACATTTCAGTTCGAAAGTAGGACTGCTTCGGCGTGGCTCGGGAGTGGGCTCCCAAGAAGTGTTAAATTTGAGAAAAGGGGTAGCTTTATCATTCTGTTAAGCGTTCTGTTATACCTGCAACTCCTCACATCTTAGACTGCTTCCGTGCCTCTTTGGAAGTATAGAGGATCAAGAGGGTGCCTATAGAAGAATACAAAGACTATTGGTACATTATTTACTAGATCAAAGGATAAGATCAACAGACTAAATCATTTGAAACTTCGGAGCATAGCAAAATTTAAGAGTACAACATTTTGTCTTTTCCCACAACCTGCATGACGACTTAAATAACCACATCAATTGGTGAAAAGAATCCTAGAAAATAGATAATATTAGTCGAGAAGGCCAAAACTTGTTAGGGAGTTATGAAGAGAAGACTACAGGTTGCACAGTACTTGATCTATGTGTAGTGCGGAATTAGCACTCGGCATAAAGTCCATAGTTTTAAAATTAAACGCGCTGTTTGTAACAAAAGCTATATACTTTGAATAGTGCATGCAACTTGTAGGTGGCGTAGGTTCAACTCCACTTAGGTATATTCCTATCTTATGTGTCAGTAAAGTTACTTGATGTTATGTCATTAAAGTTACTCGAATTATGACCCGTGTGCCGTAAAACAAAACCGAAAAAATTTGAATGGAACTTTTTGAATTAAAGACATACAAAAAATTTTAACCATATATACGCGCGCACGAACATTTTTTTTTTTAAACTTTTGTCATAACTTAAAAGTGTCTTTGAAATGAAATGATTAAACGCATATGATAAATTTCTTTTTATTCATTCATACGACGAAATTGAAAACGTGTCATTTCTTTGTGGGTTATGGATGTTTGGAAGAAGCACCTATTTTTAATGGAGTGTAGCATTTCAAACTTTTACTACAAAGTTAGATGTAACGGTCAAAAAATCGTTATACGTTTAGAACTATTGCCCGCCTTAATTGAAATGGTTGGCAACGTAGCTTGTCCCACTACCACACTGCCGTCTTAGGTTCCATTCCAACTTTTGAGAACACTCTGATTTTCCCACTACCCTAGCAATCTGACAGTTGTAAGAGGCACTTACACGAGGTGTAGTTCTCTTTAACAGCAAAACTTTTATTGTGTGTGTGCGTTCTCTAATTTCTCGTTACCTTGTGTTTGCAGCTTGACCAAATATGGTCTTTGAGCAATCAAAAGACCTAACTTAAAACTCGTGTTATTTGTCTTGATATATTTTAGGTACTACTCCACTGGTATTGCATTTCTCAGACAAGTGTTGCCAAGATTCATCTTTAACTGGAGGGAAAGGATCGTCCTTAGGAAAACTGACGGAACTGAGTGAAGATTTTAAAAACGTAAGTGATATTTAAATCAATTTTCAACCCTACGAGTATTTCTCAATTTAAATTTATGTATTAACCAAAACATTCATTTCTAGTTTACAGTGCCAAAAGGATTCGTTGTTACGACGGTTGCTTACGAAACCTTTGTTACCAATAGCATTTTGAAGACTATAAATGATCTGGAAAATGTTCTTTAGTAAGTTTTAATGTTTGATAATATTGTATACTATACAATATTGTGTATTTGATAAAATTAAATACTTGTCCTTAAAAATCGTCTTTGGATTTAAAAGTAATGTATGCATCTCTTTCAATTTTTCAGCGGTAACGTTTCAGGTGATGTAAAAGCTGCGTGCAAAAAGTAAGAATGAATCTTAAGGAAACATTTTAACTATTTCATGGAAGGATCGAAGAGTTAGTGAATTAAAAATTTTCAATTTTAATTTTCTTCTAGGGTTGAAAATGAAGTTATGGAAACAATTATACCTTCTGATGTTCACGTAGTCATCGCAGAAAATCTCGAAAGAGCTTTTCCTTATGAGAAACCAATGAAATTTGCAGTGCGTTCATCTGCTACAGGTGTGTACTCGGTTTCTGAGGTGAAACTTTAGATTATTTTTGCATTATAATTTCATAACTAGACAGACAGCAGGGGAGGACGCTGAATATCGGGATTTCAGTGATCAATTGGCTCTATGGTATTTGACAAATACAAAAGTGACGATTGGAGAGATTATTCCGTTAGATTAAAGTTTAATTTCTATTTTACAATATTTAGATACAGAAAAAGATTACATATTAATATGATCTCAGGATCGCAGCGATTTTTCATTAACAAAAACATATCTGAAGCATTATGTCTGGAACAAATCGGAAGCGAGTCAAATAAAGACATTAAAAAAAGAGCTTCAAGTTGAAAGTTTAAATTTAGCTTTATTTTAAAGACATTTGCCACGCATGAAAACTGAAACTAACAGTTGTCGGTGTATGTTATCTCTGAAATAAAATTACCTACTGTCTCCTTTGTTGTAAATTCTCAAAAACATCGAATACAATTAATTATTCATCCTATTTTTAGTTGTTTATATAAAGCAGTAAATTAAGGCAACTAAGTACTCTATTAGAGTTGTATAATTTTTATAAATCGAGCTCGATAGCACTTTTTGTTCGTAATTATTATCTTTGTCAAATGCGGCTAAATTCTATTGCGAAAATATAAAAGTTACAATAGAAAAATTATATATTTCAAGAAAATCCCATTTAAAGTATCGATCTAGTGTGCAATTTTCCGCAGAAATCAAATCCATTGAAATTTTTACTCTATCTTTAACGATCGCGAAGATAAAAACTTGTACTGGAGAAATATAAAGTCTTGTGTGAAGTGCTCTTATGGTTTCTATGTAAGTTTCATCGCCTTCATACCAGTATGAGAGATTGATCTCCTTCGTGTGAAGGTGCCCTTATGCCACGTTCACATGAGGCGCGTAAAACGCACGTTTGGCTTGGCTATCAGGGTCCTTTTTCAAGGTCGCAAAGATAGAAACTTGAATTTCGTCATCACTGGTGAAAATGTATACATTTCAATCGCACTAGAACATACAGTTAACAGAATAATTGTTGGTTGTAATACTTTTATATAAATTTATAATTTACAATACCCGTGTTCAACAAACAATATTGTAATTTGAAGGAGAAGACACGGATCAACTGTCAGCTGCCGGACGAATGGATACATTTCTTGGTGTGAGAGATTTAAAGGAGGTAATATAAAAATTTTTGTTCTGTATACAAGGTAACACTTTATGCTAGGAATATTTTTTTGTTTGTAAATATTTAAAGGTTAGTTGAAAATTTCTGTGTACTTGATATATTTTAATTTGGAAATGGATTCAGAAAATACCCTTATTCTAGATTTTAACTGCCGTGAAAAAGTGCTGGGCTGCTCAGTTTGGCTATAATGCAGTTGAGTATAAAAGGTATGATTTAACTTCATCGTACTGTACGTATTTTTCAGCGTATGTAGTTTTAAGTGTATGTGTCTGAGTTTATGTACTCGTAACATATGGTAAATTTTATGAAATACATTAAAGGTATTAAGAATAAAGAAAACTTTGGTCGTTCTCGAAGATTCTCGTTCTTCAGTTATTTACTCAAAGACATCTTGGGTAACTCTTAGCAGTAGGCCATTTGGTGTCCTGCTTCAAATGCTTAAGGGAGTTCCAAAATTTTCAGAACGAGGTCGCCCTTAAAAAATTGTGAATCTATTGAGATTTTAAAATTCAATGGGGCATATGAAGATTTATGTCCAGTGATCCTTATTTTTTCACCTGAATATAAGGAATAAAATATTTAGATACATGCTCAGTCTCGTATGTACGCTTCGCAGAACCAAACATTTATATCCATTTTATAACATTAGATTAATTGCACATGTGTAAATATTTGCAATCCTGTGACTGACTTGTCTGGTACCTTAAGATAAAATGCAAGGAGTGTTGCAACATAACTTACTTTACACTACATTTTGTTAACCACTGACTTAATATCAGGTGTAAAAGTGTATTACAGATTCTTTACAATGAATTTGAACTCAGCATAACACACTATGTCTGGTCTTGATACACGATCGTCCTCTTTATAAAATAATTAAATAGTTGAGAAAGTAGAACTGTTAAACCTGTTTTTAAGAAAAATTGTATTTTTGCAACTGTTTTATTGTCTTAGAGGTACAGAATAATTTACTTTGATATTAATGTCTAGGAGTGCTTTTGATGAGATGCATTACATAAAGACCGTATTGAAACACACACATTTCTATCTTCCAAATGCATTCTTATGTCAGCTGGTCATAAAATAAAAAAGGTATTAGGCATAGTTAATTTCTTAAGGCTGTACTAGTATCCCAAGCTTTTTTAACACAGTTCCTATCTCCTTTTGAGGTAATATTTCTCTTTTGGCAGCCCCTTGGGGAAACTCGTATAAAATAATTCTACACTAATCTACTAATTACGTGTCTGTAATATTTGAATTTCCCCATAGTACTTATGCAGCTCCATGTGTATTTAAAGCTAATTTAGAAACAAAACTAGGAACTAAATTAATGAAGCCTTTTTGCTGAAAATAAGTAACAAAAACGAACTGCACTTAAACACGCTACATAAAGTTCATATAAAACGCATAAAATTCAATCAAACTGGTGCAGTTTAAAATAATTACTAAGATGAAGGATAAGCCTTTAGAGTATGCTACAAATTTGTTTATCTTAGACTCTATTTTAATCCAGCATCCTTAAATCAACTATCTGCACTAGGTTACAAAAAGCAACGACAATGCATCAGTGAGTTGAGTATGACTGTATGGTCTAAAGATGATCAGTGTTTGCTTATAAAATTTGATGCTACTAATTGTTTAGCAACCTTTTGCCCACTCTTGCTCCTTGACTACCTAATTTCCCCTGGGTCTCGTGTGGCCAAAGATTCGTTCGGCATTAACTGGATTAAACTATTAACATTTCAAAAGCCTTTCAACAAGTTTTTTCCTCCTTTCGATTTGTGAGAGACTTACAAGTGAGGGCTTTGACTTTCATGCAACCAAATTAACACAATACAATGTGTATCGCTTCATGTACTGCGTTAAGAATGATTCAAAATACGTTAATAATTGCTGGTGTCTTGCTCTTTTACAGGCAAAACGGACAAATCATAAATTCCCCCATGGCTGTGGTGATACAGGAAATGATACCATGTGATGTGGCTGGAGTTCTCTTTACTTGCGATCCACTGACGGGAAATCCAACTTCTATGCATATTACAGCAAATTATGGATTAGGAGAGGTTTGAAAATTTTACGATTCTCAGTTATTGGATTTGAACGTCTTTGTAGAACAATGTTTATACTTAGTGAAACTCTTCAAAGTACTACACATTAAAATCTTAGTAAACATCGCCAATGGTCATTGTGTTAATATCAATCACCGTAACCTTCGCCTACAGAACGTAAATCTAAGATTACGTTACCATAGGAACGAAACTCGCGTTCTGTGTTTGTTTTAGAATTTTCTTAGAATCTGTTTTTGGTTCTCTTCTTTCAATGTTAAAGTTCTTTCTCTTAATATAATTTATGGTTTTAATTGTTTGCTTAATTTCAAACGCAAGCCAATTAGACATTTCGGTGGAGGATGTCGTACATTACCAAGACAGAAGTCGCAAGAAGACAAGTTTAAATATATTCTAGAATAAAGCGGGAAACACTAGCATCGTTCAATAATGTGGTGATTGACATAGAAAAATGGGCAAGTCAAATCGAGAATATATCTGGGAGATTGTACCACTTTCATGTGTTTGAAATCAAACCGAGGAAATTCCAGAAAAGTTGAGCGATGGCAAATTTATTTAGTTATTTGCTTTTTGACACAATGCTTATGTCCATGGTCATTGACGATATTTTAGCATTTAATCTGTATTAATCGTTGTTTTGAAGTTTCTATTTTTATAACCAATTTGACTAAAGTATTCACCTTGTAATATTTATGCTGGAAAAATTATTTGCAGAATGTACTATGCAAATGGAATAAATTGTTAGTAGAGGGCCTTGGCTTTAAAATTGTTAAGTTGCAATTCTTTATTTTCAGTCTGTCGTATCGGGTAATGAAGAACCAGATTCAATTGAACTTAAAAAAAGTGCCGATGGAGAGTTGACTATCAAAAAAACAGATATTGGATCAAAAAGTCTTCGGATCGTTATGAATGGTAAATTTCGCATCACATGAAATTTCTTTGTTTAAATTTGCCTTTAGACTTGGAAAGGAAAACTTAAAATACACAAGTGTTTTCTATAATATAGATAACGAAGGCACAACTAAGGAAGATGTTTCTGAAAATGACAGACAAACTTGCTGTTTGACAGATAGAAGGATTTTGAAACTTGGTTACTTAGCTATTGAAGTATGATATGAATCACACTCAACTCGAAGTTTTTATCCATTTTTTAAGTTCTAGTAATGTGCATATAGTAATGCTGAATTTCAATTATTTTTATAACTTTAGATTGAGAAGAGCTATAGATCCAAAAGGGATATTGAATTTGGCTTTTGGAACAGTGGTCTATATTTTCCAAGTAAGACTTGTCTTATTTATCAGAGCATTTATTATTTTAGAGTACAGTTTAAATACGGATCGCAGTTATCAATATAAGCATGTGTTTGTGTAAGAAACGTTTTTAGGGAATCGATTAAAATGGTTAAAATTTGAAGGAAAAAATCCTTATTGTGAGTATTTTTAAGCGGACTTTGGTCCGGGCATTTAAGAATTATCTAAAACTTCTGACCCAGAATAATTTGACAGCTGTGTGTATTTTTAATTTTACATACAAATGTAGAAATTGAAATCTAATACTATATATAATATATTTCTGGACAGAAAAGCGATAAATTACACTAGTTTTTCGATAACCTCTCTTTTAACTTGCGTCAAACTTGACATGTTATGTGATTTGATGAAATTGCATTAGGTTATATTTTAGGAAGACGTCGTGACAGACAGACAACTTAGTTTACCCAAAAGTACTACATGAGGAGTTAGGTTACGCAGCTACGTTTGAGTCCTATCGTATTTGCAGGTTCAACTTTTGTACAGGTAGCTAGCTATACAAGGTCACAATATTCCCACTCCAAAATATAGCCGTGGCTGAATTAGATGCTAACACTAGTTGACCGATCGCTTATTGCATGGGCACGCGAGATGTATTATAAGATCAGGGACTTTCTTCCGTATGCATGGTCATGCAATAGATTGTGACCTTTGACTTCTATTAGAACTGCCTTTAACAACGGTGTGCGATTTGCCGTTTGAAGCGAAGGCTGTGCTGCAGTAGCGCGAAGGCTTAGGGTATTCACTGTGGATCATCCATCGAAGTGCGTGCCGACTATAACGAGCGCTATTTGGTATTTGTCACAAGCTCAATGTGACTCCACATCACCAGGTTTCGTGCTCAAATACCTCCGGAGCCACCTTTATAACAGACGTCTACAGGATGGTGAAACTTGGTCTACTAAAAGTACTTAGTGGAGTTGGATTATACTGTTAGTACCTAAATGAGATCAATATTAAGTTACGGTGATACATAAATATTTCTTAACAGCAAGTTTTTATCTCTTGTGGTTCATTTATGTTTATATTGAAAAACACTCATGCAGTAGAAACCATTGAAGCTCAAGACGTATTCTTTCAGTCTCGCCCTGTGTCAAGTAAAACGGAAGTATCAGATTATGAAATAGACCACGAAATGGATACCCCATTGCGATCGGAGGACGAATACTTTTCGGTCTGCAATATTGGGCAAGTATTCATTTTTCTTAGTTGTACACCCTAATGCACTGAAACTTCGATTAACCATCACTCTTTTAATCGTCAGATTCTGTTAACCGTCAATCCGTTATTAAATTTAATTTACAAAATATTAAGTTAGTACGTACGCACAGAATATGACAGACTATTTTAAAATTTGAATACATATGTACACCTACAGCGTACGTTCATGTAACAATAATATACTACACTCCACTTAATGTAAATTGTATATTATTTCTTTCTGTGAAATAAATTAAATGTATGTACGGTGTATTTCCAGTACGAAAACGTGCATTTTTTTTATCAATCGTTCAAAAGAAATGGATGGGGGTGGGTTGCTTACGGTTTTTCTGTTATCCGTCTATTCAATTAACCGTCAAGTTCCCGACTCTGACAGTTAATCGAAGTTTCACTGTAATATAATGCTGCTTTAAAGGAAAGATGATAGCAATTATTTTTATTCATTATCATGATATCTTGAATATATTTCTGAAGTAGAATTAAAAGTTTAAAGAATATTTTAAGTTCTGTTCAGTTAAAAATATGATGGAAGCACACATTTAAGTACAAAAAATTAAGATGTAATGGTTCTGACCCTTTGAATTTGCTAAATTCCCCTTAAAATAAACAATTGATATTAAAAGTTTCTGGAATTAAAAATTTAATGACTCTTAGAAAAAATACATATGAATTTATAGAATTAAATTAAGTAAACTTAAGGACATAATATTTTAGATGAATTTAGTCGGAGTTCATTCTTAATGGAAATTACGATGTGATGTAAAAAGATTTAAGGAAGTGACCACAGTATAAATCTAGATAATTCATTATTGTTGCAGCATTACATCGTACATTTTCTTAATTAGTAAATTGAAAATCTCCATCCAGTAGCTATACCTATCTTCAGTGTGCGGCGACAGTCTTTATGCCATCCTGTAGTAAATTATACTACAACTGTTTCAGATCCCTTATATGCCGGGGTGGCGCATTTAATGGCCTGGTATGAAACGACCAGACAAGCTCGATGTGAGACTTATCTGGGGATCTAGCTAGTGAAGGAAGAGTTTCCAACTCTATAGAGACAATCACGGGAGAGGAAAGCAGTGTGCTAGACGTTGAATACAGTAATCATACTCGCATTCTTGATCTCAACTCATGGCAATTCAACATCAAATCGGAATATTTATAGCCAGCCTCCGATACCTCTTCAACAATCCTCATGATGCGCCCTTCAAAGGTGCCTGGAAACATTCTTGATGTTCATTGTCGCACAATTATTAATCACTTGCATGTCTGGTATTAAGAATTTTGCATACCAAATATGGTTATCGATTATTGTGTCTGTTTCGATTGTTGTTTGGCTAGATACGGAACGTTGATACACAGATTTATAAAAATTGAACATTTTGTACCAGCCAATGAGTAATAAGTTGGAGTTGGATGGCTTTCAGCATTACATCCTGGTTTTTTTTTGTTAAGAGTTTTTAATAGTCATTTCTAGCATTGAAAATGAAGAGGACGTTGAGTTTGGAAATTATCAACGCCTTTTTATGTTATGAATGAAATCTTAGTAACAAATCGTGTAATCCTAAAACGGAAACTTGTCTACAAAAATTTGCCTTACTAGATAATATACATGTTTCTGTCCAAGTGATTAAATAGATTTACACACTACAAAAATCACATACCCTTACAAAGTATAAAAGAGAGACAGCAGCTTAGCTCATGATTCTAATGCTCTTTTTTACAAATTTAGGGAAGCAATGCCCGGAGCCATGTCTACACTTGGGGATGAACTAGTCAGAAAAATCACCAATAATGTATTTCAGGTAATATTGGCTGTTTTCAACCTTTAATCTATATATATATAACTCTCTTATGTGGCACGAAAAAAAGACGTTATTTGTTATCGCGTTTCGGCAACATTATGCGATTGTTTGCTTACCACGAAGCCTCGAGACTCAATTGAATTTATAGCGTTATCGGATGAAATTATATTGAAAAAAAGTGAATTTTAGTCGAGCTGTTGCAGTTTATAATTAGAAATCAAAGAAGGCGGATGATCTTTTCAGGGCCATTTAAAAGACTGTGCTTTTCAGGGTCAACAATTATAATTAAACAAGACGTTTGCACTATGGCTTTCGACAACAAATTCAATGGAAAAGTGTGGGTGGCTCGAATGCTGAGGAAATGTAAACACAAACAACACGCTGGCTATTCAATTTCCAAAGCAGTGCTAGCATTTCGAACCAAAATTTACTCAAAGTTTTCATTTGAATTCTGATTTCAGAGGTACTGTATATATCTTTTCTGTAATACAGCAAATTTAGATTTGAAAAATATTTTTTTTTGTAATATATTTTGTAAACAATCCTTTCTGCTAGGACACATGTCTTCATTGATGCGAGCGAATCGAGCATAGGTTCGCTCAGCGAACCAATGAGAATTGCAAGCAATCCTCTTTGGGTTGGCAAGCAGAAGCTGTAGTCTTATTTACTCCTTTTATATCATGCGTATCTGCCTTTACTTATTAGTGATGAAAGTTTCTATTTTTCAACAATGTTTTCAGGGGATATTACTAAAGATGTATAATAGAGTATATATAATACAAGATGTGATGGTATAGGGAAAGAATACATGCTTTTATAGGGGATGGTCCCTCATTGTGTTGCAATTTTAAAATCTAAAGTTTGTTTACCTGCAATAAATAAATGTACAAGAAACACGTTCTATAGGATACTTAACACAAGTAAAGGTCATAAGTGTATGAGCATTGCAGAATTTCATAAATGATGATCGTGTTTATCAATATTTTTCTAATGTCCTTTTTCGTATTGCTCTATTTGAGCTCAGGTAGTCGAAATTTGACACTAGCACATCTTTAGTTTTTCAGTATCCTGCATTTTTTCATCAGAATTTCGTTTCAGTTTGCATATGTCTTAGTCTTTTGCATATTGCAATATATTATTCAGGAATTAAATGTATATATTTCCATCCGAAGTAAATTATAGAAATATGAAAAAGTTAAAACAAAGTTTAAAAGTATTTTCCGTTCGACTTAAATGATTGCAATTTTCTTTGCAAGAAAAGTGATTATTTTAATTAACTTTTCAATCAACATCTAACCATTACAACCCGAGCAACTCCAGGTTATTCAGCTAGTTTGTTGATAAATTCGACATAAAGTAATAGACTAGAAATGAAAAATACTTGTGCTACGTGATGAGACTGAACAAAGCCTTACACTTTATTCTGATATTCTAGAAATGTTTTCTTAAAAATACAGTAGTTGTAAGTCGTAATCTTTACGTTTCTTTTTTACAGCCACTTTGATTTATAAAATCTTGTTTTCATTCTTAAGAATGGGGTTCAATGATTATGATTTAGTGTGCTAACGAAATCATTTTTGTACAATTACTAATTAAATAGTGAAATTTAACAATAAATAGCATGTGTAACAAAGTAACTTGCAATGGAAATAATAGATGTAAGAACAATATAAAATAAGAATAGAACATACCAGTTGTAACTTATTGCGGGTAAATTTAAACGACTTCAGTGTTTTATTGTTGTGAGACAGTTTCAGTCGAGCTTAATGTTAGCGGTGATAGTATTTCTCAAGTGATGGTGCTTCCTGTATAAGCATTATGCATTACGGCATTGTCTCAGTTGATTCGATTGTTTTTCTAATGCAATTTCAGCACATCGTCAGTAAAAGTTACAAGGAATCCAGTTGAGTTCAAAGAATGTAACGGAGTTCTTCTCGTTAATAGTTACGAAATACCAGGTTGATTTTTTTATTTAGCTATTTCCTCGACTATCGATTTTTATCTGGAATTAAAATTATTTACGCATATTAGGCAAATGGTCTTTAATCTTATCTTTAAAAGTATACACTTGATGGAATTGAAATCATTGCAAGAAATTTTATTAAGTACTTAATCAAATTTTACATGGAATATTTCCATTTTGAGTTTCTAGAAAAAAATCGTCACCCTTTAAAAAGACTCATGAAAATTCCTATTTTAAATTATTGCGAAGTTTAAAATGGGTTCGCATAAATTATACCAAGTGACACAGTTATTTTTGATCAAGTTAAAATTAAGTTTTAATTTCTTTCAGTTAAAGCATTTCAAGGACTCGCAAATGGGGATTCGTGGCAATTACTACGCTGGAGGAATGATCACCATGTATAATCATAAAATGATTTTATGTTTGGATGTAAGTTATGCTATTAGATGAATAATCAAAGGACTAAAATTTGCTATCTTACCAGTAAAATGTTTATCGTTCAATAATAACGTTCTTTATTTTCACTTTACACTTTTTGTAACGATTCTGTTATTGTTCGGTGGCCTATTTTCTCATTTTTATGTTTCACTAAGCCACAGCAATTGCCGAGCAGTTAAAGACGTAGGTCTTGAGAAACCAGCACTCTGATTAGAGATGGGCAGGATTGTATTGATACTTTAATCTGTACACCAGATATTTTGTTTCGATTCTCATACAGGATCGATACAAGTTTCGTATCATAAGACAAAACAGTTGTTAGACCATTTTGTAACTCTGCTTTTTATGCGTGCACCCAGAACTGTTGAGATTTTATAAACGTATTTACCAAATTTTAACTAATAAATCGAGTATCCTTTTTTTTTTATTCTAAGGTCATTTCAAGTGCGGTTCATAGAAAAGTTTGTTTTGCAAAAAAAAAAATTCGAACACTAATTATAAAACAAGTAAAAAAAAAAAATACCTTTTAGAAACATCACAAATTTCACCCCTAAAACAAAATTTTATTATACTAATTCGACTAGTTGTATTGAATTTTTCATGCGTAGACTGTTTCCATATAAAGTTTAATTTAAAATCGTGAAGTATACCCAATATCCAAAAGGATCTATCATTTAAGATGCATCAGACTTCTATAAGAGAGGAGGCCAGTACGAATCTAAATCTTCAAATGAATAAGTACTGTATCCCAGTAATTTTAAAATTTCATATTTCTGTCTCACCTAGATTCTAGTGTCTACCCTTTAGCAACATAACCCTTAAAAAATTAACAATAAATGTATCGACCTTTCGAAAATGCCATTTTTTACCAAAACGAGTTTAATGACCCATTTTCTGTTTGGATGTAAGTAACAGTAGAATTAGTGCTTGAAATAATAATCAAAATAATCTTTAAATATTTTATTGTAAACTAAAAACAAACTAATCATAAATAAAATGTTAATCGGACTTTTTATTAATTTTTTTATACATCGCGTTTGTTTTTATTTAGCTTTTAGATCAAATCAACATTGATTTTGAAAACACTCAACTCAACACCATAGCCCTCTTTGGAAGAATCATTGACGACAAGGACTTGTACAATACCGCCATGGAAAGGCACAGCCAGAAGAATACAAAAGGTTCTTTACAAAAAACACCCAGAGCATTAATTAAAGTAAGAATTAGTCCATTTTAACGGCTTTAAATAAATGTTTTTTCATAACATAAATATTTAACGTTTCTTCCAAATCACTTGCTTTAGATCTGATTTAAGGGATACTTCCTCCTAAGATAAGTTAATATCATACAAAACTCTCGTTTTAGACTATCCAAGCATCTGGAAAAGTTTTGAAGAACGCTCAGGCACATTATGCCAACTATCGAATTCCTATTGAAGAATTTGAAACATCTCAACAATTGTTCAATTTTCTTGTACTGAGGTGTACGGATTTACGACAGGTGTGTAAAAATTTTTCTTGTAGTTTATTACTAATAATAGTAAATTTTGAATAGGAACATGACAGAACACTGTTCTTTCAACCCTTTTAGTAGATACGTGATTTAGAAGGGCCGCTGTAGCCCAGTTGGAAGTGCAACAGATTAACAACCCAGAGGGTTGGGAGTTCGAAACTAGGTCTAGTCAAAGACGGCCGTGTAGACAGGGACTGGTGCACGTTAAATCTGTCGTGGCCTCAAATGATCTGTCCTGTGGAAGTTTGGAGAGCGTGATGTTAGCTTAGGAGTTCTTGTCATCTAAACGTGAATCAAAATTACGAGGCGTTGTCGCTTATCGTCTCAAATAACTCATTGTGCTTACCTCCAGTGCGACGTTAATTAACTACCTACCAACATCAGTTGTGCAGATACTCCACCTGAACTAGCTGAAGTTGTTAATGATACCAGTAAAGCTCCTAACACAAGAGCTAGCCTTTGTAATAAAATTCTGCAAGTCTTGTTGCAAGAGACTGAGGAAACGAAGATATAAATTCGCATATATCATATCGGCACGTCAAAGGCGTTGAGTAGTTATTTTCTTTAAACTTAAATGATATCATTGTTCCACGATATAAATTCTTTCGAATTTACACAGTTTGTCAATTCAACCCAAGTAAGGTTGGGTAATTCTTCTAGTTCAAATAAGAATTAACGCACTAGAGTAAGAAGTATTTGTAACACTGTTATGTAATTGGATAAATTTTTTTTCAGTTGGAGAAATGAAATGTGGGTGCGGTATTCATTAAAATTGGATTGAAATAAAATATTAAGTGTTAGTAACGACGCACTGGCATCAACAAATATAATCACGTGAGAAAGTTTAGAGCAGATTCAATGCACGGTTCTGCCGGTAGAAAATATCCTACCTTAATTCCCCATAAATACTGTTAAAAGCATTTATGGGGAATTTAGTTTTAATTAAATTTAGTATGAAGTACTGCTCTGAAATATTTCTCGCCATTTTTGATCGTGTGGATTCCATTTTATTTTTTAGGCAGTGATATGCCATGTTTTGCTCGGGAGCGTCTACCGATATGAACGTGACTGTATTTTCACTTTTGAAGGAGGTCAATAAAGGAGGTAAGTGGTGTTGTTTAAGAACTAACTTCCTTGCAATCTGCTTGAGAAGCAATAGAATGACATTAGACCAAATTAAAGTTTTTCAGGAATAATTGCTTGGATATATTGAAATTGGATTGAAAGGATTTGTGAAAGGTGTTTTTGTGTAGGACAGAAATTTACATATTACAATATTGAATTTCAATATAAATTTATGAAGGAACGTGTGTAATTATTGAAGAAATGTGGTCCAAAATCGGTAAAATAAACATTAAGTTGATCGTAGAGCATTCTCGGCCGTTTCATTTTCTTTGACATCAAACTGGCAAAAGAATTGCCTTTCCGAGGATCGGCTACATTTTCTAAGATTTCTTTTAGATCGGACATCCCTTTTGGAGCACGCAGTTCTCCTCCTCATCATAATTAGAATAAATTTTACACAATGTAGGGAATAATTTTAATTAAAAATCTAGGTTTGATGAGGGGGGGGGGGTTTACCAAATATAAGAAATAAGTTCTTATAAAAGAAAAAGAAAAGCACTCATCGAATCGCAGGGTAGTCGAGTGGCTTATCCTTCCAACTACTGAGTGCTTCGGTATTCGAAATCTAATTTATTTTCTTTGGCCTTCACCGAACCGAAATCCATCGTTCTTTTCGCCTTGTGTCTTGAAGAGCTTCTAGCTGAACTTTTCATACCCAATTGGTCTGCAGTAAATGTCCATCAATGACCATTGTAGCATTGTGCGAAGTTCGAGTAACTCTATTCACCTTAAGTCAAAAAAGGGGATCTGAAATAGATTGGTAAAAGGCAAGTCTAAAGGATCAAAGGAATAAATGTCCTTGTTGAATGTGTTCCTTTCTTTCATTATTTAACAGTTTGTGTCCAAAAGTGCTAAGCTGTTACTTTTCGTCCCAAGCCCTATTTTGAAGGATTAAGACTTTGTGCTTGCATTTTTGTAATGAACTTCAATTTTTATATTTGAACAAAAATTTTTTATTTTTACCGATTCTAAATGTAAATTTTGATTAAGACTAATGCTCTTTGAGAGTTATTGGGAAGTAAGCAATACCTTCTCTTTTTGTCAAATGGAATATCTTACACGTTTTCTTTTCTAAACAGTTGTAGATCCAAATGTGTATCACGAATTCTCCCGGCTGGCTACCACGAATAGCACTGTGGAAAGTGCCGATGTACCATCTGCTATGGAGGTATGGAAATCATTAGTTGTCTATGAAATTTAATCAATGATGCATAATGATAAATGATATTTAAATAATATAACGAAGATAATTTTCATAAAGAGCAAGCCATTTTCACAAAGCGTGCTTTTGAAATAACCTTGAAAATGTTTACCAAACAAAATATTTTGTGTAAAAATTAATAAGATTGTAAAACATTAAAATTGTAACTATTCTTTTTTTTTTAATATAGAAACTGGCTTTTTACATTTCAAAAGATATAAAACCAAAAAGGTTTAAGAAAATGGACATAAATGTGAGTAAAATACGTTCTTTGTTCATGTTTATTGATGAACTTATGTGTGAACAGGATGTAAATTTTTTATAACACTATTGTTGCACTATTGCACTTTGATTAAGAGTTTATTACAGTACTACCATGCGAAAATTATTCATCAAACTATGCTTTGCAATACTACGTCCCTAATATCAATATAAAAATATTTTTATTTACAGGAAGCAATGAACTTTTTAGAAACGTCCGATACGGTTTCTGGCCACAAATATAGGGAATTTATCGTAAAGCATGGTCACAGGTGTTTGAAAGAAGTAAGCATTGTTTTATTTAAACATCTTTATAAATCTTAGCGTAAAATATAAAGAGAATTTAGTTTTCGTATGAATTCGCAGCATATAAACTTAAGCATACAACTATTTAGGAAGGGGATGGATTTTAAATTAAAGCGATTATAAAAAATTCGGATTATAGTTCTCAAAGTTGAGAGATCGCCCACCTGTGGACACTGATGGAATCCTAGGAGGCAATGGACCCAAAATGAATGGGTGACCCTGAGGAGCAATACAATGCAATACAAGATACTAAATATGTGACTTCTAAAATTTTTTTAGCAAGTACTCGTCCATTCCATCATAGAATCACTCGCTACAAATTGAATAATTTTTTATTTGCAGCGAATTACGTGCAACCAGGTTGAATCAGAGGTGAATGCAACATTTAAATACTGCATATCAAACCGTTTCTGTTGTACTAATACCAATAAACAATACCAAACAAAAAAATACCAATGTTTACTTTATAATTTAAATTTTTTTGTTTCTTAAGCGTTTTGAAGTTTTAAAATTACACCCAGCTAAATAGATGCTGCAGTGAAATTCAAAAATTATACGTACAGCTCACTTACAACTTATAAGTAGGTAGTTTTCCCAATGCGGATGCAGAAAACTGTGTTGGAAATGTGTTAAGACAATGAAATTTGGGGAACTGATTTAGATCAGTGGTTCCCAATGAGTGGGCCGTAGACCCCCATGGTTCACGATCAAGTTTCAGTTCCGGGGAAAATGTACAATATTTCATTTGCAGAATAGAGAATTTCTTAGAAAATGGGGTAACTGCTGAAAAGCATTCTACACATTAAAATTAAGTATGATTTTTCCAAGTCGTTTAAGTCTTGATTTTAATACACTTTAATTGATAACTAACACTTTGTATTACATTAATTGATTATATTTAATTTGTTTTTCTGTTTCAGAACTTTAATTTTAATTACTAATCCTTAATATGCAGTTATAACATTTTATAATCTATTTAACACATACAAATATTTTACTTACAATATTAATTTGAAGAATAATAATTGCTGGTCTTTTCCATGTGTTATTTCCATGCTCTATTTAGTTTATATTCTCAAGGTATCCCAGGCATGAGAATCTTCCGCGTTTACGCGGATTTCCTCTCTTTGTTTATTTTTTCATGTTTTTTCCGCTTTTCAGTAATTTTCCACGTTTTTCTAACACGATTTTGGCTATTTTTAAGAACATGTCGTCATTAGCGTTTCTAGCCAATGAGTATATTTCAAGCTTTGAGGAACCGGGTGTCCTAGTAACGTTTTTATACTAGCGGTAGGCCTGGGCAATGAAGAGATACATCGTGAAAAACCGGTGTGAGGTCGATATCGCCACATCGTTTCGCAATTTTCCCGATGGCGATGCATCGTGACATCGCGATTTTTCCCGATATCGCAGACATCCCTTAGCTAGCGCAGGTATCGTGACATCGCATCGCGATTTTTTCCGATCTTACACAGTCATTCCTTATCTAGCTCAGATCTCGCGGTCATCGTGACATCGCGATTTTTCACGATCTCACACAACCAGCCATACCTTAGCTAGCGCAGATCTCGCGGTCATTGTGACATCGCGATTTTTCACGATCTCACACAACCAGCCATCCCTTAGCTAGCGCAGATCTCGCGGTCATCGTGACATCGCGATTTCCCACGATCTCACGGTTTTCCGGTGTCACGATGTTGTCGCTAACGATTTCGATGCTTACTTAGCGCATGCGCGATATCTGAGTTGCCTAATCAGTATTTCCAGTGGTAATTGCGTGTTTTTTTTTAGCATCTTTGGGAAAATTTTGACTTATGAGAATCTTTTGTGATAGTTAATTTTGCAATTTCTGCGATGGTTTTTTTTCGTGAATAAGGTGACAGGTCACACATATGAAGATTGAAAATTAAAGTTTCAATCTGCAAGGGAGCAAATAATTCTACTCTACTTGCTGAATTTATCTAGGGCCTTATAATTGTTACATTGACATTGTTAATTAGTTACTGTTTTTTTTACTTTTGAACAAAATAATTTGGGAATTTAACAATTTGTTTTCATTTTTTTTTAATTAATGAGGAATTTCTCAAAATCATTTGCGTCCTGAAGCTGACTTTCGTTTCCAAATATATTTTTTAGCGAAATTGAAATTCAGTATACTTTAAAAATTTTAAAACAAAAACCATTTTGAACATTTTAATTTGAATCCTTTTTTGTTGTGAAGTTATGTGACTATCTAGGTCATATAGGCCATCATCATTACTTAGAGGTATCAAATGCCTCTTTATTTCTATTTATGCTGAAGTTTTTCTCCTAAATAAGCTAATTTTGGAATTTATATATGGTGTATGAAACACACACATTTCTAATATCATAAAAGGTAGTGTTTGTTTGTCTGAATGTTTTCTTGGACTCTTAAGTCCTGACGAATCAATGGCACTTACAGTAAGGAGATTTGGCACACAGGTAGTCCGAAATTTGCAATTTTAGGGTCGGCGGATTTTAAAATTCAATCTAGATCATTTAAAAATGAAATTAATAGTTTTTTCACCATTCTTCCTTCTTCTGCAGTATAAAGAAGCATCAAAATTTAGACTTATCACCCTCATGTCACCTTGACGTCAGTCTTTGGAACCATGCCGTTTGTTTTTCATCTCCCTTCTAGAAGGGAGAGAACAGATTCGAATGACCATTTGTTTCGTGATTCATTCATTTTGATTTCCCGCGAAACGGATTCCAGTGAAGCAAAAGATGTTACTAAAGTTATCACTGGCGTTCTTCAGTGCTTTTTTCTATCTCAGCGATCGTTAAAGGTGGAATAAAAACTTTAACAGATTTGAAATCTGTGGAAAATTTTACACCAGGTAGATACCTTTTACGTTTTTTTTTTTTTTTTTTAATATTTTCGCAAGAGATTGTGACGTCACGTGAATTTTCACTTTCAAAAATAAACAGATTGCATTTTCTGCCCTTCTCGTAAAAATAAAAACAGATTATGTTTCCTGCCCTATTCCATTTCAGCAAATAAAAAAACATTTTGACTGGGATTGTTAAGTTCTTTTTTCGTAAAATCGGAATCATTAAAGATATATTGAGTTTTACACCAGATTAATACCTTACATCACGGCGTTGCCCGTGGCAAAGCAACACCACGGGCAAAACAGTGGCTATATGCAAAATCTTATTTAAAATCATGCATGTTTCTTTAATGTACAACACAGATCTTTGTTTGTCATTTTTTCCTACCATGATTTTTTTCAGCAAGGTATAGTAGGAGCAAGGTTTTTCTTTTACTATGTTTAAATGTATGGTTTTCATCACAATATATCGTAATGTTAGAATGCTGATGTATCGCGCTGTAAAAATTTGAACATCGCCCAGGTCTATTGGCTCCGCCCCCAGCTCGCCAAACCACCGGGGATTGCAATGCAATCCTATTTGGTTTGCTTCGCAAACCAACACTCCTTTTGCAGATCCTATTTAGTTTGCTTCTCAAACTAATACTCCTTTCGCAGATTCAATCTCCTGCGACGGCGAAATCTCCACCCCCTGCTCACCTCCGTTCATTGACGTCTCATCGAGGCTTTCCTTCCTGCGAGTCTCGGTTTCATAAAATCTGTTTGACGTTGGATCTCCGTGCGTTTGCAGAAATAATATTTTGTACACTGTCGCAAAATTTTACTTTTCATCGAATTTCTTTGTGAACCAATTCGAAAAATAATTGTACCATCAGAAAGAGTACATTCTAAGGTTTCATGCAATGCTTTCAAATTTTAAAACTAATAATAATAAGATATAGATTTGACAGTTTTTAAAAAAAGTAACAAAAATGTTCTGAATTTAAAAATAATACTATCGAGGAACCAAATCGAAATTTCTACAAAAAAATTGTCATTGTTCAAAAATTAACATTTGGAGGTACTCTAAAGAAAATCACGACTGAAGACTGAAAATTTGTACATCTTTTGTTCATTCACGTTAGAAATTTCTCCTTTTTCGACTTTAACACTAAATGCACCCTAAACTAATAAACCGCTTTGGGGGGGGAAAAATTCATCTTGTTCCTTGTACAATTTTGAATAAACCATATTAGTTTCGTAATTTTCCTATCTACTTTCTAGGGAAACCATCTAAGAATCGAGCAAAAAAGCGTGTTTTCAATCTTGCAACAGCATTAACCTTTTTAATATAGACAGACATCTACCTTGCTGTTGTTATTTCGGATGGCCCATATTTAGCACATGCTCGTGATTCATCGCTTTTCCCGATTTATGGTCTACCATTAATTATTTATAAATTTTTAATTTTTACTATTGCAAAATTTCTGTGCACAGACCTGACTTGCGTGTATTTAATTTCACATTTTGGTTTTCCTCTTTTTTGAAATTTTGCATTCTCATGCCTGGTATCAACAAAAATTTTATTTAAATCAAATTATTGGACTCAAAAGTTTGGAAACCAATGATTAAAATCATTATTCGTTGGTGAAAGATCAATTCCGTCAGCTATAACTTGTCTCCCTAAACCTTGTTTAGAAATACCGTATGGGATTAAAGTTGAATTCAATGATGTATCTCTTGCATGATTTCATAATTTTTATATTCTTGTAGATCGACATCCGTTCTGAAACGTGGGAATCAAATCCGAAGAGCCTAATTAAACTCTTACAGGTGAGCAGAACATTTTCTTTCATAAAAAATAACTTGTTTCATGGACTTCAATTAATATGATTGCAGTGATGGACTGACTAGGATGACCGTCCCAGGAAACATAACAATCTACCTGCCTCAGTGTTTGAGTACTTTGAAAAGTTGGAAAAAAAATTTATAATTCTAAACACGAATAGCGAGCCAATTCTTGGTTTCTCATGCTACTACTTAATTTTTCTTTTTTCTTGACGGATGCTTCTTATGTCACCACGTTAATTTAAGAACTATACAATTGAAAACGAAATCTTTGCTAATGTAGGTTGATGTAATAGGCATTGTAATTTTCTAAAACATTTTATTGATTATTTTTAGTTGGAAAAACATTTAAACTGTTTCATAAAATAAATTTTCCTATCTAAGGTAATTATATCTTAAATACATTTTTATTAAAGACTCGCATGCCAAGAACTGTCTGAGAAAATTGGATAACTGAAATAAAATAACTAACGTTTTCAGAGTTTTAAAAGTAGAGGTCTTTAGGAAAAGCAATTCGTATAGGAAAGAAAAGTCCTTTGGGGTATTTCTGAACTCCTAATCACTACTTAAAAAATGTGAGCATTTATATAAAATTGATTAAAATAAACTCTTTAAACATAAAACATTGAAATACGTTAAAAAAACGAATATTGAAATGAACTTTTTAATATAACGAATGAAAAGATAATTCCTTAAATATAACGTTATTAAAAAAAGTATGGCTTCAGAAACTAATATTATATTAAGCTGCTATATAGAAACATAGAAAATATTAATTAAGCTTTAAAATAGTAAATTTTGGGATAATTTTATATAAGCAGCGCTTGAATAAGAATTATTATAAATGGTAATGTTTTGCTTTAATGAGTTGTGGATATGAGCGTCTAATCTATGAAGAAAAAAAGTTTTTTTATATCTAAATTCTTTAATTTTTTTTATTTAATAAATATCTTTAATAAATTTTATATTTAATGTTATAATTCGTGTGAGGCATACAATCTTTTTTTATTTTGTTTCTAGACTCTTATAGGAAGTGACAACAATGATAAAGAAAAAAAGAAATCTATAAGTATCTCTGAACTGTTATCACAATCATCTATTCCTTTAAATAAATTAGATAGGTAATGTCCTTCTCTTGTAATGGGTTTTTTGTACTTCCACAGACTATTTTAAAGCATTTTATGAATATAACAATATTTTTAAACTTTCAGAGAACTTTTGGAAGTATATGTTCGTCTACTTCGTACAGCTGTTCAAAATAGAGAAGCGTCTAAGGTAAATATAGTTTTCAAAGTTCTTTCTTGGTGTAGTAGAAGACTATGTATATTACTATATCTGGAACATAAATTAAGAATAAATGAAAATAAAACACTGTTTGGGGGTTTATTACTGGTTTTATCGGTTTAGTGGTGATTGGTGAGAATTACTACTGCCCAACCGCCAATCTTCTATTTCTTAAATATGGTATTTTATTAGTCATATTTAAATTTAAGATATATTTCAGTATCAATTTCGATGAGTATATTTTGTGCACCAGTTAGGATGCTTTTCATGTTTTTTTTAAAATATCTGTTAATACGTTTAAGGCCACCTGGCTCAATTCATCCTTTTGATAACTTCTATGGACCGTAAAAACTGATTGTTTTCCTATTTCAAGCGAGATTTTAGGAAGAAAATGACTTCAGCAACGGAGCTTTGTAATTTTTAAAAGTTTACAACTAATTGCGTGTTATTGACTTCTCTCACAACGGCAATCAATAAACTACTTTGGAAATCTTATATGAAGTAATGGCTGCAGACTGAATATTATCACAATTTGTGTGCATTGCTGGTTTCGCGAAATTGACAGGCCCTTCAGCGGATTCCTGCCAAATCATTTTTTACATTAAAGACAACCTTGGATCTGAGATTTTCTTTACATGCGATCATGATAAAAAAAAACCTCCCTTTGTGATTTTTGATTTTACATTTATTTGACTATTGCCTTCACTTGTCAAGTGCACATAAAAAATTTTAGCCCTGAAAAAAAGTTTACTGGGGATCCACTTGGTGGAGCTGGCGACGCTAGGAATGCGATAAAATGTGGTTCTTATAGAAGATGAGAATTTAAAACCGATAATTATGAATTTCTATCTGTAATTTACCACAATTTACCTTTGTGCCATAAAACCCAGAACCAACCAGTCTAACCTTGTCCTCCCATTTACCAACTAAGCTAAATTTTAAAAAAATATTATAGTTACGAAACATAACGCTACTTGAAAGGCATATGAATGGTACTCTCTGCTACTGTCTCAGTCGTCACAGAATCTACTTAAAGCTATAGGATCGATAGTTTTCATCTTCTAACTGGATACTACTATTTTTAAAATCGTCAATATTTAAATGGATTGTCGGACTCCCCAACTTGCCCTCTGTGCGACTTTTCAGTCGTGACAGAAACCCATCTATAACTGCCCTGATCTTACTGGAATCGGTAAGTAAAACTGATATTAGTCCCATATTTAATTCAGTTTCTAGATTGGATTCCAGGCTGACTTAGGGTTAAAAGGCTGCCTGGTGTAGCATTTAAAACACTGTTTATTGTTGTCATTGTAAGTACGTTTGAAATAAATTGTTGATTTTCATAGAGCAATGAAGCATTATACCTCTTTCTCTCCTTGGACAGTCTGTGATGGTGAGAGGAATCGACGCATGGCGCAAAGGATATGTTCGATTATCGCAGCTTATGGTGTCCGAGGGCCGCATTCCGGATGCAGATCTCATGTTCTTTATGACTCTAGATGAAATAAGAGAGTTGCTGGCCACTAGATCTCCGAAAATAATATCCAAGTAATTTTCAATCTTTATATTTTAGAGTATATTGCACATTTGCAAAATTAGCATAAATAGAAGAGTTGTCGATTAACACAATGCAAATTATTCTGAAAGATGGCCTTTTGATTAATATTTCGATTTACCCAAACTTAATGTTGCGAAACTACTGGCATATTTATACAGTCAGTAAAATGAAATTAGGCTGCGATTTTTGTCCTTTTATTTTCACGAAATTGAAATCTCAATAGTTAATGGATTTAACTTTCATACACTCTTAATGCAATAACTCTTGAATTGTTTTTAGGGCTGCACATAGAAAGAGGCGTTACCCTGTATTGGATAAGTATATTTTCCCTGAAATAAGTAAAGGCTTTCCTAGACCGGTAAGTTGTATATTGAATTTTATCTGAATATTTATAAACGAGTTGAATTTTAATACTCATGTTTGCTAAAATTTAGAAATCTGGCTGAGAGAGAACGAAGATAATGTAATTAAAAGGCTTCGGGTAACTTGGTGATCCATCGCTTCCAATTTTTCAAGAGTAATTTTCAAGTTTCAGAAAATGAAAATGTTTTATTCTTTATTCACTTTAATAGATTATGTCTTAAATTTTGAAGTATTAAGCGCTATTTCAAGCATTCATTCAAACAATCAAAAATTATTTTGATCCTCATGAATATTTTGTTTTTGAATTTTTACTTTTAGAAACACATTTCCGTGGTTTACCGTGTTGTTGCCTGACTCTTTTAAATTTACATATAATTTTACGATATTTCTATAGATCATGGATGAGTATTTTTAAATGAATTCTTGTGTTCTTATAGTTAACGTCGCTATTTTAAGTCTAAGGATCAAAAATTTTATCAGCTTAACATAAAAATGAATATATCACTAAATGTACGAACTTAATTTGTCATCAATATACAGGGTGTTTCGAAACTTATGGGCAAAAATGTAATAGGTGATAGAAAACATCTAAACAAGCAATTTTCACCATACAATGCATGGGCGGAGAGCAAGCGGTGTACTGCTAGGAGGTATCCGCAGTTACTGTCACATGAAAGAACAGACACCAAACGGATAGAAGAGGTACTAAATAATTTTATTGACAGCATGTGTGACAAAATTACAGAAATTGCTCAAAAGAGCAACCGCTTGTGGTAATGCAGGCTTTACACCTGCGACGTAGCGAGCGGCGCACTTTTTCAAACACACCCGGTATGTATCGGACGGCAGCAACAGAAATTCTGGCAACTAGGTACTCGTCGGAGTCGATGGGGCTTTTGTAGACAAGACTTTTCAAATGGCCCACAGGAAAAAGTCCAGACAGGAGAGATCGTGTGAGCGCGCCGGCCAAGGTGTGGGCCCACTCCGACTAATCCACCGCCCTGGGAATTTTGCGTCTAAAGCGCTCTGCACATGGGGTGGTGCTCCGTCATGCTGAAACCACATACGTGCTTGTATGCTGCCTGCAACAGGATGAAGTAAGTCTGGCAATACCTGTTGTAAAAATGTGAGGTATGTTCTGCCGTCCAGTTGGAATGGCAGAAGGTATGGACCGATCAAATGGTTGCCCATAATTCCAGCCCAAACATGTACGCTGAAACGCTTCTGATATGCTTGAGGACGTATGTCCTACGGATTGTTAGATTCTCACATGAAAGTTGTGCGTATTGGAAATGCCTTCACGAGTAAAGGTGCATTCATCTGTGAAGAACACACGTGCACTAAAATCAGGCTGCGCTACTAGCTGTTGCAAAAACAACGTGCAAACTCGACACGTGGCACATAATATGCAGTTATCAAAGCTTGCACTTTCTGCTTAGGGTAGGGGTGTAATCCTTCGTCCCGTAGTACTCGCCAAACAATCGAGTGGGGCACATTATGGCACTGAAAACATTTCGCGTGCTAATATCCGGACGATCTTCCACTCTTTGCAGAATGTCCTCCGCAACTTTTGGCATCAGTACAGACCTACCACGCCCTGTATTATGCATGCCGGTGACAAAAAATCCCGTTTCGCACAGGCACCGATGCAATCGCTCGAACATTTTTCGGTCTGGCACGTGTCTTTTCAGGAAACGCTGCCTGTACAGTCTTTCGGCTTCCAGAGCATTCGCAAGATCATACATAAAATGCATATCCGCATTTTCCTGATTACTATGCGTAGCCATGCCTTCTGAAATCCACGGTAGAAATGACGATGTGTAAGAAAACTCGAGCTTTATGCTTTCCATTACAGCACCGTCTAGCGGTCCATCGCTTGAACTACGCCCATGCATTGTATGGTAAAAATTGCTTTTTTAGATGTTTTCTATCACACCTTAAATTTTTGCCCGTGAGTTTCGAAACACCCTGTATATTGTAGGTATTTTTAATAATAAATTAGCTAACCATTCGTATACGCAAAACATTTCATATAGATTGGATCTATTGGAATGTTTTAAAATACTGATGTTTTTGTAATCAAATAAATATAGAATAAACTGTTAATTTGTTAATTAATGAGCATATGCTTCGAAAACTATTCAATCGCCATTTGTATTGCGAGGTAATTACTAAGCAAATGTATTTTCTCCTCTCAGATGAACATGGACAGTTCACCCGAGGTAGACGACGATTTTGTAATGAAGGGTATGTTTCTTTTCTAATTTTATTTTGATTTTATATTCTATAGTGGCTGAGGTAAACTTGCACACGCATGTTTTCGATATTGAATTTGCTTTTGGATCTTATTTTGAATTGGATTTGGTGCTTAAAATTTCTTGTAGTTTCTTTGACTTTGGCGGTCCTTCCCAATGGTTGATACACAGACCATCGGGAGGTTAAATCGTCTTTAATGATGCATCTCTAGATTACGATTTTCATCATTGTTAAATTCGGCAGAGTGAGTGCTACCTGCGCGTTCTTCCCTAATTAATCATTTGAGGGGTTTGCCTGTATATAACCGTTTATCAATCTAGTCTCTTCAGGATAAGTTCTAAACGTAATTTTTTTCATGATTAATAGCGTTTTTTTCAAGGATTCTGTCGACTGATCCACGTGGTTAACTAATTATAGTAAGTGTTGAGGAAAAAATCTATACTACCTTACTTGGATATCTCGTGATTTTCGCAGGTTTTAGTCTAAGTAATGGTAATCCACAAAAAGAAATCTAGTGACTGTCAATACATAGTGTAACAACTTAAAGGGATTAAGGGAACAAAGCATTAAGTCGTAATCACATAGGTGTGCATCTCCGCAATGATTCTTTTAATCCTTGATGGATCCGTCGGAGTAGATTTTTTGCTAGGCCACCGCTATCACCAAATCTACCATGAATTGATTTCTTTTCTGGGAACACCTCAAAGCCATTATGTACGAGATCGTTATAGATTCCGAAGCTGGCGTCATCGATAAAGTCATTGTCATGGCTGCGAGTGTCCGTGAACGGAGAGAAAATTTAGAATATGTTTTGTAATTTAAAGTGTAGATGTTTTTATCCCACAACATATATAATGATTAGATTGCCATATATCTATTGAATGAAAGAACCAGGTGAAGAGAATTTTGTAACTGTAAAAGTTAGTTATACTTTGAAGCTGATCAAAGCTTAAAATAATCTAAATTATTGGGATAAAAGAGACATTGGTTATTTGACTATTGTTGTTAGTCATTCATACTATAATTAGCTTAGTACATTTTTTCCAATCAAAAGGGATTGCTACACACTAAATATCGTTCCTTTTTTGCGTATTTTAATATTGGATTTAGACTCCAGAACACGATACCACCACCAATTTGTGATAGTTTCCATGGTTAACTGGCGATAATTTTGGAATATGGCACACGTCTCTATATATATATTTAGAATATGTTAGTGGCGGATTTGCTACGATCACTTTCTTGCCCATAAATGGAAATCCTATATAGCTGCGATCCAATTTGACGTTTGACGACGAAATTTGCATTCTCCAATTTGGCGAAGGGCCTGTATCGTATTGAGCTTTTACAAGATTATATTTATCATACTTCATTGTATATTTTGAACACATTTGAGTAATCATGTTTAATATACGATTGTTTTCATTGTAGGTGTCCCTACGAGCCTAGGTGTTGCTGAAGGGTATATTCGCGTTGCAATTAATTTAGACGAGGCTTTGCACTTGAAGGTATGGAATTCCGAATACTCCTTTTAAACCAGTATCGTATAGCAATATTAAGTAATAAATTGTTTCATTTGTGTGTGGCTGAAGCAACATCGCTGATTGATTGATTGTCGACTGAGACATGACAGATGTATTATGATAGAGGATGTACTACCGTGTGCGCGTGGTCATGCAATGCATGTTTGCCACTGTAGTGTCCCTTGTTGCCTTTGGAAGCCTACTGTGAGTGCAGCCGGCAGATTGCTGAAATTGGGTTGAGTGGTAATGAAGGGTGAAGCCATGATAAGTATAGAACCACTGTGTTCTCACAGGGCTTCAGTTAATTGGAAGTGATAGGCATCACCTTGGTAATTTAACTGTCCACCATGGACCATCCATCGCGGTATGAACCGATTCTTGAGAGTGCCATCTCGTAATTCTCGGAAGTGCCACCATGCTCGTTCATAAAGAAGTCCAAAATCCCCTAATTTACCAGAGCGTGTGAAATACAGTAAACTGTACTAAGATGTACTTGGTGGAAATAAGGTACATTGCTATAGACAATACTTTATTGTAAGCTAATTTTTTGTTCTGTGGGGGGGGGCAAGTTCTACACAGTGTAAATAGTATGAATTAATATTAATCACAAAGTTTTCGTTTTTTATTTCAGCGCTGTGAGATTCTTGTGGCGTACTGTACTGATATAGGATGATTTCCCTATTCTTGCAGGGGTGGTAACAGAGCTTGGAGGCCTGATATCTCACGGTAATTAACTCCTGTTTTTAATACATTTATGTTCAAACAAACTTTACCAATTTAAAAAAATAATAAATGCTCTTCTGTGTAGTAATAATGAAAATCCAGTTTTAAGTATTTATACAAAATAAAGATTTGACAATGTTATGAGTGGTTATTTATTCTGATTTAGATAATAACTAATCTTTTATTTTAAGGTGCTGTTGTATGCAGGGAATTCGGTATACCTTGCGTGATAGCATTACATGGAGCTACAATAAATTTCAAGACAGGTGACTTGATATATATTTATATATATATAATGCAATTAATATTTGTCACAAATTGTCAGTCTGGAGTGATGAGTCGCAGCAAACTCCGCAACACTCTGCCATACATTTGATTTCGGCCTATCTTGTGTATACGACACTCCTATGTTTTATTAACTAGTCTTAGAATTGAACACGTGAATTTTACGCACACATCTTTTATTCAGAGAAATTAGGCGCGTGTGTGATCCCCTTTACAATCCGACATATTTTAATTGATTGTCCAGGTTTTAATGCATCAACGTTAGATTTGCAAGATTAGATCGGGGATTTTCGCCCCCCCCCCCCCCCAATTCAATAATCTGCTCATCGTCGTCAACTAATCCCAATCAACTAATAATTATTAGTTAGCGACGATTAAAGTGTGCAAACTTCAGATTTTTAGGTACGAAACGACTTGTAGCCCACTCCAGAATTATTTGAATTGCAACCCCCTGATTTAAAGCGTTTTAAAACTATTTACCCTGTTTGATAATGAATCTTTTCCTCATTTCCAGGGATCAGATGAAATATTCTTCTATGGAGTAAATTCAGAATCCCAATACATGGTTGTCCGGTTGGTGAGAGGTTTGAACCATGAAGCAGAGGCCATGATTCACTTGCATATGGGTAATGGAAAAGTCTACAATCTGAAAGATGCATTTGGGTTTGAACAATCTGGTTGTGATGGAAGAGTCTTCTCTTGTGGAGGTCTGAAACTGCAATACTTGTCTCCGATGAGAAAGTGGAAAATTGTTTTCAATGGTTGGCTGAGGTAAGGCCTACGCCAATGTTAAAGGCATCGTTTCTTTTATTATTAATTAAAGACGTGAAGCTCCAACAGTGTTACTTAAACTTATTAAAAGCATACGTTTCAATTCAGTCAAAATGAGAGTTCAGCAACATGAAGGGAAGAGGTGATAAGTCTAATGCTGGTGATGACGTCTTTTTTTCAAGATGGCAGATGTGTGATGAGGAATTGGGAAAGACTGCTGATAAGGAACTGAGGATGAACAAGATGACATCATTTTTTTGACAGGTTGCCACTGTGTTGAATGACTGATAGAACCATCTTGTGGTTGGATGATCAAACGTATTATTTTAATTAAAAATGAATTTTTTGGAATTGAACCTGGGACTATTGGAACTGGAGTTGGTTTCAATTGGAATTGCTTAGACCGTAAGAGACCTAGCCAATGGTGGTGAATTAATGTAGTGTTTGCTTTTTCTGTTTTGTAGTGGTTACTTTTTACACATGGAAAGTATTGAAATTTGTTTGGATGGATTTAATGCTTTTAAAAATAATATTTAGAATGAACAATTAGACGTATTTTAGTGAAAATACTATAGTATAATGGATCTTAGGGCTTTCTTAAATTATTGGCTAAGTGACTGGTTCCGTCATCTAGTGGTGAAACAAGTAGTGATTAGTTTTAATGGATGTATTTTTTAACTTTTGACTTGTATTTTTTTTTTTGCTTGATACTTTAGAATTAAATGGAGAATTATTTAAAAGAAAATTATACTATAATAGTGGATTCAAACCTAGCAAAAGGTAATCACGGCAAATCGTTTTTACACAAACACTAATAGATCGACCATGACTACCTATATGAGTATTTTGCATTTAACCTGTTAATGCCTAGGCATCCTTTTTTAGGGGTGCTTTAAAAAAAAAAGAGCCTCACTTTCACATAAATGCAGCTTTCAACCTTAAAATCACGAAGCATTTCTAAGCATTTGTTTCAATTATATTCAGTAGATAGCATTTTTTGTTGGTGACGCTGTCTTTCTATTTTCATCTTCTACACAAGACCTATCGTTTGGAATGTCGAATCAAAAGAGGTTAGATTTTCCTACCATCTATAAATAAATTGATCTGTGTTTGATATATGTGGCACTAAATTCACTTCTTTAGTTTACATATTTTTGGAATTTTGATTAAATTTGCTTATAATAAAAAGACGCTAGATAGAGGAGGGTATGTATATTTGTCGTGCGCAAACATAGCGAAGATACTGGGGATTGTTACCGGGTTACATATTTTGTTGCAAACAACTACGAGAATGCTTTTGCAAAACGTGACTTTGTTTCTCTTTGGATTTTTATAGAAATTGAAACAATAACACACTGGAACGCTGTAAAAAATTCAAGCATGTGCATTAAGCTGTCTCTATCCACTGTGTACAGTGACAGTTACTATACTTTAAACAAGTTTTGTGCAATTAAATATGTTCTATAGCATCAAATGTATAATTTATAAGTAAAATTATCTGGCTAAAAATAAATTTCAGATCTTCCATTGCAACAGACAATTTATAAAACTATTTAATAAAAAATAATCCAAAATACTGCGTATGTGGTAACACTCGCAAAAGTTTATTTTAAATAACAATAAGATGTAAGCATTTAAAAAATAATATTCAGAAAGACTCGTATAACATTGGAAGAAAGACAATTATAACATTTTACAATTATCGTCTAGTGTTCAAACCTATCTGCATTTAGTTCCAGTTTGTGGGAGGAGGTTTCTGCGCATGTGGTTTATCGCTGATGTATACAAGAATTTTACAAAATGTTTATTCGGGGGCAATACGCATTTTCCCACGGGAAAAGCTGTGAAACCAAAATTGGTTTGTTGGATACTTCATCGCAAGCAAGCTTCCATTTTCCAGAACAATTCTTAAAGAGTTGTATGTTGTTTATAAAAAGCACAAATTGTCTTTTGTCCAAATGAAACGGACGCTATGGGTGCTTTAAGATCCAAGTCCTTCTCATTGTCTTCATGGGCACCTATACAGTCCTTCACATCTTTATAACGATTCACCAATACAAAATTATATATTTCACCAATTATTCGTTCCACTTCTACCTTGATTTCCAACAGTAAAGGAGACCAAGGTTTGAATCTAATATAAGATCCGCTAAAGTGTAGCTAATTACTTCGTCTACGTATATGATATAAGTATGAATTGGTAGTATCCTCTTTCTTCAAACATGCTAATTCGTTCTCTAATCGACATATGCCCAGCCATCCCGATCTGTAAGCAATTTACCATATTCATAGCATAAAGAATCTTGTAATGCAAATTTTGATTTAAAAAACGGCTATTTTTATACTTAATGCATTACATAAACGAGATAAATAAACTTTGGAAAAGCAGAATATTTATGTAAGTTTATAGTTGAATTATTTTTCATTTTAGTTTAATATGGCAATTTTAGCATTTGTAATTGTATATTGAAGTAATTTGTCTAGTAAATGACCTGATATTGATTTGAAAGTTTAGTAAATGTTTTATTAAACATTTTTGTAGAGAAGTGAGTGGCGATGATTCATCAACAGAGAAAATGGCCAACGTGAAATTCGATATTCTGTAAGTACATTATTTAATTATCGGACTAAAAATGCTTACATATTTATAGCTCAAATGTGTTAATCAGAAGTTTCTTACCTCTCTCCAGGAATATACGTACTCATGCGAGAAATATAAAAGCGTAGTAATAAACAGAGTTGAATCTGTTTTCCTTTAAAATTATCTCGGTTGATGTGTAGCAAATACAACCATTTTTAAATGAATACTGAACTCGAACCAACTGAGATGTGTTATTTTAATACTTTCGATTAGAAATTAATTTTGAATTACTTACTAAGTAGTTCCCCCGTTGTAGTGAATTAATCTTATTTCAAAAAACCTGACTTGGTGCTTTTCGCAAAATTTAGTGGAATGAAAGATATTTCTAACTTTGAACCCCATTTGAAATAAATTTTAGTTATGTTACTGCTTTCAAATTTTATTTTTGTAAAATTCTGAAATACAAATTTTTAACTAGTAAGTGTGAAATGTATGAATTGAATTGAATTTGTTACACGATCTTGTTCCAAATTGAGTTTCCTGAGGATTAATTGGGATTTCAGGGCTTCTAACACGTTCCTTTTTTGACATTTTGTCGCCTTTTCATGGATTTTCAGTTCTTAAATTCTGTTTGGAGAAAAAAAATTGGTGCACAATTTAAAAAAGTATATATATCCTCTAAAAAAGCAAGGTTTGCACGAATTCAATTTCGAAGTGCGTGCTACGTTCCATCGCAAGAATGGATTAAAAAATGTACCGTTTCAATTGTAAAGGGTACTTCATGTTGCCCGCTGTGTATTAGCAGCAAGTTATGTGAATTTTCCCATTAGAAAAGGCTATCAGTAAGGCGAAGCGAGTTGATATTAACTCAACGTTAACCCTCTGCATACGGAGCGGCATAATATCGTTTTCTACCTTCGTGTTACGGAAAAGGCCGAAAGAAGCGGCAAACTGAAACACGGCTGAACATACCTCTCCTCCTGGAGACAGTTTTACCCCAGGAGGAGAGGTAATGCGTTTGGTACCTCTGTCATCACATGTTACCAGTTTCTATTGCGAGTCTGATTATGTCTAGAAGGTATAGATATGTCAAGGTAAACTCTGAAAGGACGGCGGAATCTTCAATTAGTATGAGAATTTACACTCGAAGGTGTCTTCATCAAAGTTTTTAAGGGGTTAGATCATCAACCTCTCACTCATTCTAAGCACTCGAAGCTCCCCGTCGAGAACCCCGACATTCCTGTCTACGGATTAAAAGCTATTCACGCGCTGCTCTCTTTGTGGCACAGGAATGAGGGCATGGAAATCTTACTGAACTTAGCCGTTTCTTCAGGAGTTTAAAATCTGAAAGATTCCAACCTCATCCGTAACCAGAGAATGCAAAATTTTCGGCAGTCTCAGTTTCTAGAGGGTTAAAAATTGAAAGAGCATTGCGAACGTTAATCAGTGGTCTAAGCGTTGATCAACATACAAACAAATTCAAGAAAACTTGAAACTTCTCACTCGCCATTTCATCAAGCTTTGCTCAAGCAGGTTGCTATGCCTAAAACCAGCTGCTGAAAGGTTGCTTGAACATTATATTGCAATGCAAAAGTTTTTCCTTGACTACATTCCAATAAAGAAGCCAAATATGATACAAAGACCAGGCTACCAAAAAATTGTTCATTTACATAGAAGAGAAACTATGAAAGCTGGGATGATATTTGTCGTATCAAGTGCAAGTATATTTAATCATGTGACCAAATTTCTTCAGAAAAAGGAACCTCTAATACATAACCTGCCTTCTCAACTTGAATTGAACAAGTCCAAGAACAATTTTGGAAGATATGTGTCCTCAGAAACTGTTATTGTACTCTGCCTCTGGCTGATATTGTGATTGGAGGTTAAACTTGTAGAGCAATACAGAATGTAAAAGAGGAGGAAAGGAATTTATTTATTCTTAGGGCTCGGAAGCATAACATTGCCAGTGTTAAATATCTTTTGAAGAAGTCCTCTTTCAGTTCATCTCTCCTTAAAAGTTTATCCTGTCTTAATCCTATTGAGAGACTCAGTGGCGAGAGTGTGCGACAAGTATTAGAAGTCGCAAGAGCAATTCCATGGGATGTCCAGACAGATATACTACTGGAATTTACTCCAAAAAGAATTTGAGGAAGTAGGATCTAGAATGAAGACTATTAATGTTTACTAGAACCAGTTGTTCAGACTGCAAGACATTAGTTGCGTGGATCCTATGTACCCAGTTGTGTCAAAGCTAGTGAAGGCTGCTCTGTCACTTTCTCATAGTAGTGCTGACATTGAATGTGGCTTCTCAGCCTCGGGAAGAGCTTTGACAGGAGACGGAGCATTAATGTCGGAATGCACACTCAATGCATTGGTGAGGGTTAAAAGTAGCTTGGCAAATTTTGACAATCAACCTCATTTGGTGCCGATCACATCAAAGCTAATGGATATGGGAAGGGTTGGATAGGTGATAGAAGAACGAAAACTTAAAATTATACATGAGGATAAGGTGTTGGACAGTGCTTTAAAATTATTAAAGGAAGCCAATGATAAGCACAAGAAGGCAATAAATAGAGATTTTAAGGAAGCAGCACTTGCTCAGGCAATGATTAAAAGAGCGGCAAAATTCTGGAATGATGCTGGTCAGCTAAGACAGACTTTTAAAAAAAGACATTCTTCTGATAAAAAGAAAAACCAATTAATTTCAGACTTTTTCATCACAAAAAAAATGAGACAATATATCTTTCAAAGAAAAGAGATTCTTCAAGCTGTGCCAAAATTGAACAAATTAAAAGATCATAATTGCAATTTTTTTTTTTTAATATTTGGAAATGATGTACTTTTTAAATGAAGAAAATAAAAATATCCTTCCAAAGAAAGAAAAACAAAAGATAGGGGTAGCTGGGGAGGATCTTTTTATTTTCTATCTTTATACTTGAATATATAACGTTATATTGTTTGTAATTTTTTTGCTTCATTGTTATTTTTTGTCACTATTTTTGGTTCAATTAGTCACTTTTTAGACTTTGAAACCTGTTATAAGACCTGGCTATTGAATGCTAAATTATTTCTTGGTTTTTCACCTTTAAAATGTCGGTGAATTTTATTTCTTAAACCCAGGGATCCTTGGGAAGTGGGAACCCTGATAGAATTTGCATAAATATATAAATTCAGAAAACTTGTAGCAGAAAATAAGTTTGTTACATAATTAATATTTATTTTTAGATGATTATGCACTGATTGATGGAAACAAGGTTTTTTACAAAAGCTTCCAAAACCAAAAGAAGATGCTTGAACTTCATATGGAGCATCAGAAGGATGATACATTTTATAAAATGTAGATTAAATTTTGTCTTGTTGTATTGTTGCTGTTATGTTTTTAAATAAATATGTTTAAGTTTGAAAAACTACTGGTATGATTTTATAGAACCTCGTTCGTCCACTAAAGAAGAAATGGAACAAATTTCTATAGTACAAATATTCTATTGCCTAACACAAAATTTTTCCCCTTTGTGTAAAGAAAACAAATCAAACCAATGCTTCTATCCAGGTTAGCTTAATGAAGGGTAAGACAAAGTCACATAAACTGAAATATTTGTCAGTTTCCATCCTAGGTTGCTGATGAGCTTTAATTTAACATGTCTTTTACACTCATTGCATTGTTTCTATCATTCTGTATTAAAAGAAGTTTCTTCGATGTGACGTCATGGACCGGAAAGTCAAATCGCTAAGATATAATAAAGATAGTTTCGCAGGAGATTAACTCTGCAAAAAGTGTGTTGGTTTGCGAAGCAGTGGTTGCCCACGAAAAGAACTGTCACGGGCAAAGCGATGCTGGCCATGCAGTGACTATAAAATGGAATGCTGTGCTAGTTCATTCAGATTTTCAAAATCACTCCTAAGACAATGTCTCTCCTCAGAAATAGTTTTCAGGGCATTATCGACAGAATAAAGATTAGCGGATGAACTTTAAGAACTATTAGATCATGAACAATTGGCAGATAACCCGAAAATGAAATTATTAAGTCGGGTATATTCGAGTAAACATTACCGATGAAAACAAACATCGTAGAGTAGTTGCTTCTGATAAAATGTGGAAGATTATCCAGAAAGGATCTCTTTCTGAAGAATGTTATGTCTTTTCTTTCATAAGCAAAATACTTTCCGTCCATAGTTGAAAATTTAATGACGCTGGGTTACTGGAATAAATATGGTGAAATGATGCAGGATAACCTTTCTCTAAAAGCCTTGCACGTTGACTTATTCCTAAATGTTTTAAGAAATACAAAAATCGCAATGTTGTGCAATTTCAAAAATTTAATTTTTTTACTCCAAAAATGTCAATTAAATTTGAAAATATGGAATTTTTTTGTGTTAATGTATTTTTCTTCAAACAAAAAGACAAAAGTATATGCAAATTTTTAAAAATTTGCCGTCAATTTCGGTTTTTTTTTCCCCTATTTGCCCCTCTGGTGATGTCTTGAGGCAGAGTTCCCACGATCACATAAGTCCTTGAACTTTTTCCCCGAACTCTAGGCCTTTGAAAATTGCGTAACTTGGTGGAAAATTCTTTATTTTTTTTTTAAACTTCTCCAGTGCTGAAATTGATTTTCTGAGCACCAGAACTTACTATCCCACAATTTTATTTTTCTAGGTGAAGGGCAGTTTCTACCCCATTTTGTTAAATCACATTTGGTGCGTGAATAATTTTATCTAATGGCCACAACAGATAGGAGCACTTCCAATGCGGTTGGAAGTAGAGTGCCTATATAATAAGAGTGGCGACAAGGGACCAAATTTGGCCCAATGCACATGCGCGGCAGCCAATTTTCTACCAGAATCGGTTGTTGGGCGAATGTTTCTTCCATCGGTTTCCCACATTTCCTCCTCTCTTTCTTTTGGCGATAGTGTTTCTGTCCCGTAATTTTTATGCTCGCGACTTATTGAACTTGTTTTCGTGAATATTAACAAGAAAATGAATAAAGTTAAGTTTATAACTTCAGTGTTAAATAAGATCTGATGTGTTATCTCTCTCAGGCACAAGTTTTTTCTTTAAATTCTTTCCATGCTGTGTGATAGAAGTTTACGCATTAATTTTATAACATTAAATAAAAAATAGATTTGAAATGTCCTACTATTAATGTATAGTTCTTTAAAATAAAACTTTCTTTCAACCAACTGTTCAACACATGTAGTTTTTTTTAGTGGGATTAATCCTTTCCTTACATTAACCGAACCAGAAAAGATACTGAACGTTTTTATTTGACCTTCTTAATACATGACACAAAATTTTAACCCACTTAAATTTAATTTTAAGTTTCATCCATTTATACAAGTCAAAAAACATGTAATTTTAAAAATAATCAACACCATCAGTACACATTTATTAAAAAATCTACCACATTTTCATATGAAAAATAGAATTAACAGATTGAAACTAAATTATGAGCAAATATTGGCCTAAACATACAAGAATAATCTCAAGATAAAAAATAGTTAACATCATTTGTACGCATTTATACCCAAATTCACAGATAAATGTTAATGTGGTGGTTTTGTTCCGAGATCTAGCAGCAAAATAAAGATGAAAGTTTGCATCAAAAATAACGCTTTTATATAAACATTTCGTTTTATATAAAGCATTGCTACAATTTACTCTGCTTTTCTGATGATTCAATTCGGCATAGGTTATTGTAAACCTTTAATAAGGAAACAGCTAAAAAAACAACGCATTATCAAAAGTTTAAAACTTGCTAACTGCCTTTGGCGCGATGTTTACATCGCCAAAGTAGCGGGAAACAGCTTGTTGTTCAATAAAAGCTATTTACTTAAAAAGTCTTCAAATTTACACTGACAAAACATTAAAATAATTATAAATAGACATTCTAGAACACGAAACAGCTATATTTTCTTTTTAATTTAATATACACGCGTTTTTCTCGAACACACAAAAAGTTCCCATGTTAAGTCTACGGAAGCTGGGAAAAGACCGCTTCGGGCGGTAGAAAAGGTCTCTAAGCCAATCAGAAAGTGTTATGTCGCCACTCTTATTATATAGGCACTCTAGTTGAAAGCGGACCCCTCTGAATAAGACATTTTCTGAAGGAGTTAGAGGGTTAAGTTCTTTCTTTTCTTTGCTAAAATCGTCTGCGTTGTACGTTTTAGAAACTCTCATGATTTAAAACAAGATGTATCGATACATCGCACAGGCCTACTCCTTTCCATACCTTCCCTGGAAACTGCATTTTCCGTTTCGCCCCCTTTCCTTTTTTCTAATCTTTTCACCTACATTTCTAACGGCCGTTTTCACAAGTCCGAGTTAACTCGCGGATCAATGATAATCCCCGGGTTATTGAAAAAACAGTGGTTTAAACTGCCGTTTCGGTTTTTACATTTTGATCCTCCGAAATCGGAGAGTTGACTCGCGAGTAAGAGTTGACGCATGTGCAGTACTATCTTTTTGCGAAGGAAGCGAGCTAAAAAAAAAAATGGATGACTCATTTCATTCTATGCTAAATTATAGTAATTTATCTAATGGACGACTGGACTTGACTAACCGTCGCCGCAGGATAGGTTTTTCGCTCGATTCTTAGACGTTGGTACGGATCGGAAAATTAATTAATCCTTCCACTTCGTGTTCCCTGGACAATTTAGATTTTTTTTCCGATGCGGGCTAGTTTAGGGTTTATTAAGTGTCAAAATTGAAAAAGCGAATTTTCTAACGCGAGTGAGCAAAAGACAAAAATTCAGTCCTTAGTCGTGATAATTTTTCAGAATACTTATAAACGTGAATTTTTGCAGCTTGTCGAGTATTTTAGAAATTTTAATTTGTTTCCTGATAATGTTTTGAAATTCCGGAAAAATCGGGACAATTTTGTTAAATGTATGGGTGGAAATTTATTCGTCCGCGCAAAATCAAAGCGGAAATGAAAAAAATAATTTTGTCCCCGTAGTGCGGGTGAAAAAAACTTGGCATGATTCCAACCCCTGACTGCAAGGTCACACGGGTAGAAAAAGTTCTCCGCTTTTTAAAAGCGATAGAGAATAAAACTTTAATTCATTTAAAAATCTAGGTTGAATTTTAAAATTCGCCGCGACCCAAAAATTGCAAATAATTCGGATTACATGTGTGCCAAATCTCTGCTGTAAGTGCCATATAATCCTCAGGAATTTGCGGCCACAAACACACAGAAAAACAAGCAAGCAAACAAACACTTTCTTTTATAATATTAGAGATGTAAACCTAAGAGGGAATTTCAGTGTAAACAAATCAAGATGGGCAGTGAAGATTTACTTCTGATGTCCAAATGTTCCAACGATACTTATCAGCTATGGTCCAACGTCTCTTAGTGCTGGCTTTTAGTCTCGGTTCGTAATCTGACCGTGGTTCAAAATTATGTGTTATCCTGTGATGTTTCCCTTCGGGTTTGTTCTCGGACCGTCAATAGCCCGTCGTGTTGATCCAGTGCGATTCTAAAATACCTATCTACTTTTATGGTCGCGGAAGACCAATTAATACAGCAAATTAAGCAGGTAAGTGGGATCAGTCCCGAAGGGAAGATCCAAGGACAACGCTTCGTAATTTTGAACCAAGCAGCTGGTTAGGCCCCGGAGGGTTGAAAACTTGAACGATCGTCATGTGCATAGGGGCTGTCGTGATCATGGGGTTGGCGTGGTATGGAAGTTTGGAGAGTGAGGTACCTGCGAAGTTCTTTTCCTCGTCATCCGAATGTTGTCCTCGATCTTCCACTTCTGGATTGTTCCCGGACCGTCACCAATATTCTCTTATGCTGCTCGAGGATCACGTTAATTGAACTACCTGCATCTATTTTTTATTGAATTGCTGAAATCGTATTCGAAAAAACAAGTCAACTGACGTGACATCCAGAATACGTGTTATGATGTTCTTCTCTTCCAATAACCAAGCACGAGATTATAAAAAGAACAATTTAACTAAACGATTAGAAGACAGACAAAAACGAACATAATTTCATCCGGTGCAGTACATCGCACCTCAAAAACAAAACCTCTCTCAACCGAGGCAAGTATCCGACTGTGAATTTTCTCTACGGCAACCCTTCCACGCAGGGAGGGCAGTCGCCAAGAACTCTCCTAAATAAATTGCGGCCAGATATCATACCTTCCCACCAAGATGGAGTTCTATCTACAAATCAAAATTTCATCTGAACAAAATTGGCCTCTGTTGCGATCGGTTTACCTCTCTATTTTCGCAAAAAAATGAAATAACTACACTCTATAACAAAAAAATCGACGCACCAAGAAGGAGTTGTCCGATGGAGACAAAAATTGGTGGATAGGAAAATAATGTACAGAATAAAAAATTATTAAAATTTCAGAACAATTAATTGAATGATTTATTTCAGAGTTACAGTAACGAGCTCAATAAGGTGTTGACCCGCCTCTAGCCTGGATGCAAGCTGCCACACGGCGTGGCATAGACCGATAAAGCTCCCGGATGGTCTCCTGCGATATTTCTTGCCAAATTTGCTCCAATTGTCGGACTATGTCATCAACATTCCCTACCGGATGCAGTCGCCTTCCCATCATATCCCACACATGCTCGATGGGAGAGAGATCTGGTGATTTGGCTGGCCAAGTAAGTGTTTGACAAGCTTGAAGACAGTTCATAGCAACACGTGCCGTATGTGATCTGGCATTGTCTTGCTGAAAAATAAGCAAAACAGGTTTCAGAATGTCGTCAACGTACCGCTGTGCAGTAAGTGTACCTCTAATGACGACCAAAGGGGTCCGGCTATCAAGGGAAATGGCACCCCAGACCATAACTCCTTGTTGAGGACCCGTGTGGCGTGCAATAGTGAAAGCAGGATCGGCACGCTGCCCTGGGCGTCTCCAGATACGTCTTCGATTATCGTCACGACACAGTTGGAAGCGGGATTCGTCGCTAAAGACTATACGTCCCCAGTCAGCATCATTCCAGCCTGATCGAGCCAAGCACCACTGTAATTTGGCTCGACAGTGTGCAGGCGTGAGTGACAGGTGGCGTAACGGTCGGTACGAGCGTAGATTTCGCTCTCTCAGCCGTCTGTGAATGGTCATGGTGGACACTCGTGTGTGGGTCGCACGACTGATGGTTGATAGCGATGAATCAGGCGCTGTGACAGCTGATCTGACAGTCACTCTGTCCTCGCGATCTGTTGTGGCCCTACGTCGACCGCTACCATCATGACGCTGAAATCTGCCATTGTCCACCCACTCTTGCCGGCATCTTCTAATCGTCGATAAATTTCTAACAAGTGATTATATTTTTTTGAATTTATGAAATGTGAATACTTGGGATAATTTCATAGCCACAATAATTGGGTACAGTACATTTATTTCTATTTGTATTATCAGTGTGTATTATTTGTTTGCCTATATTGCTATATCATACAAGAAGGTTTAGACTTATTTTGTGTTCAGAGTCGGGTAGTGTATATGTCAGCAATATTTGTTTGGTTTTAATATTTTTGGACAATTCCTTCAGGGATTGTCAGATTGAGTACCGTAGGTGATACGTCAATCTTACATGGGGGTGTAGCGTTAGCCCTACTCCTTAGTGGGTGCGTTATACTCACTTGATGAAAGGGAGAATGTTTAGAAAGAGATTAACGTCTGACTCCAGCAAACTAGGTCGGTTGTCTGAGGGGCGTGTAATCATTGCTTCTATAAGTCCTTGTACGTGTTGGATGTCTGCAGGTTACAAAAAACAAAGGACATTTCATACAACCAAAATAATATGTTCCTGAATTACATGGTATTCATTCATCATATTACAACAAAAGTCATTGACATTTTATATTAACCGATATTTTTATATCACCGATAAAAATTTTATTTAAAAAAATATATACTCTAAAATAAACTCAAGTTTTGTTTACAAGTAAAAGTTCAGGTGAAAATTGAGCAAGAACAAGCGTAAGTTCCAAGATAATCTACAAGGCTTGTTACCAAACGGAGAGGAAAATAAGACAAAACGATCATGAATGCTATTGTATTGGTTACATGTGAATAAAGATATTGTTTTGTACAGAAAACTATTACCACAAAAAGAACAGCTCATTTAAAGAAAACAGCCAATTTAACACATATGATCGTTCTCTCATTATCGACTAGTCATGCCAGGTGCTTCACCAGAGCCGCTAAAATTGTCCAAGTTTTTAACATTGCTGATCGCTCTCTCTCCATCCGCTTGTCATTAGAGCGGACGTAGATTTTTGGGAAGAGATTTTTGAGCTACGGATCTCACTCAACCGACTGGTCATCAAATTGGGGTCAGAAAGCTTACTAGACCGAGTAATTGCTGGATCATACGTTTCCAAAGAAAGAAAAACAAATGATAGGGGTAGCTGGGGAGGATCTTTTTATTTTCTATCTTTATACTTGAATATATTTAACATTATATTGTTTGTAATTTTTTTTTGCTTCATTGTTATTTTTTGTCACTTTTTTGGTTCAATTAGTCACTTTTTTTTTACTTTGAAACCTGTTAGAAGCCCTGGCTATTGAATACTAAATTATTTCTTGGTTTTTCACCTTTAAAATGTCAGGGAATTTTATTTCCTGAACCCTGGGATCCTTGATAGAATTTGCATAAATATATAAATTCAGAAAACTTGTAGCAGAAAATACGTTTGTTACATAATTAATATTTATTTTTAGGTGATTATGCACTGATTGATGGAAACGAGGTTTTTTGCAAAAGCTTCAGAAACCAAAAGAAGACGCTTGAACTTCATATGGAGCATCAGAAGGACGATACATTTTATAAAATGTAGATTAAATTTTAAGTCTTGTTGTATTGTTGCTGTTATGTTTTTAAATAAATATGTTTAAGTTTGAAAAACTACTGGTATGATTTTATAGAACCTCGTTCGTCCACTAAAGAAGAAATGGAACAAATTTCTATAATACAAATATTCTATTGCTTAACAAAAAGTTTTTCCCCTTTGTGTAAAGAAAACAAATCAAACCAATGCTTCTATCCAGGTTAGCTTTATGAAGAGTAAGACAAAGTCACATAAACTGAAATATTTGTCAGTTTCCATCCTAGGTTGCTGATGAGCTTTAATTTTACATTTCTTTTACACTCATTGCCTTGTTTCTATCCTTCTGTATTAAAAAAAGTTTCCTCGATGTGACGTCATGGACTGGAAAGTCAAATCGTTGAGATATACTAATCAAGATAGTTTCGCTGTCGCAGGAGATTAACTCTGTGAAAGATGTGTTGGTTTGCGAAGCAGTGGTTGTCCACAAAAAGAATTGTCGCAGGCAACGCGATGCTGGCCACACAGTGGCTATAAAATAGAATAGAATGCTGTGCTAGTTCATTTTGATTTTCGAAATCACTCCTAAGAGAATGGCTCTTACTCCTCCTAAATTGTTTTTGGGGTATTATCGACAGAATCAAGATTAGCGAATGAACTTTCAGAACTATTAGATCATGAACAATTGGCAGATGACCTGAAAATGAAATTAAGTCGGGCACTCGCGAGCTATCAAATATTACTCACTAACCCATTCGAGTAAACAATACCGATGAAAACAAACATCGTAAAGTAGTTGCTTCTGATAAAATGTGGAAGATTATCCAGAAAGGATCTCTTTCTGAAGAATTTTATGTCTTTTCTTTCATAAGTAAAATACTTTCCGTCCATAGTTGAAAATTTAATGACGCTGGGTTACTGGAATAAATATGGTGAAATGATGCAGGATAACCTTTCTCTAAAAGCCTTGCACGTTGACTTATTCCTAAATGTTTTAAGAAATACAAAAATCGCAATGTTGTGCAATTTCAAAATTTTAATTTTTTTACTCCAAAAATGTCAATTAACTTTGAAATATGGAATTTTTTTGTGTTAATGTATTTTTCTTCAAACAAAAAGACAAAAGTATATGCAATTTTTTAAAAATTTACCATCAATTTCGGTTTTTTTCCCTATTTGCCCCTCTGATGTCTTGAGGCAGAGTTCCCACGATCACATTGATAAGTCCTTGAACTTTTTCCCCGAACTCTAGGCCTTTGAAAATTACGTAAGTTGGTGGAAAATTCTTTATTTTTTTTTTAAACTTCTCCAGTGCTGAAATTGATACTCTGTGCACCAGAACTTACTATCCCACAATTTTATTTTTCTAGGTGAAGGCAGTTTCTACCCCGTTTTGTTAAATCACACTTGGTGCATGAATAATTTTATCTAATGGCCAACAGATAGGAGCACTTCCGTTGCGGTTGGAAGCGGACCCCTCTGTACACTAGAACAAGACATTTTCTGAAGGAGTTAGAGGGTTAAGTTCTTTCTTTTCTTTGCTAAAATCGTCTGCGTTGTACGTTTTAGAAACTCTCATGATTTAAAACAAGATGTATCGATACATCGCCCAGGCCTACTCCTTTCCATACCTTCCCTGGAAACTGCATTTTCCGTTTCGCCCCCTTTCCTTTTTTCTAATCTTTTCACCTACATTTCTAACGGCCGTTTTCACAAGTCCGAGTTAACTCGCGGATCAATGATAATCCCCGGGTTATTGAAAAAACAGTGGTTTAAACTGCCGTTTCGGTTTTTACATTTTGATCCTCCGAAATCGGAGAGTTGACTCGCGAGTAAGAGTTAACGCATGTGCAGTACTATGTTTTTGCGAAGGAAGCGAGCTAAAAAAAAATGGATGACTCATTTCATTCTATGCTAAATTACAGTAATTTATCTAATGGACGACTGGACTTGACTAACCGTCGCCGCAGGATAGGTTTTTCGCTCGATTCTTAGACGTTGGTACGGATCGGAAAATTAATTAATCCTTCCACTTCGTGTTCCCTGGACAATTTAAATTTTTTTTTCCGATATGGCCTATTTTAGGGTTTATTAAGTGTCAAAATTGAAAAAGCGAATTTTCTAACGCGAGTGAGCAAAAGACAAAAATTCAGTCCTTAGTCGTGATAATTTTTCAGAATACTTATAAACGTGAATTTTTGCAGCTTGTCGAGTATTTTAGAAATTTTAATTTGTTTCCTGATAATGTTTTGAAATTCCGGAAAAATCGGGACAATTTTGTTAAATGTATGGGTGGAAATTTATTCGTCCGCGCAAAATCAAAGCGGAAATGAAAAAAATAATTTTGTCCCCGTAGTGCGGGTGAAAAAAACTTGGCATGATTCCAACCCCTGACTGCAAGGTCACACGGGTAGAAAAAGTTCTCCGCTTTTTAAAAGCGATAGAGAATAAAACTTTAATTCATTTAAAAATCTAGGTTGAATTTTAAAATTCGCCGCGACCCAAAAATTGCAAATAATTCGGATTACATGTGTGCCAAATCTCTGCTGTAAGTGCCATATAATCCTCAGGAATTTGCGGCCACAAACACACAGAAAAACAAGCAAGCAAACAAACACTTTCTTTTATAATATTAGAGATGTAAACCTAAGAGGGAATTTCAGTGTAAACAAATCAAGATGGGCAGTGAAGATTTACTTCTGATGTCCAAATGTTCCAACGATACTTATCAGCTATGGTCCAACGTCTCTTAGTGCTGGCTTTTAGTCTCGGTTCGTAATCTGACCGTGGTTCAAAATTATGTGTTATCCTGTGATGTTTCCCTTCGGGTTTGTTCTCGGACCGTCAATAGCCCGTCGTGTTGATCCAGTGCGATTCTAAAATACCTATCTACTTTTATGGTCGCGGAAGACCAATTAATACAGCAAATTAAGCAGGTAAGTGGGATCAGTCCCGAAGGGAAGATCCAAGGACAACGCTTCGTAATTTTGAACCAAGCAGCTGGTTAGGCCCCGGAGGGTTGAAAACTTGAACGATCGTCATGTGCATAGGGGCTGTCGTGATCATGGGGTTGGCGTGGTATGGAAGTTTGGAGAGTGAGGTACCTGCGAAGTTCTTTTCCTCGTCATCCGAATGTTGTCCTCGATCTTCCACTTCTGGATTGTTCCCGGACCGTCACCAATATTCTCTTATGCTGCTCGAGGATCACGTTAATTGAACTACCTGCATCTATTTTTTATTGAATTGCTGAAATCGTATTCGAAAAAACAAGTCAACTGACGTGACATCCAGAATACGTGTTATGATGTTCTTCTCTTCCAATAACCAAGCACGAGATTATAAAAAGAACAATTTAACTAAACGATTAGAAGACAGACAAAAACGAACATAATTTCATCCGGTGCAGTACATCGCACCTCAAAAACAAAACCTCTCTCAACCGAGGCAAGTATCCGACTGTGAATTTTCTCTACGGCAACCCTTCCACGCAGGGAGGGCAGTCGCCAAGAACTCTCCTAAATAAATTGCGGCCAGATATCATACCTTCCCACCAAGATGGAGTTCTATCTACAAATCAAAATTTCATCTGAACAAAATTGGCCTCTGTTGCGATCGGTTTACCTCTCTATTTTCGCAAAAAAATGAAATAACTACACTCTATAACAAAAAAATCGACGCACCAAGAAGGAGTTGTCCGATGGAGACAAAAATTGGTGGATAGGAAAATAATGTACAGAATAAAAAATTATTAAAATTTCAGAACAATTAATTGAATGATTTATTTCAGAGTTACAGTAACGAGCTCAATAAGGTGTTGACCCGCCTCTAGCCTGGATGCAAGCTGCCACACGGCGTGGCATAGACCGATAAAGCTCCCGGATGGTCTCCTGCGATATTTCTTGCCAAATTTGCTCCAATTGTCGGACTATGTCATCAACATTCCCTACCGGATGCAGTCGCCTTCCCATCATATCCCACACATGCTCGATGGGAGAGAGATCTGGTGATTTGGCTGGCCAAGTAAGTGTTTGACAAGCTTGAAGACAGTTCATAGCAACACGTGCCGTATGTGATCTGGCATTGTCTTGCTGAAAAATAAGCAAAACAGGTTTCAGAATGTCGTCAACGTACCGCTGTGCAGTAAGTGTACCTCTAATGACGACCAAAGGGGTCCGGCTATCAAGGGAAATGGCACCCCAGACCATAACTCCTTGTTGAGGACCCGTGTGGCGTGCAATAGTGAAAGCAGGATCGGCACGCTGCCCTGGGCGTCTCCAGATACGTCTTCGATTATCGTCACGACACAGTTGGAAGCGGGATTCGTCGCTAAAGACTATACGTCCCCAGTCAGCATCATTCCAGCCTGATCGAGCCAAGCACCACTGTAATTTGGCTCGACAGTGTGCAGGCGTGAGTGACAGGTGGCGTAACGGTCGGTACGAGCGTAGATTTCGCTCTCTCAGCCGTCTGTGAATGGTCATGGTGGACACTCGTGTGTGGGTCGCACGACTGATGGTTGATAGCGATGAATCAGGCGCTGTGACAGCTGATCTGACAGTCACTCTGTCCTCGCGATCTGTTGTGGCCCTACGTCGACCGCTACCATCATGACGCTGAAATCTGCCATTGTCCACCCACTCTTGCCGGCATCTTCTAATCGTCGATAAATTTCTAACAAGTGATTATATTTTTTTGAATTTATGAAATGTGAATACTTGGGATAATTTCATAGCCACAATAATTGGGTACAGTACATTTATTTCTATTTGTATTATCAGTGTGTATTATTTGTTTGCCTATATTGCTATATCATACAAGAAGGTTTAGACTTATTTTGTGTTCAGAGTCGGGTAGTGTATATGTCAGCAATATTTGTTTGGTTTTAATATTTTTGGACAATTCCTTCAGGGATTGTCAGATTGAGTACCGTAGGTGATACGTCAATCTTACATGGGGGTGTAGCGTTAGCCCTACTCCTTAGTGGGTGCGTTATACTCACTTGATGAAAGGGAGAATGTTTAGAAAGAGATTAACGTCTGACTCCAGCAAACTAGGTCGGTTGTCTGAGGGGCGTGTAATCATTGCTTCTATAAGTCCTTGTACGTGTTGGATGTCTGCAGGTTACAAAAAACAAAGGACATTTCATACAACCAAAATAATATGTTCCTGAATTACATGGTATTCATTCATCATATTACAACAAAAGTCATTGACATTTTATATTAACCGATATTTTTATATCACCGATAAAAATTTTATTTAAAAAAATATATACTCTAAAATAAACTCAAGTTTTGTTTACAAGTAAAAGTTCAGGTGAAAATTGAGCAAGAACAAGCGTAAGTTCCAAGATAATCTACAAGGCTTGTTACCAAACGGAGAGGAAAATAAGACAAAACGATCATGAATGCTATTGTATTGGTTACATGTGAATAAAGATATTGTTTTGTACAGAAAACTATTACCACAAAAAGAACAGCTCATTTAAAGAAAACAGCCAATTTAACACATATGATCGTTCTCTCATTATCGACTAGTCATGCCAGGTGCTTCACCAGAGCCGCTAAAATTGTCCAAGTTTTTAACATTGCTGATCGCTCTCTCTCCATCCGCTTGTCATTAGAGCGGACGTAGATTTTTGGGAAGAGATTTTTGAGCTACGGATCTCACTCAACCGACTGGTCATCAAATTGGGGTCAGAAAGCTTACTAGACCGAGTAATTGCTGGATCATACGTTTCCAAAGAAAGAAAAACAAATGATAGGGGTAGCTGGGGAGGATCTTTTTATTTTCTATCTTTATACTTGAATATATTTAACATTATATTGTTTGTAATTTTTTTTTGCTTCATTGTTATTTTTTGTCACTTTTTTGGTTCAATTAGTCACTTTTTTTTTACTTTGAAACCTGTTAGAAGCCCTGGCTATTGAATACTAAATTATTTCTTGGTTTTTCACCTTTAAAATGTCAGGGAATTTTATTTCCTGAACCCTGGGATCCTTGATAGAATTTGCATAAATATATAAATTCAGAAAACTTGTAGCAGAAAATACGTTTGTTACATAATTAATATTTATTTTTAGGTGATTATGCACTGATTGATGGAAACGAGGTTTTTTGCAAAAGCTTCAGAAACCAAAAGAAGACGCTTGAACTTCATATGGAGCATCAGAAGGACGATACATTTTATAAAATGTAGATTAAATTTTAAGTCTTGTTGTATTGTTGCTGTTATGTTTTTAAATAAATATGTTTAAGTTTGAAAAACTACTGGTATGATTTTATAGAACCTCGTTCGTCCACTAAAGAAGAAATGGAACAAATTTCTATAATACAAATATTCTATTGCTTAACAAAAAGTTTTTCCCCTTTGTGTAAAGAAAACAAATCAAACCAATGCTTCTATCCAGGTTAGCTTTATGAAGAGTAAGACAAAGTCACATAAACTGAAATATTTGTCAGTTTCCATCCTAGGTTGCTGATGAGCTTTAATTTTACATTTCTTTTACACTCATTGCCTTGTTTCTATCCTTCTGTATTAAAAAAAGTTTCCTCGATGTGACGTCATGGACTGGAAAGTCAAATCGTTGAGATATACTAATCAAGATAGTTTCGCTGTCGCAGGAGATTAACTCTGTGAAAGATGTGTTGGTTTGCGAAGCAGTGGTTGTCCACAAAAAGAATTGTCGCAGGCAACGCGATGCTGGCCACACAGTGGCTATAAAATAGAATAGAATGCTGTGCTAGTTCATTTTGATTTTCGAAATCACTCCTAAGAGAATGGCTCTTACTCCTCCTAAATTGTTTTTGGGGTATTATCGACAGAATCAAGATTAGCGAATGAACTTTCAGAACTATTAGATCATGAACAATTGGCAGATGACCTGAAAATGAAATTAAGTCGGGCACTCGCGAGCTATCAAATATTACTCACTAACCCATTCGAGTAAACAATACCGATGAAAACAAACATCGTAAAGTAGTTGCTTCTGATAAAATGTGGAAGATTATCCAGAAAGGATCTCTTTCTGAAGAATTTTATGTCTTTTCTTTCATAAGTAAAATACTTTCCGTCCATAGTTGAAAATTTAATGACGCTGGGTTACTGGAATAAATATGGTGAAATGATGCAGGATAACCTTTCTCTAAAAGCCTTGCACGTTGACTTATTCCTAAATGTTTTAAGAAATACAAAAATCGCAATGTTGTGCAATTTCAAAATTTTAATTTTTTTACTCCAAAAATGTCAATTAACTTTGAAATATGGAATTTTTTTGTGTTAATGTATTTTTCTTCAAACAAAAAGACAAAAGTATATGCAATTTTTTAAAAATTTACCATCAATTTCGGTTTTTTTCCCTATTTGCCCCTCTGATGTCTTGAGGCAGAGTTCCCACGATCACATTGATAAGTCCTTGAACTTTTTCCCCGAACTCTAGGCCTTTGAAAATTACGTAAGTTGGTGGAAAATTCTTTATTTTTTTTTTAAACTTCTCCAGTGCTGAAATTGATACTCTGTGCACCAGAACTTACTATCCCACAATTTTATTTTTCTAGGTGAAGGCAGTTTCTACCCCGTTTTGTTAAATCACACTTGGTGCATGAATAATTTTATCTAATGGCCAACAGATAGGAGCACTTCCGTTGCGGTTGGAAGCGGACCCCTCTGTACACTAGAACAAGACATTTTCTGAAGGAGTTAGAGGGTTAAGTTCTTTCTTTTCTTTGCTAAAATCGTCTGCGTTGTACGTTTTAGAAACTCTCATGATTTAAAACAAGATGTATCGATACATCGCCCAGGCCTACTCCTTTCCATACCTTCCCTGGAAACTGCATTTTCCGTTTCGCCCCCTTTCCTTTTTTCTAATCTTTTCACCTACATTTCTAACGGCCGTTTTCACAAGTCCGAGTTAACTCGCGGATCAATGATAATCCCCGGGTTATTGAAAAAACAGTGGTTTAAACTGCCGTTTCGGTTTTTACATTTTGATCCTCCGAAATCGGAGAGTTGACTCGCGAGTAAGAGTTAACGCATGTGCAGTACTATGTTTTTGCGAAGGAAGCGAGCTAAAAAAAAATGGATGACTCATTTCATTCTATGCTAAATTACAGTAATTTATCTAATGGACGACTGGACTTGACTAACCGTCGCCGCAGGATAGGTTTTTCGCTCGATTCTTAGACGTTGGTACGGATCGGAAAATTAATTAATCCTTCCACTTCGTGTTCCCTGGACAATTTAAATTTTTTTTTCCGATATGGCCTATTTTAGGGTTTATTAAGTGTCAAAATTGAAAAAGCGAATTTTCTAACGCGAGTGAGCAAAAGACAAAAATTCAGTCCTTAGTCGTGATAATTTTTCAGAATACTTATAAACGTGAATTTTTGCAGCTTGTCGAGTATTTTAGAAATTTTAATTTGTTTCCTGATAATGTTTTGAAATTCCGGAAAAATCGGGACAATTTTGTTAAATGTATGGGTGGAAATTTATTCGTCCGCGCAAAATCAAAGCGGAAATGAAAAAAATAATTTTGTCCCCGTAGTGCGGGTGAAAAAAACTTGGCATGATTCCAACCCCTGACTGCAAGGTCACACGGGTAGAAAAAGTTCTCCGCTTTTTAAAAGCGATAGAGAATAAAACTTTAATTCATTTAAAAATCTAGGTTGAATTTTAAAATTCGCCGCGACCCAAAAATTGCAAATAATTCGGATTACATGTGTGCCAAATCTCTGCTGTAAGTGCCATATAATCCTCAGGAATTTGCGGCCACAAACACACAGAAAAACAAGCAAGCAAACAAACACTTTCTTTTATAATATTAGAGATGTAAACCTAAGAGGGAATTTCAGTGTAAACAAATCAAGATGGGCAGTGAAGATTTACTTCTGATGTCCAAATGTTCTAACGATACTTATCAGCTATGGTCCAACGTCTCTTAGTGCTGGCTTTTAGTCTCGGTTCGTAATCTGACCGTGGTTCAAAATTATGTGTTATCCTGTGATGTTTCCCTTCGGGTTTGTTCTCGGACCGTCAATAGCCCGTCGTGTTGATCCAGTGCGATTCTAAAATACCTATCTACTTTTATGGTCGCGGAAGACCAATTAATACAGCAAATTAAGCAGGTAAGTGGGATCAGTCCCGAAGGGAAGATCCAAGGACAACGCTTCGTAATTTTGAACCAAGCAGCTGGTTAGGCCCCGGAGGGTTGAAAACTTGAACGATCGTCATGTGCATAGGGGCTGTCGTGATCATGGGGTTGGCGTGGTATGGAAGTTTGGAGAGTGAGGTACCTGCGAAGTTCTTTTCCTCGTCATCCGAATGTTGTCCTCGATCTTCCACTTCTGGATTGTTCCCGGACCGTCACCAATATTCTCTTATGCTGCTCGAGGATCACGTTAATTGAACTACCTGCATCTATTTTTTATTGAATTGCTGAAATCGTATTCGAAAAAACAAGTCAACTGACGTGACATCCAGAATACGTGTTATGATGTTCTTCTCTTCCAATAACCAAGCACGAGATTATAAAAAGAACAATTTAACTAAACGATTAGAAGACAGACAAAAACGAACATAATTTCATCCGGTGCAGTACATCGCACCTCAAAAACAAAACCTCTCTCAACCGAGGCAAGTATCCGACTGTGAATTTTCTCTACGGCAACCCTTCCACGCAGGGAGGGCAGTCGCCAAGAACTCTCCTAAATAAATTGCGGCCAGATATCATACCTTCCCACCAAGATGGAGTTCTATCTACAAATCAAAATTTCATCTGAACAAAATTGGCCTCTGTTGCGATCGGTTTACCTCTCTATTTTCGCAAAAAAGTGAAATAACTACACTCTATAACAAAGAAATCGACGCACCAAGAAGGAGTTGTCCGATGGAGACAAAAATTGGTGGATAGGAAAATAATGTACAGAATAAAAAATTATTAAAATTTCAGAACAATTAATTGAATGATTTATTTCAGAGTTACAGTAACGAGCTCAATAAGGTGTTGACCCGCCTCTAGCCTGGATGCAAGCTGCCACACGGCGTGGCATAGACCGATAAAGCTCCCGGATGGTCTCCTGCGATATTTCTTGCCAAATTTGCTCCAATTGTCGGACTATGTCATCAACATTCCCTACCGGATGCAGTCGCCTTCCCATCATATCCCACACATGCTCGATGGGAGAGAGATCTGGTGATTTGGCTGGCCAAGTAAGTGTTTGACAAGCTTGAAGACAGTTCATAGCAACACGTGCCGTATGTGATCTGGCATTGTCTTGCTGAAAAATAAGCAAAACAGGTTTCAGAATGTCGTCAACGTACCGCTGTGCAGTAAGTGTACCTCTAATGACGACCAAAGGGGTCCGGCTATCAAGGGAAATGGCACCCCAGACCATAACTCCTTGTTGAGGACCCGTGTGGCGTGCAATAGTGAAAGCAGGATCGGCACGCTGCCCTGGGCGTCTCCAGATACGTCTTCGATTATCGTCACGACACAGTTGGAAGCGGGATTCGTCGCTAAAGACTATACGTCCCCAGTCAGCATCATTCCAGCCTGATCGAGCCAAGCACCACTGTAATTTGGCTCGACAGTGTGCAGGCGTGAGTGACAGGTGGCGTAACGGTCGGTACGAGCGTAGATTTCGCTCTCTCAGCCGTCTGTGAATGGTCATGGTGGACACTCGTGTGTGGGTCGCACGACTGATGGTTGATAGCGATGAATCAGGCGCTGTGACAGCTGATCTGACAGTCACTCTGTCCTCGCGATCTGTTGTGGCCCTACGTCGACCGCTACCATCATGACGCTGAAATCTGCCATTGTCCACCCACTCTTGCCGGCATCTTCTAATCGTCGATAAATTTCTAACAAGTGATTATATTTTTTTGAATTTATGAAATGTGAATACTTGGGATAATTTCATAGCCACAATAATTGGGTACAGTACATTTATTTCTATTTGTATTATCAGTGTGTATTATTTGTTTGCCTATATTGCTATATCATACAAGAAGGTTTAGACTTATTTTGTGTTCAGAGTCGGGTAGTGTATATGTCAGCAATATTTGTTTGGTTTTAATATTTTTGGACAATTCCTTCAGGGATTGTCAGATTGAGTACCGTAGGTGATACGTCAATCTTACATGGGGGTGTAGCGTTAGCCCTACTCCTTAGTGGGTGCGTTATACTCACTTGATGAAAGGGAGAATGTTTAGAAAGAGATTAACGTCTGACTCCAGCAAACTAGGTCGGTTGTCTGAGGGGCGTGTAATCATTGCTTCTATAAGTCCTTGTACGTGTTGGATGTCTGCAGGTTACAAAAAACAAAGGACATTTCATACAACCAAAATAATATGTTCCTGAATTACATGGTATTCATTCATCATATTACAACAAAAGTCATTGACATTTTATATTAACCGATATTTTTGTATCACCGATAAAAATTTTATTTAAAAAAATATATACTCTAAAATAAACTCAAGTTTTGTTTACAAGTAAAAGTTCAGGTGAAAATTGAGCAAGAACAAGCGTAAGTTCCAAGATAATCTACAAGGCTTGTTACCAAACGGAGAGGAAAATAAGACAAAACGATCATGAATGCTATTGTATTGGTTACATGTGAATAAAGATATTGTTTTGTACAGAAAACTATTACCACAAAAAGAACAGCTCATTTAAAGAAAACAGCCAATTTAACACATATGATCGTTCTCTCATTATCGACTAGTCATGCCAGGTGCTTCACCAGAGCCGCTAAAATTGTCCAAGTTTTTAACATTGCTGATCGCTCTCTCTCCATCCGCTTGTCATTAGAGCGGACGTAGATTTTTGGGAAGAGATTTTTGAGCTACGGATCTCACTCAACCGACTGGTCATCAAATTGGGGTCAGAAAGCTTACTAGACCGAGTAATTGCTGGATCATACGTTTCCAAAGAAAGAAAAACAAATGATAGGGGTAGCTGGGGAGGATCTTTTTATTTTCTATCTTTATACTTGAATATATTTAACATTATATTGTTTGTAATTTTTTTTTGCTTCATTGTTATTTTTTGTCACTTTTTTGGTTCAATTAGTCACTTTTTTTTTACTTTGAAACCTGTTAGAAGCCCTGGCTATTGAATACTAAATTATTTCTTGGTTTTTCACCTTTAAAATGTCAGGGAATTTTATTTCCTGAACCCTGGGATCCTTGATAGAATTTGCATAAATATATAAATTCAGAAAACTTGTAGCAGAAAATACGTTTGTTACATAATTAATATTTATTTTTAGGTGATTATGCACTGATTGATGGAAACGAGGTTTTTTGCAAAAGCTTCAGAAACCAAAAGAAGACGCTTGAACTTCATATGGAGCATCAGAAGGACGATACATTTTATAAAATGTAGATTAAATTTTAAGTCTTGTTGTATTGTTGCTGTTATGTTTTTAAATAAATATGTTTAAGTTTGAAAAACTACTGGTATGATTTTATAGAACCTCGTTCGTCCACTAAAGAAGAAATGGAACAAATTTCTATAATACAAATATTCTATTGCTTAACAAAAAGTTTTTCCCCTTTGTGTAAAGAAAACAAATCAAACCAATGCTTCTATCCAGGTTAGCTTTATGAAGAGTAAGACAAAGTCACATAAACTGAAATATTTGTCAGTTTCCATCCTAGGTTGCTGATGAGCTTTAATTTTACATTTCTTTTACACTCATTGCCTTGTTTCTATCCTTCTGTATTAAAAAAAGTTTCCTCGATGTGACGTCATGGACTGGAAAGTCAAATCGTTGAGATATACTAATCAAGATAGTTTCGCTGTCGCAGGAGATTAACTCTGTGAAAGATGTGTTGGTTTGCGAAGCAGTGGTTGTCCACAAAAAGAATTGTCGCAGGCAACGCGATGCTGGCCACACAGTGGCTATAAAATAGAATAGAATGCTGTGCTAGTTCATTTTGATTTTCGAAATCACTCCTAAGAGAATGGCTCTTACTCCTCCTAAATTGTTTTTGGGGTATTATCGACAGAATCAAGATTAGCGAATGAACTTTCAGAACTATTAGATCATGAACAATTGGCAGATGACCTGAAAATGAAATTAAGTCGGGCACTCGCGAGCTATCAAATATTACTCACTAACCCATTCGAGTAAACAATACCGATGAAAACAAACATCGTAAAGTAGTTGCTTCTGATAAAATGTGGAAGATTATCCAGAAAGGATCTCTTTCTGAAGAATTTTATGTCTTTTCTTTCATAAGTAAAATACTTTCCGTCCATAGTTGAAAATTTAATGACGCTGGGTTACTGGAATAAATATGGTGAAATGATGCAGGATAACCTTTCTCTAAAAGCCTTGCACGTTGACTTATTCCTAAATGTTTTAAGAAATACAAAAATCGCAATGTTGTGCAATTTCAAAATTTTAATTTTTTTACTCCAAAAATGTCAATTAACTTTGAAATATGGAATTTTTTTGTGTTAATGTATTTTTCTTCAAACAAAAAGACAAAAGTATATGCAATTTTTTAAAAATTTACCATCAATTTCGGTTTTTTTCCCTATTTGCCCCTCTGATGTCTTGAGGCAGAGTTCCCACGATCACATTGATAAGTCCTTGAACTTTTTCCCCGAACTCTAGGCCTTTGAAAATTACGTAAGTTGGTGGAAAATTCTTTATTTTTTTTTTAAACTTCTCCAGTGCTGAAATTGATACTCTGTGCACCAGAACTTACTATCCCACAATTTTATTTTTCTAGGTGAAGGCAGTTTCTACCCCGTTTTGTTAAATCACACTTGGTGCATGAATAATTTTATCTAATGGCCAACAGATAGGAGCACTTCCGTTGCGGTTGGAAGCGGACCCCTCTGTACACTAGAACAAGACATTTTCTGAAGGAGTTAGAGGGTTAAGTTCTTTCTTTTCTTTGCTAAAATCGTCTGCGTTGTACGTTTTAGAAACTCTCATGATTTAAAACAAGATGTATCGATACATCGCCCAGGCCTACTCCTTTCCATACCTTCCCTGGAAACTGCATTTTCCGTTTCGCCCCCTTTCCTTTTTTCTAATCTTTTCACCTACATTTCTAACGGCCGTTTTCACAAGTCCGAGTTAACTCGCGGATCAATGATAATCCCCGGGTTATTGAAAAAACAGTGGTTTAAACTGCCGTTTCGGTTTTTACATTTTGATCCTCCGAAATCGGAGAGTTGACTCGCGAGTAAGAGTTAACGCATGTGCAGTACTATGTTTTTGCGAAGGAAGCGAGCTAAAAAAAATGGTAGACTCATTTCATTCTATGCTAAATTACAGTAATTTATCTAATGGACGACTGGACTTGACTAACCGTCGCCGCAGGATAGGTTTTTCGCTCGATTCTTAGACGTTGGTACGGATCGGAAAATTAATTAATCCTTCCACTTCGTGTTCCCTGGACAATTTAAATTTTTTTTTCCGATATGGCCTATTTTAGGGTTTATTAAGTGTCAAAATTGAAAAAGCGAATTTTCTAACGCGAGTGAGCAAAAGACAAAAATTCAGTCCTTAGTCGTGATAATTTTTCAGAATACTTATAAACGTGAATTTTTGCAGCTTGTCGAGTATTTTAGAAATTTTAATTTGTTTCCTGATAATGTTTTGAAATTCCGGAAAAATCGGGACAATTTTGTTAAATGTATGGGTGGAAATTTATTCGTCCGCGCAAAATCAAAGCGGAAATGAAAAAAATAATTTTGTCCCCGTAGTGCGGGTGAAAAAAACTTGGCATGATTCCAACCCCTGACTGCAAGGTCACACGGGTAGAAAAAGTTCTCCGCTTTTTAAAAGCGATAGAGAATAAAACTTTAATTCATTTAAAAATCTAGGTTGAATTTTAAAATTCGCCGCGACCCAAAAATTGCAAATAATTCGGATTACATGTGTGCCAAATCTCTGCTGTAAGTGCCATATAATCCTCAGGAATTTGCGGCCACAAACACACAGAAAAACAAGCAAGCAAACAAACACTTTCTTTTATAATATTAGAGATGTAAACCTAAGAGGGAATTTCAGTGTAAACAAATCAAGATGGGCAGTGAAGATTTACTTCTGATGTCCAAATGTTCTAACGATACTTATCAGCTATGGTCCAACGTCTCTTAGTGCTGGCTTTTAGTCTCGGTTCGTAATCTGACCGTGGTTCAAAATTATGTGTTATCCTGTGATGTTTCCCTTCGGGTTTGTTCTCGGACCGTCAATAGCCCGTCGTGTTGATCCAGTGCGATTCTAAAATACCTATCTACTTTTATGGTCGCGGAAGACCAATTAATACAGCAAATTAAGCAGGTAAGTGGGATCAGTCCCGAAGGGAAGATCCAAGGACAACGCTTCGTAATTTTGAACCAAGCAGCTGGTTAGGCCCCGGAGGGTTGAAAACTTGAACGATCGTCATGTGCATAGGGGCTGTCGTGATCATGGGGTTGGCGTGGTATGGAAGTTTGGAGAGTGAGGTACCTGCGAAGTTCTTTTCCTCGTCATCCGAATGTTGTCCTCGATCTTCCACTTCTGGATTGTTCCCGGACCGTCACCAATATTCTCTTATGCTGCTCGAGGATCACGTTAATTGAACTACCTACATCTATTTTTTATTGAATTGCTGAAATCGTATTCGAAAAAACAAGTCAACTGACGTGACATCCAGAATACGTGTTATGATGTTCTTCTCTTCCAATAACCAAGCACGAGATTATAAAAAGAACAATTTAACTAAACGATTAGAAGACAGACAAAAACGAACATAATTTCATCCGGTGCAGTACATCGCACCTCAAAAACAAAACCTCTCTCAACCGAGGCAAGTATCCGACTGTGAATTTTCTCTACGGCAACCCTTCCACCTCAGGGAGGGCAGTCGCCAAGAACTCTCCTAAATAAATTGCGGCCAGATATCATACCTTCCCACCAAGATGGAGTTCTATCTACAAATCAAAATTTCATCTGAACAAAATTGGCCTCTGTTGCAATCGGTTTACCTCTCTATTTTCGCAAAAAAATGAAATAACTACACTCTATAACAAAAAAATCGACACACCAAGAAGGAGTTGTCCGATGGAGACAAAAATTGGTGGATAGGAAAATAATGTACAGAATAAAAAATTATTAAAATTTCAGAACAATTAATTGAATGATTTATTTCAGAGTTACAGTAACGAGCTCAATAAGGTGTTGACCCGCCTCTAGCCTGGATGCAAGCTGCCACACGGCGTGGCATAGACCGATAAAGCTCCCGGATGGTCTCCTGCGATATTTCTTGCCAAATTTGCTCCAATTGTCGGACTATGTCATCAACATTCCCTACCGGATGCAGTCGCCTTCCCATCATATCCCACACATGCTCGATGGGAGAGAGATCTGGTGATCTGGCTGGCCAAGTAAGTGTTTGACAAGCTTGAAGACAGTTCATAGCAACACGTGCCGTATGTGGTCTGGCATTGTCTTGCTGAAAAATAAGCAAAACAGGTTTCAGAATGTCGTCAACGTACCGCTGTGCAGTAAGTGTACCTCTAATGACGACCAAAGGGGTCCGGCTATCAAGGGAAATGGCACCCCAGACCATAACTCCTTGTTGAGGACCCGTGTGGCGTGCAATAGTGAAAGCAGGATCGGCACGCTGCCCTGGGCGTCTCCAAATACGTCTTCGATTATCGTCACGACACAGTTGGAAGCGGGATTCGTCGCTAAAGACTATACGTCCCCAGTCAGCATCATTCCAGCCTGATCGAGCCAAGCACCACTGTAATTTGGCTCGACAGTGTGCAGGCGTGAGTGACAGGTGGCGTAACGGTCGGTACGAGCGTAGATTTCGCTCTCTCAGCCGTCTGTGAATGGTCATGGTGGACACTCGTGTGTGGGTCGCACGACTGATGGTTGATAGCGATGAATCAGGCGCTGTGACAGCTGATCTGACAGTCACTCTGTCCTCGCGATCTGTTGTGGCCCTACGTCGACCGCTACCATCATGACGCTGAAATCTGCCATTGTCCACCCACTCTTGCCGGCATCTTCTAATCGTCGATAAATTTCTAACAAGTGATTATATTTTTTTGAATTTATGAAATGTGAATACTTGGGATAATTTCATAGCCACAATAATTGGGTACAGTACATTTATTTCTATTTGTATTATCAGTGTGTATTATTTGTTTGCTTATATTGCTATATCATACAAGAAGGTTTAGACTTATTTTGTGTTCAGAGTCGGGTAGTGTATATGTCAGCAATATTTGTTTGGTTTTAATATTTTTGGACAATTCCTTCAGGGATTGTCAGATTGAGTATCGTAGGTGATACGTCAATCTTACATAGGGGTGTAGCGTTAGCCCTACTCCTTAGTGGGTGCGTTATACTCACTTGATGAAAGGGAGAATGTTTAGAAAGAGATTAACGTCTGACTCCAGCAAACTAGGTCGGTTGTCTGAGGGGCGTGTAATCATTGCTTCTATAAGTCCTTGTACGTGTTGGATGTCTGCAGGTTACAAAAAACAAAGGACATTTCATACAACCAAAATAATATGTTCCTGAATTACATGGTATTCATTCATCATATTACAACAAAAGTCATTGACATTTTATATTAACCGATATTTTTATATCACCGATAAAAATTTTATTTAAAAAAATATATACTCTAAAATAAACTCAAGTTTTGTTTACAAGTAAAAGTTCAGGTGAAAATTGAGCAAGAACAAGCGTAAGTTCCAAGATAATCTACAAGGCTTGTTACCAAACGGAGAGGAAAATAAGACAGAACGATCATGAATGCTATTGTATTGGTTACATGTGAATAAAGATATTGTTTTGTACAGAAAACTATTACCACAAAAAGAACAGCTCATTTAAAGAAAACAGCCAATTTAACACATATGATCGTTCTCTCATTATCGACTAGTCATGCCAGGTGCTTCACCAGAGCCGCTAAAATTGTCCAAGTTTTTAACATTGCTGATCGCTCTCTCTCCATCCGCTTGTCATTAGAGCGGACGTAGATTTTTGGGAAGAGATTTTTGAGCTACGGATCTCACTCAACCGACAGGTCATCAAATTGGGGTCAGAAAGCTTACTAGACCGAGTAATTGCTGGATCATACGTTTCCAAAGAAAGAAAAACAAAAGATAGGGGTAGCTGGGGAGGATCTTTTTATTTTCTATCTTTATACTTGAATATATTTAACATTATATTGTTTGTAATTTTTTTTTGCTTCATTGTTATTTTTTGTCACTTTTTTGGTTCAATTAGTCACTTTTTTTTTACTTTGAAACCTGTTAGAAGCCCTGGCTATTGAATACTAAATTATTTCTTGGTTTTTCACCTTTAAAATGTCAGGGAATTTTATTTCCTGAACCCTGGGATCCTTGATAGAATTTGCATAAATATATAAATTCAGAAAACTTGTAGCAGAAAATACGTTTGTTACATAATTAATATTTATTTTTAGGTGATTATGCACTGATTGATGGAAACGAGGTTTTTTGCAAAAGCTTCAGAAACCAAAAGAAGACGCTTGAACTTCATATGGAGCATCAGAAGGACGATACATTTTATAAAATGTAGATTAAATTTTAAGTCTTGTTGTATTGTTGCTGTTATGTTTTTAAATAAATATGTTTAAGTTTGAAAAACTACTGGTATGATTTTATAGAACCTCGTTCGTCCACTAAAGAAGAAATGGAACAAATTTCTATAATACAAATATTCTATTGCTTAACAAAAAGTTTTTCCCCTTTGTGTAAAGAAAACAAATCAAACCAATGCTTCTATCCAGGTTAGCTTTATGAAGAGTAAGACAAAGTCACATAAACTGAAATATTTGTCAGTTTCCATCCTAGGTTGCTGATGAGCTTTAATTTTACATTTCTTTTACACTCATTGCCTTGTTTCTATCCTTCTGTATTAAAAAAAGTTTCCTCGATGTGACGTCATGGACTGGAAAGTCAAATCGTTGAGATATACTAATCAAGATAGTTTCGCTGTCGCAGGAGATTAACTCTGTGAAAGATGTGTTGGTTTGCGAAGCAGTGGTTGTCCACAAAAAGAACTGTCACAGGCAACGCGATGCTGGCCACACAGTGGCTATAAAATAGAATAGAATGCTGTGCTAGTTCATTTTGATTTTCGAAATCACTCCTAAGAGAATGGCTCTTACTCCTCCTAAATTGTTTTTGGGGTATTATCGACAGAATCAAGATTAGCGAATGAACTTTCAGAACTATTAGATCATGAACAATTGGCAGATGACCTGAAAATGAAATTAAGTCGGGCACTCGCGAGATATCAAATATTACTCACTAACCCATTCGAGTAAACATTACCGATGAAAACAAACATCGTAAAGTAGTTGCTTCTGATAAAATGTGGAAGATTATCCAGAAAGGATCTCTTTCTGAAGAATTTTATGTCTTTTCTTTCATAAGTAAAATACTTTCCGTCCATAGTTGAAAATTTAATGACGCTGGGTTACTGGAATAAATATGGTGAAATGATGCAGGATAACCTTTCTCTAAAAGCCTTGCACGTTGACTTATTCCTAAATGTTTTAAGAAATACAAAAATCGCAATGTTGTGCAATTTCAAAATTTTAATTTTTTTACTCCAAAAATGTCAATTAAATTTGAAATATGGAATTTTTTTGTGTTAATGTATTTTTCTTCAAACAAAAAGACAAAAGTATATGCAATTTTTTAAAAATTTGCCATCAATTTCGGTTTTTTTCCCTATTTGCCCCTCTGATGTCTTGAGGCAGAGTTCCCACGATCACATTGATAAGTCCTTGAACTTTTTCCCCGAACTCTAGGCCTTTGAAAATTACGTAAGTTGGTGGAAAATTCTTTATTTTTTTTTAAACTTCTCCAGTGCTGAAATTGATACTCTGTGCACCAGAACTTACTATCCCACAATTTTATTTTTCTAGGTGAAGGCAGTTTCTACCCCGGTTTGTTAAATCACACTTGGTGCATGAATAATTTTATCTAATGGCCAACAGATAGTAACACTTCCGTTCCGGTTGGAAGCGGACCCCTCTGTACACTAGAACAAGACATTTTCTGAAGGAGTTAGAGGGTTAAGTTCTTTCTTTTCTTTGCTAAAATCGTCTGCGTTGTACGTTTTAGAAACTCTCATGATTTAAAACAAGATGTATCGATACATCGCCCAGGCCTACTCCTTTCCATACCTTCCCTGGAAACTGCATTTTCCGTTTCGCCCCCTTTCCTTTTTTCTAATCTTTTCACCTACATTTCTAACGGCCGTTTTCACAAGTCCGAGTTAACTCGCGGATCAATGATAATCCCCGGGTTATTGAAAAAACAGTGGTTTAAACTGCCGTTTCGGTTTTTACATTTTGATCCTCCGAAATCGGAGAGTTGACTCGCGAGTAAGAGTTAACGCATGTGCAGTACTATCTTTTTGCGAAGGAAGCGAGCTAAAAAAAATGGATGACTCATTTCATTCTATGCTAAATTACAGTAATTTATCTAATGGACGACTGGACTTGACTAACCGTCGCCGCAGGATAGGTTTTTCGCTCGATTCTTAGACGTTGGTACGGATCGGAAAATTAATTAATCCTTCCACTTCGTGTTCCCTGGACAATTTAAATTTTTTTTTCCGATATGGCCTATTTGAGGGTTTATTAAGTGTCAAAATTGAAAAAGCGAATTTTCTAACGCGAGTGAGCAAAAGACAAAAATTTAGTCCTTAGTCGTGATAATTTTTCAGAATACTTATAAACGTGAATTTTTGCAGCTTGTCGAGTATTTTAGAAATTTTAATTTGTTTCCTGATAATGTTTTGAAATTCCGAAAAAATCGGGACAATTTTGTTAAATGTATGGGTGGAAATTTATTCGTCCGCGCAAAATCAAAGCGGAAATGAAAAAAATAATTTTGTCTCCGTAGTGCGGGTGAAAAAAAACTTGGCATGATTCCAACCCCTGACTGCAAGGTCACACGGGTAGAAAAAGTTCTCCGCTTTTTAAAAGCGATAGAGAATAAAACTTTAATTCATTTAAAAATCTAGGTTGAATTTTAAAATTCGCCGCGACCCAAAAATTGCAAATAATTCGGATTACATGTGTGCCAAATCTCTGCTGTAAGTGCCATATAATCCTCAGGAATTTGCGGCCATAAACACACAGAAAAACAAGCAAGCAAACAAACACTTTCTTTTATAATATTAGAGATGTAAACCTAAGAGGGAATTTCAGTGTAAACAAATCAAGATGGGCAGTGAAGATTTACTTCTGATGTCCAAATGTTCTAACGATACTTATCAGCTATGGTCCAACGTCTCTTAGTGCTGGCTTTTAGTCTCGGTTCGTAATCTGACCGTGGTTCAAAATTATGTGTTATCCTGTGATGTTTCCCTTCGGGTTTGTTCTCGGACCGTCAATAGCCCGTCGTGTTGATCCAGTGCGATTCTAAAATACCTATCTACTTTTATGGTCGCGGAAGACCAATTAATACAGCAAATTAAGCAGGTAAGTGGGATCAGTCCCGAAGGGAAGATCCAAGGACAACGCTTCGTAATTTTGAACCAAGCAGCTGGTTAGGCCCCGGAGGGTTGAAAACTTGAACGATCGTCATGTGCATAGGGGCTGTCGTGATCATGGGGTTGGCGTGGTATGGAAGTTTGGAGAGTGAGGTACCTGCGAAGTTCTTTTCCTCGTCATCCGAATGTTGTCCTCGATCTTCCACTTCTGGATTGTTCCCGGACCGTCACCAATATTCTCTTATGCTGCTCGAGGATCACGTTAATTGAACTACCTACATCTATTTTTTATTGAATTGCTGAAATCGTATTCGAAAAAACAAGTCAACTGACGTGACATCCAGAATACGTGTTATGATGTTCTTCTCTTCCAATAACCAAGCACGAGATTATAAAAAGAACAATTTAACTAAACGATTAGAAGACAGACAAAAACGAACATAATTTCATCCGGTGCAGTACATCGCACCTCAAAAACAAAACCTCTCTCAACCGAGGCAAGTATCCGACTGTGAATTTTCTCTACGGCAACCCTTCCACCTCAGGGAGGGCAGTCGCCAAGAACTCTCCTAAATAAATTGCGGCCAGATATCATACCTTCCCACCAAGATGGAGTTCTATCTACAAATCAAAATTTCATCTGAACAAAATTGGCCTCTGTTGCAATCGGTTTACCTCTCTATTTTCGCAAAAAAATGAAATAACTACACTCTATAACAAAAAAATCGACACACCAAGAAGGAGTTGTCCGATGGAGACAAAAATTGGTGGATAGGAAAATAATGTACAGAATAAAAAATTATTAAAATTTCAGAACAATTAATTGAATGATTTATTTCAGAGTTACAGTAACGAGCTCAATAAGGTGTTGAGCCGCCTCTAGCCTGGATGCAAGCTGCCACACGGCGTGGCATAGACCGATAAAGCTCCCGGATGGTCTCCTGCGATATTTCTTGCCAAATTTGCTCCAATTGTCGGACTATGTCATCAACATTCCCTACCGGATGCAGTCGCCTTCCCATCATATCCCACACATGCTCGATGGGAGAGAGATCTGGTGATCTGGCTGGCCAAGTAAGTGTTTGACAAGCTTGAAGACAGTTCATAGCAACACGTGCCGTATGTGGTCTGGCATTGTCTTGCTGAAAAATAAGCAAAACAGGTTTCAGAATGTCGTCAACGTACCGCTGTGCAGTAAGTGTACCTCTAATGACGACCAAAGGGGTCCGGCTATCAAGGGAAATGGCACCCCAGACCATAACTCCTTGTTGAGGACCCGTGTGGCGTGCAATAGTGAAAGCAGGATCGGCACGCTGCCCTGGGCGTCTCCAAATACGTCTTCGATTATCGTCACGACACAGTTGGAAGCGGGATTCGTCGCTAAAGACTATACGTCCCCAGTCAGCATCATTCCAGCCTGATCGAGCCAAGCACCACTGTAATTTGGCTCGACAGTGTGCAGGCGTGAGTGACAGGTGGCGTAACGGTCGGTACGAGCGTAGATTTCGCTCTCTCAGCCGTCTGTGAATGGTCATGGTGGACACTCGTGTGTGGGTCGCACGACTGATGGTTGATAGCGATGAATCAGGCGCTGTGACAGCTGATCTGACAGTCACTCTGTCCTCGCGATCTGTTGTGGCCCTACGTCGACCGCTACCATCATGACGCTGAAATCTGCCATTGTCCACCCACTCTTGCCGGCATCTTCTAATCGTCGATAAATTTCTAACAAGTGATTATATTTTTTTGAATTTATGAAATGTGAATACTTGGGATAATTTCATAGCCACAATAATTGGGTACAGTACATTTATTTCTATTTGTATTATCAGTGTGTATTATTTGTTTGCTTATATTGCTATATCATACAAGAAGGTTTAGACTTATTTTGTGTTCAGAGTCGGGTAGTGTATATGTCAGCAATATTTGTTTGGTTTTAATATTTTTGGACAATTCCTTCAGGGATTGTCAGATTGAGTATCGTAGGTGATACGTCAATCTTACATAGGGGTGTAGCGTTAGCCCTACTCCTTAGTGGGTGCGTTATACTCACTTGATGAAAGGGAGAATGTTTAGAAAGAGATTAACGTCTGACTCCAGCAAACTAGGTCGGTTGTCTGAGGGGCGTGTAATCATTGCTTCTATAAGTCCTTGTACGTGTTGGATGTCTGCAGGTTACAAAAAACAAAGGACATTTCATACAACCAAAATAATATGTTCCTGAATTACATGGTATTCATTCATCATATTACAACAAAAGTCATTGACATTTTATATTAACCGATATTTTTATATCACCGATAAAAATTTTATTTAAAAAAATATATACTCTAAAATAAACTCAAGTTTTGTTTACAAGTAAAAGTTCAGGTGAAAATTGAGCAAGAACAAGCGTAAGTTCCAAGATAATCTACAAGGCTTGTTACCAAACGGAGAGGAAAATAAGACAGAACGATCATGAATGCTATTGTATTGGTTACATGTGAATAAAGATATTGTTTTGTACAGAAAACTATTACCACAAAAAGAACAGCTCATTTAAAGAAAACAGCCAATTTAACACATATGATCGTTCTCTCATTATCGACTAGTCATGCCAGGTGCTTCACCAGAGCCGCTAAAATTTTCCAAGTTTTTAACATTGCTGATCGCTCTCTTTCTCCATCCGCTTGTCATTAGAGCGGACGTAGATTTTTGGGAAGAGATTTTTGAGCTACGGATCTCACTCAACCGACAGGTCATCAAATTGGGGTCAGAAAGCTTACTAGACCGAGTAATTGCTGGATCATACGTTTCCAAAGAAAGAAAAACAAAAGATAGGGGTAGCTGGGGAGGATCTTTTTATTTTCTATCTTTATACTTGAATATATTTAACATTATATTGTTTGTAATTTTTTTTTGCTTCATTGTTATTTTTTGTCACTTTTTTGGTTCAATTAGTCACTTTTTTTTTACTTTGAAACCTGTTAGAAGCCCTGGCTATTGAATACTAAATTATTTCTTGGTTTTTCACCTTTAAAATGTCAGGGAATTTTATTTCCTGAACCCTGGGATCCTTGATAGAATTTGCATAAATATATAAATTCAGAAAACTTGTAGCAGAAAATACGTTTGTTACATAATTAATATTTATTTTTAGGTGATTATGCACTGATTGATGGAAACGAGGTTTTTTGCAAAAGCTTCAGAAACCAAAAGAAGACGCTTGAACTTCATATGGAGCATCAGAAGGACGATACATTTTATAAAATGTAGATTAAATTTTAAGTCTTGTTGTATTGTTGCTGTTATGTTTTTAAATAAATATGTTTAAGTTTGAAAAACTACTGGTATGATTTTATAGAACCTCGTTCGTCCACTAAAGAAGAAATGGAACAAATTTCTATAATACAAATATTCTATTGCTTAACAAAAAGTTTTTCCCCTTTGTGTAAAGAAAACAAATCAAACCAATGCTTCTATCCAGGTTAGCTTTATGAAGAGTAAGACAAAGTCACATAAACTGAAATATTTGTCAGTTTCCATCCTAGGTTGCTGATGAGCTTTAATTTTACATTTCTTTTACACTCATTGCCTTGTTTCTATCCTTCTGTATTAAAAAAAGTTTCCTCGATGTGACGTCATGGACTGGAAAGTCAAATCGTTGAGATATACTAATCAAGATAGTTTCGCTGTCGCAGGAGATTAACTCTGTGAAAGATGTGTTGGTTTGCGAAGCAGTGGTTGTCCACAAAAAGAACTGTCACAGGCAACGCGATGCTGGCCACACAGTGGCTATAAAATAGAATAGAATGCTGTGCTAGTTCATTTTGATTTTCGAAATCACTCCTAAGAGAATGGCTCTTACTCCTCCTAAATTGTTTTTGGGGTATTATCGACAGAATCAAGATTAGCGAATGAACTTTCAGAACTATTAGATCATGAACAATTGGCAGATGACCTGAAAATGAAATTAAGTCGGGCACTCGCGAGATATCAAATATTACTCACTAACCCATTCGAGTAAACATTACCGATGAAAACAAACATCGTAAAGTAGTTGCTTCTGATAAAATGTGGAAGATTATCCAGAAAGGATCTCTTTCTGAAGAATTTTATGTCTTTTCTTTCATAAGTAAAATACTTTCCGTCCATAGTTGAAAATTTAATGACGCTGGGTTACTGGAATAAATATGGTGAAATGATGCAGGATAACCTTTCTCTAAAAGCCTTGCACGTTGACTTATTCCTAAATGTTTTAAGAAATACAAAAATCGCAATGTTGTGCAATTTCAAAATTTTAATTTTTTTACTCCAAAAATGTCAATTAAATTTGAAATATGGAATTTTTTTGTGTTAATGTATTTTTCTTCAAACAAAAAGACAAAAGTATATGCAATTTTTTAAAAATTTGCCATCAATTTCGGTTTTTTTCCCTATTTGCCCCTCTGATGTCTTGAGGCAGAGTTCCCACGATCACATTGATAAGTCCTTGAACTTTTTCCCCGAACTCTAGGCCTTTGAAAATTACGTAAGTTGGTGGAAAATTCTTTATTTTTTTTTAAACTTCTCCAGTGCTGAAATTGATACTCTGTGCACCAGAACTTACTATCCCACAATTTTATTTTTCTAGGTGAAGGCAGTTTCTACCCCGTTTTGTTAAATCACACTTGGTGCATGAATAATTTTATCTAATGGCCAACAGATAGGAGCACTTCCGTTGCGGTTGGAAGCGGACCCCTCTGTACACTAGAACAAGACATTTTCTGAAGGAGTTAGAGGGTTAAGTTCTTTCTTTTCTTTGCTAAAATCGTCTGCGTTGTACGTTTTAGAAACTCTCATGATTTAAAACAAGATGTATCGATACATCGCCCAGGCCTACTCCTTTCCATACCTTCCCTGGAAACTGCATTTTCCGTTTCGCCCCCTTTCCTTTTTTCTAATCTTTTCACCTACATTTCTAACGGCCGTTTTCACAAGTCCGAGTTAACTCGCGGATCAATGATAATCCCCGGGTTATTGAAAAAACAGTGGTTTAAACTGCCGTTTCGGTTTTTACATTTTGATCCTCCGAAATCGGAGAGTTGACTCGCGAGTAAGAGTTAACGCATGTGCAGTACTATCTTTTTGCGAAGGAAGCGAGCTAAAAAAAATGGATGACTCATTTCATTCTATGCTAAATTACAGTAATTTATCTAATGGACGACTGGACTTGACTAACCGTCGCCGCAGGATAGGTTTTTCGCTCGATTCTTAGACGTTGGTACGGATCGGAAAATTAATTAATCCTTCCACTTCGTGTTCCCTGGACAATTTAAATTTTTTTTTCCGATATGGCCTATTTGAGGGTTTATTAAGTGTCAAAATTGAAAAAGCGAATTTTCTAACGCGAGTGAGCAAAAGACAAAAATTTAGTCCTTAGTCGTGATAATTTTTCAGAATACTTATAAACGTGAATTTTTGCAGCTTGTCGAGTATTTTAGAAATTTTAATTTGTTTCCTGATAATGTTTTGAAATTCCGAAAAAATCGGGACAATTTTGTTAAATGTATGGGTGGAAATTTATTCGTCCGCGCAAAATCAAAGCGGAAATGAAAAAAATAATTTTGTCTCCGTAGTGCGGGTGAAAAAAAACTTGGCATGATTCCAACCCCTGACTGCAAGGTCACACGGGTAGAAAAAGTTCTCCGCTTTTTAAAAGCGATAGAGAATAAAACTTTAATTCATTTAAAAATCTAGGTTGAATTTTAAAATTCGCCGCGACCCAAAAATTGCAAATAATTCGGATTACATGTGTGCCAAATCTCTGCTGTAAGTGCCATATAATCCTCAGGAATTTGCGGCCATAAACACACAGAAAAACAAGCAAGCAAACAAACACTTTCTTTTATAATATTAGAGATGTAAACCTAAGAGGGAATTTCAGTGTAAACAAATCAAGATGGGCAGTGAAGATTTACTTCTGATGTCCAAATGTTCTAACGATACTTATCAGCTATGGTCCAACGTCTCTTAGTGCTGGCTTTTAGTCTCGGTTCGTAATCTGACCGTGGTTCAAAATTATGTGTTATCCTGTGATGTTTCCCTTCGGGTTTGTTCTCGGACCGTCAATAGCCCGTCGTGTTGATCCAGTGCGATTCTAAAATACCTATCTACTTTTATGGTCGCGGAAGACCAATTAATACAGCAAATTAAGCAGGTAAGTGGGATCAGTCCCGAAGGGAAGATCCAAGGACAACGCTTCGTAATTTTGAACCAAGCAGCTGGTTAGGCCCCGGAGGGTTGAAAACTTGAACTATCGTCATGTGCATAGGGGCTGTCGTGATCATGGGGTTGGCGTGGTATGGAAGTTTGGAGAGTGAGGTACCTGCGAAGTTCTTTTCCTCGTCATCCGAATGTTGTCCTCGATCTTCCACTTCTGGATTGTTCCCGGACCGTCACCAATATTCTCTTATGCTGCTCGAGGATCACGTTAATTGAACTACCTACATCTATTTTTTATTGAATTGCTGAAATCGTATTCGAAAAAACAAGTCAACTGACGTGACATCCAGAATACGTGTTATGATGTTCTTCTCTTCCAATAACCAAGCACGAGATTATAAAAAGAACAATTTAACTAAACGATTAGAAGACAGACAAAAACGAACATAATTTCATCCGGTGCAGTACATCGCACCTCAAAAACAAAACCTCTCTCAACCGAGGCAAGTATCCGACTGTGAATTTTCTCTACGGCAACCCTTCCACGCAGGGAGGGCAGTCGCCAAGAACTCTCCTAAATAAATTGCGGCCAGATATCATACCTTCCCACCAAGATGGAGTTCTATCTACAAATCAAAATTTCATCTGAACAAAATTGGCCTCTGTTGCGATCGGTTTACCTCTCTATTTTCGCAAAAAAGTGAAATAACTACACTCTATAACAAAGAAATCGACGCACCAAGAAGGAGTTGTCCGATGGAGACAAAAATTGGTGGATAGGAAAATAATGTACAGAATAAAAAATTATTAAAATTTCAGAACAATTAATTGAATGATTTATTTCAGAGTTACAGTAACGAGCTCAATAAGGTGTTGACCCGCCTCTAGCCTGGATGCAAGCTGCCACACGGCGTGGCATAGACCGATAAAGCTCCCGGATGGTCTCCTGCGATATTTCTTGCCAAATTTGCTCCAATTGTCGGACTATGTCATCAACATTCCCTACCGGATGCAGTCGCCTTCCCATCATATCCCACACATGCTCGATGGGAGAGAGATCTGGTGATCTGGCTGGCCAAGTAAGTGTTTGACAAGCTTGAAGACAGTTCATAGCAACACGTGCCGTATGTGGTCTGGCATTGTCTTGCTGAAAAATAAGCAAAACAGGTTTCAGAATGTCGTCAACGTACCGCTGTGCAGTAAGTGTACCTCTAATGACGACCAAAGGGGTCCGGCTATCAAGGGAAATGGCACCCCAGACCATAACTCCTTGTTGAGGACCCGTGTGGCGTGCAATAGTGAAAGCAGGATCGGCACGCTGCCCTGGGCGTCTCCAGATACGTCTTCGATTATCGTCACGACACAGTTGGAAGCGGGATTCGTCGCTAAAGACTATACGTCCCCAGTCAGCATCATTCCAGACTGATCGAGCCAGGCACCACTGTAATTTGGCTCGACAGTGTGCAGGCGTGAGTGACAGGTGGCGTAACGGTCGGTACGAGCGTAGATTTCGCTCTCTCAGCCGTCTGTGAATGGTCATGGTGGACACTCGTGTGTGGGTCGCACGACTGATGGTTGATAGCGATGAATCAGGCGCTGTGACAGCTGATCTGACAGTCACTCTGTCCTCGCGATCTGTTGTGGCCCTACGTCGACCGCTACCATCATGACGCTGAAATCTGCCATTGTCCACCCACTCTTGCCGGCATCTTCTAATCGTCGATAAATTTCTAACAAGTGATTATATTTTTTTGAATTTATGAAATGTGAATACTTGGGATAATTTCATAGCCACAATAATTGGGTACAGTACATTTATTTCTATTTGTATTATCAGTGTGTATTATTTGTTTGCCTATATTGCTATATCATACAAGAAGGTTTAGACTTATTTTGTGTTCAGAGTCGGGTAGTGTATATGTGAGCAATATTTGTTTGGTTTTAATATTTTTGGACAATTCCTTCAGGGATTGTCAGATTGAGTATCGTAGGTGATACGTCAATCTTACATGGGGGTGTAGCGTTAGCCCTACTCCTTAGTGGGTGCGTTATACTCACTTGATGAAAGGGAGAATGTTTAGAAAGAGATTAACGTCTGACTCCAGCAAACTAGGTCGGTTGTCTGAGGGGCGTGTAATCATTGCTTCTATAAGTCCTTGTACGTGTTGGATGTCTGCAGGTTACAAAAAACAAAGGACATTTCATACAACCAAAATAATATGTTCCTGAATTACATGGTATTCATTCATCATATTACAACAAAAGTCATTGACATTTTATATTAACCGATATTTTTATATCACCGATAAAAATTTTATTTAAAAAAATATATACTCTAAAATAAACTCAAGTTTTGTTTGCAAGTAAAAGTTCAGGTGAAAATTGAGCAAGAACAAGCGTAAGTTCCAAGATAATCTACAAGGCTTGTTACCAAACGGAGAGGAAAATAAGACAGAACGATCATGAATGCTTATTGTATTGGTTACATGTGAATAAAGATATTGTTTTGTACAGAAAACTATTACCACAAAAAGAACAGCTCATTTAAAGAAAACAGCCAATTTAACACATATGATCGTTCTCTCATTATCGACTAGTCATGCCAGGTGCTTCACCAGAGCCGCTAAAATTTTCCAAGTTTTTAACATTGCTGATCGCTCTCTTTCTCCATCCGCTTGTCATTAGAGCGGACGTAGATTTTTGGGAAGAGATTTTTGAGCTACGGATCTCACTCAACCGACTGGTCATCAAATTGGGGTCAGAAAGCTTACTAGACCGAGTAATTGCTGGATCATACGTTTCCAAAGAAAGAAAAACAAAAGATAGGGGTAGCTGGGGAGGATCTTTTTATTTTCTATCTTTATACTTGAATATATTTAACATTATATTGTTTGTAATTTTTTTTTGCTTCATTGTTATTTTTTGTCACTTTTTTGGTTCAATTAGTCACTTTTTTTTTACTTTGAAACCTGTTAGAAGCCCTGGCTATTGAATACTAAATTATTTCTTGGTTTTTCACCTTTAAAATGTCAGGGAATTTTATTTCTTAAACCCTGGGATCCTTGATAGAATTTGCATAAATATATAAATTCAGAAAACTTGTAGCAGAAAATACGTTTGTTACATAATTAATATTTATTTTTAGGTGATTATGCACTGATTGATGGAAACGAGGTTTTTTGCAAAAGCTTCAGAAATCAAAAGAAGACGCTTGAACTTCATATGGAGCATCAGAAGGACGATACATTTTATAAAATGTAGATTAAATTTTAAGTCTTGTTGTATTGTTGCTGTTATGTTTTTAAATAAATATGTTTAAGTTTGAAAAACTACTGGTATGATTTTATAGAACCTCGTTCGTCCACTAAAGAAGAAATGGAACAAATTTCTATAATACAAATATTCTATTGCTTAACAAAAAGTTTTTCCCCTTTGTGTAAAGAAAACAAATCAAACCAATGCTTCTATCCAGGTTAGCTTTATGAAGAGTAAGACAAAGTCACATAAACTGAAATATTTGTCAGTTTCCATCCTAGGTTGCTGATGAGCTTTAATTTTACATTTCTTTTACACTCATTGCCTTGTTTCTATCCTTCTGTATTAAAAAAAGTTTCCTCGATGTGACGTCATGGACTGGAAAGTCAAATCGTTGAGATATACTAATCAAGATAGTTTCGCTGTCGCAGGAGATTAACTCTGTGAAAGATGTGTTGGTTTGCGAAGCAGTGGTTGTCCACAAAAAGAACTGTCACAGGCAACGCGATGCTGGCCACACAGTGGCTATAAAATAGAATAGAATGCTGTGCTAGTTCATTTTGATTTTCGAAATCACTCCTAAGAGAATGGCTCTTACTCCTCCTAAATTGTTTTTGGGGTATTATCGACAGAATCAAGATTAGCGAATGAACTTTCAGAACTATTAGATCATGAACAATTGGCAGATGACCTGAAAATGAAATTAAGTCGGGCACTCGCGAGATATCAAATATTACTCACTAACCCATTCGAGTAAACATTACCGATGAAAACAAACATCGTAAAGTAGTTGCTTCTGATAAAATGTGGAAGATTATCCAGAAAGGATCTCTTTCTGAAGAATTTTATGTCTTTTCTTTCATAAGTAAAATACTTTCCGTCCATAGTTGAAAATTTAATGACGCTGGGTTACTGGAATAAATATGGTGAAATGATGCAGGATAACCTTTCTCTAAAAGCCTTGCACGTTGACTTATTCCTAAATGTTTTAAGAAATACAAAAATCGCAATGTTGTGCAATTTCAAAATTTTAATTTTTTTACTCCAAAAATGTCAATTAAATTTGAAATATGGAATATTTTTGTGTTAATGTATTTTTCTTCAAACAAAAAGACAAAAGTATATGCAATTTTTTAAAAATTTGCCATCAATTTCGGTTTTTTTCCCTATTTGCCCCTCTGATGTCTTGAGGCAGAGTTCCCACGATCGCATTGATAAGTCCTTGAACTTTTTCCCCGAACTCTAGGCCTTTGAAAATTACGTAACTTGGTGGAAAATTCTTTATTTTTTTTTAAACTTCTCCAGTGCTGAAATTGATACTCTGTGCACCAGAACTTACTATCCCACAATTTTATTTTTCTAGGTGAAGGCAGTTTCTACCCCGTTTTGTTAAATCACACTTGGTGCATGAATAATTTTATCTAATGGCCAACAGATAGGAGCACTTCCGTTGCGGTTGGAAGCGGACCCCTCTGTACACTAGAACAAGACATTTTCTGAAGGAGTTAGAGGGTTAAGTTCTTTCTTTTCTTTGCTAAAATCGTCTGCGTTGTACGTTTTAGAAACTCTCATGATTTAAAACAAGATGTATCGATACATCGCCCAGGCCTACTCCTTTCCATACCTTCCCTGGAAACTGCATTTTCCGTTTCGCCCCCTTTCCTTTTTTCTAATCTTTTCACCTACATTTCTAACGGCCGTTTTCACAAGTCCGAGTTAACTCGCGGATCAATGATAATCCCCGGGTTATTGAAAAAACAGTGGTTTAAACTGCCGTTTCGGTTTTTACATTTTGATCCTCCGAAATCGGAGAGTTGACTCGCGAGTAAGAGTTAACGCATGTGCAGTACTATCTTTTTGCGAAGGAAGCGAGCTAAAAAAAAATGGATGACTCATTTCATTCTATGCTAAATTACAGTAATTTATCTAATGGACGACTGGACTTGACTAACCGTCGCCGCAGGATAGGTTTTTCGCTCGATTCTTAGACGTTGGTACGGATCGGAAAATTAATTAATCCTTCCACTTCGTGTTCCCTGGACAATTTAAATTTTTTTTTCCGATATGGCCTATTTTAGGGTTTATTAAGTGTCAAAATTGAAAAAGCGAATTTTCTAACGCGAGTGAGCAAAAGACAAAAATTCAGTCCTTAGTCGTGATAATTTTTCAGAATACTTATAAACGTGAATTTTTGCAGCTTGTCGAGTATTTTAGAAATTTTAATTTGTTTCCTGATAATGTTTTGAAATTCCGGAAAAATCGGGACAATTTTGTTAAATGTATGGGTGGAAATTTATTCGTCCGCGCAAAATCAAAGCGGAAATGAAAAAAATAATTTTGTCCCCGTAGTGCGGGTGAAAAAAACTTGGCATGATTCCAACCCCTGACTGCAAGGTCACACGGGTAGAAAAAGTTCTCCGCTTTTTAAAAGCGATAGAGAATAAAACTTTAATTCATTTAAAAATCTAGGTTGAATTTTAAAATTCGCCGCGACCCAAAAATTGCAAATAATTCGGATTACACATGTGTGCCAAATCTCTGCTGTAAGTGCCATATAATCCTCAGGAATTTGCGGCCACAAACACACAGAAAAACAAGCAAGCAAACAAACACTTTCTTTTATAATATTAGAGATGTAAACCTAAGAGGGAATTTCAGTGTAAACAAATCAAGATGGGCAGTGAAGATTTACTTCTGATGTCCAAATGTTCTAACGATACTTATCAGCTATGGTCCAACGTCTCTTAGTGCTGGCTTTTAGTCTCGGTTCGTAATCTGACCGTGGTTCAAAATTATGTGTTATCCTGTGATGTTTCCCTTCGGGTTTGTTCTCGGACCGTCAATAGCCCGTCGTGTTGATCCAGTGCGATTCTAAAATACCTATCTACTTTTATGGTCGCGGAAGACCAATTAATACAGCAAATTAAGCAGGTAAGTGGGATCAGTCCCGAAGGGAAGATCCAAGGACAACGCTTCGTAATTTTGAACCAAGCAGCTGGTTAGGCCCCGGAGGGTTGAAAACTTGAACGATCGTCATGTGCATAGGGGCTGTCGTGATCATGGGGTTGGCGTGGTATGGAAGTTTGGAGAGTGAGGTACCTGCGAAGTTCTTTTCCTCGTCATCCGAATGTTGTCCTCGATCTTCCACTTCTGGATTGTTCCCGGACCGTCACCAATATTCTCTTATGCTGCTCGAGGATCACGTTAATTGAACTACCTACATCTATTTTTTATTGAATTGCTGAAATCGTATTCGAAAAAACAAGTCAACTGACGTGACATCCAGAATACGTGTTATGATGTTCTTCTCTTCCAATAACCAAGCACGAGATTATAAAAAGAACAATTTAACTAAACGATTAGAAGACAGACAAAAACGAACATAATTTCATCCGGTGCAGTACATCGCACCTCAAAAACAAAACCTCTCTCAACCGAGGCAAGTATCCGACTGTGAATTTTCTCTACGGCAACCCTTCCACGCAGGGAGGGCAGTCGCCAAGAACTCTCCTAAATAAATTGCGGCCAGATATCATACCTTCCCACCAAGATGGAGTTCTATCTACAAATCAAAATTTCATCTGAACAAAATTGGCCTCTGTTGCGATCGGTTTACCTCTCTATTTTCGCAAAAAAGTGAAATAACTACACTCTATAACAAAGAAATCGACGCACCAAGAAGGAGTTGTCCGATGGAGACAAAAATTGGTGGATAGGAAAATAATGTACAGAATAAAAAATTATTAAAATTTCAGAACAATTAATTGAATGATTTATTTCAGAGTTACAGTAACGAGCTCAATAAGGTGTTGACCCGCCTCTAGCCTGGATGCAAGCTGCCACACGGCGTGGCATAGACCGATAAAGCTCCCGGATGGTCTCCTGCGATATTTCTTGCCAAATTTGCTCCAATTGTCGGACTATGTCATCAACATTCCCTACCGGATGCAGTCGCCTTCCCATCATATCCCACACATGCTCGATGGGAGAGAGATCTGGTGATCTGGCTGGCCAAGTAAGTGTTTGACAAGCTTGAAGACAGTTCATAGCAACACGTGCCGTATGTGGTCTGGCATTGTCTTGCTGAAAAATAAGCAAAACAGGTTTCAGAATGTCGTCAACGTACCGCTGTGCAGTAAGTGTACCTCTAATGACGACCAAAGGGGTCCGGCTATCAAGGGAAATGGCACCCCAGACCATAACTCCTTGTTGAGGACCCGTGTGGCGTGCAATAGTGAAAGCAGGATCGGCACGCTGCCCTGGGCGTCTCCAGATACGTCTTCGATTATCGTCACGACACAGTTGGAAGCGGGATTCGTCGCTAAAGACTATACGTCCCCAGTCAGCATCATTCCAGACTGATCGAGCCAGGCACCACTGTAATTTGGCTCGACAGTGTGCAGGCGTGAGTGACAGGTGGCGTAACGGTCGGTACGAGCGTAGATTTCGCTCTCTCAGCCGTCTGTGAATGGTCATGGTGGACACTCGTGTGTGGGTCGCACGACTGATGGTTGATAGCGATGAATCAGGCGCTGTGACAGCTGATCTGACAGTCACTCTGTCCTCGCGATCTGTTGTGGCCCTACGTCGACCGCTACCATCATGACGCTGAAATCTGCCATTGTCCACCCACTCTTGCCGGCATCTTCTAATCGTCGATAAATTTCTAACAAGTGATTATATTTTTTTGAATTTATGAAATGTGAATACTTGGGATAATTTCATAGCCACAATAATTGGGTACAGTACATTTATTTCTATTTGTATTATCAGTGTGTATTATTTGTTTGCCTATATTGCTATATCATACAAGAAGGTTTAGACTTATTTTGTGTTCAGAGTCGGGTAGTGTATATGTGAGCAATATTTGTTTGGTTTTAATATTTTTGGACAATTCCTTCAGGGATTGTCAGATTGAGTATCGTAGGTGATACGTCAATCTTACATGGGGGTGTAGCGTTAGCCCTACTCCTTAGTGGGTGCGTTATACTCACTTGATGAAAGGGAGAATGTTTAGAAAGAGATTAACGTCTGACTCCAGCAAACTAGGTCGGTTGTCTGAGGGGCGTGTAATCATTGCTTCTATAAGTCCTTGTACGTGTTGGATGTCTGCAGGTTACAAAAAACAAAGGACATTTCATACAACCAAAATAATATGTTCCTGAATTACATGGTATTCATTCATCATATTACAACAAAAGTCATTGACATTTTATATTAACCGATATTTTTATATCACCGATAAAAATTTTATTTAAAAAAATATATACTCTAAAATAAACTCAAGTTTTGTTTGCAAGTAAAAGTTCAGGTGAAAATTGAGCAAGAACAAGCGTAAGTTCCAAGATAATCTACAAGGCTTGTTACCAAACGGAGAGGAAAATAAGACAGAACGATCATGAATGCTTATTGTATTGGTTACATGTGAATAAAGATATTGTTTTGTACAGAAAACTATTACCACAAAAAGAACAGCTCATTTAAAGAAAACAGCCAATTTAACACATATGATCGTTCTCTCATTATCGACTAGTCATGCCAGGTGCTTCACCAGAGCCGCTAAAATTTTCCAAGTTTTTAACATTGCTGATCGCTCTCTTTCTCCATCCGCTTGTCATTAGAGCGGACGTAGATTTTTGGGAAGAGATTTTTGAGCTACGGATCTCACTCAACCGACTGGTCATCAAATTGGGGTCAGAAAGCTTACTAGACCGAGTAATTGCTGGATCATACGTTTCCAAAGAAAGAAAAACAAAAGATAGGGGTAGCTGGGGAGGATCTTTTTATTTTCTATCTTTATACTTGAATATATTTAACATTATATTGTTTGTAATTTTTTTTTGCTTCATTGTTATTTTTTGTCACTTTTTTGGTTCAATTAGTCACTTTTTTTTTACTTTGAAACCTGTTAGAAGCCCTGGCTATTGAATACTAAATTATTTCTTGGTTTTTCACCTTTAAAATGTCAGGGAATTTTATTTCTTAAACCCTGGGATCCTTGATAGAATTTGCATAAATATATAAATTCAGAAAACTTGTAGCAGAAAATACGTTTGTTACATAATTAATATTTATTTTTAGGTGATTATGCACTGATTGATGGAAACGAGGTTTTTTGCAAAAGCTTCAGAAATCAAAAGAAGACGCTTGAACTTCATATGGAGCATCAGAAGGACGATACATTTTATAAAATGTAGATTAAATTTTAAGTCTTGTTGTATTGTTGCTGTTATGTTTTTAAATAAATATGTTTAAGTTTGAAAAACTACTGGTATGATTTTATAGAACCTCGTTCGTCCACTAAAGAAGAAATGGAACAAATTTCTATAATACAAATATTCTATTGCTTAACAAAAAGTTTTTCCCCTTTGTGTAAAGAAAACAAATCAAACCAATGCTTCTATCCAGGTTAGCTTTATGAAGAGTAAGACAAAGTCACATAAACTGAAATATTTGTCAGTTTCCATCCTAGGTTGCTGATGAGCTTTAATTTTACATTTCTTTTACACTCATTGCCTTGTTTCTATCCTTCTGTATTAAAAAAAGTTTCCTCGATGTGACGTCATGGACTGGAAAGTCAAATCGTTGAGATATACTAATCAAGATAGTTTCGCTGTCGCAGGAGATTAACTCTGTGAAAGATGTGTTGGTTTGCGAAGCAGTGGTTGTCCACAAAAAGAACTGTCACAGGCAACGCGATGCTGGCCACACAGTGGCTATAAAATAGAATAGAATGCTGTGCTAGTTCATTTTGATTTTCGAAATCACTCCTAAGAGAATGGCTCTTACTCCTCCTAAATTGTTTTTGGGGTATTATCGACAGAATCAAGATTAGCGAATGAACTTTCAGAACTATTAGATCATGAACAATTGGCAGATGACCTGAAAATGAAATTAAGTCGGGCACTCGCGAGATATCAAATATTACTCACTAACCCATTCGAGTAAACATTACCGATGAAAACAAACATCGTAAAGTAGTTGCTTCTGATAAAATGTGGAAGATTATCCAGAAAGGATCTCTTTCTGAAGAATTTTATGTCTTTTCTTTCATAAGTAAAATACTTTCCGTCCATAGTTGAAAATTTAATGACGCTGGGTTACTGGAATAAATATGGTGAAATGATGCAGGATAACCTTTCTCTAAAAGCCTTGCACGTTGACTTATTCCTAAATGTTTTAAGAAATACAAAAATCGCAATGTTGTGCAATTTCAAAATTTTAATTTTTTTACTCCAAAAATGTCAATTAAATTTGAAATATGGAATATTTTTGTGTTAATGTATTTTTCTTCAAACAAAAAGACAAAAGTATATGCAATTTTTTAAAAATTTGCCATCAATTTCGGTTTTTTTCCCTATTTGCCCCTCTGATGTCTTGAGGCAGAGTTCCCACGATCGCATTGATAAGTCCTTGAACTTTTTCCCCGAACTCTAGGCCTTTGAAAATTACGTAACTTGGTGGAAAATTCTTTATTTTTTTTTAAACTTCTCCAGTGCTGAAATTGATACTCTGTGCACCAGAACTTACTATCCCACAATTTTATTTTTCTAGGTGAAGGCAGTTTCTACCCCGTTTTGTTAAATCACACTTGGTGCATGAATAATTTTATCTAATGGCCAACAGATAGGAGCACTTCCGTTGCGGTTGGAAGCGGACCCCTCTGTACACTAGAACAAGACATTTTCTGAAGGAGTTAGAGGGTTAAGTTCTTTCTTTTCTTTGCTAAAATCGTCTGCGTTGTACGTTTTAGAAACTCTCATGATTTAAAACAAGATGTATCGATACATCGCCCAGGCCTACTCCTTTCCATACCTTCCCTGGAAACTGCATTTTCCGTTTCGCCCCCTTTCCTTTTTTCTAATCTTTTCACCTACATTTCTAACGGCCGTTTTCACAAGTCCGAGTTAACTCGCGGATCAATGATAATCCCCGGGTTATTGAAAAAACAGTGGTTTAAACTGCCGTTTCGGTTTTTACATTTTGATCCTCCGAAATCGGAGAGTTGACTCGCGAGTAAGAGTTAACGCATGTGCAGTACTATCTTTTTGCGAAGGAAGCGAGCTAAAAAAAAATGGATGACTCATTTCATTCTATGCTAAATTACAGTAATTTATCTAATGGACGACTGGACTTGACTAACCGTCGCCGCAGGATAGGTTTTTCGCTCGATTCTTAGACGTTGGTACGGATCGGAAAATTAATTAATCCTTCCACTTCGTGTTCCCTGGACAATTTAAATTTTTTTTTCCGATATGGCCTATTTTAGGGTTTATTAAGTGTCAAAATTGAAAAAGCGAATTTTCTAACGCGAGTGAGCAAAAGACAAAAATTCAGTCCTTAGTCGTGATAATTTTTCAGAATACTTATAAACGTGAATTTTTGCAGCTTGTCGAGTATTTTAGAAATTTTAATTTGTTTCCTGATAATGTTTTGAAATTCCGGAAAAATCGGGACAATTTTGTTAAATGTATGGGTGGAAATTTATTCGTCCGCGCAAAATCAAAGCGGAAATGAAAAAAATAATTTTGTCCCCGTAGTGCGGGTGAAAAAAACTTGGCATGATTCCAACCCCTGACTGCAAGGTCACACGGGTAGAAAAAGTTCTCCGCTTTTTAAAAGCGATAGAGAATAAAACTTTAATTCATTTAAAAATCTAGGTTGAATTTTAAAATTCGCCGCGACCCAAAAATTGCAAATAATTCGGATTACATGTGTGCCAAATCTCTGCTGTAAGTGCCATATAATCCTCAGGAATTTGCGGCCACAAACACACAGAAAAACAAGCAAGCAAACAAACACTTTCTTTTATAATATTAGAGATGTAAACCTAAGAGGGAATTTCAGTGTAAACAAATCAAGATGGGCAGTGAAGATTTACTTCTGATGTCCAAATGTTCTAACGATACTTATCAGCTATGGTCCAACGTCTCTTAGTGCTGGCTTTTAGTCTCGGTTCGTAATCTGACCGTGGTTCAAAATTATGTGTTATCCTGTGATGTTTCCCTTCGGGTTTGTTCTCGGACCGTCAATAGCCCGTCGTGTTGATCCAGTGCGATTCTAAAATACCTATCTACTTTTATGGTCGCGGAAGACCAATTAATACAGCAAATTAAGCAGGTAAGTGGGATCAGTCCCGAAGGGAAGATCCAAGGACAACGCTTCGTAATTTTGAACCAAGCAGCTGGTTAGGCCCCGGAGGGTTGAAAACTTGAACGATCGTCATGTGCATAGGGGCTGTCGTGATCATGGGGTTGGCGTGGTATGGAAGTTTGGAGAGTGAGGTACCTGCGAAGTTCTTTTCCTCGTCATCCGAATGTTGTCCTCGATCTTCCACTTCTGGATTGTTCCCGGACCGTCACCAATATTCTCTTATGCTGCTCGAGGATCACGTTAATTGAACTACCTACATCTATTTTTTATTGAATTGCTGAAATCGTATTCGAAAAAACAAGTCAACTGACGTGACATCCAGAATACGTGTTATGATGTTCTTCTCTTCCAATAACCAAGCACGAGATTATAAAAAGAACAATTTAACTAAACGATTAGAAGACAGACAAAAACGAACATAATTTCATCCGGTGCAGTACATCGCACCTCAAAAACAAAACCTCTCTCAACCGAGGCAAGTATCCGACTGTGAATTTTCTCTACGGCAACCCTTCCACGCAGGGAGGGCAGTCGCCAAGAACTCTCCTAAATAAATTGCGGCCAGATATCATACCTTCCCACCAAGATGGAGTTCTATCTACAAATCAAAATTTCATCTGAACAAAATTGGCCTCTGTTGCGATCGGTTTACCTCTCTATTTTCGCAAAAAAGTGAAATAACTACACTCTATAACAAAGAAATCGACGCACCAAGAGGGAGTTGTCCGATGGAGACAAAAATTGGTGGATAGGAAAATAATGTACAGAATAAAAAATTATTAAAATTTCAGAACAATTAATTGAATGATTTATTTCAGAGTTACAGTAACGAGCTCAATAAGGTGTTGACCCGCCTCTAGCCTGGATGCAAGCTGCCACACGGCGTGGCATAGACCGATAAAGCTCCCGGATGGTCTCCTGCGATATTTCTTGCCAAATTTGCTCCAATTGTCGGACTATGTCATCAACATTCCCTACCGGATGCAGTCGCCTTCCCATCATATCCCACACATGCTCGATGGGAGAGAGATCTGGTGATCTGGCTGGCCAAGTAAGTGTTTGACAAGCTTGAAGACAGTTCATAGCAACACGTGCCGTATGTGGTCTGGCATTGTCTTGCTGAAAAATAAGCAAAACAGGTTTCAGAATGTCGTCAACGTACCGCTGTGCAGTAAGTGTACCTCTAATGACGACCAAAGGGGTCCGGCTATCAAGGGAAATGGCACCCCAGACCATAACTCCTTGTTGAGAACCCGTGTGGCGTGCAATAGTGAAAGCAGGATCGGCACGCTGCCCTGGGCGTCTCCAGATACGTCTTCGATTATCGTCACGACACAGTTGGAAGCGGGATTCGTCGCTAAAGACTATACGTCCCCAGTCAGCATCATTCCAGACTGATCGAGCCAGGCACCACTGTAATTTGGCTCGACAGTGTGCAGGCGTGAGTGACAGGTGGCGTAACGGTCGGTACGAGCGTAGATTTCGCTCTCTCAGCCGTCTGTGAATGGTCATGGTGGACACTCGTGTGTGGGTCGCACGACTGATGGTTGATAGCGATGAATCAGGCGCTGTGACAGCTGATCTGACAGTCACTCTGTCCTCGCGATCTGTTGTGGCCCTACGTCGACCGCTACCATCATGACGCTGAAATCTGCCATTGTCCACCCACTCTTGCCGGCATCTTCTAATCGTCGATAAATTTCTAACAAGTGATTATATTTTTTTGAATTTATGAAATGTGAATACTTGGGATAATTTCATAGCCACAATAATTGGGTACAGTACATTTATTTCTATTTGTATTATCAGTGTGTATTATTTGTTTGCCTATATTGCTATATCATACAAGAAGGTTTAGACTTATTTTGTGTTCAGAGTCGGGTAGTGTATATGTGAGCAATATTTGTTTGGTTTTAATATTTTTGGACAATTCCTTCAGGGATTGTCAGATTGAGTATCGTAGGTGATACGTCAATCTTACATGGGGGTGTAGCGTTAGCCCTACTCCTTAGTGGGTGCGTTATACTCACTTGATGAAAGGGAGAATGTTTAGAAAGAGATTAACGTCTGACTCCAGCAAACTAGGTCGGTTGTCTGAGGGGCGTGTAATCATTGCTTCTATAAGTCCTTGTACGTGTTGGATGTCTGCAGGTTACAAAAAACAAAGGACATTTCATACAACCAAAATAATATGTTCCTGAATTACATGGTATTCATTCATCATATTACAACAAAAGTCATTGACATTTTATATTAACCGATATTTTTATATCACCGATAAAAATTTTATTTAAAAAAATATATACTCTAAAATAAACTCAAGTTTTGTTTGCAAGTAAAAGTTCAGGTGAAAATTGAGCAAGAACAAGCGTAAGTTCCAAGATAATCTACAAGGCTTGTTACCAAACGGAGAGGAAAATAAGACAGAACGATCATGAATGCTATTGTATTGGTTACATGTGAATAAAGATATTGTTTTGTACAGAAAACTATTACCACAAAAAGAACAGCTCATTTAAAGAAAACAGCCAATTTAACACATATGATCGTTCTCTCATTATCGACTAGTCATGCCAGGTGCTTCACCAGAGCCGCTAAAATTTTCCAAGTTTTTAACATTGCTGATCGCTCTCTTTCTCCATCCGCTTGTCATTAGAGCGGACGTAGATTTTTGGGAAGAGATTTTTGAGCTACGGATCTCACTCAACCGACTGGTCATCAAATTGGGGTCAGAAAGCTTACTAGACCGAGTAATTGCTGGATCATACGTTTCCAAAGAAAGAAAAACAAAAGATAGGGGTAGCTGGGGAGGATCTTTTTATTTTCTATCTTTATACTTGAATATATTTAACATTATATTGTTTGTAATTTTTTTTTGCTTCATTGTTATTTTTTGTCACTTTTTTGGTTCAATTAGTCACTTTTTTTTTACTTTGAAACCTGTTAGAAGCCCTGGCTATTGAATACTAAATTATTTCTTGGTTTTTCACCTTTAAAATGTCAGGGAATTTTATTTCTTAAACCCTGGGATCCTTGATAGAATTTGCATAAATATATAAATTCAGAAAACTTGTAGCAGAAAATACGTTTGTTACATAATTAATATTTATTTTTAGGTGATTATGCACTGATTGATGGAAACGAGGTTTTTTGCAAAAGCTTCAGAAATCAAAAGAAGACGCTTGAACTTCATATGGAGCATCAGAAGGACGATACATTTTATAAAATGTAGATTAAATTTTAAGTCTTGTTGTATTGTTGCTGTTATGTTTTTAAATAAATATGTTTAAGTTTGAAAAACTACTGGTATGATTTTATAGAACCTCGTTCGTCCACTAAAGAAGAAATGGAACAAATTTCTATAATACAAATATTCTATTGCTTAACAAAAAGTTTTTCCCCTTTGTGTAAAGAAAACAAATCAAACCAATGCTTCTATCCAGGTTAGCTTTATGAAGAGTAAGACAAAGTCACATAAACTGAAATATTTGTCAGTTTCCATCCTAGGTTGCTGATGAGCTTTAATTTTACATTTCTTTTACACTCATTGCCTTGTTTCTATCCTTCTGTATTAAAAAAAGTTTCCTCGATGTGACGTCATGGACTGGAAAGTCAAATCGTTGAGATATACTAATCAAGATAGTTTCGCTGTCGCAGGAGATTAACTCTGTGAAAGATGTGTTGGTTTGCGAAGCAGTGGTTGTCCACAAAAAGAACTGTCACAGGCAACGCGATGCTGGCCACACAGTGGCTATAAAATAGAATAGAATGCTGTGCTAGTTCATTTTGATTTTCGAAATCACTCCTAAGAGAATGGCTCTTACTCCTCCTAAATTGTTTTTGGGGTATTATCGACAGAATCAAGATTAGCGAATGAACTTTCAGAACTATTAGATCATGAACAATTGGCAGATGACCTGAAAATGAAATTAAGTCGGGCACTCGCGAGCTATCAAATATTACTCACTAACAAATTCGAGTAAACATTACCGATGAAAACAAACATCGTAAAGTAGTTGCTTCTGATAAAATGTGGAAGATTATCCAGAAAGGATCTCTTTCTGAAGAATTTTATGTCTTTTCTTTCATAAGTAAAATACTTTCCGTCCATAGTTGAAAATTTAATGACGCTGGGTTACTGGAATAAATATGGTGAAATGATGCAGGATAACCTTTCTCTAAAAGCCTTGCACGTTGACTTATTCCTAAATGTTTTAAGAAATACAAAAATCGCAATGTTGTGCAATTTCAAAATTTTAATTTTTTTACTCCAAAAATGTCAATTAAATTTGAAATATGGAATTTTTTTGTGTTAATGTATTTTTCTTCAAACAAAAAGACAAAAGTATATGCAATTTTTTAAAAATTTGCCATCAATTTCGGTTTTTTTCCCTATTTGCCCCTCTGATGTCTTGAGGCAGAGTTCCCACGATCACATTGATAAGTCCTTGAACTTTTTCCCCGAACTCTAGGCCTTTGAAAATTACGTAACTTGGTGGAAAATTCTTTATTTTTTTTTTAAACTTCTCCAGTGCTGAAATTGATACTCTGTGCACCAGAACTTACTATCCCACAATTTTATTTTTCTAGGTGAAGGCAGTTTCTACCCCGTTTTGTTAAATCACACTTGGTGCATGAATAATTTTATCTAATGGCCAACAGATAGGAGCACTTCCGTTGCGGTTGGAAGCGGACCCCTCTGTACACTAGAACAAGACATTTTCTGAAGGAGTTAGAGGGTTAAGTTCTTTCTTTTCTTTGCTAAAATCGTCTGCGTTGTACGTTTTAGAAACTCTCATGATTTAAAACAAGATGTATCGATACATCGCCCAGGCCTACTCCTTTCCATACCTTCCCTGGAAACTGCATTTTCCGTTTCGCCCCCTTTCCTTTTTTCTAATCTTTTCACCTACATTTCTAACGGCCGTTTTCACAAGTCCGAGTTAACTCGCGGATCAATGATAATCCCCGGGTTATTGAAAAAACAGTGGTTTAAACTGCCGTTTCGGTTTTTACATTTTGATCCTCCGAAATCGGAGAGTTGACTCGCGAGTAAGAGTTAACGCATGTGCAGTACTATGTTTTTGCGAAGGAAGCGAGCTAAAAAAAAATGGATGACTCATTTCATTCTATGCTAAATTACAGTAATTTATCTAATGGACGACTGGACTTGACTAACCGTCGCCGCAGGATAGGTTTTTCGCTCGATTCTTAGACGTTGGTACGGATCGGAAAATTAATTAATCCTTCCACTTCGTGTTCCCTGGACAATTTAAATTTTTTTTTCCGATATGGCCTATTTTAGGGTTTATTAAGTGTCAAAATTGAAAAAGCGAATTTTCTTACGCGAGTGAGCAAAAGACAAAAATTCAGTCCTTAGTCGTGATAATTTTTCAGAATACTTATAAACGTGAATTTTTGCAGCTTGTCGAGTATTTTAGAAATTTTAATTTGTTTCCTGATAATGTTTTGAAATTCCGGAAAAATCGGGACAATTTTGTTAAATGTATGGGTGGAAATTTATTCGTCCGCGCAAAATCAAAGCGGAAATGAAAAAAATAATTTTGTCCCCGTAGTGCGGGTGAAAAAAACTTGGCATGATTCCAACCCCTGACTGCAAGGTCACACGGGTAGAAAAAGTTCTCCGCTTTTTAAAAGCGATAGAGAATAAAACTTTAATTCATTTAAAAATCTAGGTTGAATTTTAAAATTCGCCGCGACCCAAAAATTGCAAATAATTCGGATTACATGTGTGCCAAATCTCTGCTGTAAGTGCCATATAATCCTCAGGAATTTGCGGCCACAAACACACAGAAAAACAAGCAAGCAAACAAACACTTTCTTTTATAATATTAGAGATGTAAACCTAAGAGGGAATTTCAGTGTAAACAAATCAAGATGGGCAGTGAAGATTTACTTCTGATGTCCAAATGTTCTAACGATACTTATCAGCTATGGTCCAACGTCTCTTAGTGCTGGCTTTTAGTCTCGGTTCGTAATCTGACCGTGGTTCAAAATTATGTGTTATCCTGTGATGTTTCCCTTCGGGTTTGTTCTCGGACCGTCAATAGCCCGTCGTGTTGATCCAGTGCGATTCTAAAATACCTATCTACTTTTATGGTCGCGGAAGACCAATTAATACAGCAAATTAAGCAGGTAAGTGGGATCAGTCCCGAAGGGAAGATCCAACGACAACGCTTCGTAATTTTGAACCAAGCAGCTGGTTAGGCCCCGGAGGGTTGAAAACTTGAACGATCGTCATGTGCATAGGGGCTGTCGTGATCATGGGGTTGGCGTGGTATGGAAGTTTGGAGAGTGAGGTACCTGTGAAGTTCTTTTCCTCGTCATCCGAATGTTGTCCTCGATCTTCCACTTCTGGATTGTTCCCGGACCGTCACCAATATTCTCTTATGCTGCTCGAGGATCACGTTAATTGAACTACCTACATCTATTTTTTATTGAATTGCTGAAATCGTATTCGAAAAAACAAGTCAACTGACGTGACATCCAGAATACGTGTTATGATGTTCTTCTCTTCCAATAACCAAGCACGAGATTATAAAAAGAACAATTTAACTAAACGATTAGAAGACAGACAAAAACGAACATAATTTCATCCGGTGCAGTACATCGCACCTCAAAAACAAAACCTCTCTCAACCGAGGCAAGTATCCGACTGTGAATTTTCTCTACGGCAACCCTTCCACGCAGGGAGGGCAGTCGCCAAGAACTCTCCTAAATAAATTGCGGCCAGATATCATACCTTCCCACCAAGATGGAGTTCTGTCTACAAATCAAAATTTCATCTGAACAAAATTGGCCTCTGTTGCGATCGGTTTACCTCTCTATTTTCGCAAAAAAATGAAATAACTACACTCTATAACAAAAAAATCGACGCACCAAGAAGGAGTTGTCCGATGGAGACAAAAATTGGTGGATAGGAAAATAATGTACAGAATAAAAAACTATTAAAATTTCAGAACAATTAATTGAATGATTTATTTCAGAGTTACAGTAACGAGCTCAATAAGGTGTTGACCCGCCTCTAGCCTGGATGCAAGCTGCCACACGGCGTGGCATAGACCGATAAAGCTCCCGGATGGTCTCCTGCGATATTTCTTGCCAAATTTGCTCCAATTGTCGGACTATGTCATCAACATTCCCTACCGGATGCAGTCGCCTTCCCATCATATCCCACACATGCTCGATGGGAGAGAGATCTGGTGATCTGGCTGGCCAAGTAAGTGTTTGACAAGCTTGAAGACAGTTCATAGCAACACGTGCCGTGTGTGGTCTGGCATTGTCTTGCTGAAAAATAAGCAAAACAGGTTTCAGAATGTCGTCAACGTACCGCTGTGCAGTAAGTGTACCTCTAATGACGACCAAAGGGGTCCGGCTATCAAGGGAAATGGCACCCCAGACCATAACTCCTTGTTGAGGACCCGTGTGGCGTGCAATAGTGAAAGCAGGATCGGCACGCTGCCCTGGGCGTCTCCAGATACGTCTTCGATTATCGTCACGACACAGTTGGAAGCGGGATTCGTCGCTAAAGACTATACGTCCCCAGTCAGCATCATTCCAGCCTGATCGAGCCAAGCACCACTGTAATTTGGCTCGACAGTGTGCAGGCGTGAGTGACAGGTGGCGTAACGGTCGGTACGAGCGTAGATTTCGCTCTCTCAGCCGTCTGTGAATGGTCATGGTGGACACTCGTGTGTGGGTCGCACGACTGATGGTTGATAGCGATGAATCAGGCGCTGTGACAGCTGATCTGACAGTCACTCTGTCCTCGCGATCTGTTGTGGCCCTACGTCGACCGCTACCATCATGACGCTGAAATCTGCCATTGTCCACCCACTCTTGCCGGCATCTTCTAATCGTCGATAAATTTCTAACAAGTGATTATATTTTTTTGAATTTATGAAATGTGAATACTTGGGATAATTTCATAGCCACAATAATTGGGTACAGTACATTTATTTCTATTTGTATTATCAGTGTGTATTATTTGTTTGCCTATATTGCTATATCATACAAGAAGGTTTAGACTTATTTTGTGTTCAGAGTCGGGTAGTGTATATGTGAGCAATATTTGTTTGGTTTTAATATTTTTGGACAATTCCTTCAGGGATTGTCAGATTGAGTATCGTAGGTGATACGTCAATCTTACATGGGGGTGTAGCGTTAGCCCTACTCCTTAGTGGGTGCGTTATACTCACTTGATGAAAGGGAGAATGTTTAGAAAGAGATTAACGTCTGACTCCAGCAAACTAGGTCGGTTGTCTGAGGGGCGTGTAATCATTGCTTCTATAAGTCCTTGTACGTGTTGGATGTCTGCAGGTTACAAAAAACAAAGGACATTTCATACAACCAAAATAATATGTTCCTGAATTACATGGTATTCATTCATCATATTACAACAAAAGTCATTGACATTTTATATTAACCGATATTTTTATATCACCGATAAAAATTTTATTTAAAAAAATATATACTCTAAAATAAACTCAAGTTTTGTTTGCAAGTAAAAGTTCAGGTGAAAATTGAGCAAGAACAAGCGTAAGTTCCAAGATAATCTACAAGGCTTGTTACCAAACGGAGAGGAAAATAAGACAGAACGATCATGAATGCAATTGTATTGGTTACATGTGAATAAAGATGTTGTTTTGTACAGAAAACTATTACCACAAAAAGAACAGCTCATTTAAAGAAAACAGCCAATTTAACACATATGATCGTTCTCTCATTATCGACTAGTCATGCCAGGTGCTTCACCAGAGCCGCTAAAATTTTCCAAGTTTTTAACATTGCTGATCGCTCTCTTTCTCCATCCGCTTGTCATTAGAGCGGACGTAGATTTTTGGGAAGAGATTTTTGAGCTACGGATCTCACTCAACCGACTGGTCATCAAATTGGGGTCAGAAAGCTTACTAGACCGAGTAATTGCTGGATCATACGTTTCCAAAGAAAGAAAAACAAAAGATAGGGGTAGCTGGGGAGGATCTTTTTATTTTCTATCTTTATACTTGAATATATTTAACATTATATTGTTTGTAATTTTTTTTTGCTTCATTGTTATTTTTTGTCACTTTTTTGGTTCAATTAGTCACTTTTTTTTTACTTTGAAACCTGTTAGAAGCCCTGGCTATTGAATACTAAATTATTTCTTGGTTTTTCACCTTTAAAATGTCAGGGAATTTTATTTCTTAAACCCTGGGATCCTTGATAGAATTTGCATAAATATATAAATTCAGAAAACTTGTAGCAGAAAATACGTTTGTTACATAATTAATATTTATTTTTAGGTGATTATGCACTGATTGATGGAAACGAGGTTTTTTGCAAAAGCTTCAGAAATCAAAAGAAGACGCTTGAACTTCATATGGAGCATCAGAAGGACGATACATTTTATAAAATGTAGATTAAATTTTAAGTCTTGTTGTATTGTTGCTGTTATGTTTTTAAATAAATATGTTTAAGTTTGAAAAACTACTGGTATGATTTTATAGAACCTCGTTCGTCCACTAAAGAAGAAATGGAACAAATTTCTATAATACAAATATTCTATTGCTTAACAAAAAGTTTTTCCCCTTTGTGTAAAGAAAACAAATCAAACCAATGCTTCTATCCAGGTTAGCTTTATGAAGAGTAAGACAAAGTCACATAAACTGAAATATTTGTCAGTTTCCATCCTAGGTTGCTGATGAGCTTTAATTTTACATTTCTTTTACACTCATTGCCTTGTTTCTATCCTTCTGTATTAAAAAAAGTTTCCTCGATGTGACGTCATGGACTGGAAAGTCAAATCGTTGAGATATACTAATCAAGATAGTTTCGCTGTCGCAGGAGATTAACTCTGTGAAAGATGTGTTGGTTTGCGAAGCAGTGGTTGTCCACAAAAAGAACTGTCACAGGCAACGCGATGGTGGCCACACAGTGGCTATAAAATAGAATAGAATGCTGTGCTAGTTCATTTTGATTTTCGAAATCACTCCTAAGAGAATGGCTCTTACTCCTCCTAAATTGTTTTTGGGGTATTATCGACAGAATCAAGATTAGCGAATGAACTTTCAGAACTATTAGATCATGAACAATTGGCAGATGACCTGAAAATGAAATTAAGTCGGGCACTCGCGAGCTATCAAATATTACTCACTAACAAATTCGAGTAAACATTACCGATGAAAACAAACATCGTAAAGTAGTTGCTTCTGATAAAATGTGGAAGATTATCCAGAAAGGATCTCTTTCTGAAGAATTTTATGTCTTTTCTTTCATAAGTAAAATACTTTCCGTCCATAGTTGAAAATTTAATGACGCTGGGTTACTGGAATAAATATGGTGAAATGATGCAGGATAACCTTTCTCTAAAAGCCTTGCACGTTGACTTATTCCTAAATGTTTTAAGAAATACAAAAATCGCAATGTTGTGCAATTTCAAAATTTTAATTTTTTTACTCCAAAAATGTCAATTAAATTTGAAATATGGAATTTTTTTGTGTTAATGTATTTTTCTTCAAACAAAAAGACAAAAGTATATGCAATTTTTTAAAAATTTGCCATCAATTTCGGTTTTTTTCCCTATTTGCCCCTCTGATGTCTTGAGGCAGAGTTCCCACGATCACATTGATAAGTCCTTGAACTTTTTCCCCGAACTCTAGGCCTTTGAAAATTACGTAACTTGGTGGAAAATTCTTTATTTTTTTTTTAAACTTCTCCAGTGCTGAAATTGATACTCTGTGCACCAGAACTTACTATCCCACAATTTTATTTTTCTAGGTGAAGGCAGTTTCTACCCCGTTTTGTTAAATCACACTTGGTGCATGAATAATTTTATCTAATGGCCAACAGATAGGAGCACTTCCGTTGCGGTTGGAAGCGGACCCCTCTGTACACTAGAACAAGACATTTTCTGAAGGAGTTAGAGGGTTAAGTTCTTTCTTTTCTTTGCTAAAATCGTCTGCGTTGTACGTTTTAGAAACTCTCATGATTTAAAACAAGATGTATCGATACATCGCCCAGGCCTACTCCTTTCCATACCTTCCCTGGAAACTGCATTTTCCGTTTCGCCCCCTTTCCTTTTTTCTAATCTTTTCACCTACATTTCTAACGGCCGTTTTCACAAGTCCGAGTTAACTCGCGGATCAATGATAATCCCCGGGTTATTGAAAAAACAGTGGTTTAAACTGCCGTTTCGGTTTTTACATTTTGATCCTCCGAAATCGGAGAGTTGACTCGCGAGTAAGAGTTAACGCATGTGCAGTACTATGTTTTTGCGAAGGAAGCGAGCTAAAAAAAAATGGATGACTCATTTCATTCTATGCTAAATTACAGTAATTTATCTAATGGACGACTGGACTTGACTAACCGTCGCCGCAGGATAGGTTTTTCGCTCGATTCTTAGACGTTGGTACGGATCGGAAAATTAATTAATCCTTCCACTTCGTGTTCCCTGGACAATTTAAATTTTTTTTTCCGATATGGCCTATTTTAGGGTTTATTAAGTGTCAAAATTGAAAAAGCGAATTTTCTTACGCGAGTGAGCAAAAGACAAAAATTCAGTCCTTAGTCGTGATAATTTTTCAGAATACTTATAAACGTGAATTTTTGCAGCTTGTCGAGTATTTTAGAAATTTTAATTTGTTTCCTGATAATGTTTTGAAATTCCGGAAAAATCGGGACAATTTTGTTAAATGTATGGGTGGAAATTTATTCGTCCGCGCAAAATCAAAGCGGAAATGAAAAAAATAATTTTGTCCCCGTAGTGCGGGTGAAAAAAACTTGGCATGATTCCAACCCCTGACTGCAAGGTCACACGGGTAGAAAAAGTTCTCCGCTTTTTAAAAGCGATAGAGAATAAAACTTTAATTCATTTAAAAATCTAGGTTGAATTTTAAAATTCGCCGCGACCCAAAAATTGCAAATAATTCGGACTACATGTGTGCCAAATCTCTGCTGTAAGTGCCATATAATCCTCAGGAATTTGCGGCCACAAACACACAGAAAAACAAGCAAGCAAACAAACACTTTCTTTTATAATATTAGAGATGTAAACCTAAGAGGGAATTTCAGTGTAAACAAATCAAGATGGGCAGTGAAGATTTACTTCTGATGTCCAAATGTTCTAACGATACTTATCAGCTATGGTCCAACGTCTCTTAGTGCTGGCTTTTAGTCTCGGTTCGTAATCTGACCGTGGTTCAAAATTATGTGTTATCCTGTGATGTTTCCCTTCGGGTTTGTTCTCGGACCGTCAATAGCCCGTCGTGTTGATCCAGTGCGATTCTAAAATACCTATCTACTTTTATGGTCGCGGAAGACCAATTAATACAGCAAATTAAGCAGGTAAGTGGGATCAGTCCCGAAGGGAAGATCCAACGACAACGCTTCGTAATTTTGAACCAAGCAGCTGGTTAGGCCCCGGAGGGTTGAAAACTTGAACGATCGTCATGTGCATAGGGGCTGTCGTGATCATGGGGTTGGCGTGGTATGGAAGTTTGGAGAGTGAGGTACCTGTGAAGTTCTTTTCCTCGTCATCCGAATGTTGTCCTCGATCTTCCACTTCTGGATTGTTCCCGGACCGTCACCAATATTCTCTTATGCTGCTCGAGGATCACGTTAATTGAACTACCTACATCTATTTTTTATTGAATTGCTGAAATCGTATTCGAAAAAACAAGTCAACTGACGTGACATCCAGAATACGTGTTATGATGTTCTTCTCTTCCAATAACCAAGCACGAGATTATAAAAAGAACAATTTAACTAAACGATTAGAAGACAGACAAAAACGAACATAATTTCATCCGGTGCAGTACATCGCACCTCAAAAACAAAACCTCTCTCAACCGAGGCAAGTATCCGACTGTGAATTTTCTCTACGGCAACCCTTCCACGCAGGGAGGGCAGTCGCCAAGAACTCTCCTAAATAAATTGCGGCCAGATATCATACCTTCCCACCAAGATGGAGTTCTGTCTACAAATCAAAATTTCATCTGAACAAAATTGGCCTCTGTTGCGATCGGTTTACCTCTCTATTTTCGCAAAAAAATGAAATAACTACACTCTATAACAAAAAAATCGACGCACCAAGAAGGAGTTGTCCGATGGAGACAAAAATTGGTGGATAGGAAAATAATGTACAGAATAAAAAACTATTAAAATTTCAGAACAATTAATTGAATGATTTATTTCAGAGTTACAGTAACGAGCTCAATAAGGTGTTGACCCGCCTCTAGCCTGGATGCAAGCTGCCACACGGCGTGGCATAGACCGATAAAGCTCCCGGATGGTCTCCTGCGATATTTCTTGCCAAATTTGCTCCAATTGTCGGACTATGTCATCAACATTCCCTACCGGATGCAGTCGCCTTCCCATCATATCCCACACATGCTCGATGGGAGAGAGATCTGGTGATCTGGCTGGCCAAGTAAGTGTTTGACAAGCTTGAAGACAGTTCATAGCAACACGTGCCGTGTGTGGTCTGGCATTGTCTTGCTGAAAAATAAGCAAAACAGGTTTCAGAATGTCGTCAACGTACCGCTGTGCAGTAAGTGTACCTCTAATGACGACCAAAGGGGTCCGGCTATCAAGGGAAATGGCACCCCAGACCATAACTCCTTGTTGAGGACCCGTGTGGCGTGCAATAGTGAAAGCAGGATCGGCACGCTGCCCTGGGCGTCTCCAGATACGTCTTCGATTATCGTCACGACACAGTTGGAAGCGGGATTCGTCGCTAAAGACTATACGTCCCCAGTCAGCATCATTCCAGCCTGATCGAGCCAAGCACCACTGTAATTTGGCTCGACAGTGTGCAGGCGTGAGTGACAGGTGGCGTAACGGTCGGTACGAGCGTAGATTTCGCTCTCTCAGCCGTCTGTGAATGGTCATGGTGGACACTCGTGTGTGGGTCGCACGACTGATGGTTGATAGCGATGAATCAGGCGCTGTGACAGCTGATCTGACAGTCACTCTGTCCTCGCGATCTGTTGTGGCCCTACGTCGACCGCTACCATCATGACGCTGAAATCTGCCATTGTCCACCCACTCTTGCCGGCATCTTCTAATCGTCGATAAATTTCTAACAAGTGATTATATTTTTTTGAATTTATGAAATGTGAATACTTGGGATAATTTCATAGCCACAATAATTGGGTACAGTACATTTATTTCTATTTGTATTATCAGTGTGTATTATTTGTTTGCCTATATTGCTATATCATACAAGAAGGTTTAGACTTATTTTGTGTTCAGAGTCGGGTAGTGTATATGTGAGCAATATTTGTTTGGTTTTAATATTTTTGGACAATTCCTTCAGGGATTGTCAGATTGAGTATCGTAGGTGATACGTCAATCTTACATGGGGGTGTAGCGTTAGCCCTACTCCTTAGTGGGTGCGTTATACTCACTTGATGAAAGGGAGAATGTTTAGAAAGAGATTAACGTCTGACTCCAGCAAACTAGGTCGGTTGTCTGAGGGGCGTGTAATCATTGCTTCTATAAGTCCTTGTACGTGTTGGATGTCTGCAGGTTACAAAAAACAAAGGACATTTCATACAACCAAAATAATATGTTCCTGAATTACATGGTATTCATTCATCATATTACAACAAAAGTCATTGACATTTTATATTAACCGATATTTTTATATCACCGATAAAAATTTTATTTAAAAAATAGATACTCTAAAATAAACTCAAGTTTTGTTTACAAGTAAAAGTTCAGGTGAAAATTGAGCAAGAACAAGCGTAAGTTCCAAGATAATCTACAAGGCTTGTTACCAAACGGAGAGGAAAATAAGACAGAACGATCATGAATGCTATTGTATTGGTTACATGTGAATAAAGATGTTGTTTTGTACAGAAAACTATTACCACAAAAAGAACAGCTCATTTAAAGAAAACAGCCAATTTAACACATATGATCGTTCTCTCATTATCGACTAGTCATGCCAGGTGCTTCACCAGAGCCGCTAAAATTTTCCAAGTTTTTAACATTGCTGATCGCTCTCTCTCCATCCGCTTGTCATTAGAGCGGACGTAGATTTTTGGGAAGAGATTTTTGAGCTACGGATCTCACTCAACCGACTGGTCATCAAATTGGGGTCAGAAAGCTTACTAGACCGAGTAATTGCTGGAGAAGGGCTCACCTGAGCCGGATAGTCAGCTTGGAGTCCCGAGAGCAAGGACATTCCCTGTCCGGCAAACAAATTCATTACGATCGGTCAATCAATCATCTGGACCCTACCTGTAACGTTCTCACACTTAACTTCCTTCAAAAGCATATGCATGAAATGTAAATAAATATATGTGCCAGAAATAAATATATTAGGGTGTCCCTTATTTTTCAAAGTTTCTATTTTCTAACGCATAGGTTCTAGTTTTGTTCATTTGACCCTAAAACACTCTAAAATAAATTTTTACCTTTATTTGGAGCACTGCAACCCGTGCCGACTTGTATGGAAACATGTTCGTACAAGTAGCGTCGCAGGTATCGCGCGTGCGCCGTGCTTGCTCGGTCAGTTAAGGCGGGTTTTCCTAGCAGACTGGTTCCAGAGCTGTCAAATGCGTCATACACCCCGTACTACCACCAGAATTTAGTTCAAATAACCTATCACGTGACTGACTGTTACAGTTGATGCGCTTCTTAGGAAAACATAAACACGCAGCGTTGCTATAAGTTGTGAATTCCTGTTGGAGCGGTAATTGGTAATTAACGTCGTACTAGAGCAATACAAAGGGCTATTGACGACTATCCGGGATCAATCCATTAAGGGAAAGAACCGAAGACAACACCTCGTAATTTTGAATCACGGTCAAATGACGAAGCAACACCTGAGCTGGCACCCAACTCTCCAAACTTCCACACCAACCCAACGTGAGGACTTTCGGCCACGACAGATTTAAGGTGCACCAGCCGCCTCTACATCATACGCTTACAAACATGCATACCCGGATTCGAACCAGGAACCTTCCGATCTAGAGGCTGACACCTTAAACACTATACCGGTAGATGAATTCGAGACGTTGGACTTGAATCTCTTCGCGCGGCGCTTCTACCCTGACTCTTGAAAAACCGGTCTTTACTCTCGGCTTGTCGGGTAATTAAAGCGCATTGGTTTCTTTTCGAAGATATCAATGGAACTGAAATGAAGTAAAAAAAGGCATTTTCTTGGTTGATGAGGTGAGTCATTGATAATGGTTAGAGCGGAATCGTAATATCCGATTTTCAGAATAACGTGCCCGAAGTAGTTACCGTTCATTACGATGGAAAATTGTTACCATGCCTGGATGTGAGAAGTTCTAAAGAAGAACGCCTGCCGATCCCTATTTCTTTTGGAGAGAAGGAGCAACTTCTTACAGTACCAAAACTGGACAGCTCTTCCGGCAAAGATGAAGCTAAAGCAGTTTATAAGGCACTTAAAGAATGGAATCTTACTGATAAAGTACAAATAATGTGCTGTGATACGACAGTATCTAATACAGACCGCTTGAATGGAGCTTTTGACGTTTTGAACAAAATCTAGAAAGAGAATTGTTACTCTTTGCTTGCCGTCATCATGTTTATGAACTGGATCGGAAAAGGGTATTTGAATCAAAGATCCAAGTCGCAAGCAGTCCCGATATTCCACTGATCAAACAATTCAGAGACAACTGGAAAAGCATTAATCCTAATGCTATCGAAACATGCACAGATTTTGCCAAACAGCATCTTTTTGACGCGACCATTAACGGATTGGTGACGTTTTTCAACCATGAACTGCAAAAATCCATTATACGTGACGATTATGGGAACTGATCGAACTATCTGTTATTTTCTTGAGAGGAGATAACGAAAGTAAAATTAAAATCAGACCTCCTGGCGAATTGCATCCAGCACGCGATGGATAGCAAAATCTATTTACTCTTTGAAAATATGTTTGCTGCAGTCTCAGTTCAAAATGAGCGTTGAGGACAAACGAGCATTGCAATATGTTTGTTTATTCACTGTGGCAGTTTATGTGATGCCCTGGCTTGGATGCAGTTTGGCTGTGAAGGCGGCGAATCAAGATTCGCGTTTTTTAAAGACGTTAAAAGAGTATGAAACAGTTGACAAATTTATTTCCAAAGCGGCCCTGAGCAAGTTCAGTCAACACCAGTGGTATTTATCAAAGGAAATAGCCGTACTATCACTCTTTGATGCTAATGTTTATAAACAAACCAAGGCGAATATTGTAGTGAACTTACTAAGAGAAAGTTTGTATGATTTTTTGGGAAGAGATATGTTCCATCGAAGGAAGAGATGTCTGTATCTTTATACGATGAGAGTTTAGTTTAATCAGTTATTTTAAATTCTGTTAATTTTCTTGCGATACTAATTTTTCTTATTGTTTTATGGAAATCATTAAGTGATTTCGTTTCCATCAAGCTCATAAATTTGTTTTCGCGATTAATAGTTGACAATAGCTTCCTCCAAAAAAACGTATCTTCGTGGGAAGAAAATGCAGAAAATTTTTGTGGAAGCTAAAAATAAGAATTTTAGCTTTAAAAGGAGTAAATGACACAACTGAAAGAGCTGTTAAGCTAATGCAAGCCTTCCCTAATTTAATTACAGCAGAAAAAGAACAGAAAAAGTTCTTATTACGCTGTGTATTAAGATGTATCCAGACTGTAAAAAAGAGACCTTAAAATAAAAGTATCCAGAATAATTATGTATAACTTTATTTTTTAATAATTAAATGCATTACTTAAATTTGTCTTTTAATCAATATTTACCTAAGATATGCATAGTTGCGATGACCTAGCTACGTATTAAGATCTGTTCAAAAACGTCTATTTCCATAAACTTTGGGGCCCTGTCGGCACGGGTTAACATTAACGTAGGAAGTTAAAATTTTATATTTAAGTAAGGCTTAGTATATTAAAAAGAAATAAAGGGTATGAGTTTTGATAACTGCAAAAAAAAAAAAAAAATTCGACCATATAAGGGACACCCTAATATATATTATATATATACAGTCCAGTCACATTAATGTGACCACCACCTACTTTCTACGTCAACGTGAAATAACCGATCACAAAGGCAGGTGGCAGCACATTGCAGTGGAGTGTATATAAAGGATGTCCTAGGGCATCGGAAAGCATTTCATTCGTCGGCGTAATGCAGAAACGTAGCGATTTATCCGACGTCCAAAAGGGCATGATTATTGACTTTCGGGCCAAGGATGGAAGCATTTCGGAAACGGCTAATTTTGTGAACTGTTCGCATGCCGCCGTGGTAAAAGTATACCGTGCATGGCAAAATGGCACTATCCAAAATCAGTGGCACATGTGGTGCACCACGGGCTATAGATGATAGAGGCAAACGAAGGCTACGGAGATGCGTTCGGACGAATAGACGTGCAACTGTTGAGCAACTGACCGCCCAGATGAACCAAGGGTCTACCAAGAGTGTATCCTCAACAACGGTTCAGCGAACGTTGCTGCGCATGTGCCTCCGCAGCAGACGCCTGGTTATGAACCTATGATGACTGCTGTTCATCTGTGACGAAGGCTGGAATTTGCACGCCAGTACCACAACTGGACGTTCACAGAGTGGCGACAGGTGGCTTTTTCCGATGAATCACGTTTTATGCTCCATCGGACAGATGGACGTTGGCGTATACGGCGTGAAACGTCTGAAAGCAAACACCATGCATCAATTGCCGGAACGATCCAGGCTGGAGGAGGGAGCGTTATGGTTTGGGGAATGTTTTCCTGGCATTCACTGGATGCACTCATCATCAGAAACCTAATTGACTCTCTTCCTGCACGTCTCGCAGCGGTCCGCTCTGCCAAAGGTGGTTATTCTGGCTTTTGACAGGTGGTCACATTAATGTGACTGTACTGTGTATGTATAAATATATTAACACTGCGAGCGGTTCCTTCTTGTAGTCTAAGCTACCACTTCAACGCGTTACACTGTAGTTCCTAAGCTATGTCTTTTATTTCATCAGTTCCTACTCTTGAATAAAAATGCATTTACAGTTCCCAATTTGTATTGATAATTAAAGAAAATACAAACATGTATAAATAGCTTTTGATACAAATTATTTTAAAATAAACGTCCGTATACCTTCGAACTTAATTGGACTCCTAAAAGCATACCATTTTTGACACACGGTATTTAAATTTCAAATTTTCGTAGGAGAATTCGTCGTAGATGATTCGCGATTTGGTAGACCATCCAATTCAACTAATGATCAATATGTCAACCAGGTCACAGAATTGGTGCTTAGTGATCGTTATTTAATAATAAGAGACATTAATTGAACAAGTTCCTACACCATTCATCAAACCAACTAGTCGAAAATGACCTGAATTGTGGAGGTACAATGCATGGGTTTTGCATCACGATAATGCGTCTTCTCACAATGCATTATTATTCGTGATTGTTTGACAAAGCATTCAACAAATAAGACTCCACGAGCTCCGTAATCACCGGATATGGCAGAGTGTGACGTTCTTATTTCCACGGGTGAAACTCCCTCTTCGTAGTCTCCGTTTTGAGACCATTGATCCAATAAAAGAAAATTCGATACGAACCCTGAACGGGTTTCACAAAAACGACTTTAAGACACGTTTTGAGAGTTGGAAAAATGTTGGCAGAAGTGCATTGAAATCGGAGTAGATTACTATGAAAGAGATGTAATAAATTTTTACCGATAAATTTATAATTTTTGTTTTACGACAGCATTCCTATTACCTTTTGATCGCAGTAGTAGATAAGCTATTAATACATTTTAGTGGAGATGCTAATTTAAGTGAATATAATTATTGTAAGACTAATTTCATTTCATTTGAAAAATCGTGAAAACTGCAGTCCTTAGATCGAGTTTAGTGAAAAGTAATGTCTGTTGTATATAATTTAGAGTACATCCATTTAATAGCAGATTGATTATACCCATTCACACAATCCGAATTTGTAATGATCATAATTTACGTTAAAATTTGACTAGAGTGTAAAGACAGAAAACGCACCTAAACAGTTTCTATACTTAAGTTGATGGGATTGTAATTTAACATAGATTAAAATAAAGACATAAATAAATGACAAATACATTTATCGTATTTTATTCACTACGTATAAAATAAATGTACACAACTAATCAAGAAAAATTTTAAATCAATCACGAGTATATTCTTAAAATGTATGTCAATTTAGTCAAAATTAATGCGTTCAATTTTCAACTGTCCATAATGATAAATGACAAATACATTTATCGTATTCTATTCACTACGTATAAAATAAATGTACACAACTTATCAAGAAAAACATTAAATCAATCACGAGTATATTCTTAAAATGTATGTCAATTTAGTCAAAATTAATGCGTTCAATTTTCAACTGTCCATAATGATAAATGACAAATACATTTATCGTATTCTATTCACTAAGTATAAAATAAATATACACAATTTATCAAGAAAAACACTAAATCAATCACGAGTATATTCTTAAAATGCATGTCAATTTAGTCAAAATTAATGCGTTCAATTTTCAACTGTCCATAATGATAAATGACAAATACATTTATCGTATTTTATTCACTACGTATAAAATAAATATGCACAATTTATCAAGAAAAACACTAAATCAATCACGAGTATATTCTTAAAATGTATGTCAATTTAGTCAAAATTAATGCGTTCAATTTTCAACTGTCCATAATGACAAATACATTTATCGTATTCTATTCACTACGTATAAAATAAATATACACAATTTATCAAGAAAAACACTAAATCAATCACCGGTGTATTCTTAAAATGTATGTCAATTTAGTCAAAATTAATGCGTTCAATTTTCAACTGTCCATAATGATAAATACATTTATCGTATTCTATTCACTACGTATAAAATAAATATACACAATTTATCAAGAAAAACACTAAATCAATCACCGGTGTATTCTTAAAATGTATGTCAATTTAGTCAAAATTAATGCGTTCAATTTTCAACTGTCCATAATGATAAATGACAAATACATTTATCGTATTCTATTCACTACGTATTATAAATGTACACAACGTATCAAGAAAAACATTAAATCAATCACGAGTATATTCTTAAAATGTATGTAAATTTAGTCAAAATTAATGCGTTCAATTTTCAATTGTCCATAATGATCTAATAATTGTCCTTCTGATGGTCTATATGAAGTTCAAGCATCTTCTTGTGGTTTTGGAAGCTTTTTTAAAAAACCTTTGTTTCCATCAATCAATGCATAATCACCTAAAAATAAATATTAATTATGTAACAAACGTATTTTCTGCTACAAGTTTTCTGAATTTATATATTTATGCAAATCCTATCAGGGTTCCTACTCTATTTAAGAAATAAAATTCCCTGACATTTTTAAGGTGAAAAACCAAGAAACAATTTAGCATACAATAGCTAATAATAAAAAACAATTTAAGAATCATACGCTAAAAATTAATTCTTAAAGCACAAATAATTTTGCATTAAATAACTTATTAAAATGATCCAACATATTTGACTTAATAAATTTGTGATTTATTGTATCATAAAAGCATGAAATTTTTCAATTTAAGCCAATGGACAAAACAGAATTCTTTGACTGTTAAATATTAGCAGTTTCTTTCAAAATCGGTTGAAATATTCCATTCATAAAAAAAATTTATACAAAACTGTACGAATCTGATTGGCTAGTTTTCTCCAACGCGTCTGGGACGCCATGATAATTTTCCAGGTCATTGAGAAGATTTTCCAGGTTTTGGACGAAAATGCGTAATTTTCCCTGACTTTTTCGGACAAAATTAAATTTCTTGACAATTCCAGGTTTTCCCTGACCAGTGGGAACCCTGTCTATTGTATATTAATACGAATTTAAATTCAAAATATTTTCAATAGTTCCTCACCCTAGAGTTCCTCCGTTGTATTAAAATTCCTTCATTAGAAAGCGAGGTCCTTGTATCTGTCACCCATTGCGCACATATGGGATACTTGTGCGTTAATTACAACCTATGGAATATAAGGGATTTGGTACAGCAGCTGCACAATACTTGGGATAATTTGCCAGAAGATAGCATAAGGGTTTTATTAGTCTCCATGCCATATATTGGCATGTGTAGCCAAAAATAGATGTTACAAACAGGGTATACCGATTGAAGTAAGCCTAATTTAAATTAAGTGTGGTTTTTTACATATGTTATTAGTATTATCGGTATAGTTGTAGGTCAGTCCAAAAAATAGTTCTAAAAGTCCAAGGATTTTGCGCCTTAACCTTCTGATAAAGAACAGTTAGCGAGATTCAACCACTCTGAATATGTGTTACTCATTTTGCTTGTAATAGTTATGCATTGTGTTTCAGAAGGTTACGCCCTAGTCAAAAACAATTTTAAGGGTTGCAAGGGAGTTTTGGCTTTTTAGAACAAGACATGCCTGGCATAGGAGGTTTTTTTTTACTCATTTGGTTACACATTGGAAATACTTTTCTTTCTTGTTCGATGGGACCCAATGAGTTCGAACCTCCTAAGAGTGGGGGATAATAAAGGGCAGCTGACCAAATATGTCTTTACTGAAAACAAGGGTCATTCAAAGATGCTTAGACAGACCGACATATGGGGCCAGATCATACACTCAACGTTGTGCAGTGTTTTCGGAAAATTTTCATACAGTTCTTATGTAAAGACACACTTGAACCTACACTCTTGCAAGAGCGAGTTTGTGATGAAGAAATTGGCATTGTTTGACATTCGTTTCCTGTGCAGTACAAATGAGCACCGGATGCTTCTCCTTATCTAGTTTTTTTAACAAACCTCTCTGAAGGAAAATCGATATATTTAATGTTCACAAAAGAAAAATATTCATTGAGAATCATCATCTGGAATCTGACAAGATCTTGTCAAAACCTGGAATGTTTACACAAATATTAATTGCATTATATATATAAATATATATCAAGTCACCTGTCTTGAAATTTATTGTAGCTCCATGTAATGCTATCACGCAAGGTATACCGAATTCCCTGCATACAACAGCACCTTAAAATAAAAGATTAGTTATTATCTAAATCAGAATAAATAACCACTCATAACATTGTCAAATCTTTATTTTGTATAAATACTTAAAACTGGATTTTCATTACTACTACACAGAAGAGCATTTATTATTTTTTTAAATACTTTTTTTAATTGGTAAAGTTTGTTTGAACATAAATGTATTAAAACAGGAGTTAATTACCGTGAGATATCAGGCCTCCAAGCTCTGTTACCACCCCTGCAAGAATAGGGAAATAGGGAGACCATCCTATATCAGTACAGTACGCCACAAGAATCTCACCGCGCTGAAATAAAAAACGAAAACTTTGTGATTAATATTAATTCATACTATTTACACTGTGTAGAACTTTGCCCCCCCAGAACAAAAAATTAGCTTACAATAAAGTATTGTCTATAGCAATGTACCTTATTTCCACCAAGTACATCTTAGTACAGTTTACTGTATTTCACACGCTCTGGTAAATTGGGGGATTTTGGACTTCTTTATGAACGAGCATGGTGGCACTTCCGAGAATTACGAGATGGCACTCTCAAGAATCGGTTCATACCGCGAGGGATGGTCCATGGTGGACAGTTAAATTACCAAGGTGATGCCTATCACTTCCAATTAACTGAAGCCCTGTGAGAACACAGTGGTTCTATACTTATCATGGCTTCACCCTTCATTACCACTCAACCCAATTTCAGCAATCTGCCGGCTGCACTCACAGTAGGCTTCCAAAGGCAACAAGGGACACTACAGTGGCAAACATGCATTGCATGACCACGCGCACACGGTAGTACATCCTCTATCATAATACATCTGTCATGTCTCAGTCGACAATCAATCAATCAGCGATGTTGCTTCAGCCACACACAAAAAATCACACACAAATGAAACAATTTATTACTTAATATTGCTATACGATACTGGTTTAAAAGGAGTATTCGGAATTCCATACCTTCAAGTGCGAAGCCTCGTCTAAATTAATTGCAACGCGAATATACCCTTCAGCAACACCTAGGCTCGTAGGGACACCTACAATGAAAACAATCATATCTTAAACATGATTACTCAAATGTGTTCAAAATATTCAATGCAGTATGACAAATATAATCTTGTAAAAGCTCAATACGATACAGGCCCTTCGCCAAATTGGAGAATGCAAATTTCTCGTCAAACGTCAAATTGGATCGCAGCTATATAGGACTTCCATTTATGGGCAAGAAAGTGATCGTAGCAAATCCGCCACTAACATATTCTAAATATATATAGAGAGACGTGTGCCATATTCCAAAATTATCGCCAGTTAACCATGGAAACTATCACAAATTGGTGGTGGTATCGTGTTCTGGAGTCTAAATCCAATATTAAAATACCCAAAAAAGGAACGATATTTAGTGTGTAGCAATCCCTTTTGATTGGAAAAAATGGACTAAGCTAATTATAGTATGAATGACTAACAACAATAGTCAAATAACCAATGTCTCTTTTATCCCAATAATTTAGATTCTTTTAAGCTTCGATCAGCTTCAAAGTATAACTAACTTTTACAGTTACAAAATTCTCTTCACGTGGTTCTTTCATTCAATAGATATATGGCAATCTAATCATTATATATGTTGTGGGATAAAAACATCTACACTTTAAATTACAAAACATATTCTAAATTTTCTCTCCCTTCACGGACACTCGCAGCCATGACAACGACTTTATCGATGACGCCAGCTTCGGAATCTATAACGATCTCGTACATAATGGCTTTGAGGTGTTCCCAGAAAAGAAATCAATTCATGGTAGATTTGGTGATAGCGGTGGCCTAGCAAAAAGTCTACTCCGACGGATCCATCAAGGATTAAAAGTATCATTGCGGAGATGCACACCTATGTGATTACGACTTAATGCTTTGTTCCCTTAATCCCTTTAAGTTGTTACACAATGTATTGACAGTCACTAGATTTCTTTTTGTGGATTACCATTACTTAGACTAAAACGTGCGAAAATCACGAGATATCCAAGTAAGGTAGTATAGATTTTTTCCTCAACACTTACTATAATTAGTTAACCACGTGGATCAGTCGACAGAATCCTTGGAAAAAACGCTATTGGTCATGAAAAAAATTACGTTTAGAACTTATCCTGAAGAGACTAGATTGATAAACGGTTATATACAGGCAAACCCCTCAAATGATTAATTAGGGAAGAACGCGCAGATAGCACTCACTCTGCCGAATTTAACACTGATGAAATTCGTAATCTAGAGAGGCATCATTAAAGACGCTTCAACCTCCCGATGGTCTGTGTATCAACCATTGGGAAGGACGGCCAAAGTCAAAGAAACTACAAGAAATTTTAAGCACCAAATCCAATTCAAAATAAGATCCAAAAGCAAATTCAATATCGAAAACATGCGTGTGCAAGTTTACCTCAGCCACTATAGAATATAAAATCAAAATAAAATTAGAAAAGAAACATACCCTTCATTACAAAATCGTCGTCTACCTCGGGTGAACTGTCCATGTTCATCTGAGAGGAGAAAATACATTTGCTTAGTAATTACCTCGCAATACAAATGGCGATTGAATAGTTTTCGAAGCATATGCTCATTAATTAACAAATTAACAGTTTATTCTATATTTATTTGATTACAAAAACATCAGTATTTTAAAACATTCCAATAGATCCAATCTATATGAAATGTTTTGCGTATACGAATGGTTAGCTAATTTATTATTAAAAATACCTACAATATACAGGGTGTTTTGAAACTCATGGGCAAAAATTTAATGTGTAAAAGAAAACATCTAAAAAAAAACAATTTTCACCATAACGATGCATGGGCGTAGTTCAAGCGATGAACCGCTAGACGGCGCTGTAATAGAAAGCATAAAGCTCGAGTTTTCTTGCACATAGTCATTTCAGAAGGCATGGCAACGCACAGTAATCAGGAAAATGCGGATATGCATTTTATGTATCATCTTGCGAATGGGACTGCTCTTTGTGCGGATGCCAAAAGTTGTGGAGGACATTCTGCAAAGAGTGAAAGATTGTTCGGATATTAGCACGCGAAATGTTTCCCGTGCCATAAAAGTGACCCACTCGATTGTTTGGAGAGTACTACAGGATGAAGAACCATACACAGAAAGTGCAAGCCTTGATAACTACAGATTATGTGCCACGTGTCGAGTTTGCATGTTGTTTTTGCAACAGCTAGCAGCACAGTCTGATTTTAGTGCACATGTGTTCTTCACAGATGAATGCACCTTTACTCGTGAAGGCATTTCAGCACACATGTTTGGGCTGGAATTGTGGGCGACCATTTGATCGGTCCATACCTTCTGCCATTCCAACTGGACGGCAGAACATACCTCACATTTTTACAACAGGTATTGCCAGACTTACTTCATCCTGTTGCAGGCAGCATACAAGCACGTATGTGGTTTCAGCATGACGGAGCACCACCCCATGTGCAGAGCGCTTTAGACGCAAAATTCCCAGGGCGGTGGATTAGTCGGAGTGGGCCCACACCTTGGCCGGCGCGCTCACACGATCTCTCCTGTCTGGACTTTTTCCTGTGGGCCATTTGAAAAGTCTTGTCTACAAAAGCCCCATCGACTCCGACGAGTACCTAGTTGCCAGAATTTCTGTTGCTGCCGGTGACGTCCGATACATACCGGGTGTGTTTGAAAAAGTGCGCCGCTCGCTACGTCGCAGGTGTAAAGCCTGCATTACCGCAAGCGGTTGCTCTTTTGAGCAATTTCTGTAATTTTGTCACACATGCTGTCAATAAAATTATTTAGTACCTCTTCTATCCGTTTGGTGTCTGTTCTTTCATGTGACAGTAACTGCGGATACCTCCTAGCGGTACACCGCTTGCTCTCCGCCCATGCATTGTATGGTGAAAATTGCTTGTTTAGATGTTTTCTATCACCTATTACATTTTTGCCCATAAGTTTCGAAACACCCTGTATATTGATGACAAATTAAGTTCGTACATTTAGTGATATATTTATTTCTATGTTAAGCTGATAAAATTTTTGACCCTTAGACTTAAAATAGCGACGTTAACTATAAGAACACAAGAATTCATTTAAAAATACTCATCCATGATCTATAGAAATATCGTAAAATTATATGTAAATTTAAAAGAGTCAGGCAACAAAACGGTAAACCACGGAAATGTGTTTCTAAAAGTAAAAATTCAAAAACAAAATATTCATGAGGATCAAAATAATTTTTGATTGTTTGAATGAATGCTTGAAATAGCGCTTAATACTTCAAAATTTAAGACATAATCTATTAAAGCGAATAAAGCATAAAACATTTTCATTTTCTGAAACTTGAAAATTACTCTTGAGAAATTGGAAGCGATGGATCACCAAGTTACCCGAAGCCTTTTAATTACACTAGCGCCTCAGCGTACAGCGTAAGTGTCCGACAAGTTGACTCTGATTGGCTCCTCATATATATGTTGTATGGTTGTTGTTAGTAGTATTTCTCGCCAACTTATATATATATATATATATATAATTAGGGGAGGCAAAAATGAACTCTTCTTTTAAAGAGCTCTTTTTGGTGAAGCAACGATGGCCAAATGGCTAAAGTCACTAAACCATCAGATTGGCGTTAGCGTCGGAGGATGACTTCCCGAGTTCAAACCCAACTGGCGGAAATATTTTTAGATCATCCAAATTATTTTAAAACAATTCCAATTTCATTCCTTTTGATTCTAAATTACTTTTCCTAATTTTTAATACCCTTTTTTTATTTTTCCAAACTTCCGTTGATTTTACATAAATAATCTAAAAACCACTCCTGAACTCACTACCAGCTGATATTTTTCCGCCCCTCTGCCGTCCCCTTTGCTTTAGGATGATGGTGTCGTATCCATCCCTGGTTTAGGACCATTCTGATGTAACAAAAAGCATACATAAAACACTAACTTATATAATTATTAACTTATATTATAAAAGGATACAATTTCCGGTTCCAAAATGTTAAAACCTTTCGAAAACCGTTCCTATCAGTCAAAGAGATCTGCGCCAAAAGGTAGATAAATAGCCAAATGAAACACCTTTACGTCTCAGGCACATGATCATACCAGCCAATCAGATTCAACTTGTCGGAAACTTACGCTGTACGCTGAGGCGCTTGTTTAATTACATTATCTTCGTTCTCTCTCAGCCAGATTTCTAAATTTTAGCAAACATGAGTATTAAAATTCAACTCGTTTTAAATATTCAGATAAAATTCAATATACAACTTACCGGTCTAGGAAAGCCTTTACTTATTTCAGGGAAAATATACTTATCCAATACAGGGTAACGCCTCTTTCTATGTGCAGCCCTAAAAACAATTCAAGAGTTATTGCATTAAGAGTGTTTGAAAGTTAAATCCATTAACTATTGAGATTTCAATTTCGTGAAAATAAAAGGACAAAAATCGCAGCCTAATTTCATTTTACTGACTGTATAAACATGTCAGTAGTTTCGCAACATTAAGTTTGGGTAAATCGAAATATTAATCAAAAGGCCATCTTTCAGAACAATTTGCATTGTGTTAATCGACAACTCTTCTATTTATGCTAATTTTGCAAATGTGCAATATACTCTAAAATATAAAGATTGAAAATTACTTGGATATTATTTTCGGAGATCTAGTGGCCAGCAACTCTCTTATTTCATCTAGAGTCATAAAGAACATGAGATCTGCATCCGGAATGCGGCCCTCGGACACCATAAGCTGCGATAATCGAACATATCCTTTGCGCCATGCGTCGATTCCTCTCACCATCACAGACTGTCCAAGGAGAGAAAGAGATATAATGCTTCATTGCTCTATGAAAATCAACAATTTATTTCAAACGTACTTACAATGACAACAATAAACAGTGTTTTAAATGCTACACCAGGCAGCCTTTTAACCCTAAGTCAGCCTGGAATCCAATCTAGAAACTGAAATAAATCTGGGACTAATATCAGTTTTACTTACTGATTCCAGTAAGATCAGGGCAGTTATAGATGGGTTTCTGTCACGACTGAAAAGTCGCACAGAGGGCAAGTTGGGGAGTCCGACAATCCATTTAAATATTGACGATTTTAAAAATAGTAGTATCCAGTTAGAAGATGAAAACTATCGATCCTATAGCTTTAAGTAGATTCTGTGACGACTGAGACAGTAGCAGAGAGTACCATTCATATGCCTTTCAAGTAGCGTTATGTTTCGTAACTATAATATTTTTTTTTAATTTAGCTTAGTTGGTAAATGGGAGGACAAGGTTAGACTGGTTGGTTCTGGGTTTTATGGCGCAAAGGTAAATTGTGGTAAATTACAGATAGAAATTCATAATTATCGGTTTTAAATTCTCATCTTCTATAAGAACCACATTTTATCGCATTCCTAGCGTCGCCAACTCCACCAAGTGGATCCCCAGTAAACTTTTTTTCAGGGCTAAAATTTTTTATGTGCACTTGACAAGTGAAGGCAATAGTCAAATAAATGTAAAATCAAAAATCACAAAGGGAGGTGTTTTTTTTATCATGATCGCATGTAGAGAAAATCTCAGATCCAAGGTTGTCTTTAATGTAAAAAATGATTTGGCAGGAATCCGCTGAAGGGCCTGTCAATTTCGCGATACCAGCAATGCACACAAATTGTGATAATATTCAGTCTGCAGCCATTACTTCATATAAGATTTCCAAAGTAGTTTATTGATTGCCGTTGTGAGAGAAGTCAATAACACGCAATTAGTTGTAAACTTTTAAAAATTACAAAGCTCCGTTGCTGAAGTCATTTTCTTCCTAAAATCTCGCTTGAAATAGGAAAACAATCAGTTTTTACGGTCCATAGAAGTTATCAAAAGGATGAATTGAGCCAGGTGGCCTTAAACGTATTAACAGACATTTAAAAAAAAAACATGAAAAGCATCCTAACTGGTGCACAAAATATACTCATCGAAATTGATACTGAAATATATCTTAAATTTAAATATGACTAATAAAATACCATATTTAAGAAATAGAAGATTGGCGGTTGGGCAGTAGTAATTCTCACCAATCACCACTAAACCGATAAAACCAGTAATAAACCCCCAAACAGTGTTTTATTTTCATTTATTCTTAATTTATGTTCCAGATATAGTAATATACATAGTCTTCTACTACACCAAGAAAGAACTTTGAAAACTATATTTACCTTAGACGCTTCTCTATTTTGAACAGCTGTACGAAGTAGACGAACATATACTTCCAAAAGTTCTCTGAAAGTTTAAAAATATTGTTATATTCATAAAATGCTTTAAAATAGTCTGTGGAAGTACAAAAAACCCATTACAAGAGAAGGACATTACCTATCTAATTTATTTAAAGGAATAGATGATTGTGATAACAGTTCAGAGATACTTATAGATTTCTTTTTTTCTTTATCATTGTTGTCACTTCCTATAAGAGTCTAGAAACAAAATAAAAAAAGATTGTATGCCTCACACGAATTATAACATTAAATATAAAATTTATTAAAGATATTTATTAAATAAAAAAATTAAAGAATTTAGATATAAAAAACTTTTTTTCTTCATAGATTAGACGCTCATATCCACAACTCATTAAAGCAAAACATTACAATTTATAATAATTCTTATTCAAGCTCTGCTTATATAAAATTATCCCAAAATTTACTATTTTAAAGCTTAATTAATATTTTCTATGTTTCTATATAGCAGCTTAATATAATATTAGTTTCTGAAGCCATACTTTTTTTAATAACGTTATATTTAAGGAATTATCTTTTCATTCGTTATATTAAAAAGTTCATTTCAATATTCGTTTTTTTAACGTATTTCAATGTTTTATTTTTAAAGAGTTTATTTTAATCAATTTTATATAAATGCTCACATTTTTTAAGTAGTGATTAGGAGTTCAGAAATACCCCAAAGGACTTTTCTTTCCTATACGAATTGCTTTTCCTAAAGATCTCTACTTTTAAAACTCTGAAAACGTTAGTTATTTTATTTCAGTTATCCAATTTTCTCAGACAGTTCTTGGCATGTGAGTCTTTAATAAAAATGTATTTAAGATATAATTACCTTAGATAGGAAAATTTATTTAAGAAACAGTTTAAATGTTTTTCCAACTAAAAATAATCAATAAAATGTTTTAGAAAATTACAATGCCTATTACATCAACCTACATTAGCAAAGATTTCGTTTTCAATTGTATAGTTCTTAAATTAACGTGGTGACATAAGAAGCATCCGTCAAGAAAAAAGAAAAATTAAGTAGTAGCATGAGAAACCAAGAATTGGCTCGCTATTCGTGTTTAGAATTATAAATTTTTTTTCCAACTTTTCAAAGTACTCAAACACTGAGGCAGGTAGATTGTTATGTTTCCTGGGACGGTCATCCTAGTCAGTCCATCACTGCAATCATATTAATTGAAGTCCATGAAAAAAGTTATTTTTTATGAAAGAAAATGTTCTGCTCACCTGTAAGAGTTTAATTAGGCTCTTCGGATTTGATTCCCACGTTTCAGAACGGATGTCGATCTACAAGAATATAAAAATTATGAAATCATGCAAGAGATACATCATTGAATTCAACTTTAATCCCATACGGTATTTCTAAACAAGGTTTAGGGAGACAAGTTATAGCTGACGGAATTGATCTTTCACCAACGAATAATGATCTAAATCATTGGTTTCCAAACTTTTGAGTCCAATAATTTGATTTAAATAAAAATTTTGTGGATACCTTGAGAATATAAACTAAATAGAGCATGGAAATAACACATGGAAAAGACCAGCAATTATTATTCTTCAAATTAATATTGTAAGTAAAATATTTGTATGTGTTAAATAGATTATCAAATGTTATAACTGCATATTAAGGATTAGTAATTAAAATTAAAGTTCTGAAACAGAAAAAAATTAAATATAATCAATTAATGTAATACAAAGTGTTAGTTATCAATTAAAGTGTATTAAAATCAAGACTTAAACGACTTGGAAAAATCATACTTAATTTTAATGTGTAGAATGCTTTTCAGCGGTTACCCCATTTTCTAAGAAATTCTCTATTCTGCAAGTGAAATATTGTACATTTTCCCCGGAACTGAAACCTGATCGTGAACCATGGGGGTCCACGGCCCACTCATTGGGAACCACTGATCTAAATCAGTTCCCCAAATTTCATTGTCTTAACACATTTCCAACACAGTTTTCTGCATCCGCATTGGGAAAACTACCTACTTATAAGTTGTAAGTGAGCTGTACGTATAATTTTTGAATTTCACTGCAGCATCTATTTAGCTGGGTGTAATTTTAAAACTTCAAAACGCTTAAGAAACAAAAAAAATTAAATTATAAAGTAAACATTGGTATTTTTTTGTTTGGTATTGTTTATTGGTATTAGTACAACAGAAACGGTTTGATATGCAGTATTTAAAAGTTGCATTCACCTCTGATTCAACCTGGTTGCACGTAATTCGCTGCAAATAAAAAATTATTCAATTTGTAGCGAGTGATTCTATGATGGAATGGACGAGTACTTGCTAAAAAAATTTTAGAAGTCACATATTTAGTATCTTGTATTGCATTGTATTGCTCCTCAGGGTCACCCATTCATTTTGGGTCCATTGCCTCCTAGGATTCCATCAGTGTCCACAGGTGGGCGATCTCTCAACTTTGAGAACTATAATCCGAATTTTTTATAATCGCTTTAATTTAAAATCCACCCCCTTCCTAAATAGTTGTATGCTTAAGTTTATATGCTGCGAATTCATACGAAAACTAAATTCTCTTTATATTTTACGCTAAGATTTATAAAGATGTTTAAATAAAACAATGCTTACTTCTTTCAAACACCTGTGACCATGCTTTACGATAAATTCCCTATATTTGTGGCCAGAAACCGTATCGGACGTTTCTAAAAAGTTCATTGCTTCCTGTAAATAAAAATATTTTTATATTGATATTAGGGACGTAGTATTGCAAAGCATAGTTTGATGAATAATTTTCGCATGGTAGTACTGTAATAAACTCTTAATCAAAGTGCAATAGTGCAACAATAGTGTTATAAAAAATTTACATCCTGTTCACACATAAGTTCATCAATAAACATGAACAAAGAACGTATTTTACTCACATTTATGTCCATTTTCTTAAACCTTTTTGGTTTTATATCTTTTGAAATGTAAAAAGCCAGTTTCTATATTAAAAAAAAAAGAATAGTTACAATTTTAATGTTTTACAATCTTATTAATTTTTACACAAAATATTTTGTTTGGTAAACATTTTCAAGGTTATTTCAAAAGCACGCTTTGTGAAAATGGCTTGCTCTTTATGAATTTTATGAAAATTATCTTCGTTATATTATTTAAATATCATTTATCATTATGCATCTTTGATTAAATTTCATAGACAACTAATGATTTCCATACCTCCATAGCAGATGGTACATCGGCACTTTCCACAGTGCTATTCGTGGTAGCCAGCCGGGAGAATTCGTGATACACATTTGGATCTACAACTGTTTAGAAAAGAAAACGTGTAAGATATTCCATTTGACAAAAAGAGAAGGTATTGCTTACTTCCCAATAACTCTCAAAGAGCATTAGTCTTAATCAAAATTTACATTTAGAATCGGTAAAAATAAAAAATTTTTGTTCAAATATAAAAATTGAAGTTCATTACAAAAATGCAAGCACAAAGTCTTAATCCTTCAAAATAGGGCTTGGGACGAAAAGTAACAGCTTAGCACTTTTGGACACAAACTGTTAAATAATGAAAGAAAGGAACACATTCAACAAGGACATTTATTCCTTTGATCCTTTAGACTTGCCTTTTACCGATCTATTTCAGATCCCCTTTTTTGACTTAAGGTGAATAGAGTTACTCGAACTTCGCACAATGCTACAATGGTCATTGATGGACATTTACTGCAGACCAATTGGGTATGAAAAGTTCAGCTAGAAGCTCTTCAAGACACAAGGCGAAAAGAACGATGGATTTCGGTTCGGTGAAGGCCAAAGAAAATAAATTAGATTTCGAATACCGAAGCACTCAGTAGTTGAAAGGATAAGCCACTCGACTTCCCTGCGATTCGATGAGTGCTTTTCTTTTTCTTTTATAAGAACTTATTTCTTATATTTGGTAAACCCCCCCCCCCTCATCAAACCTAGATTTTTAATTAAAATTATTCCCTACATTGTGTAAAATTTATTCTAATTATGATGAGGAGGAGAACTGCGTGCTCCAAAAGGGATGTCCGATCTAAAAGAAATCTTAGAAAATGTAGCCGATCCTCGGAAAGGCAATTCTTTTGCCAGTTTGATGTCAAAGAAAATGAAACGGCTGAGAATGCTCTACGATCAACTTAATGTTTATTTTACCGATTTTGGACCACATTTCTTCAATAATTACACACGTTCCTTCATAAATTTATATTGAAATTCAATATTGTAATATGTAAATTTCTGTCCTACACAAAAACACCTTTCACAAATCTTTTCAATCCAATTTCAATATATCCAAGCAATTATTCCTGAAAAACTTTAATTTGGTCTAATGTCATTCTATTGCTTCTCAAGCAGATTGCAAGGAAGTTAGTTCTTAAACAACACCACTTACCTCCTTTATTGACCTCCTTCAAAAGTGAAAATACAGTCACGTTCATATCGGTAGACGCTCCCGAGCAAAACATATGGCATATCACTGCCTAAAAAATAAAATGGAATCCACACGATCAAAAATGGCGAGAAATATTTCAGAGCTACATACTAAATTTAATTAAAACTAAATTCCCCATAAATGCTTTTAACAGTATTTATGGGGAATTAAGGTAGGATATTTTCTACCGGCAGAACCGTGCATTGAATCTGCTCTAAACTTTCTCACGTGATTATATTTGTTGATGCCAGTGCGTCGTTACTAACACTTAATATTTTATTTCAATCCAATTTTAATGAATACCGCACCCACATTTCATTTCTCCAACTGAAAAAAAAATTATCCAATTACATAACAGTGTTACAAATACTTCTTACTCTAGTGCGTTAATTCTTATTTGAACTAGAAGAATTACCCAACCTTACTTGGGTTGAATTGACAAACTGTGTAAATTCGAAAGAATTTATATCGTGGAACAATGATATCACATTTAAGTTTAAAGAAAATAACTACTCTACGCCTTTGACGTGCCGATATGATATATGCCAATTTATATCTTCGTTTCCTCAGTCTCTTGCAACGAGACTTGCAGAATTTTATTACAAAGGCTAGCTCTTGTGTTAGGAGCTTTACTGGTATCATTAACAACTTCAGCTAGTTCAGGTGGAGTATCTGCACAACTGATGTTGGTAGGTAGTTAATTAACGTCGCACTGGAGGTAAGCACAATGAGTTATTTGCGACGATAAACGACAACGCCTCGTAATTTTGATTCACGTTTAGATGACAAGAACTCCTAAGCTAACATCACGCTCTCCAAACTTCCACAGGACAGATCATTTGAGGCCACGACAGATTTGACGTGCACCAGTCCCTGTCTACACGGCCGTCTTTGACTAGACCTAGTTTCGAACTCCCAACCCTCTGGGTTGTTAATCTGTGCACTTCCAACTGGGCTACAGCGGCCCTTCTAAATCACGTATCTACTAAAAGGGTTGAAAGAACAGTGTTCTGTCATGTTCCTATTCAAAATTTACTATTATTAGTAATAAACTACAAGAAAAATTTTTACACACCTGTCGTAAATCCGTACACCTCAGTACAAGAAAATTGAACAATTGTTGAGATGTTTCAAATTCTTCAATAGGAATTCGATAGTTGGCATAATGTGCCTGAGCGTTCTTCAAAACTTTTCCAGATGCTTGGATAGTCTAAAACGAGAGTTTTGTATGATATTAACTTATCTTAGGAGGAAGTATCCCTTAAATCAGATCTAAAGCAAGTGATTTGGAAGAAACGTTAAATATTTATGTTATGAAAAAACATTTATTTAAAGCCGTTAAAATGGACTAATTCTTACTTTAATTAATGCTCTGGGTGTTTTTTGTAAAGAACCTTTTGTATTCTTCTGGCTGTGCCTTTCCATGGCGGTATTGTACAAGTCCTTGTCGTCAATGATTCTTCCAAAGAGGGCTATGGTGTTGAGTTGAGTGTTTTCAAAATCAATGTTGATTTGATCTAAAAGCTAAATAAAAACAAACGCGATGTATAAAAAAATTAATAAAAAGTCCGATTAACATTTTATTTATGATTAGTTTGTTTTTAGTTTACAATAAAATATTTAAAGATTATTTTGATTATTATTTCAAGCACTAATTCTACTGTTACTTACATCCAAACAGAAAATGGGTCATTAAACTCGTTTTGGTAAAAAATGGCATTTTCGAAAGGTCGATACATTTATTGTTAATTTTTTAAGTGTTATGTTTAAGCTAAAAAAAAAGGGTAGACACTAGAATCTAGGTGAGACAGAAATATGAAATTTTAAAATTACTGGGATACAGTACTTATTCATTTGAAGATTTAGATTCGCACTGGCCTCCTCTCTTATAGAAGTCTGATGCATCTTGAATGATAGATCCTTTTGGATATTGGGTATACTTCACGATTTTAAATTAAACTTTATATGGAAACAGTCTACGCATGAAAAATTCAATACAACTAGTCGACTTAGTATAATAAAATTTTGTATTTGGGGTGAAATTTGTGATGTTTCTAAAAGGTATTTTTTTTTACTTGTTTTATAATTAGTGTTCGAATTTTTTTTTTTTTCTTTTTTTTGCAAAACAAACTTTTCTATGAACCGCACTTGAAATGACCTTAGAATTAAAAAAAAAGGATACTCGATTTATTAGTTAAAATTTGGTAAATACGTTTATAAAATCTCAACAGTTCTGGGTGCACGCATAAAAAGCAGAGTTACAAAATGGTCTAACAACTGTTTTGTCTTATGATACGAAACTTGTATCGATCCTGTATGAGAATCGAAACAAAATATCTGGTGTACAGATTAAAGTATCAATACAATCCTGCCCATCTCTAATCAGAGTGCTGGTTTCTTAAGACCTACGTCTTTAACTGCTCGGCAATTGCTGTGGCTTAGTGAAACATAAAAATGAGAAAATAGGCTACCGAACAATAACAACAGACTCGTTACAAAAAGTGTAAAGTGAAAATAAAGAACGTTATTATTGAACGATAAACATTTTACTGGTAAGATAGCAAATTTTAGTCCTTTGATTATTCATCTAATAGCATAACTTACATCCAAACATAAAATCATTTTATGATTATACATGGTGATCATTCCTCCAGCGTAGTAATTGCCACGAATCCCCATTTGCGAGTCCTTGAAATGCTTTAACTGAAAGAAATTAAAACTTAATTTTAACTTGATCAAAAATAACTGTGTCACTTGGTATAATTTATGCGAACCCATTTTAAACTTCGCAATAATTTAAAATAGGAATTTTCATGAGTCTTTTTAAAGGGTGACGATTTTTTTCTAGAAACTCAAAATGGAAATATTGCATGTAAAATTTGATTAAGTACTTAATAAAATTTCTTGCAATGATTTCAATTCCCTCAAGTGTATACTTTTAAAGATAAGATTAAAGACCATTTGCCTAATATGCGTAAATAATTTTAATTCCAGATAAAAATCGATAGTCGAGGAAATAGCTAAATAAAAAAAATCAACCTGGTAATTCGTAACTATTAACGAGAAGAACTCCGTTACATTCTTTGAACTCAACTGGATTCCTTGTAACTTTTACTGACGATGTGCTGAAATTGCATTAGAAAAACAATCGAATCAACTGAGACAATGCCGTAATGCATAATGCTTATACAGGAAGCACCATCACTTGAGAAATACTATCACCGCTAACATTAAGCTCGACTGAAACTGTCTCACAACAATAAAACACTGAAGTCGTTTAAATTTACCCGCAATAAGTTACAACTGGTATGTTCTATTCTTATTTTATATTGTTCTTACATCTATTATTTCCATTGCAAGTTACTTTGTTACACATGCTATTTATTGTTAAATTTCACTATTTAATTAGTAATTGTACAAAAATGATTTCGTTAGCACACTAAATCATAATCATTGAACCCCATTCTTAAGAATGAAAACAAGATTTTATAAATCAAAGTGGCTGTAAAAAAGAAACGTAAAGATTACGACTTACAACTACTGTATTTTTAAGAAAACATTTCTAGAATATCAGAATAAAGTGTAAGGCTTTGTTCAGCCTCATCACGTAGCACAAGTATTTTTCATTTCTAGTCTATTACTTTATGTCGAATTTATCAACAAACTAGCTGAATAACCTGGAGTTGCTCGGGTTGTAATGGTTAGATGTTGATTGAAAAGTTAATTAAAATAATCACTTTTCTTGCAAAGAAAATTGCAATCATTTAAGTCGAACGGAAAATACTTTTAAACTTTGTTTTAACTTTTTCATATTTCTATAATTTACTTCGGATGGAAATATATACATTTAATTCCTGAATAATATATTGCAATATGCAAAAGACTAAGACATATGCAAACTGAAACGAAATTCTGATGAAAAAATGCAGGATTCTGAAAAACTAAAGATGTGCTAGTGTCAAATTTCGACTTCCTGAGCTCAAATAGAGCAATACGAAAAAGGACATTAGAAAAATATTGATAAACACGATCATCATTTATGAAATTCTGCAATGCTCATATACTTATGACCTTTACTTGTGTTAAGTATCCTATAGAACGTGTTTCTTGTCCATTTATTTAGTGCAGGTAAACAAACTTTAGATTTTAAAATTGGGGTTTTAAAATTGCAGCACAATGAGGGACCATCCCCTATAAAAGCATGTATTCTTTCCCTATACCATCACATCTTGTATTATATATACTCTACTATACATCTTTAGTAATATCCCCTGAAAACATTGTTGAAAAATAGAAACTTTCATCACTAATAAGTAAAGGCAGATACGCATGATATAAAAGGAGTAAATAAGACTACAGCTTCCGCTTGCCAACCCAAAGAGGATTGCTTGCAATTCTCATTGGTTCGCTGAGCGAACCTATGCTCGATTCGCTCGCATCAATGAAGACATGTGTCCTAGCAGAAAAGATTGTTTACAAAATATGATATTACAAAAAAAAATATTTTTCAAATCTAAATTTGCTGTATTACAGAAAAGATATATACAGTACCTCTGAAATCAGAATTCAAATGAAAACTTTGAGTAAATTTTGGTTCGAAATGCTAGCACTGCTTTGGAAATTGAATAGCCAGCGTGTTGTTTGTGTTTACATTTCCTCAGCATTCGAGCCACCCACACTTTTCCATTGAATTTGTTGTCGAAAGTCATAGTGCAAACGTCTTGTTGAATTATAATTGTTGACCCTGAAAAGCACCATCTTTTAAATGGCCCTGAAAAGATCCTCCGCCTTCTTTGATTTCTAATTATAAACTGCAACAGCTCGACTAAAATTCACTTTTTTTCAATATAATTTCATCCGATAACGCTATAAATTCAATTGAGTCTCGAGGCTTCGTGGTAAGCAAACAATCGCACAATGTTGCCGAAACGCGATAACAAATAACGTCTTTTTTTCGTGCCACATAAGAGAATTATATATATAGATAAAAGGTTGAAAAACAGCCAATATTACCTGAAATACATTATTGGTGATTTTTCTGACTAGTTCATCCCCAAGTGTAGACATGGCTCCGGGCATTGCTTCCCTAAATTTGTAAAAAAGAGCATTAGAATCATGAGCTAAGCTGCTGTCTATCTTTTATACTTTGTAAGGGTATGTGATTTTTGTAGTGTGTAAATCTATTTAATCACTTGGACAGAAACATGTATATTTTCTAGTAAGGCAAATTTTTGTAGACAAGTTTCCGTTTTAGGATTACACGATTTGTTACTAAGATTTCATTCATAACATAAAAAGGCGTTGATAATTTCCAAACTCAACGTCCTCTTCATTTTCAATGCTAGAAATGACTATTAAAAACTCTTAACAAAAAAAAACCAGGATGTAATGCTGAAAGCCATCCAACTCCAACTTATTACTCATTGGCTGGTACAAAATGTTCAATTTTTATAAATCTGTGTATCAACGTTCCGTATCTAGCCAAACAACAATCGAAACAGACACAATAATCGATAACCATATTTGGTATGCAAAATTCTTAATACCAGAAATGCAAGTGATTAATGTTTGTGCGACAATGAACGTCAAGAATGTTTCCTGGCACCTTTGAAGGGCGCATCATGAGGATTGTTGAAGAGGTATCGGAGGCTGGCTATAAATATTCCGATTTGATGTTGAATTGCCATGAGTTGCGATCAAGAATGCGAGTATGATTACTGTATTCAACGTCTAGCACACTGCTTTCCTCTCCCGTGATTGTCTCTACAGAGTTGGAAACTCTTCCTTCACTAGCTAGATCCCCAGATAAGTCTCACATCGAGCTTGTCTGGTCGTTTCATACCAGGCCATTAAATGCGCCACCCCGGCATATAAGGGATCTGAAACAGTTGTAGTATAATTTACTACAGGATGGCATAAAGACTGTCGCCGCACACTGAAGATAGGTATAGCTACTGGATGGAGATTTTCAATTTACTAATTAAGAAAATGTACGATGTAATGCTGCAACAATAATGAATTATCTAGATTTATACTGTGGTCACTTCCTTAAATCTTTTTACATCACATCGTAATTTCCATTAAGAATGAACTCCGACTAAATTCATCTAAAATATTATGTCCTTAAGTTTACTTAATTTAATTCTATAAATTCATATGTATTTTTTCTAAGAGTCATTAAATTTTTAATTCCAGAAACTTTTAATATCAATTGTTTATTTTAAGGGGAATTTAGCAAATTCAAAGGGTCAGAACCATTACATCTTAATTTTTTGTACTTAAATGTGTGCTTCCATCATATTTTTAACTGAACAGAACTTAAAATATTCTTAAAACTTTTAATTCTACTTCAGAAATATATTCAAGATATCATGATAATGAATAAAAATAATTGCTATCATCTTTCCTTTAAAGCAGCATTATATTACAGTGAAACTTCGATTAACTGTCAGAGTCGGGAACTTGACGGTTAATTGAAGAGACGGATAACAGAAAAACCTTAAGCAACCCACCCCCATCCATTTCTTTTGAACGATTAATAAAAAAAATGCACGTTTTCGTACTGGAAATACACCGTACATACATTTCATTTATTTCACAGAAAGAAATAATATACAATTTACATTAAGTGGAGTGTAGTATATTATTGTTACATGAACGTAAGCTGTAGGTGTACATATGTATTCAAATTTTAAAATAGTCTGTCATATTCTGTGCGTACGTACTAACTTAATATTTTGTAAATTAAATTTAATAACGGATTGACGGTTAACAGAATCTGACGATTAAAAGAGTGATGGTTAATCGAAGTTTCAGTGCATTAGGGTGTACAACTAAGAAAAATGAATACTTGCCCAATATTGCAGACCGAAAAGTATTCGTCCTCCGATCGCAATGGGGTATCCATTTCGTGGTCTATTTCATAATCCGATACTTCCGTTTTACTTGACACAGGGCGAGACTGAAAGAATACGTCTTGAGCTTCAATGGTTTCTTATGCATGAGTGTTTTTCAATATAAACATAAATGAACCACAAGAGATAAAAACTTGCTGTTAAGAAATATTTATGTAACACCGTAACTTAATATTGATCTCATTTAGACCTCATTTAGGTACTAACAGTATAATCCAACTCCACTACGTACTTTTAGTAGACCAAGTTTCACCATCCTGTAGACGTCTGTTATAAAGGTGGCTCCGGAGGTATTTGAGCACGAAACCAGGTGATCTGGAGTCACATTGATCCTGTGACAAATACCAAATAGCGCTCGTTATAGTCGGCACGCACTTCGATGGATGATCCACAGTGAATAGCTGGTTTGCAGTTGTGATGTCATTCAATACCTGAAGCGTTGTGATATGACACTTTAATACAGCTCAGCCTTCACTTCATTGCAGTTGGTTGCAGTGCAACTCGCACTCGGTTGTTATAGGCATTTCTAATAGAAATCAAAGGTCACAATCTATTGCATGACCATGCATACGGAAGAAAGTCCCTGATATTATAACACATCTCGCGTGCCCATGCAATAAGCAATCGGTCAACTAAAGTTAGCATCTAATTCAGCCACGGCTATATTTTGGAGTGGGAATATTGTGACCTTGTATAGCTAGCTACCTGTACAAAAGTTGAACCTGCAAATACGATAGGACTCAAACCCTGTGTAACCCAACTCCTCATGTAGTACTTTTGGGTAAATTAAGTTGTCACGACGTCTTCCTAAAACATAACCTAATGCAATTTCATCAAATCACATAACATGTCAAGTTTGACGCAAGTTAAGAGATAGGTTATCGAAAAACTAGTGTAATTTACCGCTGTTCTGTCTAGAAAGATATATATATAAATATATAGTATTAGATTTCAATTTCTACATTTGTATGTAAAATTAAATTTTCACAGCTGTCAAATTATTCTGGGTCAGAAATTTTAGATAAATGCCGTGACCAAAGTCTTCTTGAAAATACTCACAATAAGGTTTTTTCCTTTAAATTTTAACCATTTTAATCGATTCCCTAGGAACGTTTTTTACACAAACACATGCTTATATTGATAACTGCGATCCTTGTTCAAACTGTAATCTAAAATAATAAATGCTCTGATAAATAAGACAAGTCTTACTTGGAAAATATATAGACCACTGTTCCAAAAGCCAAATTCAATATCCCTTTTGGATCTATAGCTCTTCTCAATCTAAAGTTATAAAAATAATTGAAATTCAGCATTACTATATGCACATTACTAGAACTTAAAAAATGGAAAAAAACTTCGAGTTGAGTGTGATTCATATCATACTTCAATAGCTAAGTAACCAAGTTTCAAAATCCTTCTATCTGTCAAACAGCAAGTTTGTCTGTCATTTTCAGAAACATCTTCCTTAGTTGTGCCTTCGTTATCTATATTATAGAAAACATTTGTGTATTTTAAGTTTTCCTTTCCAAGTCTAAAGGCAAATTTAAACAAAGAAATTTCATGTGATGCGAAATTTACCGTTCATAACGATCCGAAGACTTTTTGATCCAATATCTGTTTTTTTGATAGTCAACTCTCCATCGGCACTTTTTTTAAGTTCAATTGAATCTGGTTCTTCATTACCCGATACGACAGACTGAAAATAAAGAATTGCAACTTAACAATTTTAAAGCCAAGGCCCTCTACTAACAATTTATTCCATTTGCATAGTACATTCTGCAAATAATTTTTCCAGCATAAATATTACAAGGTGAATACTTTAGTCAAATTGGTTATAAAAATAGAAACTTCAAAACAACGATTAATACAGATTAAATGCTAAAATATCGTCAATGACCATGGACATAAGCATTGTGTCAAAAAGCAAATAACTAAATAAATTTGCCATCGCTCAACTTTTCTGGAATTTCCTCGGTTTGATTTCAAACACATGAAAGTGGTACAATCTCCCAGATATATTCTCGATTTGACTTGCCCATTTTTCTATGTCGACCACTTTTCTATGTCGACCACCACATTATTGAACGATGCTAGTGTTTCCTGCTTTATTCTAGAATATATTTAAACTTGTCTTCTTGCGACTTCTGTCTTGGTAATGTACGACATCCTCCACCGAAATGTCTAATTGGCTTGCGTTTGAAATTAAGCAAACAATTAAAACCATAAATTATATTAAGAGAAAGAACTTTAACATTGAAAGAAGAGAACCAAAAACAGATTCTAAGAAAATTCTAAAACAAACACAGAACGTGAGTTTCGTTCCTATGGTAACGTAATCTTAGATTTACGTTCTGTAGGCGAAGGTTACGGTGATTGATATTAACACAATGACCATTGGCGATGTTTACTAAGATTTTAATGTGTAGTACTTTGAAGAGTTTCACTAAGTATAAACATTGTTCTACAAAGACGTTCAAATCCAATAACTGAGAATCGTAAAATTTTCAAACCTCTCCTAATCCATAATTTGCTGTAATATGCATAGAAGTTGGATTTCCCGTCAGTGGATCGCAAGTAAAGAGAACTCCAGCCACATCACATGGTATCATTTCCTGTATCACCACAGCCATGGGGGAATTTATGATTTGTCCGTTTTGCCTGTAAAAGAGCAAGACGCCAGCAATTATTAACGTATTTTGAATCATTCTTAACGCAGTACATGAAGCGATACACATTGTATTGTGTTAATTTGGTTGCATGAAAGTCAAAGCCCTCACTTGTAAGTCTCTCACAAATCGAAAGGAGGAAAAAACTTGTTGAAAGGCTTTTGAAATGTTAATAGTTTAATCCAGTGAATGCCGAACGAATCTTTGGCCACACGAGACCCAGGGGAAATTAGGTAGTCAAGGAGCAAGAGTGGGCAAAAGGATGCTAAACAATTAGTAGCATCAAATTTTATAAGCAAACACTGATCATCTTTAGACCATACAGTCATACTCAACTCACTGATGCATTGTCGTTGCTTTTTGTAACCTAGTGCAGATAGTTGATTTAAGGATGCTGGATTAAAATAGAGTCTAAGATAAACAAATTTGTAGCATACTCTAAAGGCTTATCCTTCATCTTAGTAATTATTTTCAACTGCACCAATTTCATTGAATTTTATGTGTTACGTGAATTACATGAACTTTATGTAGCGTGTTTAAGTGCAGTTCGTTTTTGTTACTTATTTTCAGCAAAAAGGTTTCATGAATTTAGTTCCTAGTTTTGTTTCTAAATTAGCTTTAAATACACATGGAGCTGCATAAGTACTATGGAGAAATTCAAATATTACAGACACGTAATTAGTAGATTAGTGTAGAATTATTTTATATGAGTTTCCCCAAGGGGCTGCCAAAAGAGAAAAATTGCCTCAAAAGGAGATAGGAACTGTGTTAAAAAAGCTTGGGATACTAGTACAGCCTTAAGAAATTAACCATGCCTATAACCTTTTTTATTTTATGACCAGTTGACATAAGAATGCATTTGGAAGATAAAAATGTGTGTGTTTCAATACGGTCTTTATGTAATGCATCTCATCAAAAGCACTCCTAGACATTAATATCAAAGTAAATTATTCTGTACCTCTAAGACAATAAAACAGTTGCAAAAATACAATTTTTCTTAAAAACAGGTTTAACAGTTCTACTTTCTCAACTATTTAATTATTTTATAAAGAGGACGATCGTGTATCAAGACCAGACATAGTGTGTTATGCTGAGTTCAAATTCATTGTAAAGAATCTGTAATACACTTTTACACCTGATATTAAGTCAGTGGTTAACAAAATGTAGCGTAAAGTAAGTTATGTTGCAACACTCCTTGCATTTTATCTTAAGGTACCAGACAAGTCAGTCACAGGATTGCAAATATTTACACATGTGCAATTAATCTAATGTTATAAAATGGATATAAATGTTTGGTTCTGCGAAGCGTATATATGAGACTGAGCATGCATCTAAATATTTTATTCCTTATACTCAGTTGAAAAAATAAGGATCACTGGTCATATAAATCTTCATATGCCCCATTGAATTTTAAAATCTCAATAGATTCACAATTATAATTTTTTAAGGGGGTCCTTGTTCTGAAAATTTTGGAACTCCCTTAAGCATTTGAAGCAGGACACCAAATGGCCTACTGCTAAGAGTTACCCAAGATGTCTTTGAGTAAATAACTGAAGAACGAGAATCTTCTCGAGAACGACCAAAGTTTTCTTTATTCTTCATAACTTTAAAGTATTTCATAAAATTTACCATCAGTATGTTACGTGTACATAAAACTCAGACACATACACTTAAAACTACATATGGACTACATACGCTGAAAAATACGTACAGTACGATGAAGTTAAACATACCTTTTATACTCAACTGCCTTATAGCCGAACTGAGAAGCCCAGCACTTTTTCACGGCAGTTAAAATCTAGAATAAGGGTATTTTCTGAATCAATTTCCAAATTAAAATATACAGTACACAGAAATTTTCAACTAACTTTTAAATATTTACAAACTTATGCAAAAAAATATTCCTAGCATAAAGTGTTTTACCTTGTATATAGAACAAACATTTTTATATTACCTCCTTTAAGCCTTTCACTCCAAGAAATGTATCCATTTGTCCGGCCGCTGACAGTTCATCAGTGTCTTCACCTTCAAATTACAATAGTTTGTTGAAACACAAAAGTTTTGTAAATTATAAATATATAAGTATTACAACCCACAAGTATTCTGTTAACTTTATGTTCTAGTGCGCGATTGAAATGTATACATTTTAACCCGAGATGACAAAAGTAAAAGTCATTTCATTAAATAGTAAATAAATAAAAAACCTTAGTGATTTTTAATATGAATAAAATCAGACAAATTTTACGCTTTGAAACTCATAACCGGGATAAAATATCACGTAAGCACAAACCCAATTTAGTATCCTACTATTTTATGAGATAGAGTGGGTGTTTAAAAAAATTACCCGAGACCACGTTCACATGAAACGTTTCAACGCGCGTATGGTGAAACTAGCAAGATCCCGCCATTAAATTATGTTTTTTTATTCCTCTAATTAAAGTTTCTATCTTTGCGACCTTGAAGAGCGGGACCCTGATAGCCAAGCCAAACGTGCGTTTTACGCTCCTCGTGTGAACGTGGCATAAGGGCGCCTTCAGACGACGGAGATCGATCTCTCATACTGGTATGAAGGCGACGAAACTTGCATAGAAACCATAAGAGCACTTCACACGAGAAGACTTTATTTTTCTCCAGTACAAGTTTATATCTTCGCGATCGTTAAAGATAGAGTAAAAATTTCAATGGATTTGAATTCTGCGGAAAATTGAACACCAGTTCGATACTTTAAATGTGATTTTCTTGAAGTAAATAATTTTTCTATTGTAACTTTTATATTTTCGCAATACAATTTAGCCGCATTTGACAAAGATATTATTTACGAACACAAAAAGTGCTATTGAGCTCGATTTATACAATAGATATAACTCGAATGGAGTACTTAGTTGCCTTAATTTACTGCTTTATATAAATAACAACTAAAAATAGGATGAATATTTAATTGTATTCGATGTTTTGGAGAATTTACAACAAAGGGGATAGTAAGTAATTTTATTTCTGAGATAACATACACCGACAACGGTCCGTTTAAGTTTTCATGCGTGGCAAATGTCTTTAAAATAAAGCTAAATTTAAACTTTCAACTTGAAGCTCTTTTTTTAATGTCTTTATTTGACTCGCTTCCGATTTGTTCCAGACATAATGCTTCAGAAATGTTTTTGTTAATGAAGGATCGCTGTGATCCTGAGATCATATTAATATGTAATCTTTTTCTGTATCTGTAAATAGTGTAAAATAGAAATTAAACTTTAATCTAACGGAATAATCTCTCCAATCGTCACTTTTGTATTTGTCTAATACCATAGAGCCAATTGATCACTGAAATCCCGATATTCAGCGTCCTCCCCTGCTGTCTGTCTAGTTATGAAATTATAATGCAAAAATAATCTAAAGTTTCACCTCAGAAACCGAGTACACACCTGTAGCAGATGAACGCACTGCAAATTTCATTGGTTTCTCATAAGGAAAAGCTCTTTCGAGATTTTCTGCGATGACTACGTGAACATCAGAAGATATAATTGTTTCCATAACTTCATTTTCAATCCTAGAAGAAAATTAAAATTGAAAATTTTGAATTCACTAACTTTTCGATCCCTTCCATGAAATAGTTAAAAAATTTCCTTAAGATTCATTCTTACTTTTTGCACGCAGCTTTTACATCACCTGAAACGTTACCGCTGAAAAATTGAAAGAGATGCATACATTACTTTTAAATCCAAAGACGATTTTTAAGGACAAGTATTTAATATTGTCAAATACACAATATTATATAGTATACAATATTATCAAACATTAAAACTTACTAAAGAACATTTTCCAGATCTTTTATAGTCTTCAAAATGCTATTGGTAACGAAGTTTTCGTAAGCAACCGTCGTAACAACGAATCCTTTTGGCACTGTAAACTAGAAATGAATGTTTTGGTTAATACATAAATTTAAATTGAGAAGTACTCGTAGGGTTGAAAATTGATTTAAATATCACTTACGTTTTTAAAATCTTCACTCAGTTCCGTCAGTTTTCCTAAGGACGATCCTTTCCCTCCAGTTAAAGATGAATCTTGGCAACACTTGTCTGAGAAATGCAATACCAGTGGAGTAGTACCTAAAATATATCAAGACAAATAACACGAGTTTTAAGTTAGGTCTTTTGATTGCTCAAAGACCATATTTGGTCAAGCTGCAAACACAAGGTAACGAGAAATAAGAGAACGCACACACACAATAAAAGTTTTGCTGTTAAAGAGAACTACACCTCGTGTAAGTGCCTCTTACAACTGTCAGATTGCTAGGGTAGTGGGAAAATCAGAGTGTTCTCAAAAGTTGGAATGGAACCTAAGACGGCAGTGTGGTAGTGGGACAAGCTACGTTGCCAACCATTTCAATTAAGGCGGGCAATAGTTCTAAACGTATAACGATTTTTTGACCGTTACATCTAACTTTGTAGTAAAAGTTTGAAATGCTACACTCCATTAAAAATAGATGCTTCTTCCAAACATCCATAACCCACAAAGAAATGACACGTTTTCAATTTCGTCGTATGAATGATTAAAAAGAAATTTATCATATGCGTTTAATCATTTCATTTCAAAGACACTTTTAAGTTATGACAAAAGTTTAAAAAAAAAATTTTCGTGCGCGCGTATATATGGTTAAAATTTTTTGTATGTCTTTAATTCAAAAAGTTCCATTCAAATTTCTTCGGTTTTGTTTTACGGCACACGGGTCATAATTCGAGTAACTTTAATGACATAACATCAAGTAACTTTACTGACACATAAGATAGGAATATACCTAAGTGAAGTTGAACCTACGCCACCTACAAGTTGCATGCACTATTCAAAGTATATAGCTTTTGTTACAAACAGCGCGTTTAATTTTAAAACTATGGACTTTATGCCGAGTGCTAATTCCGCACTACACATAGATCAAGTACTGTGCAACCTGTAGTCTTCTCTTCATAACTCCCTAACAAGTTTTGGCCTTCTCGACTAATATTATCTATTTTCTAGGATTCTTTTCACCAATTGATGTGGTTATTTAAGTCGTCATGCAGGTTGTGGGAAAAGACAAAATGTTGTACTCTTAAATTTTGCTATGCTCCGAAGTTTCAAATGATTTAGTCTGTTGATCTTATCCTTTGATCTAGTAAATAATGTACCAATAGTCTTTGTATTCTTCTATAGGCACCCTCTTGATCCTCTATACTTCCAAAGAGGCACGGAAGCAGTCTAAGATGTGAGGAGTTGCAGGTATAACAGAACGCTTAACAGAATGATAAAGCTACCCCTTTTCTCAAATTTAACACTTCTTGGGAGCCCACTCCCGAGCCACGCCGAAGCAGTCCTACTTTCGAACTGAAATGTCAATCTGAGGCACTTAGTCTTGTAACAATGAACAGTCGGTTTCAAAACTTTTATCAATATTCTAAAAATGTCACATTTTAAATGAATCTGAGAATTCCACTTTATTTTGAATTCTACAAACATTCATTTATTAATACATAGAATTCAAATAGACTTAAATTTTTACTTCCAATACTTTCTCCAGAAGGTTCGCTTCTTTTAATTACATTTTTTCGCCATTAAAAATTTTTTAATTGACGCGTTAATATTAACTAATGCAATATCAAGAATGATTATAAATTTTTACCTGAAGGAATCGCTTGACATAAATTTTCAGGAACAATTTCTCTTCTTGGCTTCGTTACGTTCCTATTAACCAACAAAATGTGGTAAGTTCTAAAATCTAAATTTTCTTTTTAGTTATTGCAACAGTCGTGTTAGTGACAAATATAGTCAAACATTCCACACACAAAAAAAATATCTAAATGAACTGAACATGTTAATGTTTTTGTCAACTATATTTTTCATTAAAATTTCGTAGAAAAATCATACCCTTTGAAAACAATCCCTTTTCCATCGATTTCATTCATTTGAAAGTCAATACAAGAAATTTCATAACGAGCCGCTTCATATTTACTGTGAAATCTATATTTTTCTTTGAAGGTACTTTTCAATTCGTATCTACAATCTAAAATAATATAGGTATTACATATAAATATAATAAACATTGAAACAGTGAATAGTTAACAAATCAAACGCAAGAGAGAGTACTTACACTACTTTTTAAAAGTAAGAGACGAAACAATAAATAACTTTAAAATTTAGAATAGCAATGTATGAAATTTCTTGCCATACTTACTCACTGCTCCATAGAGGAATCACCTATTGGAATAGTGAACTTATAAAAACTTTGAAAGGTACGATCTCTACTAGTATAAAAGGAAGTGCTTGGGTGGGTGTGTATCTCTAAGTGCAAGTGTCCTGACGAATCTATAGCACTTGCAATAATGAAATTTGGCTCACAGGTAGTCTTAATTTTTTTCGAATTTTATAACCAGCCCGAATTTTAAAATTTAATCAAGAACATTTTTTAATTAAATTATAAGTTTATTTCCCCTCCATTCATCATTTTCGCGGAGCTGACGTCAAAGCTCCTCGATTGAAGAAAACAACGTAATTCAAAACAAGCTGTATTTAATTAAAAATTCCAGTTCTAACCCGTGTAATGTCGGATAAAGGTGGGACTCGTATTAAAATTGTTTTCTTTCTTCTGTTTAATGGTTTCAGTATCAGTAAGGAAACAAAAAGAACTGTCACGGGTAATGCCATGATGCCTTGCTAGTTCTATTATAAAATGTGCACCGCTTGTTATAAAATTTTTATGCATGAATTTGGTCTAAATATATTGAGGTGTGATGAAGTTCTTACTTAGTACGTGGTTCATACATTTGATAAGTTGATAACTCCAGTTGACAAATGTTTTACTCAATTTAAATGCTAAAAACAATTTTGTGATAAGCACCCAAGATTTACAAATGCTTTCAAAACAAGGAAACAAGATTAATTTTTCCCACAGCTAAGGATTATCCAAAATAAAATTTTAAATCAAGATAATTCTATTACACAGGGCAATTTTGTGGACCTCTTTTGAAGTGACGAGACCTACTATAGAGACATTTATAATCTTTAATAAATGTCTAACTATCGTTTTTTATCTGAAATCACGCTTGTTAGAAGAAAAAAAAGAAATGTTTGGACTACATACTTTTGGCTTGGAAGTTAACATCAACAGTATTTATTTCAGTTGCTTCACGTATTAATCTCAAAGGACCATCAACATCCAATTTTGAAATGATATCCATATCTCCAGAAGGATGTACGATGTAACCAAATCTGAGCCTGAAACGTTTGACGAAAACACGAGTGCAAATTTGAATTATTATACGATATTCATTGTTACAAAATGCATTTTCTAGCTTTTAGTTTAAGATTAATATCAAGTTTAAATATTCCAAATTTCCTTCAATTTAGAAAAGATAAAATACCATCATTCATCATACCAACATTATATTTTCATACTATAAATGGATGATAATGTCCCACATCGACCTTCTAACGAAATAGAAAAATAGGCACAATGACGGGGTCAGTCACAAGATCTCAGAAATGTTGAGCACGTAGGCTTAGGAATTAACTGATTTGAGTCAATCGACTATCGAAGAACAAATTAGAGTATTTAATCCCGCTTGATAAATAGTACATACTACATTAGGATTCGATCACTACCTCCTTACATCACGTGACATATATTCAAACCAAGCGATCGGGAGAAACAACAAATCTGCTAGCACATACTCCGTCTATTTCGTTACACGGTCGTTGATTTAGGGCATTTTCTGTCAAGTTAAATGTCGGTGGCGGTTGTGCCTTGTTCGGTTTGGCGTGTTTTCTCTACGTTTTCCGAATATGACGTCTCTTGGTTTGTTGTTCTAATCGATATCAGTACATCGCCAACTTAAATTCCTAAAATGAATTCCAATTTGACATACAATAGTAATCAGATAAAGCTAAACATTTCGAAAATGGCAATAATTTACCTGAAACATATAACCCTATATGGGGAACGGGAATTAAAATCTCCGCATTCAGTCTGATTTGTTTGTTGAATTAAAATACCTCTCATATGAGAGTGGGACCAATTGGTTTTTGTTTTTCATGCTGCAAGGGCCATATTTGGCCAAGCTGCGCTAAAAACAAGGCAATGAGGGAGGGGGAAACTGAAGGTTAAGCGAGGGTCACGAGATTGAGAATAACTTTCACTTTATCCGATTTCTGTTTCATTAAGACATGGGAGTGAATATAATTTATAGAATTAATGGATCTTTAGTTCCGATTTCAGCAACCCTTTTTGGATTTTCAGTACAACTTAGCAGCCCTATAGCAATAATTACTAAACTGTTTAATCCTATCAAGACTTTGAAACTAGGAAACTGAACATCTCTCGATCTATAAAAAACTATCCAGAATTTATAAAGGCTACTTACTTCTCAACAACATTTGGAATGGACACCTCAACTAAATGAACCCTTCTTCCATTCTAAAAGAAAATTCTCATCACATATAAAACTATGCATAAGGTGGTAGTTCATATTTACTCAGTCCAATACTTAAAAAGGAATTAAAATGCGTTTTATTTACCTTTTGCGTCTGCCCAAGTAGGTGAATTATTTCCGCTTTACATCGAGAGAAAATATCACCTGAAACAATAATAACGCTTATTTTACACTCGTGCTTAAAAATTGTATCGCCAACTAAAATTAGTTGTTTATTAAACTGTACAAAAGTTGACAGATCATATCAAATGTGAATAGAAACTAGGGAATAATATTGCATTAATATTATGTGCTGTGTAGCAAGAAGCAATCGCTACATCGGTTGCGATTCAATGGCCAATGAAATATCATTAATAGTGATTACACAATGCATTGTAGAATTAAAACAATATTCAGGTAAACCTGATACATGCTGTTTTTTGTGTTGACGTGTAAAAAAAAAAAAAAAGAATGCCCAAAGTCAAAAGATTTAAAAATCTAAAACATGGATTATTTATTTGAGCATAAGCATTTTAAGAGATAATAATGATTTTACAATAATTAACAATATTACATCTAACAAAAATCAACTGCACGACACATAATTGGCTCTACCTTAAATTTATAATATTATATATTAATGTTCCTATAAGAGGAGGCAGGAACGAAAGATATTGAAGAAAGAGGTAGAAGGGATAAAAAAAATGGCTCTGGGTGCAGAGTTACCATGTACTAGAAAGCATTTTGTCAGCTTTTTGGAATTCCAGCAATCCAAAAACGTCCAAAATCGCACGTTCCAAGGAGAAAAAAAGCCAAGAGAGCAGCTTTCTCGTTGTGTCTCCTTTTTATACCCACTCTCCTGTTGCCACCATTCTTCCAGAAGTTTTGGGTAGGATCCCGTCTTGGCAAGCAAATTTTGTCATTGGCCCCGGGATGCTGATCGCTTCTCCGTTTCTGCATCTGGCAGGAGTCCACCCGCAATTCGGGGGTTGGGGTGGGGCGAAGACCGCTGTCGGACGATGAACTTCAGCGTTGACCCTACCGAATTCCTTCAGAGAGGGGGAATAGTTTTATGAGTCTGCTGCAAAGGGGTGTTGGGAGGAACGAAAAAAGCTTCGTTTCGAGAAAGGGGCAATGGCTGACTGAAGACAGGACACCTTCATAGCAATGCACTTGGAATCATTTGAGCCGAAAAAAGAACCAGAGGAAGCCTCTGGTTAAAAACATATCCCACAGGAAAGTAAAGCAAACAGTGGATAGAAAAACACAATATAATACTTAAATGAAAGCTTAATAATTTTTAAGGGTTTTACAGGCCAAGAATCTCTTCCGTACTTCCAAATATTTAAAAGAATATACATTTACAACACAAAATATACAAAAGAGGATGTGATGAAACCCTTTATAAGAGAAGAACTCCAAAGTTAAATTACTGGAAATTAAAAACTTATTGCAACACAACATATGCATTAATATTACTGCATATGATATTATTGCATAATAATAAATATTATTGCATAATAATAAATATTATTGCATAATAATAAATATTATTGCATAATAATAAATATTATTGCATAATAATAAATATTATTGCATAATAATATTGCATTAATAGTATTCCCTATACGGATTACTATTCCCTTCTCGATAATCGTATCTGTTTTAGGTGCGAGAGGTTGGAAAGCTACGTCCAATTTACACCACACCAAGTGTCATGGGAACCATAAGGAAGCCTACATCTCACTTTGCACCTAGAGTGGTAGAGTATGAGTAATTTTCTCACCCAATAACTAAAATAGTCTCTTCACATAAAAAAAAATTAGGACGAAAACAACAGCTTTTTAGGTGTTTGTCTCAATCTTTCAAGTGTTTTGACGAGATCTGGTCAATTTTGCCAAGGACGAGATATCTCGTCCACAAACTGCCCTATTATTTCAAGGGAATGGAGATCTAATTAGGAAAACAAATGGTCACTTGCAGAAGTGTTGACGATGTGATATGGTTTGTGCAGAGGATGGTCAATAATGGGCAGTTTTTGACACGAAAATAAACCATGAGGGTAAAAACTATAAAGTTCTTGTCTGAACGAAACAGATAATGGGATGAACGCATCGGTAGGATGATTGATTTAGGTTTTATGGGGCAAGATCCAAAAGATGATAAGCTGCGCCAAACACAAAACAGTAAAATTAAGAAATGTAATTAGAATACTTTAAACTAATAGCCATACCAACATTGGACCAGAAATGCACTAAATAAAACCAAGTGATTGACGTAAAAAATTAAATCTTAATGTAAAATTGGGTAACCTCATCTTAGTTGACGAAATTTTACGGAATTCAATTTAAAACCTTTTAATTACATATGTGCTTAGAAGTCCTGAATGGTGGAAAAGTAATGGATGGGTAGGATAAGCCAACAGTTCTGATAAATTAGGATTTTAAAAGTTGTCGATAAAAATGTCCAAGACCTTCCAAGTTGTTGATGGAGAGGACGATACGCACCGGAGTGGCAGCAACAGCCCGAAGACTTCATTCTGGAGCATTATGGTTGATAGGTACACATGAAAGTGAAAATCAATTTCGAAAAACATGCATAGGTCACATTTTACCTTCAAAGCACTGGCTGTGCAAGTAGGTTAAATCTACGAGCAAAATCGAAACCACTTACATCAATCAGAAGAGTTAAAGCATACATTTCTTTTCACTATTGGATTCATTGGAAATAAACAGAAGTTCTGTCTGCATACTAGATCACACTAAGTCAACTAGCAAGTACACGCATATTCCTTGGTTCCAAGGTACTACAAAGTCTACTAGGTACTAATGGTCATAGTAGGAACAGGAGTGGCACAGTTTTACTGGGGTCGAGTCGAGTGAGGTTTGGTGGTAGTTGGTTTGAGGCATAGCTTTGCGGTAGTTGGTGGTATCATCCCCTCCCAAACGTATGGAAAGTCAATTGCCACTAAGTGCGTAATGTTACAAACTCTAATGCTGCTAGAATCCCTATAATATGGGCCAAGCCTCATTTCTACAACAGACAGGTGCAGACTTGGTCTGGCACAGTTCTCGTGGTAGACCGAAAGTAAGATCAGTTTTAAAATTTTTAATAAATCGATTTTGTTTACCTAGAAATCTCATTCTTTCTCCATACAAGTATATTTCATGCTCATCCTCATCTATGGTCACCAAACCCGTAATGATACCAGGTTGTGAATAAAAATTCATTGCTTTGTTCAACCTAAATATATACAAGTATATCTATGAACAATTTTGTGAGAGGTTATTGATACATCATTCAAATATTAAAGAACTGTATTCTAGTTAATAAATACAAGTAAATTTACAAACTTTTTTATTGGGGGTACAACAGAATCCCATTTTGCCGCAGAAAGTCCATCAGCTAAGTCACTTGTGTTGATGTTGGTTAAGGAATCGAAGTGATCCGCTGAAGCCTGCCATCTAATGTGAAAGTATGGGGAAAACGTACATCATTCACATATGTAAATGAAACTTTTAGTAACATTCCACATAGAGATTTAAATCGATTGAAAAAAAAAAGACGTTTAATCCTTAGGAAACGCATTTTGGAGCAAGATTGTGTCACAAATGCAACTCGAATCACACGTTTCACACTTACTAGCTCAAAATCAAAATTTTATAAAAGTAAAACTTCAAAGTAACGTTACTAAGATTTTATTTCAAATGTTTTTCAAAGTTAGAAGTATATTTCATTCAAAATTTCATCCCACTAAATTTTTTTAAATGCACCAAGTCAATTTAATTTTGTTTTGAAATAAGAATAATTTACTAGTACTGGAATTACCAGTAATTCTAAATGTACTTGCTAATTGAAACTATTAAAATGACGCATCTCAGTTGGTTCGAGTACAGAAATCATTAAAATGGTTGTATTTGCTACTCACCAACCAAGATTAAAATAATATAAAATTTTAAATTCTTTTAAAATTTAATATTAAATAATTTTAAAGAAGGAAAACAGATTCAACTCTTTCCGCAAGAGTACGTGTATGCCTGGAGAGATTTGAAGAAACTTTTGGACCACTACATTTGAGCTATAAATATGTAGGCATATTTTAGTCTGATAATTAAATAATGTACTTACAGAAGATCGAATTTCACGTTAGCCATTTTCTCTGTAGATGAATCATTGTCACTCACTTCACTACAAAAATGTTTAATAAAACATTTACTTAAACTTTCAAATCAATATCAGGTCATTTACTAGACAAATTATTTCAATATACAATTACAAATGCTAAAATTGCCTTATTAAACTAAAATGAAAATAATTCAATTATAAACTTTGGTAAAGCATTGAAAAGCAGAATATTTATGTACTAGGGGGCCCGCCCCCTGCTCGCTAACGCTCGCCAACCCCCGGAGGATTGCTTCGCAATTCTCATTGGTTCGCTGCGCGAACCTATGCTCGCTTCGCTCGCATCAATGAAGACACGTGTCCTAGCAGAAGGGATTGATTACAAAATAAGATATTCCAAAAAAATATTTTTCAAATCTAAATTTGTTGCGTTACATAAAAGATATATACAGTACCTCAGGAATCAGAATTTAAATGAAAACTTTGAGCAAATTTTTACTCGCAATGTGGACGCTGCTTTGGAAATTGAATACCCAGCATGTTGTTTGTGTGTACATTTCCCCAGTACTCGAGCCACCCATACACTTTTTGACTGAGTTTGTTGTCGAAAGTTGTTGTGCATGCGTCTTGTTGTACTATAATTGTTAGCCTTGAAAAGTACCGTTTTTTAAATAGCCCTAAAAAGATCCTCCGCTTTCTTAGATTTCTATTACAAACCGCAACAGCTCGTCTAGAATTCATTTTTTTCAATAAAATTTCATCCGATAACGCTATAGATTCAAATGAGTAGCGAGGCTCCTAGTAAACAAACAATCGCACAATGTTGCCAAAACGCGGTAACAAATAACGTCTTTTTTGCGTGCCACGTAAGAGAAATATATATAGAGATATTGCTATTGGTTTAAGTATAAAAATAGCCGTTTTTAATTAAAAGATTTGCATTACAAGATTTTTTATGCTATGTATATGGTAAATTGTTTACAGATCGGGATGACTGGGCATAGTTATGTCGATTGGAAAACGAATTAACATATTTGAAGAAAAAGGAAACTACTATAGCATACTTGTATCATATACGGAGACGAAGGAATTAGCTATACCTTTAGCGGATCTTATATTGTATCCAAGCCTTGGTCTCCTTTACTGTTGGAAACCAAGGGAGAAGTGGAAAGAATAATTGGGGAAATATGTAATTTTGTATTGGCGAATCGTTATAAAGATGCGAAGGACTGTATAGGTGCCCATGAAGACAATGAGAAGGACTTAGATCTTAAAGCACCCATAGCGTCTGTTTCATTTGGACAAAAAAGACAATTTGTGTTTTCTAGAAAGAACATACAACTCTTTAAAAAATTTTCTGGAAATGGAAGCTTGCTTGTGATGTAGTATCCAACAAACCAATTTTGGTTTCACAACTTGACCAGTGGGAAAATGCATCTTGCCCGAGAATAAACATTTCGTAAAATTCCTGTACATATATCAGCGATAAACCACATACGTGCCCAAACCTCCTCACCCAAACTGGAACTAAATGCCAGATAGGTAAAGATTCCGCACATGTATTTTTGCGTGATTTGAACATGCACAGAGCGGCTGCGAAATTTGTGCCCAAGCTTCTGTCAGCAAAACAGTAAGAATTGTGGTTGCACAGGACCTGCTGGAGACTACTAACACTGAACCCGAATTTCTAAACACCGTCATATCTGGAGTAGAGTCATGGGTGTACGAGTACGATCCGGAAACAAAAGCAGTCGACGCAATGGAAGCATCCCAGGCCCACATGGCCGAAATAAAAGATAGGGGAGAAGCAAAATCAAGGTGATGCCAACTGTGTTCTTTGATATTCGTGGAATTTTGCGACACGGATACGCACCGGAAGGACAAACAGTGACTAAAGAATACTATCAAGAAGTCCTCCGCCGACTCCTTGATGCAGTTCGGCCCAAAGGACAAGACCTCGGGACGGCGAGAAACTGGCAAAGACAATGTCATTCATCGCACCTGATTCAGATTTTCTAGGCGAAACATGAAATTTCAGTCGTTATCCAACCTCCCTATTCTCCAGACATGGCTCTTTACAACTTCTGGTTGTTTCCGAAATTGAAGACGAATTTGAAAGGATCCCGCTTTTAGAGTAGAGAAGAGATAATGCAGAACGCGACAAATGCAATATTCCAAAAGAAGCCTTCTAGAAGAGTTTTCAGAAGTTTAAGGAACGGTGGACTAAGTGTGTGGAGGCGCAAAGGGCCTAATTTGAAGGTGATTAGGATCCCAATCCAATCATGTAAGTTATATATTTTTTCGGCTATAGGTAGGATGCTATTTAGACAGACCTCGTATTTTTTACCGCACATTTCTCTCGTAGTTTCCTCCATATGATTTAAATTCGGTCGGTCAATTTCAATTTTATTCCCTCTGTGTTTGACCACCATTTAGCTTTTACCACTGCATAAACAACATGCACATTTGAAGCTATGGTTAAAACATTGTTTTCGTTCACCTAATTAGGATTACATTGTCTTTTTTTTTCATCGCACTTATACTCAAAGTTTTTACATATATAACAAACAAGTACCTCTTGTATGTTTTTAAAAAAGATGAAACGTCGTTTATTGGGCATTTTTCATGTTCCAGTCACATTAAAACCTTTAATGGACAAATAATCAGTTAGTGTAGAACTGAATAAATCGTTACAGTAAGTCAATGTTAGAATGTTCAGGTAGTTCAGAAATGAGATCTACGACAGTCGAACCTCCCATATTTAATTTTTCAGCAATATTTACAGTTCTTGCCCAATGGTAGGGCTCGAACTAGTGAAGCCTGCTATTCAAGCACAAAACCTTCTTTTCAAAACGGATCGGTTTGCCGTGTATGAACAATTTGCCGAGATTAACTTTTGCTAGATCTGAATCCACCATCATAGCACAATTTTCTTTTAAATAATTCTCCATTAAATTCTGAAGTATCAAGCAAAAAAAATACAAGTCAAAAGTCAGAAAATAAATCCATTAAAACTAGTTGTTACTTCTTCCACCACTAGATGGCGGGACCAGTCATTTAGCCAATAATTTAGGAAAGCCCATAGATCCTTCATATTATAGTATTTTCACTAAAATGCGTTTAATTGTTCATCCCTCATAAGATGGCGCTAACTATTATTTTTAAAAGCATTAAATCCCTCCAAACAAAATTCAAACCATTTTCAATACTTTCCTTGTGAAAAAAAGTACCACTCCAAAACAGAGAAAAAGCAAACACAACATTAATTCACCACCATTGGCTAGGTCTCTTACGGTCTAATCAATTCCAATTCAAATCAACTCCAGTTCCAATGGTCCCAGGTTCGATTCCGAAAAATTCATTTTTAATTAAAATAATATGTTTGACCATGCCACCACCAGATCGTTCTACCAGTCATTCAGCACCGTGGCAACCTGTCAACAAAATGAGGTCATCTTGTTCATCCTCAGTTCCTTATCAGCAGTCTTTCCCAATTCCTCATCACACATCTGCCATCTTGAAAAAAAGACGTCATCACCAGCATTAGACTTATCACCTCTTCCCTTCATGTTGCTGAACTCTCATTTTGACTGAATTGAAACGTATGCTTTTAATAAGTTTAAGTAACACTGTTGGAGCTTCACGTCTTTAATTAATAATAAAAGAAAAGATGCCTTTAACATTGGCGTAGGCCTTACCTCAGCCAACCATTGAAAACAATTTTCCACTTTCTCATCGGAGACAAGTATTGCAGTTTCAGACCTCCACAAGAGAAGACTCTTCCATCACAACCAGATTGTTGAAACCCAAATGCATCTTTCAGATTGTAGACTTTTCCATTACCCATATGCAAGTGAATCATGGCCTCTGCTTCATGGTTCAAACCTCTCACCAACCGGACAACCATGTATTGGGATTCTGAATTTACTCCATAGAAAAATATTTCATCGGATCCCTGGAAATGAGGAAAAGATTCATTATCAAACAGGGTAAATAGTTTTAAAACGTTTTATATCAGGGGGTTGCAATTCAAATAATTCTGGAGTGGGCTACAAGTCGTTTCGTACCTAAAAATCTGAAGTTTGCACACTTGAATCGCTAACTAATAATTATTAGTTGATTGTGATTAGTTGACGATGATGAGCAGATTATTGAATGGGGGGCGAAAACCCCCGATCTAATCTTGCAAATCTAACGTTGATGCATTAAAAGGATCGACGGTGGCGATTAAAACCTGGACAATCAATTAAAATATGTCGGATTGTAAAGGGGATCACACACGCGCCTAATTTCTCTGAATAAAAGATGTGTGCGTAAAATTCGCGTGTTCAATTCTAAGACTAGTTATTAAAACATAGGAGTGTCGTATACACAAGATGGGCAGAGTGTTGCGGAGTTTGCTGCAACTCATCACTCCAGACGATGATCGACAATTTGTGGTATTCTTTTGGGAGTAGATCAGTTTCGTATACTCACAGAATCACTGCTGGGGTTCTCTCGAACATTTCATGGTTCTTTGGATCTGATCTGACAGCGCGGGAGGCCTGATTGGTTGATATTTTTACGTAACGAGAGCCAGGTTTGGTCAAGCTTTGCCAAACTATTGAGTGAGGCTAGAGTGTCTATAATATTACTTATACTTTCTTTAACCTTCTGTTTTATACGTTCCCACCAGTTCCCACGTTCGCTTCTATTCCTATGTTGAGTCATCCTGGATCTTTCAAGGATCCCGATCGTTGCAAACAACGATAATGTGGATATTTTAGCCAAGAAAGGAGTAGTTGTCGTGCAGGCCTCTTACGTTGACAAGCTTTTAACTCTACAAAACTATCGATTCGGTATCGCTTGTAAACAACTATTAAAGAAATTTCCCGAACCCTGGGGAAGCAAAATCTTTCAAATATCCCGGTATGATATTTTTAATTAACGTCGTACTGGATCAACACAACGGGCTGTTGATGATAGTACGCGATCAATCAAAAAGGGACAGATTCGAAAAGATCGCAGTTTGAACCCGGTCAGACGACGAGCCAACAAGATGCACCCCACTCTCCAAACGTCCACACCACGCCAACGTGTTGACCTGCATCATCCTTGACTTTTGCCACCCCTTCAATCATTGCTTCAGCACTGGGAAGGTTAAAAAAAAGCACGGACTTTTCACAAAGTTCCGTAATTCCAAGATCTGAGGACACAATATCACAATTTTGAACCCCGGTCAGATGACGAGACAACAACTGAACTAACACCCTACTCTCCAAACTTCCATACCACGTCAAAGTGAGGACATTTGAGGTGACGAGAGACTTAACATGCACCAATCTCTGTGTACACAATAGTCTTCGGTTGGATTAGAACTCGCTACCCTCCGGTTGCTTATCAGATGCTTTTCCAACCGGCCCTTTAAAACATTCCTGAAGCCTAGATAAATGGCAAAGCCTCATTTACACCGGGGTCCCCCTCCAAACATCGAAAATAGTTCGAGAGACTGCACTAATTTTATCTTCAATATCTCGTGTCGGGATATTTGGCGAGTTTGTAACTCCAACCTTGTTTCCCACCAGGAAGAGTAGGACTGCAACTTTAGGGAGGACATTTCTCAGAGACGAAATTTGGGATGAAAATGCTCCCCTGTTTCGTTCACTTTCGGTATTGCAGACAATCACCGCTCACCCTGTCCTTCGGCACCCCGTGGTGTTGAGAAGAGTTCTCACCCCCTTGCCGTTGTTGAAAAGAGGGCAGCAAAAGGGGTCATAAACCTTCATCGTCACTGGTCACAATTTTATCCACATATTCACACGTGTCGTTCATTCTTCCTTACCCTTATTGCATGCTGTGTAGTTTCCTTGAGGAAATGGATACGCCCCATCTCAACCATTAAATTGCATTCCTTGCCTCTAGACTGTTATCGATACAGGAAGAGTATAGTCCTTATGGGTATAGACTATCTTCTCTTTTCATCTTATAGCTTTGTTTTGCATTCTTTGAACTCAATGGAGTAAAAAAACAGTAACAAGGACATACATAATAACCCAAGATTAGTTCTTATAGAACAGTATTCAGATTAAATGTAAATCATATTGATTAGATAACTTTTATATTGATAATTAAAAGACATTACGAGGGTTAGAGTGACAGAACCCTTTATATATTTTGCTTGAATGTGGAATTAATGGTTCAGTGAAACAAATTAAAAAGGGAGTTTCAATTCGAGAAATTTTGTTGGGGGAAAGGCAAGTTAAATTTAGTTTGATTTCAGATTCATCACGATGCTTTTAAAAGCTGATGGTATTTAAAATTTTATTTGCAATATCATTTAAGTTCGATTCGGTCTGAAGAAGAACTTTCCCAACTTCGTTCTTACAGCCCCCCCTCCCCCCCTGATTATGAATATCACTCGAACTTCCAACTCATCATTAGTATCCAGCTAAGCTTTCTGGACTTTCCCTTCCGTTTGATGGTCCCAGATCACAACTTTGGCGACTCCTCACAACAACACTTTGGCGAGACTCATAAATAGGCATACCAAAAGTTTGTTTTTCAAGCGCGAATACGAGGTTTACTCATCTTGTTCCAGTACTGCCTCTCGTTGCTACCTCCCTCTCCCTTTGATCTTTACCGATTCCTGGTGTAAAACAAAATTATGTTGCAAACACTCGATAACGTCACCCCGACACGAAAACCTAATGATAAATTGAATGCTGTTTCTCTGGATGTGTTCGATGTTCGGAGGGGCGCCGTGTTTGCAGCTCCTGTGTAAACACGTCTTAACGGACTTGTTCTAGCATTTTCTAGGAAAGAGGGTTAATTAACATCACACTCTGGTATGCTTACCTCCAGAAGATCAGCTTCACTTGAAGGAGACTCCAGAATGTGTTCCTCTGGAGGTACAAGAAAGCCTATTTTCTCGGGATCATTTTCGGCTTCCACTTGGTAAGAGTCGAACCGCTTTTGCGTTGGAAATACTTCTTTTTTCTTTAAAAAGTACGGAATCAACCATTTGTATCTGTATTTAATCCCTAGATGGAAAGGTAATGTAATTAGTAAGATTAATTTTTTTCTGGTAAGTAGTGTTGAGCTTAAACAAATAATTTTTTTTATCGAATGTTCAACTAAATAAAATTTTAATCACGACTATAGATAATACGTAATGAAATAATTGTCCATTAAACATTAGTGATAGGAGTCTTCGAATACCAATGCAATTCAGATTCGAGTAGTAGAATATCAATGGAATTCAGATTCGAGTATTCGAATACCAATGCATCCAGATTCGAGTATTCGAATACCAATGCATTCAGATTCGAGTATTTGAATAACAAAGTACTGGTATCTAAGATATCGGTTAAGTATTGAAATACCGGAAGAGCTCTATTAATAGTACTCTGATACAAAGTAGGGGAAAGTTGGACAAAACCGGGTAGGCGGATAAAACCGGGACCTGGTAGTTTTGGCTAGATTATTACTACCATCGGTCGGATAACGCATGAAATTGGTTGCAGACAACCGACATGTTATTTGGAGTTGAATGAAAGGCAGTGTCAATTATGTATTTGTCGATGACGATGTTTTAAAAAATTCGAGTAGTAAAGGTTCAATTTTTAGTCCACAGATTTTACTCTGTAGTTTCTAATTCCTGATTTATTTCAGGTGAATACAACATCTGATAGCACCTTTTTCAGCTATTATTTTAAATTATTAAGCCACGTTTTTCTTCATGTTTGAAACATGCTAAGCCTTCTTTTTTGATTTATGGCGTTGTCGGATAAAACCGAGACCTTGGTAGTTGGATAGGACCAGGTAGGAATTGGAGTTTGGAGAACAAGAAAATAACCAAAAAAACAGAAACGTAAAACTTAAAAAAGGAACTGTTTAACGCCCCTAAGCAAAAAACGGTCAAAACACGAAAGAAAAAAAAAAGTTCCGCATCGAAACAGACTCCTCGGCCTCAAATGCAGACGATGTGGAATGAGACAAGGTCTGTATCTTTTGTAATGAATTGTACACCTGTTAAAAATCTCTGGAAGGATGGATACAATGTTTCAATTGTAAAGGATGTGTGCATGAGCCTGTAGTTTAAAACTTTTTACAAATCTGATCAATTAGCTTAATTTACTATACATTCCAAACACATTAAATTCAAAAATACTTATGTTCCGTGATTTTTAAACCTACGTTTGTTCCTCAGTGTAGGAAGGCCTCTGTATTAATTTGTTGTTGTAAATAAATATTTCATCTAAAAACAAAAAAACTTTTTTAATTATTCCTATATATACCCGGTTTTATCTGACCAGGTCGGATAAAACCGAGTACTTTCATACTTCCAAAGAATAATTTATTTTCCCCAAAAAATATCGATTTTTCACATTTAAAAATATTTATTTTTGGAACTAAAGAACTTATTTATCATTTAAGTAGATCTTGAAGACATTTTATCCGCGTAGGTGCTTAGGAAAGAAAACACACATTTTGAGACCCGGTTTTGTCCAACTTTCCCCCACTCATCCTAGGTATTCGAATTCAAGAGTATTCATCTTAAGTAGCAGTGTCACATTTCATGGATATCCATGATTCTAGTTAGTGTTATGTTTCTTGTCCGATTTTGCTTTTCCCAATTTTATTTATCTTGATTTTGATCGTGATGAATGAAGCGTTGAAAAATTCCATCGATTAAGAATTTGATTGGAGTTTAATGGTGCAAGGTCCTATAGCGGACAAGCTGGGCCTAACGCAAGATTAAATATACCCAATAAAAGCAGGTAAAATAGCAGCTAAAGTAGTAAAAAAAATAGTCCAAAAGTTACGCTTTGAAATTGTACAAAAAAGAGTTAAAATACTGAAGTTGGAAAATATAAATACAAGACGAATCTTTGTTTTCAAACGAGAAATGATAGATGAAGGCTAAAATCCTTAAAATAGATGAGAAATTTTGCAAAAAAAAATTTACATGATTGATGACCAGTATATACATTTGGAACATGAGGATGACAACTATATACTTCTGTGATCAAAAAAGTATCCGGAATTCTTCCTTTAAAGTACAAATACTGTAGATATCGTCTCCAAACGTTTATCAAATATTTTTATGACATATATAAACATGTGGCAACAGTCAAGGAATTATTTAACTTTATAGTCTGAAAATAAATATGTTTTTAATAAGCGAAGAATTTTTACTACGTTGATTTTCCAAAATGTCGAGTGTAATTGAGCAAAGAACATGCATTGAATGTTGTTTCCGCAATGGAATTTCTCCTGATACATTTGAAGTTGCAAAAAGTATTTAGACTACCGACTTTCCAAACCCTGAGAAAAGGTCCAAGTGATAAACATTTGTGGGGTTTTAAGGGGCATAGATTATAAAGAACTCTCAGAAACGTTGATATTATTAACTGTAGTACTCTGAACATTTCGCATTCGTAACCGAACGATGGAATTCAGGAAAGGCGATCAAGAGATGTGCCGAAGTGCAAACCTTATAGTGGATGACAGGGATGACATAGAATGCGAAAATATAGCCGAAGCGACAGCAAAAGACGTGTGGAAGTCATTTGTGCTTCGACACGTAACACAAAGGCTTTTCATGGGTGATGTTCGGAAGGCTCCAGAACAGATCCTCAGAGCTGCGTGATGCACTGTATAAAGATTTCGAAGAATAGATAGACGGGAAGAGAACCATAGGCTGAACACCTATAGTCTAATCTGGATCGATTTATTGCAAGATAGACATTGAGCATGGAGGACCGTTCCACCCAAATTGTATTGGAGAGTACCTTTCACAGATTGAGCCTCCTCTCGCAAGACAACCGCAGCTGCTCGACGTGGGGAGGAAGGCAAGTTTATGGTCAAAAACAATACCGAGAAACCTTACTCTGTCCACCACTGCAATCCTGTTACCATCCAGAAATATTTGGGTCAGGATGCAGGTTCCGAAGTCGACAGAAATGAACGTATAACGTCTTTTGAACCGAAAAGCTAAAGTCGTTATCGACATTCCATCTCATCAAGCGAGAAACGGCCGGCTGGAGTTGTCCAATATATCGCATGTCTTTTCCTTGACAGAAGATGTTAAGGTCCTCCTCATATAAGTTTCCTTGCACTGAGGGTGGTAATTGATGCAAGATGTTATTAAATTTGATTGAAAATATACTCTGCTCAGAATGCTGCCCTGAGGTACACATGTGTACTGGATGAAAGAGTCCGAGAGGGTAGGACCAATTCTTATTTTGAACTATCGTAGTTCAAAAAATCTCTGGATGATGAACATAGGTAGATTACCCCTAAGTCCAAGGGTATAAAGATCCCGACATGTCGCCAAGTACGGTCACATCCCTTTTTGGTTGCCGAAAAATATTGAAATTAGATGGTTTCGGCGTAAAAATGCACGGCGAAATTAAGAGATTTATTTCTGTGCATTACACATGGTTTGCCTTTTATTTTTGCGGCTCGTTGCATTTTCCCAGTGACGCTAGTTTAAAAAAATACCAACCACCTTTTATTTTTGAAAATCAAGTTGACAGTTTTACGGGCAGGACAATTAACCTAACGAGCAGGCGCAATTGTTAATGGAAAATTGTACATTTGGTTTACTTTTTATTTAAAAAAATTCAGTGGGACTTTTTCAATTTTTCAAAGGTAAAATTAATAAAATTGCTTATTTGTTTCCGTAATTAAAAATATATCCCAATAAGATACCGTACACCAGTATAACACCAAGACTGGAGTGCAACTTTGGGACAGCGGTTGTTGTTGTCGTGCGGGCCATATATGGCCCGATTGGGGGGTGCCATTGCCCCGGAGGGTTGGACTTCTTCATACATGACACATCCGTTTTACAAGAAGGTCCCTTTCACATATCCATTCACTCACACATATCGTAATTTAGATCCCAATCAGAGGCCGATAACCCCCTGATCAGGTATTGATTTGGTATGGGAACATGGGGGACTTTGTGACCACGACCTATTTAACGTGCCCCAGCCACCATTATTGAACACGATGGTCTTTAGCCAGGTCTAAGCGCCGATCTCGCAACCATCAGAATTGCAGGCACCGCCTAGGGACAGAGGTTAATTTTGGAATTTCCAAACAGTGACAAGCGTGTCGAATTACAGTGCAATAACCTCTACCAAGACAACCGTTATGTTCTGCTATCTCACGGCACTTAATTGAAACTGTAGTTACACTGACATCTAAAGGCATCCAAAAGAAAAGTTTACCTTCAAAAGGCCTGGATTTGTCCATTTCTTCCCTCGCTTCCTAGGACAGATTACGATAAAGCGTGAAGTTGCGACGAAAGGCCGCAAAATCCAGAGAAATATACTGAATGTTCCCAGGGAAAAGTGTTTCAGCGTAGAAACTTAAAGCTGTGTTGTTACCGGCATTTGCAACTCAGCCGTATGCATCAGATTCCCAACCATTGACATCGAATGGTGCGGGAGCACAACAGCGAGTACTGTGGTGCCGGAGAAAACGAAGAGAGCAATCAGCCATGACGCTAGTGATAAAAGTTCACTACAAGACTGAAGACAGCAAAACATTCAGCGACTTGGAAGAGCAGCTTGTTCCAACGATTCTAATCCATCAACCTTCAAGTTTCCTCATGAACCTGACGGCGGGAGACTATGTTATGGTGAGGTACTGGTACCAAGGTGAAATTTACCCGAGACGGATCATCGAGATAAAAAACAATGACGAAGTACTCATATATACCATGAAGTCCGCCTTGAACTGCAAATGGCCAGCAATTCCTAATGAAGTTTTTTATTCGATGGACAAAATAATCCAAAGATCAACCATCCTGAACAAATTGGCCGACGGGAAATTTTCAAACTTAAAGATCTGATAGTTTACCAATTTATAAATTCCCTTCAAGCAATTAATTTAAGTTAAAATGTTATATACTAACATTGACAATCCTATTATTTTCAATTTATTACTCTAATTTTCAAAATAATCATACAAGGTACAGCTAAAACCTTTTTTGTAATACTATGTCGGATGTCTGAAACATTTATGTGTATCATTGAGACACCATTGATTAAGGAAGACAAATATGGAATAGTTAAGTTTATTCTGTTACCTGGCTGCCACCTAGTTGTGACAAAGCGAAGGTCGTCCTTTTGAACCGCCATTAACTTAGGGTTGTCTGCTGTTTTAACCGTTTCCACGTATTTATTATGACTTTGTTTTTAGGAAAGTGTAGATTTCGGTAAGTCCTCCCTTTATTATTTTCATAATTAACCTTTACTTCCTTGTTTGTGATATTTATGTGGGCTAATAGGGCACATTTTGAGGTTTATTGTCGTTTATAAACAATCCAGGTTTCGTTTCCTGGATCCATATTTATAACCTCCCAAAACAAATGTCTAGTAGGCGATAAATATGGAATACTAGCAGGGTTACAATTGTGGAATAGTATTACATATCTGTATACTGTTTGCTAAAAGAAACCATTTTCTTTATTTTAAGGAATGTAGAGATAAAAGGCTAAGAAAGACAGACGCGGTATGAAAAAAGCGGTCGAAGGTGTAAAGGAAAAAAGGTGGGGATATTTGAGGACGTCCAAACACTTTGATGTGCCAGAAACAACCCTATTCAGATGGACAAAAAGATGTCACTTCCATCAAACCTTTTTTGGGTAGGAAAAAAACTTTATCTGTTTATTTAAAAATTGTTTAGTCTCACAAGGAGCAGATTTACGAAACATGGCTTTCCAGCTTGCAAAAAAAAAGAATATTCCAAATCCCTTTGAAACTTTGGATACGGCAGGAAAAGGGTGGTTAAAACTATTCATAAGACATAAGAATGTGATTTCATTTAGGAAACTAACAGGAACTCAGTAGCTCGAGCAAAAGGCTTCACAAACAAAAATTTGTAAAACGTTTTTTGCTCTGCAAGAACAAATGGAATGCTATAAATATCCACCAGAAATTATATTTAATGTAGATGAAACAGTGTTATCTGTCCTGCAAACCAAAACACCACAAGTGATTGCTTTACGTGGAAAACGTCAAGTAGGAGCTTTGACTTCGGCTGAACGAGGATCACTCATTAGTTGTCTTATACTTTAGTGCTTGGGGGACATATAATCTTACCTACTTATACTTTCTAGGAAAAACTTTAGCACTCTATACTGACCAAAGGAGCTCCTCCTGGCACAATCTTCGCTTGCCATCCTTCTGGAGGAATCCAAACACATTTATATACGTTGTAATTTAAACATTTCTTCAAAAAGTAAAACCCTCCTAAAAAAATCCCTCCTCGACAGTTTTCACATTCTTGGCTGTACCTGAAGAGCCATCTACCTGAAGAGCCAAAGACAATGGTACGATCCACTAACATCTACACCCTCAATTATAGTTAACCCACAAGACATATCCCAGATTCCAAAAATTTAAATAAAAAAATCTAATCGAGGAAGAAAGGGGCAGTCTTCAGTGATTACATCTTTGCAATATAAACTCAAATTAGAAATTTCGAAAAGTAATTTTGATTAGAAAGAAACCGCTAAGTGCAAACATCCGTCTGAAGAAAATACACGCGCTAAAAAAAGGAAAGCAGCGGCCAAAAATAGAAAAACAATCAAGAAGAATCAGACGAGGAAGATCATAGCTTATACAGTGTTCAAGATGAATCTGACACAAGCATCCCGATACAAAATCAGACGCCGATGAAGCATTTTGTATTTTTTGTAATGGAAACTTCCTTGAAGATACACACACAAAACCAAAGTAGAAGATTGTGTCCCATATTTCTTATGTAAAGAATTGCACACACAGAATATGTGCTGGTTACTCTAGTGGAAGTTACGTGTGCGGTTTTTGTAAATATTAGACACCGTTCTATAATCTAGTTTTTGTTTGTATTCTATAGACTACCATTTATGCCTATCTAATATTTTTTCCGTCAAAAATGTTTCTTTAACTAAGGGTATTATTTTTCTTTTAATAAAACACTTTATTATATTTTGTGCCCAATTCTAATAAAGATTTTTAGTATTCCATATTTGTCAACCATTTAGATATTTAAAAATCTTTATCTTAAAAATTGTATTTTTAAATATTTCTCCCCAGCCCCAGTAACAAAGAAAATATTTTGTGTACAGTTAGTAAACAGTTCATTGAAAAATTTAGCAAATTTTTCAAAAATCAACATTTTAAGTTAAACTTTTTGTCAAGTATAAATGTTATTCCATATTTGTCTTCCCTTCTCTACGATTTTTCCTTGGTGTTTCTAAGTGAAAAACTGTACTGTTCCAAATTTATCCCACTTAATGGGGTAAGATTGGGACAACGACGGAGAAGGTTTATTAAGATGTCATTGGTCGTAAACGAAAGAGTCATTGGTCGTAGAGTAAGCGAAGATGTCATTGGTCGCGTAGTAAGCGAAAAAATGTACTGTTCCAAATTTATCCCACTTAATGGGGTAAGATTGGGACAACGACGGAGGAGGTTTATTAAGATGTCATTGGTCGTAAACGAAAGAGTCATTGGTCGTAGAGTAAGCGAAGATGTCATTGGTCGCGTAGTAAGCGAAAAAATGTACTGTTCCAAATTTATCCCACTTAATGGGGTAAGATTGGGACAACGACGGAGAAGGTTTATTAAGATGTCATTGGTCGTAAACGAAAGAGTCATTGGTCGTAGAGTAAGCGAAGATGTCATTGGTCGCGTAGTAAGCAAAAAAATGTACTGTTCCAAATTTATCCCACTTAATGGGGTAAGATTGGGACAACGACGGAGAAGGTTTATTAAGATGTCATTGGTCGTAAACGAAAGAGTCATTGGTCGTAGAGTAAGCGAAGATGTCATTGGTCGCGTAGTAAGCGAAAAAATGTACTGTTCCAAATTTATCCCACTTAATGGGGTAAGATTGGGACAACGACGGAGGAGGTTTATTAAGATGTCATTGGTCGTAGAGTAAAATCATGTCCATATTTGGTAAGAGGAAGGTTAACTTCTTACAATACCAGTCTCAGCAATCTAACTTAATACGGGTTGACTACATATTTGTTCCAAATACTTAAAATTCCCATGGATTCCTTAGTTTGTAGGGATTGGAGACATTCCTATAAAACAAGTCGGGGATTTAAAAGTATCTCTACGTAAAAAAACTAGACTTTAATTATTTTACTGTAAGCAACGTAGTCTGTATGAATATAATTTAACTGTTAGAAAGTAGGCGATGATTTTAGCAACATATATTGCAGGAAATAACTTTCACCTGGTGAAAAGGTTTGTTTGTACCAGTCAAATACTATATTGATTTCATAAAAACAAAATGCCATTGAAAAAATTAATCCAGATCCTATATTAAGACGATGGATTCATGAAATCAACAGAGCTTAAATAGAAAACCTCCCTCTTAATATTTGCAAAATCAAAATATCCGTTTTGTATCATCCCTGCAATTTTGTTTATTTAGTCTAATCTTTAATTTAGTGTTGGGAATTTACTTCACTAGTAGGTAGTTAGTTAACATCCCACTGGAGGGAGGCTACACGACGGGCTATGGATGATGATCCGGGATTAATTCGAAGGGAAAGATCCAAGGACGACGGCTGAACGGTTTGTAATTTTAAACCACTGTCAGATGACGAGAACAGCACCTAAGCTGGCACTCCACTCTCGAAACTTCCTCACAACGCCAACGTGAGAATATTTGAGGTCACAACAATTTAACATGCCCCAACCCCTGTGTATATGACGGTCTTTGGTTGGAAGGAGTTTCGAACTCTTAACCCTCCGTTTGATAATCAGTTGCTTTTCCAACTGGACTACCTCGGTCCCATTTTATAATCTGAAATATCCCTTTCGAGTCACTAACATATTGATGTTTGGAATAATGTAAAGATACACAACTGGCGCTGTTTTGTTATGACTAGAGAGCAAGGTGTCGAAACAATGATTTTAAATCGAGCACAACTGGACTCATTTACAAGGAAATGTTTTTACTGACAAGAGAAAGAGATACAGGAATCGATCCTCAGCGCAGTTGGTTTGTGGACTTAATGTAAGAAAGACCTTTCTTCACTTTACTTTCAACTCAGCATGCATTTTACAATGTTTTACGCAGTTGCATTTTCATTGATAATCTTGTTTCGGATAACAAATGGTTGTTCCGAAAATATTTACGCCGCTGTGTTGCTCCAGTGTGACGTTAATTAAAACATATACCAACCCAAAATATATTAAAATCAATTTTTTTTTCTAATGGCGGGCACATTTGACCTAACTCATTGGCCACTACAGGGCCGGAAGTGATGGCCACTTGTGAAGGAGCACCATCATTGCCCCTAACAATTTACACTTCGTAATTTTGAACCATGTTCACATGACGAAGTAACACCTGAGCTGGTATAAGCTTACAAACATCCATGCCCGAACCCGGATTCGAACCGGGGACCTTCCGATCTAGAGGCAAACACCTTAACCACTATACCAGTTGGTCGGCTATTAAAAACAATTACATTACACAATAAAATTGTTTAAGGTTTTATGTAATTAATTGTACTAAATTTTCTGCCTTCAGGATGGGCAAATGGCTTTTGAAAGATGCGTTCAAAAAAAGGCCGTTCACCGGAAATAACTCACTTGACCTTTCGGTACATACAGAGCCATCTGTTGGTAAAATTGTGCACTATGGCGCGTTTGTTTTGTTACGGCCGTATTAAAAACTCCGAGTTAACTCGAGGATCAAGAATAATCCGCGAGTAATCGAAAAAACCGTATTCACAAGTCCTGATCCGTGGTTTAAACTACCGTTTCGGTGTTACGTTTTGATCTTCCGAAATCGGCGAGTTACATGTAACGCATGCGAAATACTATCTTTTTAAGATGTATTCGAGCAAAACAAAATGGATGACACATTTTATTCTATGCTCAATTACAGTATTCTTGCGACGACTGGACTGAGCCTATCATTACGAAGCACCTGCTCCATAACAGTTCATCTCCTCATCCTAATATCGCTTAAAAGGAAAAATTTTAAACATAATTTTATTGAAATTCACAAGAAAAATGGAAATAAAGATAGCTGAGTAAACGTAAACAAGCTGCTTTGCGAAAAGATAGATGGAGGCAACTCCGTTGGCTTAGAGGGAAAGGTAGATTATGACCATGGCAGATGCAAATTCGTCGTAGAATAAAAATTATTCTGTTGATTTGTTACGAATGAAAGAAAATTGACGATTACTTTTCACACCACCAACACACACACATACTGACGAGTACAAAGATAATCGACAATGTCTTGATACATTTGTCAAGACATTGTGTACAATTATTTCTTGCAAAATTTAGGTTTCCGTAAAAATCTAATTAGAAATTAGAAACCTTTACATTTCTTTTCCTACTATACACATGTACTCCATACATGTTATCTCCATACATGTAACTACTCACTCATAACATCTGTCCCAGAACTGAAAATTTTAGGTGACAAAATAATTTTGAATAGCCCCTCTTGAAAAATACATTAAACCCGCATCATGCTTCTAAGTTAATTAAAACACATGTAAAGTACTTGTAAGTGAAACATTGCCCAGATATGTATCCCCTTCAGTTTTCTGAGAAAATGACACAATTTTAAGAGTGAGTTATTAAGCTTTGATTTTAAAGGTAAAAATAATTGGTAATAGTTAGTTAACGTCGTACTAGAGCAACACAACGGGCTATTGACGACGGTCCGGGTTCAGTCCCTTTAAGGGAAAGATCCGAGGACAACACCTCGTAATTTTGAACCGCTGTCAGATGACGAAGCAACACCTGAGCTGGCACCCAACTCTCCAAACTTCCACGCCAACCCAACGTGAGGACTTTTGGCCACGACAGATTTAAGGTGCACCAACCACCTCTACACCATACACTTACAAACATCCATGCCCGGACCCGGATTCGAACCAGGAACCTTCCAATCTAAAGGCTAACGCCTTAACCACTATACCGGTTGGTCGGCTTTTGATTTTAATGAAAATTACTCCAACAGAATGTGAAAAAAGTTTCCTCATTCTTTTTCCGTTCATAATTAGGTAAGGTCATTGATATAGCATTGACTAGCAACCAGAGGGTTGGGAGTACGAATCCAACCAAAGACCGTAGTGTAGAAAGGGGCCTGGTGCATGTTAAATCTGTTGTGTCCACACGTTGGCGTGGTGCGGAAGTTTGCTGAGTGGTGTCCTAGCTCAGGTGTTGCCTCGTTTTTTGACCATGATTCAAAATTATGTGGTGTCGTACGGCCATATTCACAAGTCTCGATTTAACTCGAGGATCAGTTGATCCGCGAGTAACGGCCGTATTCACAAGTCCGAGTTAACTCGAGGATCAACGATAATCCGCGAGTTATCGAAAAAACCGTATTCACAAGTCCTGATCCGTGGTTTAAACTGCCGTTTCGGTGTTACATTTTGATCCTCCGAAATCGGCGAGTTAACTCACGAGTTACATTTAACGCATGCGCAGTACCATCTTTTTGAAAAAGCAAAATGGAGGACACATTTCATTCTATGCTCAATTACAGTATTCTTTCGACGACTGGACTGGATCTGTCATTACGGAGCACCTGCTACATAGCAGCTCATCTCATCATCATAATATTGCTTAAATGGAAAAATTTAAACATATTTTTATTGAAATTCAAAAGAAAAATGAAAATAATGGTAGCTGCTTAAATCTTAAACAAGCAGCTTAGCGAAAAGATAGATGGCGCCACCTCTGTCCTATAAGCCGGAGAGAGCGAACGGTAGAAAACGACCATGGCAGATACAAATTCGTCGTAGAATAAAAATTATTCTGTTGATTTATTACGAATGAAAGATAATTGACAATGCAAGTTACTTTTCACGACACCAACACACACCCATACTGACAAGTATAAAGATAATCAGATTACATACATCTGTCAAGACATTGTGTACAATTCTTTCTTGCCAAATTTAGGTTTCCATAAAAATCCAATTTGAAATTAAATACCTTTGCATTTTTTTTCCCAAACCCATATTAAAATGCTGTGCGAGTCCTATTTATTCACAATTTGGAATCAATTCTACGGTGAAGTACGTGCTTGATCAGTATGAATGCATATTGGGGCGTCGGAACCAATGTAAACAATACCACGTGATCGTGAGGTAGCCAATCACAGCGAGCGTCTCATTTTAATCCCCGGATCACTTAACACGCCGTTTGAGAATACCGTTTTTGATAATCCTCGAGTTAACTCTTACTCGCGGATCAACTGATTCTCGAGTTAACTCGAGACTTGTGAATATGGCCGTAAGAGTTAACTCGAGGATTATCAAAAACGGTATTCTCAAACGGCGTGTTAAGTGATACGGGGATTAAAATGAGACGCTCGCTGTGATTGGCTCCTCACGATCACATGATATTGTTTACATTGGTTACGACGCCCGAATCTCCATTCATACTGATAAAGCACGTACTTCGTCGTAGAATTGATTCCAAATTGTGAATAAATAGGACTCGTACAGCATTTTAATATGGGTTTGGGAAAATAAATGCAAAGGTATTTAATTTCAAATTGGATTTTTATGGAAACCTAAATTTGGCAAGAAAGAATTGTACACAATGTCTTGACAAATGTATGTAATCTGATTATATTTGTACTTGTCAGTATGTGTGTTGGTGTCGTGAAAAGTAACTTGCACTGTCAATTTTCTTTCATTCGTAATAAATCAACAGAATAATTTTTATTCTACGAATAATTTGTATCTGCCCTGGTCGTTTTCTACCGTTCGCTCTCTCCGGCTTATAGGACAGAGGTGGCGCCATCTATCTTTTCGCTAAGCTGCTTGTTTAAGTTTTACGCAGCTGTCTTTATTTTCATTTTTCTTTTGAATTTCAATAAAAATATGTTTAACTTTTTCCATTTAAGCAATATTATGATGATGAGATGAGCTGATATGGAGTAGGTACTCCGTAATGACAGATCCAGTCCAGTCGTCGAAAGAATACTGTAATTGAGCATAGAATGAAATGTGTCCTCCATTTTGCTTTTTCAAAAAGATGGTACTGCGCATGCGTTAAATGTAACTCGCGAGTAAACTCGCCGATTTCGGAGGATCAAAATGTAACACCGAAACGGCAGTTTAAACCACAGATCAGGACTTGTGAATACGGTTTTTTTGATAACTCGCGGATTATCGTTGATCCACGAATTAACTCGGACTTGTGAATACGGCCGTTAATCTTTCAATTTGTGGTTGATCCCAGACCGTCACAAAAACCCCACTGTGTTGCTCCAGTACAACATTAATTAAAAAATACCATCACCAATAGCCTGTTGCTCCAGTGTGAGACGTTAATTGAAAATACCATTATATGTACCACATTTTATCAAAATCATAGAGGTCCTAGACTAATCAGTTGCATGGTATGACGTGTTAAAGTTCTTGTGAATAAATTATTGCACACTTACGGCCGTATTCACAAGTCCGAGTTAACTCGAGGATCAACGATAATCCGCGAGTTATCGAAAAAACCGTATTCACAAGTAATGATCCGTGGTTTGAACTGCCGTTTTGGTGTTACATTTTGATCCTCCGATCATTTTTAGATGTGTTCCTCCAAAGAATATTTGGAATTAACTGTAATTGAGGAACAAACACAAATTACGTTCTACAAATGCCATTCTGCCATGAAACTTTCTGATGATTGTGGTATGGTCAAGAATTCTTCATCATACTCAACTTATTAGAGCTTTAATTAAATCATGGTGCTTACAAAATCCTAATGGTATATTCCATAATATATGGTAATTACTTTATTTCAATCATGGTGCTCAACAAAAAGAGCGAATGCCTACAAATCCAAACTAACGACTCTATACTTCCTTAATTGATATCAAGTAATACCTTTCAAATCAAAGCTTAGTTCAAAAATATAATATTAATTAACTCAATTAATTATCAGATTGCTCTAACTCAGCAAAAAAGGAACTGTCAAACTATTTTTAATTAATACAAGTTTTACAAAATTAGATCGAATTATGAATTGCTTTAATTAAATTTGAAGAACACAATTAAATTATCAAATACAATGAGCAAAATTTTAAATATTGCATGAGGATAAAAATTATATTTAAAGATTTGTTAGTGGGGTTCGCGAACAATAAAAGAAATGGCAGATCAGGAAATAAAAAAGCGAAATGTCATAAAAATCAAGTTTACAGCAAAATATAAACTTTGCAAAATTACATTGATCGACAATTTGTGGTATTCTTTTGGGAGTAGATCAGTTTCGTATACTCACAGAATCACTGCTGGGGTTCTCTCGAACATTTCATGGTTCTTTGGATCTGATCTGACAGCGCGGGAGGCCAGATTGGTTGATATTTTTACGTAACGAGAGCCAGGTTTGGTCAAGCTTTGCAAAACTATTTAGTGAGGCTAGAGTGTCTATAATATTACTTATACTTTCTTTAACCTTCTGTTTTCTACGTTCCCACGTTCGCTTTTATTCCTATGTTGAGTCATCCTGGATCTTTCAAGGATCCCGATCGTTGCAAACAACGATAATGTGGATATTTCAGCCAAGAAAGGAGTAGTTGTCGTGCAGGCATCTTACGTTGACAAGCTTTTAACTCTACCAAACTATCGATTCGGTATCGCTTGTAAACAACTATTAAAGAAATTTCCCGAACCCTGGGGAAGCAAAATCTTTCAAATATCCCGGTATGATATTTTTAATTAACGTCGTACTGGATCAATACAACGGGCTGTTGATGATGGTACGCGATCAATCAAAAAGGGACAGATTCGAAAAGATCGCAGTTTGAACCCGGTCAGACGACGAGCCAACAAGATGCACCCCACTCTCCAAACGTCCGCACCACGCCAACGTGTTGACCTGCATCATCCTTGACTTTTGCCACCCCTTCAATCATTGCTTCAGCACTGGGAAGGTTAAAAAAAAGCACAGACTTTTCACAAAGTTCCGTAATTCCAAGATCTGAGGACACAATATCACAATTTTGAATCCCGGTCAGATGACGAGACAACAACTGAACTGACACCCTACTCTCCAAACTTCCATACCACGTCAAAGTGAGGACATTTGAGGTGACGAGAGACTTAACATGCACCAATCTCTGTGTACACAATAGTCTTCGGTTGGATTAGAACTCGCAACCCTCCGGTTGCTTATCAGATGCTTTTCCAACCGGCCCTTTAAAACATTCCTGAAGCCCAGATAAATGGCAAAGCCTCATTTACACCGGGGTTGCGAACGTGTCCCCCTCCAAACATCGAAAATAGTTCGAGAGACTGCACTAATTTTATCATCAATATCTCGTGTCGGGATATTTGGCGAGTTTGTAACTCCAACCTTGTTTTCCACCAGGAAGAGTAGGACTGCAACTTTTGGGAGGACATTTCTCAGAGACGAAATTTGGGATGAAAATGCTCCCCTGTTTCGTTCTCTTTCGGTATTGCAGACAATCACCGCTCACCCTGTCCTTCGGCACCCCGTGGTGTTGAGAAGAGTTCTCACCCCCTTGCCGTTGTCGAAAAGAGGGCAGCAAAAGGGGTCATAAACCTTCATCGTCACAATTTTATCCACATATTCACACGTGTCGTTCATTCTTCCTTACCCTTATTGCATGCTGTGTAGCTTCCTTGAGGAAATGGATATGCCCCATCTCAACCATTAAATTGCATTTCTTGCCTCTAGACTTTGTTATCGATACAGGAAGAGTATAGTTCTTATGGGTATAGACTATCTTCTCTTTTCATCTTATAGCTTTGTTTTGCATTCTTTGAACTCAATGGAGTAAGAAAACAGTAACAAGTACATACATAATAACCCAAGATTAGTTCTTATAGAACAGTATTCAGATTAAATGTAAATCATATTGATTAGATAACTTTTATATTGATAATTAAAAGACATTACGAGGGTTAGAGTAGAACCCTTTATATATTTTGCTTGAATGTGGAATGAATGGTTCAATGAAAGAAATTAAAAAGGGAGTTTCAATTCGAGAAATTTTGTTGGGGGAAAGGCAAGTTAAATTTAGTTTGATTTCAGATTCATCACGATGCTTTTAAAAGCTGTAGGTATTTAAAATTTTATTTGCAATATCATTTAAGTTCGATTCGGTCTGAAGAAGAACTTTCCCAACTTCGTTCTTACAGCCCCCCCCCCCTGATTATGAATATCACTCGAACTTCCAACTCATCATTAGTATCCAGCTAAGCTTTCTGGACTTTCCCTTCCGTTTGATGGTCCCAGATCACAACTTTGGCGACTCCTCACAACAACACTTTGGCGAGTCTCATAAATAGGCATACCAAAAGTTTGTTTTTCAAGCGCGAATACGAGGTTTACTCGTCTTGTTCCAGTACTGCCTGTTGTTGCCACCTCCCTCTCCCTTTGATCTTTACCGATTTCTGGTGTGAAACAAAATTGCTGTTGCAAACACTCGATAACGTCACCCTGACACGAAAACCTAATGATAAATTGAATGCTGTTTCTCTGGATGTGTTCGATGTTCAGAGGGGCACCGTGTTTGCAGCTCCTGTGTAAACACGTCGTAACGGACTTGTTCTAGCATTTTCTAGGAAAGAGGGTTAATTAACATCACACTCTGGTATGCTTACCTCCAGAAGATCAGCTTCACTTGAAGGAGACTCCAGAATGTGTTCCTCTGGAGGTACAAGAAAGCCTATTTTCAGCTTCCACTTGGTAAGAGTCGAACCGCTTTTGCGTTGGAAATACTTTTTTCTTTAAAAAGTACGGAATCAACCATTTGTATCTGTATTTAATGCCTAGATGGAAAGGTAATGTAATTAGTAAGATTAATTTTTTTCTTCTGGTAAGTAGTGTTGAGCTTAAACAAATAATTTTTTTATCGAATGTTCAACTAAATAAAATTTTAATCACGACTAAAGATAATACGTAATGAAATAATTGGCCATTAAACATTAGTGATAGGAGTCTTCGAATACCAATGCAATTCAGATTCGAGTAGTAGAATATCAATGCAATTCAGATTCGAGTAGTAGAATATCAATGCATCCAGATTCGAGTATTCCAATAACAAAGTACTGGTATCTAAGATATCGGTTAAGTATTGAAATACCGGAAGAACTATATTAATAGTACTCTGATACAAAGTAGGGGAAAGTTGGACAAAACCGGGTAGGCGGATAAAACCGGGACCTGGTAGTTTTGGCTAGATTATTACTACCATCGGTCGGATAACGCATGAAATTGGTTGCAGACAACCGACATGTTATTTGGAGTTGAATGAAAGGCAGTGTCAATTATGTATTTGTCGATGACGATGTTTTAAAAAATTCGAGTAGTAAAGGTTCAATTTTTAGTCCACAGATTTTACTCTAGTTTCTAATTGCTGATTTATTTCAGGTGAATACAACATCTGATAGCACCTTTTTCAGCTATTATTTTAAATTATTAAGCCACGTTTTTCTTCATGTTTGAAACATGCTAAGCCTTCTTTTTTGATTTATGGCGTTGTCGGATAAAACCGAGACCTTGGTAGTTGGATAGGACCAGGTAGGAATTGGAGTTTGGAGAACAAGAAAATAACAAAAAAAACAGAAACGTAAAACTTAAAAAAAGGAACTGTTTAACCCCCCTAAGCAAAAAACGGTCAAAACACGAAAGAAAAAAAAAGTTCCGCATCGAAACAGACTCCTCGGCCTCAAATGCAGACGATGTGGAATGAGACAAGGTCTGAATCTTTTGTAATGAATTTTACACCTGTTAAAAATCTCTGGAAGGATATATACAATGTTTCAATTGTAAAGGATGTGTGCATGAGCCTGTAGTTTAAAACTTTTTACAAATCTGATCAATTAACTTAATTTACTATACATTACTGAACACTGTCATATCTGGAGATGAGCCATGGGTGCACAGGTACGATCCAGAAACAAAAGCACAGTCAAAGCAATGGAAGCATCTTTGGTCCCCATGGCCGAAAAAAGCGCGACAGGGGGAAGCAAAATCAAGGTGATGCTGTGTTCTTTGATATCCGGTGAATTTTGCAACATGCATACGCACCGGAAGGACAAACAGTGACTAAAGAATACTATCAAGAAGTCCTCCCGCGACTCCTTGATGCAGTTCGGCCCAAAGGACAAGACCTCTGGACGGCGAAAAACTGGCAAAGACAATGCTCCATGTCATTCATCACACCTGATTCAGATTTTCTAGGCGAAACATGAAATTTCAGTCTTTAGCCAACCTCCCTATTCTCAAGACATGGCTCTTTACAACTTCTGGTTTGTTTGCGAAATTGAAGACGACATTGAAAGGATCCCGCTTTTAGAGTAGAGAAGAGATAATGCAGAACGCGACAAATGCAATATTCCAAAAGAAGCCTTCTAGAAGAGTTTTCAGAAGTTTAAGGAACGGTGGACTAAGTGTGTGGAGGCACAAAGGGCCTAATTTGAAGCGGATTAGGGTCCCAACCAATCATGTAAGCTATATATTTTTCCCGACTAAAGGTAGGATGCTATTTAGACAGACCTCGTATTTTTTACCGCACATTTCTATAGTAGTTTCCTCCATATGATTTAAATTTGGTCGGTCAATTTCGATTTTAATCCTTTTGTGTTTGACCGCCATTTAGCTTTTACCACTGTGTAAACAACATGCACATTTGAAGCTAAGGTTAAAACAATGTTGTCGTTCACCTAATTAGGTTTACATTGTCTTTCTTTTCATCGCACTTATACTCAAAGTTTTTACATATATAACAAACAAGTACCTCTTGTATGTTTTAAAAAAAGATGAAACGTCGTTTATTGAGCATTTTTCATGTTCCAGTCACATTAAATCCTTTATTGGACAAATAATCAGTTAGTGTAGAAGTGAATAAATCGTTACAGTAAGTCAATGTTAGAATGTTCAGGTAGTTCAGAAATGAGATCTACGACAGTCGAACCTCCCATACTTAATTTTTCAGCAATATTTACAGTTCTTGCACCATGATAGGTCTCAAACTGGTCAAGCACAAAACCTTTTCAAAACGAATCGGTTTGCAGAGTATGAACAATCTGCCGCGATTACCTTTTGCTAGGTTTGAATCCGCCATTATAGCATAATTTTCTTTCAAATAATTCTCCATTCAATTCTGAAGTATCAAGCAAAAAAAATACAAGTCAAAAGTTAGAAAATAAATCCATTAAAACTAATTGTTACTTCTTCCACCACTAGATGGCGGGACCAGTTATTAGGCAATAGATCCATAGATCCTTTAATTATAGTATTTTCACTAACATATGTTTAGTTGTTCATCCCTCATAAGATGGTGCTAACTATTATTTTTAAAAGCATTAAATCCTTCCAAACAAAATTCAAACCATTTTCAATACTTTCCTTGTAAAAATAGTACCACTCCAAAACAGAGAAAAAGTAAACACTACATTAATTCACCACCATTGGCTAGGTCTGTTACGGTCTAAGCAATTCCAATTGAAATCAACTGCAGTTCTAGTGGTCCCAAGTAAGATTCCAAAAAAATTCAATTTTAATTAAAATAATATGCTTGATCATCCCACCACCACATGGTTCTACCAGTCATTCAACACAGTGGCAAGCTGTCAACAAATTGATGTCATCTTGTTCATCCTCAGTTCCTTATCAGCAGTCATTCCCTATTCCTAATCACACAGCTGCCATCTTGAAAAAAAGACGTCATCACCTGCATTAGACTAATCACCTCTTCCCTTCATGTTGCTGAACTCTCATTTTGACTGAATTGAAACGTATGCTTTTAATAAGTTTAAGTAACACTGTTGGAGCTTCATGTCTTTAATTAATAATAAAAGAAAAGATGCCTTTAACATTGGCGTAGGCCTTACCTCAGCCAACCATTGAAAACAATTTTCCACTTTCTCATCGGAGACAAGTATTGCAGTTTCAGACCTCCACAAGAGAAGACTCTTCCATCACAACCAGATTGTTGAAACCTACATGTATCTTTCAGATTGTAGATTCTCCGTTACCCATCTGCAAGTGAATCCATGCCTCTGCTTCATGGTTCAAACCTCTCACCAACTGGACAACCATTTATTGGGAATTTAAATTCACTCCATAGAAGAATATTTCATCGGATCCCTGTAAATGAGGAAAAGATGCACTACCAAACAAAGTAAATAGTTTTAAAACGCTTCAAATCAGGGGGTTGCAATTCAAATAATTCTGGCGTGGGCTACAAGTCGTTTCGTACCCAAAAATCTGAAGTTTGTGTTGAGATATAATTATTCAAGTTAGTTAATTTGGAGTGGCAACACTAGACTACTTGTTTACCTTCTGAAGCATGTGCTTACTGCTTGTCTAGTTGCCTGTTGTGTGTGATGTATTTATTAAATATTTAAATAAACCTATTTAGCCGAGAAAAACTCTGCGTTATTTCTGTACTAAAATTCTACAGGTTATGGGCCCAGATTATCGTTTGGTGGCTAAATGAAATAGAAGTAAAAAGTTCCAGGCAACGCTAAAAACAACTAAAAATGGCTAACGTATCGGAAGACTTGAGCAGTATTGATAAACTGAAAAACAAAAGTGATTTTCCAGTGTGGAAGTTTCAAGTGACTATACTTTTTAAATCCCATTCTTTATTTGACATCGTAAGCGGAACGGAATCAAAAGAAGGCTTAGCTGATGCGGCATTTCGTTCGTGGGTGAAAAGAGATGCACAAGCACAAAGAATTATTGTGACAAGTATCGATAAAAAGGTGATGATGCATATTTTAAATTGCGGAAACAGTTGCGAGATGTACAAAAAACTTTGTTCAATATATGAACGGGATTCTGAGCAGCAAAAGTGTAATCTGTTGCAAGAATTCTTCAACTACAATATGGATTCTGAATCGGATCTTGCCACCCATATCAGTAAGTTAGAAAACATTGCATTCCGTTTAAAAACACTTGACAAGAACATAGATGACGAAATGATTGTATCAAAGATTCTATCAACTCTTCCAGAAAAGTATAAACACTTCCGAAGTGCATGGGATTCCACAAACAAAGACGACAAGACCTTAGAAAACCCTAACAGCTCGGTTATTAAATGAAGAAAACTCGAGTAAAATTCCAGAAGTGCAAGAGAGTGTTGCATTTAAAGTCCATGAAAAAAAATGCTTCAAATGCAACAGCGGAGATCACCTTGCCAGATCCTGTCCTAAAATTAAGATACAAGAAAAATATGGTAAAGAAAGAAAATGTTTTAAATGTAACAGTTCTTCGCATTTTGCCAAAGATTGCAGGAACCAGAGAAATCAACCCCATTGCAGCATTTGTAGAAAAACTAATCATATTGAAAAAGACTTTTTTTAGAAATAATGCCAATGGAAGAAAACAAGTTTCCTTTCTTGCTCCTAATGGAAGTTCTACAAACAAATGGGTTGTGGACTCAGGATCTTCAAGTCACATGGTTAATTCTGAAACACTATTGGAAGATCCATTAAAAATCTCGACTGAAATCGGTCTTGCCAAGAATTCAGAAGTGATGGAAGCGAAAAGTGTTGGAAGTATCAAAGCAGAGGGATGCATATTAAATCAAGTGTTATATGTTCCTGAACTGTCTAAAAATTTACTGCCTGTAAATGCTATTACTAAAAACAAAGGAGAAGTGAAATTTGTTGAAGATAGAGTTGAAATTTCCAAACAAGGTGAAATTGTGTTGAAAGGGTATAAAAATGAAATAGGACTCTATGAAATTGATCTGAATAAACAAAATGAAGCATTGTTGACAGACAGTAAAAATTATGCAGACACATGGCATCGTAAACTTGGACATTTGTGTGAAAAGAACATGAAACTTCTTTTGAAGCATTCAAAAGGCATGAAGCTGTCAGAAAAAGAAATAAAAGGTATGTCTAATTCTTGTGAAGTATGCCTAAAAGCTAAACAAGTCAGACTTCCTTTTCAATCTGAAAGAACTAGAGCTACAAGACCATTGCAAATAATACATACAGATATATGTGGGCCTATAGAAGTTGAAACATGGGACAGAAATAGATATTTTTTGACTTGCTTAGATGATTATACACATTTTGTTATGGTATTTTTGATTAAAAACAAATATGAAGCTCTCAATGTCCTAAAAGAGTATACAGAAGAAGCTGAAGCAAAATGGTCACTTCGTGTAGCTAAAATACGTTGTGATAATGGAGGCGAATATACTTCAAATGAAATGAGAAATTGGTGCAAGTCAAAGGGTATCAAGTTAGATTACACAACTCCACATACACCACAATTAAATGGAAAAGCTGAACGCTTGAATCGAACCTTGCTTGAGAAAACTCGGGCATTGATTTTTGATTCTGGCCTTAAGAAATTAATGTGGGGTGAAGCATTAAGAACTGCATCATATCTAATAAACCGCAGTCCAACAGAAGCTACTGAGGTAACACCTGCTGAAATGTGGTACCAAAATAAGCCTGATTTGTCAAGATTGCAAATATTTGGAAGTGTGGCTTATGCAAAGAAACTTGGTCACCTAAAAAAGTTGGACTGTAGAAGTAACAAACTTATTTTTGTTGGATATACTCACAATGGCTATCGGCTGTGGGATGAAGAGAAAAGAATAGAAATTGCAAGAGATGTGGCATTTCTTGTTCCAAGAACTGAAGAAAGAAATATTTTGTCTCTTCCAATTGATGCAGAAGAAAGTATGGAAGATTCCGAAGAATTGGTTCAGACAGATGAAGAAAATGAAGAGGAACTTGGACGAGGCAAAAGAATAAAGAAACCACCCACTCATCTCACTGATTATGTCTTACTTACATATGAAGAAGCAGTAAATGACCCTGATAAAGAAAATTGGAAGAAAGCTATAGAAAATTAAAAGAAATCTCTAGAAAAAAATGAAACTTTGAAAATTGTTGATAGAAGTAGTGCTGGAAATAAAAAGATTCTAAGTAATAGATGGGTATTTAAAATTAAAGATGATGACACGTATAAAGCAAGATTAGTGGTCAGAGGATGTGAACAAAATTATGGAATAGATTATGAAGAGACTTTTAGTCCTGTTGTGAACATAACATCCCTGCGAATTTTATTTGGATTGGCAGCAAATAGAGGATATCATATTATGCAATTTGACATCAAGACAGCATTTTTGTATGGAAAACTGGATGAGGAAATATTCATGAAAATGCCAGTGGGTTACAGTGATCAGTCTAAAATATGTAAGTTACAAAAATCATTATATGGTTTGAAACAAGCTCCTTTAAGGTGGAATAAAAGGCTAACTGACTTTTTGAAAAGTAAAAATTTTCGTCAAATTAAATCTGAACAATGTATTTTTGTGGGAACTGACACAATATTGGCTTTTTATGTAGACGATGGAATTCTAATTGGGCCAGATAGATCCAAACTAGTTGAATACTTGGAAATCCTTCAAAAAGAGTTTGAAATGACATCATATGATAAACCAGATTCATTTTTGGGAATTAGTATAGAATTAAATTTTGAAGCACTGAAAATTCACCAGGAAGTGTATGCGGGCCAAGTGCTACAAAAATATAAAATGCAAGATGCAAAACCAATGAACACACCCATATTGAAGACTTCAGCTGATGATACTGAAAAACATGAAGAAATTGCTTTCCCTTTTCGAGAAGCTTTGGGAAATCTTTTATATTTATCGTGGAGAACTAGACCAGATTTGGCTTTTGCAGTGAATTCTAACAGTCGTCATGTTGAAAATCCATCTAATGAAGATGTTGTGAATCTAAAGAGAACTCTAAGATATCTAAAGGGAAGCATAAATTCAGGAATAAGCTACTCAAAAGAGAGCAGTGATAAAGAACTTATTGCATATTGTAACTGACTATGCTGGAGATAGTGAAACACGTAAAAGTACTACTGGATATGTGATCTATTTTTGTGGTGGACCAATAAGTTGGTGTTCTAGAAGACAGTCCATTGTAGCTACCTCAAGCACAGAGGCTGAATATATATCAGCAGCAGAATGTTGTAGAGAACTTGTGTATCTTAAAAGTTTAATTGAAGAACTCACAAATGAAAAAATTTCTGTTACTTTAAATATTGATAACCAAAGTGCTACAAGTTTAATTAAAAATGGGGTATTTAATAAACGTAGTAAACACATAGATGTTAGGTACCATTTCATAAAAGAAAAGGTAGATGAAGGTTAAATTAACATAAAGTATTGTCCTACTGACATACAAATTGCAGATATTTTCACTAAAGCTTTGGGATCTATTAAATTTGAGAAATTTAAATCTGAATTAGTAATATAACTTGATTACTGAAGTATAATAATTTAGTATTTCTAAATGTGTAAAATTGTGATTAATTTTTTAGTCTTTGCTATGTTGTATTTTATGTTTATGAAAACTTTGATAATTAAGGGAGTGTGTTGAGATATAATTATTCAAGTTAGTTAATCTGGAGTGGCAACACTAGACTACTTGTTTACCTTCTGAAGCATGTGCTTACTGCTTGTCTAGTTGCCTGTTGTGTGTGATGTATTTATTAAATATTTAAATAAACCTATTTAGCCGAGAAAAACTCTGCGTTATCTCTGTACTAAAATTCTACAGTTTGCATACTTAAATCACTAACTAATAATTATTAGTTGATTGCGATTAGTTAACAAGGATGAGCAGATTATTGAATTGGGGGCGAATATCCCTGATTGAGTCTTGCAAATCTAACGTTGGTGCATTAAAAGGATCAGCGGTGGCGATTAAAAGCTGGACAAACAATTAAAATATGTTGGATTGTAAAGGGGATCACACACGCGCCTAATTTCTCTGAATAAAAGATGCGTGCGTAAAATTCGCGTGTTCTATTCTAAGACTAGTTATTAAAACATAGGAGTGTCGTATACACAAGATGGGCCGAGTGTTGCGGAGTTTGCTGCGACTCATCACTCCAGACGAAGACCGACAATTTGTGGTATTCTTTTGGGAGTAGATCAGTTTCGTATACTCACAGAATCACTGCTGGGGTTCTCTCGAACATTAGATGGTTATTTGGATCTGATTGCGCATGAGGCCAAATTGATTGATTTTTTTTTACGTAACGAGAGCCAGGTTTGGTCAAGCTTTGCCAAACTATCCGTGGGAGGCTAGAGTGTCGATAATTATATTTATACTTTCTTTAAGGTTACTAGGAAGTCACAATTCTTCAATCGAGAAAAAATTGTAGAAAAAACAAATTATCGGAAGAAAAAAAAGCGGAAATCTGAAAACGCGGAAGATTTTCACCCCAGTTAAACATAATTACAATTCTGTTTTCAAACAACTGATATAATTGGTCTTCACAAAGATATCATTTAGAAGCTGACAAGTGCATTGGTTTACTATGTCCGATTCTTATACTAGTTCAAGGTGTTCTACCTTCTTCAAGATCTTATACTAGTGCACAATACACGAGCTGTTAATAACTCAAATTGGGTACCATTCATGGTTGGTTTTGTAGTTTTAAGGCACACTAGCCACTGCCCGTGATGTAAGTTATTAATCTGGTGTAAAATTTTCTGCTGATTTCAAATCCATTGAGATTTTTAATCCAACTTTAGCGATTCCGATTTTACGAAAAAGAATTAACAATCCTAGTCCAAATGTTTTTTATTTTTTGCTCTATCCCTGAAATGGAATAGGACAGGAAATGTAATCAGTTTCTTTTTTTTTAACGCGAAGAGCAGAAAATGCAACCTGTTTCAGGTGATGTCATAGGGGAAGACGGGGTACAATGAAACAATATTTACTAATTATTTTTTCCTATCCACAATTTTGCATGCACAAAAACATAGTTATACATACTTTTAATCTTGTATTTTTCCCATCTAAATAAATTTTTATTAGGTTTTAAACAATATCTTTATGCTTGAAAAATAACAAAAAGTAAATGTCTCCCAGTGTTTCATTGTACCCCGTATGCCGGGGTACAATGAAACACTCCAAATTATGCAAGCAATTTTCACCCTACATAGTTTATTTTAGTCACATTTGACTTCATTTAAATTTATGATTTCTCCAACAGAATATATATAATTACGTTTCAGTTCACCTTCCTTGATTGAAACAAACATTTATTCAGATACTGCTTGTGTCACATGTTATGTGTGGATACCTTATTCTTAGTACTTCGGTGATCAGCTGGAGCTGGAAAATAATCTGGATCATTGTCATCTTCAGAGTTTGTAGGAGGTAGTTTGTTTTGAAAACAAAACCTTCTTTGATTTTTTTTCCTCTTTTACTTTCTAATTGCTTAACAAGAGCATTTTTAACTGCTGTGGTTAGAAGAAAACTCTGGTGTTTTTTTTCTCCTGTTTTCCTACTCTTACTTCTTTTTTTTGGACCAGCCTTGGGGTAAGGTTTTATCTCTTGAGGAGAAATGTATTTCCTCACAGGTTTAGAGCTAGTGACTGGTGTATGAACAGTTGCTGAACAACCTGCAGTCGGTGTTTCTGATCTACTAATGGCAAGATCCACAACTTCTTGGGTTTTGTCTGTCTGGTCTTATGGCCTATCCGACACACAGTTTTGTCTAAAGGCTGCATTTTGTTACTGGTATGTGGGGGCAAGGTTACAACAACAATTATGTTATCTTTCGTAAAATTTAGACTGTAAGTCGTAATATGTGATTCATGATTGTCCATTATTAGTACAGCTGGATTTTCTTTAGAACAGTGTGTATGTGCCTGGAAATGTGTTAGAACATTAATAAAAATATCTCCATTCATCCATCCTGATTTTGTTGCATCAACCATAGTCCCAGGTGGAGCTTCATTCAACATGCAAAACTTGAAATTTACTCTAGGAAATACTAAATAATGGGTATAGAATTTCCAGAAGCATTAATAAATCCACACATAGTAACAAGAACACCCCTATCATCAGAAGTTAATTGACCTATTTGTTTTTGGCCCCTTTGACTGAGAACTTTAGGAGGATTGTGAACTGTATAGGTGCAGTTTAGGCCTATGAAATAAGTAAACTATTCTTAAATGTTTTTTAATATAAAAAAAACTAACTTGCAATTGAAATCAGTACTTTTTTTGAAGAAAAAAAAAACAGCTTAATTTTGCATGTTTTCAAAATTACTGGTTTGATTTGGTGTTGCCTTTTCTTATTAATGTTATGTGTTGCCATTTCCTTAGTAAAAGAGTTTTATTTATATTAGTGACAACCAGTAATATGTTATTTTATATCAGTGATATTATATTTACCATTGATATATTACTTCAAGTAAATGCACTCACCCGGGGCACAATGCAACATGTTTCATTATACCCCGTCTGCAAGTGTTTCATTGTACCCCATACTGAGGTTATTAAATAATAAAAAAAATTTCAAACTTCTAATATTTAGTTTTTTAAATTTTGGTTTTGGAGGTATGAAGACAACACAAAGATAACAAAATTTTGAAAAAATAATTATTACATATAAGAACGAGGAAAAAGAAACAAAATTACTTTTAGAAAAGAAACTTACTTTCAATGGTGAAAAACCAATAATCTTCTATAGCTAATGTCGTAGAAGTGCAAATGTATCCAAATCGCATCAGTAATTGGAACATGCAATTTATATAAATGTTATGCAATTGTATGTTCCAATTACTGATGCGATTTGGATACATTTGCACTTCTACGACATTAGCTAAAGATTATTGGTTTTTCACCATTGAAAGTAAGTTTCTTTTCTAAAAGTAATTTTGTTTCTTTTTCCTCGTTCTTATATGTAATAATTATTTTTTCAAAATTTTGTTATCTTTGTGTTGTTGTCTTCATACCTCCAAAACCAAAATTTAAAAAACTAAATATTAGAAGTTTGAAATTTTTTTTATTATTTAATAACCTCAGTATGGGGTACAATGAAACACTTGCAGACGGGGTACAATGAAACATTACTTCTAAAATCAGTAAAATTTGTCACAGAAAGTTGCAATTTATATAAATGTTATGCAACTGTAACTTTCTGTGACAAATTTTACTGATTTTAGAAGTAATGTTTCATTGTACCCCGTCTTCCCCTAATCTCTTGCAAAAATATAAAATATATATTCAATTTAAAAATTATTTATTTAACGAAAATCATATTTTTAGGTATCGATCTAAAGTGAAATTTTCCACAGATTTCAAATCGGTTGAAATTTTTACTCTTATCGGTCTAGGAGATAGAAAAAATGAACCAACTCCAGTTGAAAGATTCATTGTCTGGCTGGAAAATCATTCCTCCTCTCAAAATCAAAGTGGAAAAGAAATTGGTGTACCACACTCAAAAACGCCACTCCGACACGAGATCTTGAAAAAATTAATTCAATTTTCGGAATGTCCAGAGTGCAACTACCGTGTAAACGCGGTTTAATGGACTTGTTCTAGCATTTTCTAGAAAAGTGGGTTAATAAATATCAAAATCTAGTATGCTTACCTCCAGAAGATCATTTTCACTTAAAGAGACTCCAAAATCTGTTCCTCTAGGAACGCATGAAAGCATATTCTCATGGGATCATTTTCAGCTTCCATTTTGTACGAGTCGAAACGCATTTGGGTTGGAAATACATCCATTTTCTTTAAACCGTTCGAAACCAACTAGTTGAAGATAAGAACGCTGTGGAGCAATTTTTTTTTCTAAGCTGCAGAGAAACATGGTGTTGAGAGTTTCTTAGCGCCACGAGCTTGGTTTTAAAAACGAGACTAGGCAAGATCTCACTGTAAATTTCGTCTTTCCCTTTCTAAATCCTTTTATTTATTAGCAACACTGACTTGGTACTGATATGGCTTTATAACCAAGTTGTTGACTCGACAATATAATGTATCACGTATATATATTTAACCTAGAGTAAATTACTTTTTTTAATGAACTAGTTATACCTTTCGTGGAACTTTGCGTCACTCAACACAAGCAGCTAATTAGGGTAAGCCTAGTAATTTTAAACTATTAAAAGACCCAACAAATCATAAGGGAGTTTAATGTTGCAACCATACAGTAAAAATGATAGTGTATCCAGTAGAAGTACGCACAGCAGATCTACGAGCCAAGAGTGCAAAAGGTGGATACCAGCCCAATCAACATGGGTGTCATTTACAAGGTATGACGGAGAATTAATAAGAGTGGCATTTAGTCGTTCAGCACTACCGTCACTCTGAGGGTGGTATGTTTATTTGTACTTAATCTGGCATACACTTCAGTTATGGACTTGAACCTTCAATCAGAAATTAGATTTGTGGGGAGACCATGTCAAGATAAAATTTTCAAAACAAATGCCATCAAGTTTGACTCGATATCAGGAAATTTATGTAATTGATATTTCAAGGCCAGAAGAATGAGGATTAGATAAGACAAAGTTTTGCGCAATAACCATGGCAAACTGACCTAAAGAGGCTCAAGTCAGATCCATCAATTTATATTTGAAGGGAAGATGAATATATGTAGATAACTTAATTAATCATTTTCTTCAAACTTGCTACTGTTAAGGTTATTGAAAATTTATGAAAGAATATCGAATTAAAAACTGATTCAAACATGTTTTTAGGATTACAAATAAAACAAAGAGAATGAAATTATTTTATCCTAAAGAAATTATGTAATAAATATATTGGCAAAATTCAATAAGCAAGACAGCAACCTGGTAAAAACTCTAGGTGTGCAGATCTTGATGACTATAAAGACTGGAAAAATGGCATTATCTACAATCAAGGCAGAAATAATTGTAGGTTGTGATTGTGCTCCAAGATGGACTAGTTCCTTATTAGAAGAATTAGGTGAAAATAACCTAATAATTAAACCCATTGATATTAAAACAGAAAGAGCCCTAATGGATTGCATTAACAAACAGAAGGTAAGTTGTCGTACAAGACTTAAATAGGAAGTTCCATTTTATCAAGGATAAGAAACCCCCAAAATACAGGAAAGTAAGACGAAGGCGAAAATCACAATCATACAATACTAATAAAAAAGCAGGTTTGAATTCGAAACACGCCAAACGGCAGCTTTTCATAGTGTATTTTAAGTAAATCCTGGCCACAGCACCTTTTGTTGTGTACCTTTTACTTTAATTGATTGAATAGATTTAGTGGATAGTGGTTGGCATGCGAATATATATATATATAAGCGTTGAGTGATTCAAAGTTCCACAAAAGGCATTCCTGTTAAGAGTGCCTTGCCTAAGCATTCCTTGTTCATTAAACAAAATAATTTTTTTCTAAGTTAAATATATATGCATAAGAAAAAGGCATTGAGTTAACAATCGAGTAAGTTTCGAAGATCGGTGTTGGTAATACAATAAATAAAAAGATTTAGGAAGGGGAAGACAAAATTTACCGTGAGATTTCGCATAGCCATTTTAAAAACCAAGCACATGGCGCTAGTAAACAAACGATAAACAACACGTGCTTCAACGCAGAAAGAGAAAAAAAAATGTTTGCTTCGAGGTTTTATACTTGTTTCAGAATTGGCCAAAAAGGGGGAGGTAAATGCCTCCAATTGGTCAATACGATGGCGTCGGTTATCAGCTTTTAAAAGTTGCAGTTACTATTTGAAAGAAATTCACTTTGAGGGCTTGATGTAATCTGGGTTTGAACATGGCACTGGACGCTGAAAACAAATGAACAATTTTAACGTCGTACTAGAGCTACACAACGGGCTATTGACGACGGTCCGGGATCAGTCCCTTAAGTGAAAGATTCGAGGACAACACCTCGTAATTTTGAACCACGGTCAGATGACGAAGCAACACCTGAGCTGGCACCCCACTCTCCAAACTTCCACGCCAACCCAACGTGAGGACTTTCGGCCACGACAGATTTAAGGTTCACCAGCAGCCTCTACACCATACGCTTACAAACATCCATGCCCGGACCCGGATTCGAACCAGGAACCTGCCGATCTAGAGGCTAACACCTTAACCACTATACCGGTTGGTCGGCAAATGAACGATAGAGAAGATATGAACCACAGAGAAGTAGTATACAGGGTTCACTGCCATAGGAAGCAATGGACTTATAAATAACATAGGAAATCGCATAGACGCTGGCACCCCCAACGGGGGAGCCAGACCCTACTATAGCGTCGGATCTAGACCTCGTTTCCATAACAACCAAACTAGGTTTCCACTAAAGTGATACTCTAGTTTCCACAACAGCTATCTCAGTCTATTTTATTTTTTCGAAACCCAATTTGCATTTTTGATAAAAAGCTAAATATTCTTCAAATAATTTTTAGCATAAATGCTTCAAAACAGGACTTTTTTAATGTATTCTGAACTTTAAAAAAACCTTTATTTATCTTACCAATGTATGAACTTTTTTTCTTTCATTTTTGTTTATTCTTTTATGTGAATGCTTCTTTAAAAATATATTCCAAAACATATTTGATTTGAAAAATTGTTGATCTCTGTTGATAGTTTGAAATATTATTTGAACAAAAAAGTACATAATTTTTTTATTAACTTAATCAGGTAACATTATTCATTTTTGAACAAATTATACAATTGGAAAAAGGAATAGAAAAGAAGTACTATTTATGAAGAAGTCTCGTCGAAGCTCATTTAGTAGTAAGTCAATCACACACACGACCAAGTGACAGTGGACTGTATGAATTTTATTGTTGAATCATGAATTCAATCACCAATACACAATTCTTCCCTGTGAAGAAAATAACACAGAAGGGTATTGAACCCCAAGGTAAAATCTCTCACGCTGCTGTCTCCCCACACACTCAGAATACGAATACAAAAAGATAATCTATCGAACGGGTGCGAGATGCAGCGCCCGAGGCGGGTAATTAGTGTGTGTTCATGGTAATTTTGTTTGGCGAGTTATCGCTATTTGCAACTATCACATTTCATCAGTTATCGCTTTCTTGGCAAATACTTTGGCGCATATTTTGGCTTTGGCTTCTTTGAGACGTTTTCTCATGGAAGTCATTAGTGAGTCATATTTTCCCCGTCTTTCGAAATACGAAGAATTGCTGGGGAGTGAGGACGCCATCGGGATGGAGTTGTATCATTTTGTTGTTGTTTTGTTTGGACTGTGGGTTCATGTGTTGAAAAGGAGAAACTGTGCAGCTCTCCATCTTTTTAAATTGTGGAGTGGACAAAATGCTACGATCCCCCTGATTGATCAAAATACAAAACCCACTTTGTTCAGAATAAATGCTGACAAAACTGGCCTAATTTTGATTGTTAGCTGTCCAAAAACTTTTTTGATTGTGAATCTTGTAATTTTTTTCTTTTTTTTAAATTTCAAAGATAAAAATTTACATGAAGGGAAAAACACTTTAACCAATTTTTTGCAAGAAGCAGTGACAGCAGATTTTGTCACGGGTATGAAAACAGGAATATTTCCAGCACTCGCAAGATTTTTAACTGATAAAGAAAAATTTTATCAAGTATTTTTCGGAGAAATAAAACTGTTTGATCGTTTAAAATTCTAACAGTGGGTGTATCGTTTTCGAAACAATTTTGTATAGCATTGAATTTGAACTATTTTAAACTGTCTTCACATGTTTGGAAATGCAATATTTACTGAGATAAAATTAATAAATATGTCGAAAATTCATCTACTGGTGTATTCGCGTTTTGTAATTACAATTAGAATTGATGAATTAGTACTGACAATTTCAAATGTCGTGTTTCTCAAATTTTGCACAACATTAGTGTTAGCAGGTCATATAACAAATATTTCAAACGTTATTAATTATAATTATTTATAAGTTTTGAGTTTAGACACAGGAATTTTAGCATAAAATAGGTAAATTTAATGTATCCAAAGTTGGGGTTTTAATATTTCATACACATTTTTCAGACTGAAATGGTCAAACCTCCATTGATTGAAAAATAGACTAAGCGATCGGATAATTAACTTTTTATGACGCTTTAAATTTATTCAAATTGTTTTCACAAATTCCGAGATTGAATGTCCAGTGTAAAATTCAATTCAGTTTCCAGTGTATATTTACATAGTATAAATTAATAAATATCTTTATGTTCAGGTGACCTTGAGCGAACAATATTTTTTGATAATTTAAATATTTGCCTTTATCATAAAAATAAGTTATCTAGTCCTTATCTATATCCTTATCTTCATAAAAAGCACCTATTCTTGACCAAGGAGAGGCAATGGAGTCCTGATCAGATACCAACTCTCCAAAATGAGACTGAACAAAATAATTAATGAAAATTTTTATAAAAATGCGATGCATAACCTCGAAGTCGAAAATAAAAGTTATGTATAATCAGGAAATTAAAATGTATTAAACCTGAACCCATAAATTTACCTTGAATCAAATTACAAATAGTAAAATATCGATTAACTTTTTAATAATCTAAAACTAGTTCTATATATAAAACCACTTCTTAATTGTCTCTATAATCTATGTAACAAAACTATTAAATACATAAACCAATTCTCGTTTCGCTGTTCTCTATACAAATCTATACCGTTTGACCAATCCACACCAAATTTGCTATACTTGCTCTTTAGAAACCTGCGAGTAACATAGGCTACTTAATAACCCCCATTATATTTCTTTTGGGCGTGCAGAGACGCTAAAAACAATACGAAATCCCCATATTAATAATATTGAGTATTTTTACGATGTCAGACCAAATTTGATACATTCATTCTTTAGAATCCTGCCAGAAACAGGCTATGTATGAACCCTCGTTCTGTTTGTCTTGGGACGAGAGGGAGGTAAAAACGATTCGTAATCCAAATAGGTAAGTAGTTACATATTTAAAGTAACGTCGAACTAGAGCAACACAACGGGCTATTGACGACGATCCAGGATCAATACCGAAGGGGAAGATACGAGATCTAAATAGAAATAACGTTCAGTATCTCTATCACAATTTAACCAATTTACAATAAATTTGGTACACTTAATTTTTTAAGGTTGCGAGTTCGAATCCAACAAAAACTATCTTGTACAAAGTAAGATGAGGTAATTTTAATTAACGTCGTGCTAGAGCAACACAACGGGCTATTGACGACGGTCCGGGATTAATCCTTTAAATAAAAGATCCGAGGACAACACCTCGTAATTTTGAACCACGTTCAATGACGAGGCAACACCTGAGCTGGCACCCCACTCTCCAAACTTCCACATCAACCCAACGTGAGGACTTTCGGCCATGGCAGATTTAAGGTGCACCTGCCGCCTCTAAACCATACGCTTACAAACATCCATGCCCGGACCCGGATTCAAACCAGGAACTTCCGATCCAGAGGCTAACATCTTAACTACTATACCTGTTAGTCGGCCCAACCTGTACCGGGGGGGGGGGGATGCAGGTTAAATCAGTCGTAGTCTCAAATATCCTCACTTTGGCATGGAAGTTTGGAAGGTACGTATTTTAATTAACATCTCACTGGAGCAACACAGCAGGCTATTGACGACGGTCCAGGATCAATGCAGACGGGAAAGATTCGAGTACAACACCACGTAAATCTGAACCACGGTCAGATGACAATGTGGAAATTTAGAAAGTCTAGTGCCAGCTGAGGTATATCCTCGTCATCTGACCATGGTTCTAATTAACAAGTTGCTGTCATCAGACCTCTCTTTCCTTCGGAGTTGATACCGGACCGTCACCAATAGCCAGTTGTGACGTTAATTAAAAAATACCATCATAATTTTGTGTGTTGAATGTTTTCGGACGACCAATCGCAAATGGCCGACTTGGAAAGGGCATGCCTTCCTTTTCAGAGACTTGGTATCATGCTGTGCCTCAGTTTGCTTGAGGCGTGAGAAAAACGTTCTGTTAAAAATTTCAGGATGTCGATCGAATGAGCCAATTGAAATTTCATTTTCAATCGCAGACCCCTTCATCGGATTATTTAGTGGGTCGACTTCGAGGCCGGTATCTTTTTCATTCCTGTCTATCACTTATTCTAAGTCTATGGTCTATCAACGCTTTGAACAAATTCTGATACACTCATTGAGCAAATATTGTTTAAAAAGAACATATGGGAATGGCTGCAAAGGGTTACTGATGCAGTGAAACTCTAGTTTTCTAAAAGGGATGCTGATGAAAACGTAGGCAATCTTGGTGTGAAGAACATTATGTTAACCTTTTCAAACGCAGAATCTGAACACCGTCTGTAGGATTAATTGGTTGGGTCGGAAATTGAATTAGAGGCCACTGGCTTCATCAAAATGGGTCGGTATCTTTCCCATTCAATTGACACCTACAGATTTAACGTGCACCAACCCCGATGCACTTTCTACTTTTGTTTTCCCCCATGTCAAGCGATTGGTGACTCAGATGGTCCGTGTCCAGATTCATGTCAAGCTTGGCCTTTTATATCCCGTCGGGAAAAAAATAAAACCTTTTTTGACCTTTGATATCCGATCAGATAAGACAAAAATTTGTCAAAGAATTTTTCTTACCTTTTTGACCGATGGGCTATAAAAGGTCTCGGGTCCAGAAAAAGTTTTCATACCCTTTTTATGATTTTGGCTGGTGGCTATACATTATAGTTTTCTATAACTACTGTTTTGCCACAAACCCTGTTTCGCGGTTTTACCAGGCATCTGTCTATCCTCAATAGATTTGCTTCGTGAAAGGCGATTGTTCGCTATTCAACAGTGTAGTATTCGTTTTTTCACGATAAAATTTAATATGATTTGAAAATAAGAATCGTTGAAAACATAGCATGCCTTTTTTATTTGATTTTATTGCTGTATTTAATAAAAAATATAGCATCTTTTGTGTGCATCATATAAATAGATTACAATTCCTTTGCGCTAAGTTCTTGTGTTTAATTAGCGTAGCACAAAGATGTTATTTAGTTATGTTTACACATATTTGAGTATGTATTCAATTCATTGAACGCGATTAACACTCTTTTAAGAACATCCTATTTTATTTTAAAATAACCGGTTTGCAACTACAGATTACGTAGAGGATTTATTCTTTTTAAAAAAATCAGGGTCATCGTAGTTGTTAACCTTTACTCACCATATGCAGATCCATTGTGAAATATAAAAGGACAACTATACAAAATTGGAAATAATTAACTACAGTGTTGTTTGAAAAGTGCATGAGTACGTGTACTAAGGAACATAACTAGAGTTTTTATGAAAAACTACAAATTAGAGCAACCAAACCGCAGGAAGAGTTCTTAGATGTGAATGGAAATGTTCTACAATTAACTTTAAGTTTAAAAGGGTTTATCACAATTTCCACAGAATACCTAATGTGGCGTAGTGGAAAGTATTTTAGTTAAAACAAATTTGATAACAATTTCAAGAGATGAATAGAAATGAAGCACAGGTTGTATCTATTATTTCGAAAGTATCGCCAAGACATATTGCGAGGAGTACTAGAGTTTCGAGAGGTTTCCATTGAAGTGTGTGTGTGTGTGTGTTGAATTCTTCAGTTTTTGGAGTCTTGTTTAGCGATTCATAGAAAATATACGCGCCAATAATCCATAAATAAAATTTTAAAACAATAAATATCAAAACTATATTTATTTCCTTTGTGGAGAAGGAAATCCGCGTAGGGCTCCGGATTACGAAGTGGCCCCCGAGGTCTTAAAATGTCTATTCATTAGTGTTCGAGGAAAGATGTGACAGCGTCTTTACAATGTGCTTCTTTAAGTGCAGTGAAAAGAGTTTCTAATATACAAGATGATCAGCAAGAGGGGCAGATGCTGTATTAGCTATAAAATTTCGTTTCACCCATAGAAAAGAGGCTTTAACTGGAAGTTGGATAAAAAACTATAAAAATATATAATTTACAAAAATGCATTAATGTTTGTACTTATGAAGATGAATTTGACAATTTTTTAATGTTTCTAAAAGAAAGCGAGGACACCATAAAACCTACACCAGACATCTATCGAGCCTTCAAAGAAATGTTTTGCACATTTGCGAATGTTGAAACATTATTTAAATTTTTTTTAACAGTTCATTTTGTTATGGGCGTCAAAAGAAAGATCGTTTTTTGTTTTAAAGATTGTCAAAAATTTACTAAGGAGTACTATGGGAAAAGAAAGATTAATTGATATGGCCATTCTGTAGATAGAGCAAAAAATTTAAAACCGAATTTATAATACCAAAATAATTGACGAATTCGCAAAGAAAAATTCGAAATTCATGTAAAATTTTTTTTTAAATAAATTGATTTGATGTGTTATGGTATGGAATTTTTTATTTTCTTTTTGCTAATAACTCAATGAGAGCTTTCTTGAAACTTTTTTCTTCCTTGTGTTTGAAGCCCCCGAAAATTTTACCGCTTGGGGCCCCCACTTGACTTGGTCCGCCACTGGGAGAAGTAAGCTCCATGCAAGAAAAATTGTGACTAAGCAATGGATTGCATGGAAAGTAAAATTTTTCTGATTTCTCTCATTTGAATTAGTATCACTAAGAACATGATGGATATATATAATGTTCAAAATATATTCTTTATTCATTAGATTCATGTTAAACCATTTGTAAAAAGTATATGTAATAGGCAAATTAAATTTTGAAAGAGAGCTTTATTTTAAACAGCATACAACAATAACTCCTGTTTGGGGACATTCAAATGAGCGAACAGTAAGGTGTGTCATAGTTATCATGCATTCCCTTGAAAAGAACGTGAGAGAGTGTGAAAACAAAACACTACACGAAATATGGCATTGGGACTATCATTTTTTCCAACGAAGAATTTATAAGAAAGCTAGCTCCATTTTGTTTATGAAATAATAAAATTCTTGTGTTCACACTCTGTGTTTCAACACCTCTTCCGAAATCTTACGAGCATCTCTTCCCAGACCGGGATTCGAGCCAAGGACCAAGAAGACGTGCGTGGATAAGGGATTATTCCAATTTCCGATACAGTTACGCTAATCCTTCATTACTCGCCGACACTAGATCAGTTCTCGTTTACGCACACACACAAAGAATTGTGTAATTTTTCAGACGTTGATTAATAAGTTTAGTTTTGAGATATTATTCCACATTAGAGTAGAGTGCTTAGAGATTTTGAACATTTGTTTGAAATGTCATACCCGGTAAGTTTAGAGAGTTTGTTTAAAAAATACTATAAAACGTCATTAATTGTTGTTTGTGATGCCTCTACCCATTAACTAAAGCAACTTCAAATAATAAAGGCGAGAGAAACTTTACAAACTAACCCTGTGGTTAGGATGGACATGTTTAAACCATTCATAAATTTCTATGGAAAGGGGACTGAGGGGAGGGGAATTATTAAATTATGAGCCAAGGTTTCTTTTATCATACAGAAAGGCGGCATATTACAGTATAGTCGGGGGGTCTCCTTCTAGTATTGGTTTGTTATTTTTATATTATTAAATTAAAACAATCAAGGCTTTGTAAGCCGTGGAATATTTTTTTGTAATGTGTGGGGTTGGTTGTTGAATTTACCTCGCACTGGAAGCAACAAACACACGGGTTATTGGCGACAGTCCGGGATCCATCGCAAAGGGAAAGATCCGAGGGCGATACTTGGGTAATTTTGAGCCACGGTCCGATGACGAGGTGAACACCTGAGTTTACCCACTCTCCGAAGTTTTACACCTAACCAAAATTCGAAAATTTGAGGCCACGACAGTTTTAACGTGCACGAGTCCCCACCTGCACGACGGTCTTTTAGTTAGTTGGAATTCCCAACCCTCCGTTTGCTAATCCGCGACTCTTATCAAACAAGGTTACCGCGGCCCCTACAAGGCGTGCTATGATAAAGAAACTGTGTGTGTTTCTAATACTTTTAAAAACCTTCTCGTAGTCGCATGGTTAGCCGTGTTACACATTTCCAATGAGAAGACAGATAATTTGTTTTGGCATCCCGTGAACTCGACAACACTAGATCAGTTCTTGATTACGCAAACTCACAAAGAATTGTGTAATTTTCCCAGACGTTGAGTTATAAATTTAGTTTTGAGATTTTATTCCACATTGAGTTTTGCTTAAAGATTCTGTACATTTGTTTAAAATCTTACTTCCGGTAAGTTTAGTTTTTTTTTAAAATACTATAAAACGTCATTAATTTGCGATGTCTCTACCCCTTAACTAAAGCAGCTCCAAATAATAAATGCGAGAGAAACAAAACTTAAATCAAGCTCTTGCACATTTTCTCAGACGGTTGTGGGGCACACACACAAAAATCCATTCCATTGTTAGCACGTGCTTTGCATTAGTTTCTCAGAGACATTCGTTTCTACCTTGTGACCGCGATTTCGCAGTTCCATGTTGCTACCAATGGTCACTTACGTTAGTCCTGTATGGGGATTTCCTGCGCTGAAACTCACGTGAAAGAACAGCATCACTCCAAAACATCACCCTTCGAATAGCTACAGACAGCCCATTATTCTACCGCAATATAAAAATTAGGGAATAACTAAACATGTACGCGAGATCAAAGAGTTTATAATTAAACTCAATACCAATTTCTACGCAAAACTCTCCAACCATAATAACGAAGCTATACTCCAAATCCCAGATACGACTACCGCAGAAAAAAAAGTTGTTCAACAAACGAGATCCACTCTAAATAAATCAAATTGATGTTTGTTCATTCCTTTTCCTCTCCAAAATTGATTCAGAGTATGCCCTGATTTTTCACGTTCTGCCCCTCAGGGCTCAGTAGCACCGTCCGGATGTACAATTGGAATCTTTCCCAATGGGGTTTCAGAAGATTTCCCAGAAAAGTGTCTACTTAGGTCAGCCGTCCAGCCTTTTGTCAAGACAGCTGCGGACATCCATCCCCGTAGGCAATAGCTCATTCTTCCTGCACAGAAGTTCCAAATTTCGTGTCCTGTAATGAGACCCCCCCCCCTATGTGAGGGGTCCGGATCTTAGGAGAGATAAAGATCCCAACCCCGGCTTTCCTGTCTTTGTTAGCTCTAGTTGCATTTGCTCGCTGCTTTGCACCGGGATCTCTCGTCTAGACTAGATTAGAATTTAGGTTGGTGGTTAACTGGTTATTATAGTTGCTTGCTCGTTTTCAACTACGTACGATGCGAACTGAAGCGTATGTAACTAACGGTTAGATAAAAACATAAAATTGTTATATATATACATCAATTTTATACATAATTATACATATGGTTTATACACTGGGCTGTACTGAATAAAAATAATACTGTCAATTTTTAATTTCTAAAATGGACAGTTAATTTTTATGACTGTTTTCAATAGTAGTGATCAATTAACAAAATTTTGTATTATAAAACCAGTTACATATAAACAGATGGGGCATGAAATTTCGTTTTATTTAATTTTGGCTTATGAATGGACGAGGATTGGATTAGATGTTAGGGTTTTAAGACGCAAGGATCATATTTGTCCAGACAACATCAAATAAATGAAAGTACATGTGAATTTTTACAAATGCAGATGAAAGAAATACTCCCGGAGTAGGTTACAGTAATCAAACCAGCATCGCCTACAACTCCTAGTTTACAAGAACAGTGGGTAAATTACTAAGCCACGGTGCAACCCAATGCTATGGAAGGGAAGGGAGGTCTATAGGCACAGAACACACAAAAGAGGCACAATAAATCTGTGTCAGAACTGATGAAATATCAAAACTATATTTGTTCAAATTCAATTCTAATAGGTTCTTCGAATTCAATTTTAAAATAAAAAGTATTTCGATAATTTAAGAAATTTCTACAGAAATATTATTAATGGATCAAAGTGTTGCATATTTGAAGATATAATGACAGTGATTGGAAATTTTCCCTCCCACTCGCTCAGATTTCACTATTTGTTTTTGTATAAAATTATAGTGTTTGGGGGAGTGCTTCTTAGACAAGCTAAGATGTTTATTTTGGATTTCATTTCTTTATGGCCATTGTTTAGAGTGTCCACAGAAAAAGTATTGAAAAATCAAAACAAATCCTTAACGGCAATACTTAAATGTTTGATGCCGTCATAGTAGTGTTAAAAGTAAACTTCTCCATTTGAACAGCTGAAAGAACATCGGATTAGCAATGGAATAAATAGAAATTAAATCGAAATCAGAATATTTAACTTCGAGAGTTATCGAAAATAAGTATCAATTCGATTTTTATTTTGAAGTAATGATGCAGTTAGTTTATTTCTAGTCAAGATACCTTTATCTTGACCTTTAGGTCACAGTTAAAGGGTAGCACACGTTGATGGATGGTCCCAACGTGGGAAAATTATTAGGGAATCCCAAATATATATATGTATTTTGTAAGGTGAAGCTATGTAGAAAGTGTGGCCACTGAATATGACACATGTCTATTATTGCAGTAAGGCCTGACACCTGCTGAAAATGTTTGAAGGGGTCCTATAGATTTAACATTTTACATTTGAAGGTAATGACACAGACCAAAGAAAAGCATATATGAAATGATACGCTCTTGCTCTACTCACAATACTATTTCATTGCAAACAGCCTATGATGCCTCATCTTGAGGGCGACCCCATGAAAAAGCATGGGATTCAAATTTTATCAATGACAAATTTGAACAAGTAACAGTGCAAATAAACGATCTGGGAGTGTGTACAATATAACATTTTAAGTAATTACTGGGACAATAGTAGTTATTTTTTGTTTAACCCTCCAAGTGTGTGTGTGGTGGGGTTTCGAGCAGATATCTCGTTCATCATCAATAGTTAATTAATTTTGCCAATGACGATAGATTTGACGAACTGACAAATTTTGAAAATGACGCCTTCAACAGCTGACCACTTTTTCTAGTGGCAAGAAACCTCGTCCATCAAGAGCTGATCAATTTTGCTAATGACGAGATATCTCTTCCATTAAGAGCTGACCAATTTTGCCAATAACGAGTTATCTTGTAATCAAGATATTGTATTACCTGTATTTTTGGATAGGAGATCAAGATCTGAAGAGTTTTCTTACAATGATGAAATTTTTCGTCCGTCAGTCGGTTTTGCTACTAACGAGGTACCTCATTGAGCAATCGCCAGAAGGGTTGAGTGTGTACATCTCCCTACCCATGTTATCCATGCCTTTCTGCATAAACTATAAAAATATTGGGATTGGGCAAGGAGTTTGGACCTCTTAAATTTGTACCGCTGTCGCCGGATACAATGGCTTTACGACCTATTGAGTAAAGTCATCTCTATGTTTGGCTATTCATATTACCCGTATATTTGCAATACTCATTTATTTCATAATTAATTTGATGAGGCCGATCCCATCAATGAAAGGTAGCCCTGTTGGATAAGCAACGGATTAGCAAACTTTGAGCTGCGAATTCGAAACTTGGTCCAGTCTCAGACCGTCATCTACACGTTAAATCTATCGTGGCTGAAATGTCCTGGCTTGGTATGGAAGTTTAGAGAGTGGGGTGCCAGCTCAAGTGTTGTCATCATTACAAGGCGTTATCGTTGGACTTTTCCTTCGGGATAACGGCCGGACCGTCGCCAATAGGTCGTTGAGTTGCTTCAGAGCGACGTTAATTAACTACCCACCTATCCATCCATAAAGATATTGGTGAGGCAAAGGGGTAGGGTCCCTAGGGTAGGCGTCCCTGCTGTTGACGTAAGAACATCAGGTCAGATTTGATCTAAGCGGATTAACAACCCGAGGGTTGCGAGTTCAAATATTGGGATTGGGAATTTACTCAAATCTCTACCCAACTAAAGACTAGTAGACGTAGGGGCTGGTAAATGTTAAATCTGTGGCCTCAGATGTCCTCACATTGGTATGGTGTCGAAGTTTGGAGAGTGAGGTACCAGCTTAGGTGTTGTTCTCGTCTTCTGACCGTGGTTCAAAAGGACGAAGCGTTGTCCTAGAATCTTTCCCTTCGGGATTGATCCTGGAACATCGTCAATAGTGCGTTGCTGAAGTGAGACATTAATTAACCTCATATTAGGTTTATATATCATATACAAATTGTCGAAATCTCTCTCGGGTGTATGAATTGTCAAATTAATTGTCGTCATAAAACTCTAGACATAAACATTTGTAATTTTTTCAATTCTTGTTTCATTCACGCAAAAATGTTCCGGTTTTTGGTTTAAAAAACAACACCAGTGCTGTTTTTAAAACTATTTGAGACTTGTGGAATGTGCTTTACTTCCATGTTGCGGTGTTCCTTCTGAAGTAACAGAACGTGTTTTGGAATCAATTTTATATTTAATTTCATGTTAGCTACCTTTCTGGCGATTCAATAATGGCCTGAAATCAAAGAAAATAAAACTGATTATTTTCTCGCAATTTTTCAAGAAATAGAAATAAAACATTTAATAATTAAGTGGATGCAAAACATATTCATACCCCCAAGAAAGCATGTAAGTTTTTTTTTTTTTAATATTAAACACTTACCTGTCCGATAGTGAGGCATAAGTTAATGGAGGACTTACATCAGCGTTCTTATAAAACTCGCGATTTCTCGTTATTTCTGAAAATGAAGAATTTGGTCTGATTAAATAATTGTATCGTTTCTTAGCTCGTAGTACCGTTTGAACACAAAACGCAAAAAAAAGGGATTGTAATCTACTTATATAAAAAAAGGATGTGTTTGTGTATATTTTCCATACAAATCTACTCCGTTTGACTAATTCACACCAAATTTTTCACATTTATACTTTAGAATACTGAAGATAATGAGACGTTCCGCCACCCTAAAAGTGTTAACATTTTTACCAGTCTTATACTAAAAACTTATACAAATGACCTTTAAACCCTCTGCATACGAAAGCGCCCGAGAATCTATTTCCTTTCGTTACGGGGGACAGGAAAAAAGAATGTTGTCGGATTCCCAACAAGACGCCTGAATCCCTTAAGCGTTTCTTTCCCCTTCTTCTCCAGGCCTTCAAGGAAGAGGGCATGTTTTGCGGTCACTGTTGATCACATCTAGCTGCGGGATACCGATACTCAATGGTGCCAATTTTTAGACTGGTGTCATCCAAATTGAAAATGGAAGATAGTGAATTTTAGTTTTAAAACGAAGGATAAACGTTGACGAATTTCTTAATTTGCAAATTTGCTTCGGCTATAACTTTTAAATACTTACGCTAAAAGCACGTGGTTATTTTAAATTTGACATTAAGATCAGCTTCCCCACTAGTGAAATTTAATTTCTGTGAACGGGAAATAGTATCATCACAAGGATTACTGGTTTTGAAATGTCACAATTATTATTTTTTTTATGAAATGCTTTTTATATTGTGGTTAGTAAATTTGCTCTTAAGTTCAGCCAAAAAAGTTTTTGTGGATGAGACAAATTTTAACGAACTGAATTTTTCCCTTGGTTGACATAATATTCTCTCTCTATATATATAATTCTCTTACGTGGCACGCGCCGATCAGCCGGTATAGTGAATACAGGTCCGGGCATGGATGTTTGTAATCGTATGGTGTAGAGGCGGCTGGTGCAACTTAAATCTGTCGTGGCCGAAAATCCTCACGTTGGGTTGGTGTGGAAGTTTGGAGAGTGGGGTGCCAGCTCAGGTGTTGCTTCGTCATCTGACCGTGGTTAAAAATTACGAGGTGTTGTCCTCGGATCTTTCCCTGAAGGGATTGATCCCGGACCGTCGTCAATAGCCCGTTGCCCAAATTTATGTTTGAAAATATATTTTTTGGAATATCATATTTTGTAAACAAACCCTTCTACTAGGACACGTATCTTCATAGAACATCAGCCAATTATAATATTGCTCCATCCTGATTGTCGTGTCTTTTAAGAATAATCGTATAATTGACAAATGGATAATGGGTAATTTTAGTTAACGTCGTACTAGAGCAACACAACGGGCTATTGACGACGGTCCGGGATCAGTCCCTTAAGGGAAAGATTCGAGGACAACACCTCGTAATTTTGAACCACGGTCAGATGACGAAGCAACACCTGAGCTGGCACCCCACTCTCCAAACTTCCACACCAACCCAACGTGAGGACTTTCGGCCACGACAGATTTAAGGTGCACCAGCCGCCAACATCCATGCCCGGACCTGTATTCGAACCAGGAACCTTCCGATTTTGAGGCTAACACCTTAACCACTATACCAGTTGGTCGGCTAATTGACAAATAGTGCTAGTTAACAAAAACTGTCATGTTTGAGCGTGGTATTTTTTTAATACTTTGGCTAAAATACTTTTTGATCTGACTTCGTAAATTCGATATCAATTAACATATTTTACGCAAGGAAACTCGTAGTTCGGCCAATTATTTTTTGCTTACAAAGTTTTGGAAACAATATTTGTAAAATATTTCGAAACCAGGATTAAACATATAAGTTATAGATCAGAAAGTGTTAAACTGATTTCCACATCACCCAGGAGGTACAGTTTATTGAAGCGTTACCCCTTTGATAAGTCGCAAAGGCGGGTTCCCCAGGAGGCATATTTCCTTTGACTTGTTTTATATAATAATAAGTTTTTTTTTTTTTTTTTTTTGCAATTTTATGAGTTGATTAGTGCGTTTTTTATAGACTCTCTTCGAAACAGCTTTTACAGAAGCATTTCTGGCAAATTTCACACTCCCATGTGCTCTCTACATATCTGTTAGAAGACGTTTTTATTTCTTTTTCACGGCATAGAACACACTTTCTTTTACGACCATCTATTTTTCTCCTCTTATGTATGTGTGGGGTAGAAGAAATAAATGTGTTTTTTCTTTTTTTACTCGAATATTTTTTGTCGATATCGGAGATTAACTCTAATTTAAAATCGTAAAGAGATTTGCACTTCTTAGGGACCGGCATGCTTGTAAGATTTTGCAAAATATACGCATTATTAACAGCTGTATCTAGAAGGAAGTGAAATAAATACTTCCACCATTTTGAGGATTTTCTCGATGTAGTGTAATATTTCCTTTTTTGATCAGCTAAATCCACTCCACCCTTATGCTTGTTGTACTTGAGAAAAGCGACAGGGCAAACTTTATCTTTTTTAACAGAATTTTGCCTTCTTTGCACAATACCTGTTTCGTTTTTTGAGTTTGTGGAGAGCATAAAAACACTTTTTTTGTCCATCCACGCCGTGCAAAGTAAGTTCAAATTAGTTTTACTTTGGAAAACCTTTATATTTTTTTCCTCAGAAAGTTTTAAGGCCTTGATGTTACTGGGCAAATACTTTTTGTTTACGTTCAGCGTGCCGCAAGCATAATGTCCTATTTTTACTAAATCTATAATCAAAGGAACACTGCAAAAAAACCGGTCAAAATATATATCATGGCCTTTATTCTTCAGAGTACTAATCAAATGAGTGACCACATCGTATCCAAGTCCTTTCGAGGACTTTGGAATGTTACCCATCTTTCCAGCATACAGTTCAAAATTTAAAACATAGCCGGATTTTGATGAACAAAGGAGCCACATTTTCAGACCTCGCTTGGCCGGTTTTAAAGGCATATATTGAACTATGCCCACTCGGCCCTTAAATTTAATTAAGGCTTCGTCAACGCAAACTTCTCTAGGAGCATTGAGATGCTGAGAAGATTTGCTTTTCAATGTAGAATACAGAGGTTCAACCTTCTGTACGTAAGAAAACTCGGCATTCTCTCTTCCAACTTCCTTCTCTCTATCTGAGATATGAAAATAATGCAAAAATTTAAAAAATCTATCTCTGGTCATCAGTTTTTTTATCATCATGTTACCTAATATTGGATTCTGCGACCAATAGTCAGAAAGCCTAGGTAAATGTGTGTGTGTGTGTGCTACACTCATAACAAGAAAAATTCCGAAAAATCTCCACATTTCATCAATCTTTTCGATAGGTTGCCAATGTTTGTCCTCACCTCTTTTCTTTGCACAGAAAATTGCATATTTATTTGTGTTTGCTTGAACAACTTCAAGTAATTCATCCGAAATTAGCAACTTTAAAAAATCCAGTGCTGATGAATCCGTTGGCAAATTATGCACAGGTCCTGTGTGATGTACAAATTTCGTTTCCTCTATGCATTCACCTCGAACGTCCTCTAACCAGTCAACATTAAAATTAAGCATTGATTCATCAATGCTTTCACCAACATTAATTTCACATTCCCTCTTATCATCTTCTTGATATAAACTGCTATTTAAAACACAGTTTACTTTCTCAGTACTTTTAGAATCATCATCATCAGATTCAAAAAAAATCTGATTCATCAGTATCTTGAAACAAAATTGCTTCAATTTCCGCTTGGGTCAGCGATTTGGTTTTGCGAGACATAATACTAACGAATCAAATCCGGATTTATGTCAAGCCCATTAATTGAAAATATTTAAGGCTAATAATATTTTCCGAAATAGGAAGAGTCTTGAAAAAGACTTTTTTAAACGAGAACAGAATTCAAAGCAAAACCTGAAAGCAGGGAGTGAAGATAAAGCTCGTCTGATCAGAGTGAAAACACAGTCCAGACTGTTGGTAGCAGCCAGCAGCTAAACGTTTCAAATGGGACAAAGCATGAGAAAAAGTCAAGAACACAATTGCATATACAATGGTGCACATAAAAATTCCCACGTGAATCCGTATAAACTGGTTCTGTGTCGCGGAACATCATGCTTCCGAAAGATAAAGGACAACTTCTTGAGTAGTTTTGGACCCCCTATGGCCCATACAAAGGAGATGATCAAGTAGAGTGACAAGGTGATACGCCTCCTAGTGGAAAGCACTAATCTCGGGCACTTTCGGGCGCTCTCCGTATTCTGCTTGTCCGGGCGCCTCTCGTAACGAAAGGTTGAATTGATATTTCGAGGCTTCGTATGCAGAGGGTTAAGGAGTGATTAAACCAAAAGCTGATTCGTTACATACCTGTCTTTAAAAATTCTTTAACACCCCATGCTAGCAGGTGACTAAATTTTTTTAAATCTGAATTCCTCAAATCAAAAGTGTGTAGTTTATTTTATCTCTGCCATATACTACCATTTAATTATAAACCTTTCAGTTTCAGATAAGAAGCAAAATATGTTTCAAGATAAATTTGTCGCATAATGCCTCAATGGGATACAGCAGAGTTGACGTCTGTCTGTCCTCTATACAGATCTACACGGTTTGACCAGTCCACTCCAAATTTGGAAAACACTTATTCTTCATAACTCTGGGGGTGACGTAGGCAACATATTAACCCCAGTTCTATTTGACCTAGGTGTTCAGTGGGATTTAAAAACAATTCGAAATCCTCATCCTGTAGAAAACATTGGCTCTTATATATTAACCCCTGTTCTATTTTTCTTAGGTTTTGAGAGGGGTAAAACAATTTCTGTGATCCAAATTGGAGTAAAATATTAAAGATATATAAATAATATATATATATATATATATCACAATTCGACCAATTCACAGCAAATTTGGAACACTCATTATTTGACTACTGTGCTTAACACATGCTATATACAGTTGCAGATTTAGGGGGGCTATAGCCAAAAGCTGCTCTAAGTTTACTTTCTAAAATAACTTATTCAATTTGAAGCTTCACACTATTATGTGAAAAATCATTATTGCCTTTGTATTTCTGAAAAGGTGCTACATGCAAAATATAAAACCTACTGAATATACCACCAACTAATAATAATCAGCAAGCTGTCTGCTCCCTTAATCAAATGAGGAAATAATATTCCTAGTAGTATGTAATGTGTGAAATGATCAGATGTTTATCAATGTTGCACTTCTATTATGATTATCTGAACCAAAAGAAATTCATTATTGATGACATATGAAATGATCACCAAAAACAAACATCATTTAGTTATCAGGAAACATAACAGTTGTTTTGATGAAAAAGTCAACAATGTGAATTGATAATCATGAGGGAAATTCTTTACAGGCTCAGGTGAATTGCTCCTGAATTTGCAAAATCTTTTACTAGCCATCTTAACTAAAGGAAATTTATTATTCATAAATACAATGATACAAAGCTCTGGAGTTGCATCCTGAAAAAGAAAAATTCCTTCTGTTTACCCTTATCCTGAAAGAGAAAAATTAATTATGTATCCTCTTTTGCATAAAAATACAATGATACAAACTTTTCCAACATAATCCTAAAAACAAGAATTGTTTCTTTTTGCACACTGATTTTTTTAATAATTACACTCAAGTAGTTGCCATGCTTTTCACCTACCTTAATTTTAAGGGCATATCTTGAATAGCTACATCTCGAATTTCCCCATTTAAAACGCTGTCTTGTCTTCTCAACATTTAATGAAACTAATTTATTGCTAGATGGGCAATCAGTAGCTACAGAGTTTAGTTCTATCTATCTGGTTAAAGTGAGGAGAGCATGAAATTAATCAATCTCCCAGAAGATTTAAAGCTTTTACATATATGATTTTTCTATAATTGAATGGAATCTTTGTAATTTTGAGCAGAAGTTGTACCGCAGGGTTCATAAAAATGAAACTTTTCCAACCAATAGAACCCAGATTATTTTCATTTAAAGGTATAAATAAATATTCATTATGAGCAAATTGATCTCCAGCCAATTGAGATAATATTTCATTAGTCTTGTAGATATAATATGTTTCTAAGCACCTGGCAGCTGAGGAATTCGTGCCACAAAGAATCATAAAAATCCATCAATAACACTGTCAGGAAAATTTGAGACTCCTCAACCCTGGAATGCTCTGACAAAACAGTGATCCTACCTCCAAGGTTCTTTCTACTGGAAGTTGGAAGGCTATATTGTTATATTGCAAACTAGGAAGTTTAGTGAAAAAAAGTGAACTTGTTATATATCCAAGCCTCATCTAAAGAATGAATATGGAAATAACGTTACACAGTTAATAATATTTTATGTACAATATTATAGAGATTAATACCTGCATTGAACAGAACCGTCTGTAACAATTGTAGAAATCAGTTCAACAGCCTTCCTTGGGCTTAGGTGGATCACAGATTGAATTAAACTCTCAGATGAATAATTGAGATGTAAACTGGGCAGCCTTACCATACTACCTTTCCAAGTGACTGGGATTTGCTATACTACCTTTCCAAATGACTGGGCCTTGCCGTACTACCTTTCCAAATGACTGGGATCTACAAAAAGAAATATTTTGCTTCTTTTGGCAGTAGAAAAACATCCTGTGGTTTAGAAGATAATTTTTTGTGCCATACTACCTTTTCAAGTGTACCTTTCCAATGACTGGGATCTACAAAAAAAATATTTTGCTTCTTTTGGCAGCAGAAAAACAGCCTGTGGTTTAGAAGATAATTTTTTGTGTTCACTTTCTGAAGAAAAGGTCTCATAGCTTGTTTTTCAAGGGAGAGAGAGAGGTAGTTATCGGTAGATAATATAGCTGAAATCACAATGCACGTCTCTTGAATACAGTTTATTATGTTTTGCAACAGTTCCTCAAATTTTGAGAAGCATTTCTCAAGGCAATCATAGGTGTTATTGGTACCTACATGACCCATAATCAAGTCACGATTCTTTCTTTTCCGTTACATCCTCAATGGTGATTCCTGGAAAAGCTAGAATATATATTACATTACCATGTCATTGTGATGGTAAATACTGATTTTTCCGTAATGATTTCTGATTACTCCGTATTTGACCATCGAATCCACACCAGTAATTAAAACCTTCATAGTTAAGTTACACTATAATTTTTGGACAATTTACAGGTAGAAAGAGCAATTAAGAGAAGGGCAGAAACTAGTCAAAAACACAACAAAGCGAAAAGTAAACAATATTTGAGAACTGACAAATACAAGAAATACAGATTACACAAAAATTAATATCATAAACAAAATAACTTTTAAAATAACGAAATATTTTGTGAAAAAAGGATAAACGATTCCAGGCAAGCTTCGCGATATCAAGGAGCGTAATCAAATCCACCGACAGGCACTGAGCGACGAGCATCGTGAGCGACTGGCGTGATTTTCCACTACAATGCATTCCAAAATCGAAATTGGCTTAAAACGAATTGGCTCCCATGCCAAAAAAGTTTTTGAGCCAAAACCGCAAAATCTATAGCAACCTCCGAAATTCTATAGCAACCTAGTGTGCCCCTAGGCGCTGCATTTTCGCACCCAAAAGAAACTTTCACAAAAAGAAGTTGGCGCCTAAAAAACTAAGATATTACCTGACCTTGTTCTGAATGCAAAAAAAAAAAACATAGTTCAGCTACTGTTACTCGCTTATACATATTTCTGTGTGATCTATCTAGAACAATTTTAGCATAGCAAACGAACAATAAAATACACAACAGGATATAAAGGAATGAAATACTTTGGTAAAATAAGCAACTTAACAAGAATTTTCATTTGCCTTCCTAGGAGTAAAATTGATTGTTTAGCATTCATAAACAAGCTAACTCAACGTAATTCACCATTTAGAGTAGCAAATGAATGGATAATATTACTTATTTTATTCATTATTGGAGCTAAATCACACAATTTTTCACCATTTAGTGTAGCAAATAAACAACAAAATACACAATAGGATACGACAATATTTTTTTTTATAATTCAAAAATCTTTACAGGGAAAGTGTTAGTTTCAGGATATGTTGATTTAAATCAAGTTATTTTTGTATACAAAATATCATTATTAAAATCAAACTTTTAAATTTAATTTTCTTTTCTGTATTAAGTTCACAGTGAGTATCACACAAAAGCATTCCAAATTTGCAAAAATATGTTTATAAATGTTGACATAAAACCGGTTATAATTCCGGTTAGTTTAGCATTCATAAACAAGCTAACTCAACGTAATTCACCATTTAGAGTAGCAAATGAATGGATAATATTACTTATTTTATTCATTATTGGAGCTAAATCACACAATTTTTCACCATTTAGTGTAGCAAATAAACAACAAAATACACAATAGGATACGACAATATTTTTTTTTATAATTCAAAAATCTTTACAGGGAAAGTGTTAGTTTCAGGATATGTTGATTTAAATCAAGTTATTTTTGTATACAAAATATCATTATTAAAATCAAACTTTTAAATTTAATTTTCTTTTCTGTATTAAGTTCACAGTGAGTATCACACAAAAGCATTCCAAATTTGCAAAAATATGTTTATAAATGTTGACATAAAACCGGTTATAATTCAGAAAAGGGTAAATTTTAATTACACAAAAACAGAATGTAAATAAAAAAATCAACAAACACACAAAATGCATTATGAATAGAACACAATTGTACAGAATTCTGAATACCACATGTTTCTTAAATTTAAGAACGATTGATTTTGCTTAAATAAAAAATGCGAAAACTAACACACTGAAAGATTTTTAAAAATTAGTTATCTTGGGCGAATAGTCTTAAAATTAAATAGAACGATTTCATTTTTTCTTCCTTCAATTGGGTTTTAAAATAAGTGTTATTAATTTTACTTGATTGTAAAACGAGATTTTAAAAATGGCAAATAATCCACATTAGTAGTTTAAAAGTTATGATTATATATTATGAAAAACAAAAGCAATTTACCCTTTCAACGGTTTTTACAGGCGGTAAACTTGAACAACGGCTTTTCTATTGATGATAGTACAGTATTTTAATTAACATCGCACTCACTGTGAGCATTTGAGCAACACAACTAGATATATGTGACGGTTGGGGATCAACCTTTTCTGTTGATGGATAGTACAGTTTTTAAATAATTATTAAAATGATGCAAAGAATATTCAGCTGTATGACGCTTCAAGAAGTCTGCCGAATAGAAAATAAAAAATGGCTTCCGCTCTGGCTCTGAATGAAACATTTCAAACTCCGCCCACAATTAGGGACAGGCTTCCCCACTGGAGCGCTATATGTCATGGCTTCAGTGAGCCCTTTGTATACTACTTCTCTGTGATATGAACCACGTAGTAAATAATAACTTCATCACAATCTGATATTTTTACACCAAAATTCAAAAAACTAGAATACAAGCAAGGATGGGTTGGATATAGAGGGTTGACAGTACACAATAATTGCTTAGGAAAACTAACAGGGTCTAAATTACAGGAGACAAACAATACAAAGGGAAAGTGCAATATAAGGGTGAAAAATAGCTAAAAGTATTTTATTGTGATGCAGTGTGAGAAATAAAATGGATGAGCTCAGGGGAATTTCACAAGCAGAGGATATAGATATCATTGGGATAACTGAAAGTTGGGCAAGGAATGAAGATGCACAAATTTTAGAATTGAGTGGATTCACAATGTTTAGTGAGGACAGAGTGAATAGGAAAGGGGGGTAGGGTTTTGATTTATGAGAGAATTATTAAACTGTACGGAAATAAAGGTAAACAGTAAAACTGAGGGTATAGAATCAGTCTGGGTGAAACTGAATACAGACAAAGGCAAGGGACTAATTCTGGGTAATATATGTATATATAGACCTCCTGTTTGTAGTGAAGTGCAGGAAAAGGGTATGTGCAATCTGATAAACGAAGCATGTCAAAAAGGAGAATTACTTTTAAAATGGGGGACTATAATTATCCAAATATTGACTGGACAAACAATCTAGCTACAAATGGGAAAGAGGCAGAATATTTTAAATTGATACAAGATTGTTTTTTGTACCAGATGGTGTATGAGGATACTATGGACAATGCAATATTGGATTGGATTTTCAGCAATGATGAAGATAGGGTGCAGGGTTTGGTTATAGGTGAGCCACTGGGAGAAAATGATCATAGAAGTATCAGATTATGTATAAATTTTCAGTCAGCATACACAATCAATAGGATAATTCCAAATTTCAGAAAGGTAAATTTTCATAGGATAAGGGAAGAGTTAAAGGAGACATTCTAAAGGGCCTAATAGCACCGCATCATTTTGAACAATGGGAGGAATTCAAGAATAAGTTAAACAGAGTGTTAAAAAACACGTAACGTTCAGGAAAAAAGGAAAATCTAGAAACTTGCTCCCTATGTGGTTTTCAGGGGAAACACACAAAGCTTTAAAGTTAAAACAAAGAACATACAGGGTATATAAAAGCACTGGTAATGAAGACACCGAGCAAAATCTCCCAGTTGCCAGCTTCGCTCTAGTCACCATCGCACCAGTGCCGTTCCTGATCTACCAGCCACCCAGAAGTCCATGCATATTCTTTGGAGACGACCAACCAGATGTTCGCCGGTGGCTCAAGGACTTTCACCGAATCGCCAGCTATAACCGTTGGGACGAACAGATGTGTCTGGCAAACGTCATATTCTACCTCGCCGGAATAGCTCGACAATGGTTTGATAACAATGAGGACACTTTTAGTGATTGGACTTCGCTCAGGAATTCCCTGAACAACACGTTTTGTCAAACAGATGACATAAAGCGTCAAGCTGAGAGACGATTGGTTACACGTGCTCAACAAATTGGCGAGACGTCTGAATCATACATCCAAGACGTACTCGCTCTATGCCGAAAAGTTGATCCTTCCATGCCAGATATCGAGAAAGTAGCCCATCTCATGACGGGAATTGCAGAGGACTTACACCAGATCCTGTTGGTTCAGGACTATGAGACCGTCGATGCTTTTGTGAAACGCTGCCGTCAAATAGAAAGCCTCCGACGAAGACGTATCACCCGACCAAGATTACAGAGGCTGCCAAATGTTTCTTCAGTTTCGGCCGAAACAGACATTGGTGATATAAGATCGCTGGTACGAACAATTGGCAGGGAAGAGCTTCAAAAGCTCTTGCCGGAAGTGCAAAACTACACGATCGACGACCCTGCATCACCAACGGACGTCGCATCTCTGGTCCGGGAAGAAGTTATAGAAGCTCTAGAACCACTAACATGTACAAGACGCAACGCCCCTCCCCAATTTTCAGTTCCAGTTAGGTCACAGCCAAGACGTGAGGCCAGAAACAGCGCCGTTCCACAGCGTAAGACAGACCTGTGGAGAGCTGACAATAATGTGCCTATCTGCTACCATTGCGGACGCCCAGGACACGAGCTGAAGTACTGTAGGGAGAGACGACAAATATTTGCAGATACAAGAGCCGTCAGAACATCTAACCCTCGACGAGAAATTGATACCGAGTCCCTACACAGCTTTGACGACAACTATGCACAGCATGTAAAGCCTACTTCTTCCAGTTTCAGAAGTAGTTCACCATACCCTCGCCGCTCCTTCAACCGCCGACAGTCACTGTGATATTCCTCCTTTCCAATAACCAAGCACGTGATTGTAAACAAATAACAATTTAATTAAACGATTATAAGACAGATACAAACGAACATTATTTCATCCGGTGCAGTACATCGCATCTCAAAAACAAAAACACAACCTCTTTCAAGCGAGGCAAGTATCCGACTGCCAATTTCTCTATGGCAACCCTTCCACGCAGGGAGGTTAGTCGCCAAGAACTCTTCTAAAATGATCGCTAACAGCGGCCAGATATCACACCTTCCCGCCAAGATGGGGTTTTATCTACAAATTAAAATTTCATCTGATAACGAAATTGGCCTCTGTTGCGATCGTTTTACCTCTAGTTTTGCAAAATATGAAATAACTATATCTTAAAATATTATTTTAGAAAAAAAATATTAAACAGATCAATACACAAAAATACAGTTTCGATATCAGTAGCAAAACACAAGCACAACTAAGTTGACAGCAGACGACAAAATAATATATGTATATAAACAAAACCTTTCTACTTAGACGAATAAAATTAAAAATAAAACATTTCTGTTTCTCTTAAATCAAAATAGACTCTCAGCCAACTTTTTGCTAGCTACACTTACTAAACAAAACTAACACTTATTACAATATGATAAACAGGAATAAAATTACATCATTATAGTAGCATGAAATCATTATTTTCCTACCAAATTTATGAACCAAAATTATTTATAGAAACTATAAGTACAAATTAACAAATATCTCAATGAAAGAAAATATCTCTTAGCTAACCACATATATTGAAATGAAATCATTGTACACAAAAGAAAATCAAGATAAATGTAAACAAAAACTGAAAGGATACTGAATAAATGTAATCCAAGGTTATGCAATAGTCCAAAAGTTTCACTTATCAAAGTTAATGCTAACTGTCACATTTACGCATCAGAAAATAATCTTGATAATGCATCCGCGTGAGGCATTTTAGATCCTGGGCAATGTGTTATTGTAATGTCATATTTTTGAAGAGCAAAAACCCAACGTTGTAAACGCGAAGATTGAGGAGCGCACTTCGTGAGATACGACAAGGGATTGTGATCGGTAAAAAGTTCTATTTTGGAACCAAAAACTAAAGTTTCAAACTTCTTTAAGCACCATACAATGGCATATGCTTCCCTCTCTATAGTAGACCACGCTTGTTGGGTTTTGTTTAACTTTTGGCTGCCATACGCTATAGGTTGGAGCTTTCCTTGAATATTTTGTGATACACAAGCAGCAACACCATACTGTGACGCATCTGTGTGAATTATGAATGATTCACTCATAACGGGAGTGTGTAGAGCAGGAGCTTTCATTAACGCAGACTTCAGCTTGTTGAACGCCTCGTCGTGTATATCCGACCACGGTAGGTTGTCAGGAACTTTCTTCTTTGTTAGTTCTGTCAGAGGTAAAGCTACTTCTGCATAACGAGGTATGTATTCTCGATAATAATTGCATAATCCAAGCATGCTTCTCAATTGTTTCTTGGTCTCAGGACTTGGTAGTTGAGAAATCGCTTCTCCGCTGTTTTGCAAATTAGACGATGGACTTCTACTTCCTAGGTCCTGAGCTGCACGAATTCTCGCTAATTCAAGTTCATGTTCTCGTTGTAACCGAAGTCCTTCTTCTTTCCTTTGATCTTCTGCTTCTTTCCTTTGATCTTCTGCTTCTTTCCTTTGATCTTCTGCTTCTTTCCTTTGATCTTCTGCTTCTTTCCTCCCGTCTTCTGCTTCTTTCCTTCCGTCTTCTGCTTCTTTCCTTCCGTCTTCCGCTTCTTTCCTTTGATCTTCTGCTTCTTTCCTTTGATCTTCTGCTTCTTTCCTCCCGTCTTCTGCTTCTTTCCTTCCGTCTTCTGCTTCTTTCCTTCCGTCTTCCGCTTCTTTCCTTCCGTCTTCCGCTTCTTTCCTTCCGTCTTCCGCTTCTTTCCTTCCGTCTTCCGCTTCTTTCCTTCCGTCTTCCGCTTCTTTCCTTCCGTCTTCCGCTTCTTTCCTTCCGTCTTCCGCTTCTTTCCTTCCGTCTTCCGCTTCTTTCCTTCCGTCTTCCGCTTCTTTCCTTCCGTCTTCCGCTTCTTTCCTTCCGTCTTCCGCTTCTTTCCTTCCGTCTTCCGCTTCTTTCCTTCCGTCTTCCGCTTCTTTCCTTCCGTCTTCCGCTTCTTTCCTTCTCTTTCCTTCCTCTTTCTTTCTCTTTCCTTCCTCTTTCCTTTGATTTTCTTCCTCTTTCCTTTGATTTTCTTCCTCTTTCCTTTGATTTTCTTCCTCTTTCCTTTGATTTTCTTCCTCTTTCCTTTGATTTTCTTCCTCTTTCCTTTGATTTTCTTCCTCTTTCCTTTGATTTTCTTCCTCTTTCCTTTGATTTTCTTCCTCTTTCCTTAGATTTTCTTCCTCTTTCCTTAGATTTTCTTCCTCTTTCCTTCGATTTTCTTCCTCTTTCCTTCGATTTTCTTCCTCTTTCCTTCGATTTTCTTCCTCTTTCCTTCGATTTTCTTCCTCTTTCCTTCGATTTTCTTCCTTTTTTCTTCGATCTGCTTCATCTTTCCTGCGATCCTCTTCCTCTTTCCTTTGATTTTCTTCCTCTTTCCTTTGATTTTCTTCCTCTTTCCTTTGATTTTCTTCCTCTTTCCTTTGATTTTCTTCCTCTTTCCTTTGATTTTCTTCCTCTTTCCTTTGATTTTCTTCCTCTTTCCTTTGATTTTCTTCCTCTTTCCTTTGATTTTCTTCCTCTTTCCTTTGATTTTCTTCCTCTTTCCTTTGATTTTCTTCCTCTTTCCTTTGATTTTCTTCCTCTTTCCTTCGATTTCTTCCTCTTTCCTTCGATTTCTTCCTCTTTCCTTCGATTTTCTTCCTCTTTCCTTCGATTTTCTTCCTCTTTCCTTCGATTTTCTTCCTCTTTCCTTCGATTTTCTTCCTCTTTCCTTCGATTTTCTTCCTCTTTCCTTCGATTTTCTTCCTCTTTCCTTCGATTTTTTTCCTCTTTCCTTCGATTTTCTTCCTCTTTCCTTCGATTTTCTTCCTCTTTCCTTCGATTTTTTTCCTCTTTCCTTCGATTTTCTTCCTCTTTCCTTCGATTTTCTTCCTCTTTCCTTCGATTTTCTTCCTCTTTCCTTCGATTTTCTTCCTCTTTCCTTCGATTTTATTCCTTTTTTCTTCGATCTGCTTCATCTTTCCTGCGATCCTCTTCCTTCTTTCGATCCTCTTCTTTCTTTCGATTTTCTACAGTTCAGTCCAAAATATCTTTGACAAATTCCGCATCTGCTAAGTATTCTTTGCTATTTAGTAGTTTATTTTTCAAGTCCACCAGCTTTAAGTTGCCGACAACTGGTTCACCGATTTCCATCAAAACCGTAACAATATGCTCTTTCTTCACGGATTTAAACATCTTTAGTTCAGATTTCGTTTCGAGTTCTTTCGATTTAGTCCAATCTCCTGGTTCCTCTGGTTCTCGAAAGAGAGCGTGTTGTGATGTTCCTCCTTTCCAATAACCAAGCACGTGTATGTAAACAAATAACAATTTAATTAAACGATTATAAGACAGATACAAACGAACATCATTTCATCCGGTGCAGTACATCGCACCTCAAAAACAAAAACACAATCTCTTTCAAGCGAGGCAAGTATCCGACTGCCAATTTCTCTATGGCAACCCTTCCACGCAGGGAGGTTAGTCGCCAAGAACTATCCTAAAATGATCGCCAACAGCGGCCAGATATCACAGTCACAGTCGCCTGTTCGCTGTTCCAGCCGTTCTCCACGACTACCAAATGAGGAAAACTAACTCAGGCGACCTGTCCAGGAGGTAAGGCCGCAGTTGAAGAAAATCCTCCGACGTATACTCCAACCAAGTTTAAAAAAACTTCCACCTATATCACAGTGTATGTACAATGTGTAAAAGCCCTTGTTGATTCGGGTGCCGATTACTCCGTCATATCTGAAGAATTACGCGTACAATTGAATACTCCTATGTTTACTGAGGATGGACCTATACTGAAAACTGCCTGTGGAAAATCTGTAGCCGCCTCAGGGCGCTGTGTATTAAAAGTAAACTTGAATGGGACTGTGAAACCGTTTGAATTTATGGTATTTCCACAGTGCAGCCAACAAATGATACTTGGATGGGACTTTTTCCGTGCCACTGATGCTGTCATAGATTGCGGAAATGAAGAACTTCAACTTGCAGAAATCCTTCCAGACAACCAAGTGTCAAGTAAATCAGATTGCTCTTGCTCCTTGTTTGCCGCAACAGATTACGTAATTGAAGCCAATTCGACAAAGCAAATATGTACTCTTAATCCAGAAATTCCAGAAGCAGATAAAGCTATGATTATTGGTAATAGAATTTTCACGTGTGAAAGAGCTGTCTATACCAGCCTCAATCGTTAACGTTGAAAATGGCTGTTGTAAAGTATGGGTTACAAATTTCTCTCGACGAACCCAACTGATACCAAAAGGAATGAACATAGCTTGCTTAACGACAGTAACAAACGATACAATTTGTTCTTTGAATGATGAAGATCGAGTAGGTTCTAAGAGACAATTCCAGAAGGCGATTAAAACGAGAAAAATTTAAAGAACAAATAGATACTAAGCTGACTGCTATTGAAGAAGACGAGTTATTGAATCTGCTGGAATAATTTAGTGACATTTTGGACTTTCACACGCAATTGAAGAAATCCAGTGGTAATTCTGTGAAACACAAGATCGACACAGGTGACAGCGTCCCAATCAAGCAGAGACCTTACAGTATATCAGCCACTGAAAGACGTGTGAATGGAGACGAAGTACAACGGATGCTAAAAGAAGACGTGATACAGCCATCAACCAGTTCATGATCATCTCCAGTCGTACTTGTGAAAAAGAAAAATGGTGAATGGCTCTTTTGTGTTGATTACAAAAGATTGAACAAGGTCACTAAAAAAGACAACTGTCCACTACCAAGCATCGACGACGCTTTGTATTGCCTAGCTGGTGCAAAACTTTTCTCCATGATGTATTTAAAGTCCGGCTACTGGCAAATAGAGGTTGATGATAAAGATAAGAGTCTTTGTAACGTCAGATGGTCTTTATGAATTTAAAGTAATGCCATTCGGATTATGTAACGCCCCCGCTACATTTGAACGAATGATGGACACGGTACTACTGGGCCTGAAGTGGAATACCTGTCTTTGCTACCTACATGACATCAATGTGTAGGCAATGAGTTTCTAAGAACATCAAATACGCGTCAGGAAAGTTTTGAAATGAATCCAAGAGGCCGGACTGACACTAAATTCCACCAAATGTTGATTTGGTAAAAATAAACTGACGATACTGGGACACCTTATTGATAAACATAGAATCTATTCCGATCCACAAAAGATAGCCGTTGTAAAGAATTTTCCTGTTCCAGAAAATATCGCAGATGTTCGAAGTTTTCTGGGCCTGTGCTCCTATTACCGACGATTTGTCAAAAAATTCGCTGATATTGCAAAACCCCTGCATGATTTATTGTAAAAAGATGTCAAGTTTTCTTGGAGTACTTCACAGAAGGAATCTTTTTTAACTCTGAAAAAATTACTAACAAGTTAACCTGTTTTGGGGCATTTCCTTCCAAATACAGAAACGAAGATACATTCAGACGCTAGTGGTTATGGCATCGGTGCAGTACTAATACAGATCCAAGATGATAAGGAAAGACCAATAGCCTACGCATCCAGGTCCCTGACAGTCGCTGAAAAGAACTATTCTACAACCGAAAAGGAGTGCCTTGCTGTCGTCTGGTCGATCAGTAAATTCAGACCGTATCTCTTCGGAAAACCCTTTACCGTAGTAACGCATCACCACTCTTTGTGCTGGCTAGCCAATGTTAAGGACCCATCTGAAAGACTTGCACCATGGGCTTTAAGGTTGCAGGAGTACGGCACCACCATAGTCTACAGAGCGGTCACAAACATTCCGATGCCGATTCACTGTCGAGAAAGCCTCTTCTCGAAACAGTAAACGAAAACGGTGATGAAATCCTCTTCCTTTCAGCCATCACAGATTACAGAAAATAGCAGCTAAAAGATAAGCAGCTGAAGTCCATAATTAAAATTCTTAAAAGAGGTGACGAATACCGAAGTTATCAACTGAGAAACGGTGTGGTTTACAAAAGAAACTATGATCCAATGGAAGCAATGGCTCTTGGTCGCACCGAAACAACTCTGTAGCAATGTCTTAAAGAGTCTTCATGATGCCCCAACCGCCGGTCACCTCGGATTCGCCAAAACGTACGACCGAATAAGGAGGAAATACTATTGACCAGGACTACATGGGAGCACATGTCGATATGTGTCACATTGCCGAGAATGTCAAAGACGAAAATCTCCATCTCAATTGTCACCGGGGCAACTTCATGCGATAAAACCCCCTGACATACCATTTGCCAAAATTGGGATCGCTCTACTTGGACGATTTCCAGTTACCCGAAACGGAAACCGCTGGATCATTGTTTGTACAGACTACCTTACGAGGTTCACAATCACAAAAGCATTACCAACTGCTGAGGCTACGGAAATCGCTATATTTACAGTGGAAGACAGTATACTGAAGCACGGTGCTCCCAAAGAAATGATAAGTGATTCCTTCTTATCCAATATTGTGAAAGACATCAAACAATTGTGCCAGACGTCTCATCTTCTGACAACATCCTACCATCCACAAACCAATGGCTTGACAGAAAGATTTAACAAGACATTGGCAGACATGCTGTCCATGTACGTAGACGTCGAGCAAAGAAATTGGGATACCATCCTACCTTTGTGACTTTCGCCTAGAATTCGGCAAAACAAGACACCACAGGGTTCAGTCCATTTTTTCTCGTTCATGGCAGAGATATCCAGACACCTCTAGACGTAATTCTTCCGCTCAATACAGAAAATCACGACGATAATTACGTGCAACATCTGATCACCAGGGCAGAGGAAGCTATACAGCTTGCAAAAATCCACATCCTTGACGCTCAACAAATTGATAAACGACGATATAACGAGAGACATCGACCAGTCAACTACAACATCGGAGACTTAGTCTGGGTCTTTACTCCAGTACGAAAGGTTGGACTGTCCGAAAAGCTCATAAGACGTTATTTCGGACGATATCGAATAACACGGCGACTATCTGACGCAACATACGAAGTAAAAAGTATGGAAGAGAATTGAAGACTGTTTGTTTCTCACTTCTTCAAGAATATTCGTCATCTGACCGTGATTCAAAATTACGAGGTGTTGTCCTCGGATCTTTCCCTTAAGGGACTGATCCCGGACCGTCGTCAATAGCCCGTTGTGTTGCTCTAGTACGACGTTAACTAAAATTACCATTACCATCTTCAAGAATATACTTAATTTCTAGAACTTTCCAATTCTCGAATGTTCGATTCATTTTCGGAAAAGGTATAAAAGCAGATGTATCACTCAGTTCGTGAATAATAAAGTCTCGAGTTGAGATCAGTAATCTTTGTCCTCGCTTGCCTTTTGCAAATATACACGAAGAGGTTAGCTTACATACAATAAATCTACACGACAATATATTCATTTTTGTATTTCTTGTGTGTCAGTTCTCAAATATTTTTTACTGTTTGATTTTCGCATGTTGTCTTTCCATTGTTCGTTTTCGTGATTTTTTACTCTTTGTTGAATTATTCTATTTCATTTTACATTTTAAAAATTGAGGGATTACATTTGTGCTGCAGTCTTTTTTTTATTGTTTTCTTTGACTAGTTTCTCTGCCATTCTCTTAATTGCTCTTCCCGACTGTAAATTGTCCAAAAATTGTAGTGCAACTATGAAGGTTTTAATTATTGGTGTGGATTCGATGGTCAAATTTGTAGATTAGTATTTACCATCACAATTACATGGTTATGCAATAAATGTTCTAGCTTTTCCAGGAATCACCATTGAACGTGTAGCGAAAAAGGTTTAATCTTTAAAGAATCGTGACTTGGTTCATGTAGGTTCCAATAACACCTATGATTGCCATTAGTAATACTTCTCAAAATTTGAGGACCTGTTGCAAAACATAATAAACTGTAATCAAGAGCCGTGCATTGCGATTTCAGCCCTATTGTCTCGCGATAACTACCTCTCCCTTGAAAAACAAGCCGAGACCTTTTCTTCGGAAGTGAACACAAAAATTATCTTCTAAACCACAGGTTGTTTTTCTACTGACAAAAGAAACAAAATAATTCTTTTTGTGGATCCCAGTCACTTGGAAAGGTAGTATGGCAAGGGAGGGCCTTCATTTTTTACAGGAAAGGAAACTTTCATTAAGCATTTAACACTTTGTTGCGGTGCTAAAAGAAGCTGGCAAGCTTGATGTCGAAAAGCAGCAGATTTACTTTGTCTTACCTGCTGCTTAGTTTTCATCTCTCAATTCTTCATCTGAGAGTTTAATTCAACCTGTTGATCCACCTGAGCCCAAGGCTGTTGAACTGAATTCTACAATTGTTACAGAAGATTCTGTTCAATGCAGGTATTAATTTCCATAATATTGTACATAAAATATTATTCAGATGTTAATATTAGAATATGAGGCTTAGATAACAAGAGGTCACTTTTTTTCACTAAACTTCCTAGTTCTCAGTGTAACAATATATCCTTCCAACTTCCAGTAGTACGAACCCTGGAGGTAGGATCACTGTTTTGTAAAAGCATTGCAGGATTGAGGAGTCTAATTTTCCCGACAGTGTTCTTGATGGATATTTACGATTCTTTGTGGTACGATTTCTTCAGCTGCCAGGTCCTTAGAAACGGATGTCTATAAGACTAATGAAATATTATCTCAATTGGCTGGAGAACAATTTGCCCATAGTGAATATTTATTTATACCTTTAAATGAAAATAATCTGGGTTCTATTGGTTGGAAAAATTTGATTTCTATGATCCCCGCGGTACAACTTCTGCTCAAAATTACAAAGATTCCATTCAATTAAGGAAAAATCAGATCTGTAAAGCTTTAAATCTTCTGGAAGATTGATTAATTAATTTCATGCCATACTCACTTTAACCAGACAGATAGAACTAAACTCTGTAGCTACTGATTGCCCATCTAGCAATAAATTAGCTTCATTAAATGTTGTGAAGACAAGACAGCTTCTGGTTGTAAAAATTTACTTCAATAATTTGCATTGTCAAGATCATAAGATGTAATAAAACTTCAAGGTTATTGAATTTAAAAAAATTTGTCAAGAAATATTTCAAATAAGTATGGATACATTAACCTTGCTCATTCTTAAGTCTAGCTACTGCTAAGAATTTAAGTGGAAAATTCGATATGTAGCGATTTCAAGATTGTTGGATTAAATTGTCAAGAAATATTCACATAAGTAGCAAGTGAATACGAATGATCTTAAAGTAACCTCAAACATTCACTCACACACATAAAACTAGCTACTGCTACGATTTTAAGTGGGAAATTAGAGATGTAGCTATTCAAGATATGCCCTTAAGATTCATGTAGATGAAAAGCATGGCAACTACTTGAGGGTAATTATAAAAAAAGGGTAAATAAAAGAGACAATTCTTGTTTTTAGGATTTTGTTGGAAAAGTTTGTATTGTATTTTTATGTAAGAGGAAACAATTTTTATTTTTCAGGATAAGGGTAAACATAATGAATTTTTCTTTTTCAGGATGCAACTACAGAGCTTTGTATCACTGTATTTATGAATAATAAATTTCCTTTAGTTAAGAAATGGCTAGTAAAAGATTATGCAAATTCAGAAACAGTTCACCTGCGCCTGTAAAGAATTTCCCTGAACCATGATTATAAATTCACATTGTTGACTTTTTCATCAAAACAACTGTTATGTTTCTTGATAATTAAATGATGTTTGTTTTTGGTGATCATTTCATATGTCATCAATAATGAATTTCTTTTGGTTCTGATAATCATAATGGAAGTGCAACATTAATGAACATCTGATCATTTAACCCATTACACACTACTCGGCAGAATATTATTTACTCATTTGGTTTAGGGACCCGGCAGCGTACTGATTATTATTAGTAGGTGGTATATTCAGTAGGTTTTATATTTTGCATGTAGCACCTTTCAGAAATACAAAGTCAATAATGGTTTATCACACAATAGTGTGAAGCTTCAAATTGAATAAGTTATTTTAGAAAGTAAACTTAGTGCAGCTTTTGGCTATAGCCCCCTAAATCTGCAACTGTATATAGCATATGTTAAGCACAGTTGTCAAATAACGAATGTACCAAATTTTTTGTGAATTGTCGATTTGTGATATTAAAGATATTGATGTATATATATTATTGCAATTTAGATCACGGAATCGACTTTTACCCCTCTCCAAACCTAAGGAAAATAGAACAGGGGTTAATATATAATAGCCAATGTTTTCTACAGGATGAATGCACCTGCCATATGGTTGGTGTGAATTCTTCATTGATTGTAAAAATAATCAAAAAATGTTATTCCCATGAGGATTTCTAATTGTTTTTAAATCCCACTGAACACCTAGATCAAATAGAATGGGGTTAATATGTTACCTACGTTACCCCCAGAGTTATTAAGAATAAGTGTTTTCCAAATTTGGATCTGGAACTGATCGAACGGTGTAGATCTGTATCGATTGCAGACAAACGTCAACTCTGCTATATCCCCTTGCTGTATTATACGACATATTTATCTTAAACATTTCAGATAAGAAGCAAAATGTTTCATTATTAAATGGTAGTATATGGCAGAGATAAAAAAAAGCTATACGTTTTTGATTTGGGGAATTCAGATTTAAAAAATTTAGTCACCTGCTAGCAGCAGTGTTAAAGAATTTTAAAGACAGGTATGTAACGAACCAGTTTTTGGTTTAATCACTCCTTAAAAGTAATTTGTATAAGTTTTTAGTATAAGACTGGTAAAATTTTTTTTATACTTTTAGGATGGCGCAACGTCTCATTATCTTAGTGTTCTAAAGTATAGGTGTGCCAAATTTGGTGTGAATTAGTCAAACGGTGTAGATTTGTATGAAAAATATACACAAACACACACTTTTTATATATATATATATATATATATATTATTATAAGTAGCTCATGCCCGTCCTCCATTTACTTATGCCTCACTTATCAGGCAGGTAAGTGTTTTTATTAAAAAAACACCTTACATGATTTCTTGGGGGTATGAATATGTTTTGCATCCAGTTAATTATTAAATGTTTTCTTTCTATTTCTCAAAAAATTGCGAGAAAATAATCAATTTCTTTGACTTTAGGCCATTATTGAATCTCCAGAAAGGCTGCCAACATTAAATGAAATATATAATTAGTTCCAAAACACGTTCTGTTACTTCAGAAGGAACGTCTCAACATGGAAGGTAAAGCCCATTCCACTAGTCTAAAATAGGCTTATAAACAGCTCTGGAGTTGTTCCGGTTTTTTATTTTAAAAACCGGAACATTTTTGCGTGAATGAAACAAGAATTCGTCAATGAAAAAAATTACGAATTTTTATGTCTAGAGTTTCATGACAACAATTAAGGTGACAATTCATAAACCCGAGAGAGATTTCGACAAGTTGTATATGATATATAAACCTAAAAGTTAATTAATGTCTCACTGGAACAACGCACTATTGACGATGTTCCAGGATCAATTTCGAAGTGAATGATCCTAGGACAACGCTTCGTCCTTTTGAACCACGGTCAGAAGAAGAGAACAACACCTGAACTGGTACCCCTCTCTCCTACACCACACCAATGTGAGGACATCCGAGGCCACAGATTTTACGTGTACCAGGCCAGCCCCTACGTTCACTAGTCTTTAGTTGGATAGAGATTTAATTATCGTCGCACTGGAGCCATAGAGGAGATATAATAGTAGAGTGAGCTATGGCAACCTTTTTATGTCCGCATGATCATATGACCAAAATCAGCAGTCACGTGACTCCTCTCTTCGCGCATATTGTTTGCGCATTCCTTCTTCCTTAGCAAGTAGCAAATTCATTGAATACTCAAGTTAAAATGGATCTACAGTTATGCATATATGAATGTAACTCCAAATTATTAAAGGTGGAAACATTACATTTCACAGGTGAGCGAAAAACATTTATTTCACATTTGTATTTTTCAATACTTTCTACAGGTTGACCTAAAACTTCCCGTGCTTCAACTTAAAAAAAAAATTATTGCCCATGTTTTTTTTTAATTATTGAATTTTATCGTCTGCTTATATTTTTATCGGCGCTTTAATTTTTATCAATTGATTTTCTTCGCACTCAAGTTGTGCGATGATAAAGTTCCACGTCATTTTGTTTTTAATTGCAAAATGAATTTATCACGCATTCAGAGAATTTCGCTGTTTGAGGCTTATTCATCAACGCCATCTTAAATTTGGCGATTTTGTTTGAAAAGTCGCCAAGAGGGATCGTACAGTCAACGATAACCAAATGTAAGTTCATATTTTTTTCCTGTGTTATGTTAAAAGTGCTTTTCACCATTAGCATAAAAATAATTGTTTTAAAGTCTTTTGATTTTGTATAATAAATTCACGAATCGTCAGCACAGGAACTTTTAGGACACCCTGTAGTATGATAAAAATGGATATTCTAACTTAGAAATTAATAAATACAACCTGCGGACATTTCCCGTTCTATGAAAAGATTTCATACATTTGCAATCAGTATGTATCTAAAATAATGTTTGAAACAAAATAACGGGTGGAGTGTGTTTCTAATTGTAAATTGAAATTTATACTGTCTTAAAATATTAAAAATAGTTAACCGAAATGTAAAAACTTGTGCGAAATCGTTCTCTTTCTTGGCGATTATGTTTTGGCAACTAAGAGTGTGGATTTATTCATGCTTATACTATATTATTTCGTGTCTCACGATAAAAATGTTATGAATTTGGTAACATCAATTTAAGTACATCACATAAATTATTTTTCTTGCTGAGAAAAATTGTTTTGTATCCACCCATCTGTGCAAACTGTAATTACATAAGAATAATATTTAAAATAAAATATAACGTTTGAAACTTCTAATTATATATTAAATAAATTCAATTTGTTAGAAATATGATTAAAGCATTTTCTAAGCCGTATTATAATTGTGAATTTGTATTTATGATTGTTTTAGAACTATAAGTAAAACAATTTATATTTACTTGTAATAAGAACTTGTAAAGATGTGCACCTGCTGAAAACTCATTTATTCAGTTCTTATGTATTTAAAATTTTTATTTTGTTCCATTTATTAGTTTTCCCAAGATAACGAAAGAAGAAAATCGTTTAAATTAATTAATCGAAGAATTTTGTTTCTGTCTTTTAATTAATTTAAAATGTGATGAATGTGTCAATAAATTTCATTCGTTTACTCTTTCTTATTTATCTTTTGTATTTATAAAATATTGATTTCACACACAATAAGTAATAAAAATTCTATATAAAAATCTTTACCAAACTTTTGTACATGCTTAAAAGCATAAAAATTGTCTTGCAACTTAATTAGTTTTTGAACCAGAAATCTAAAATTGCAAAATAGCTAACATCAAGGGTATGGTTTAAAATAGTTTCATTCAATCTTAAAGACTATATGTATAACTTTTTTCGTTAATATTTTTATGCGAAACTCATTGAATAAATGTTTGCTTATGGAAACGTAAGCGATTAAGAATCCATAATATCAATGAAAGCTTTAATGGTTACCCAAACGTCATATGAACAGGGAATCTTTCAATCTGTTTTCAGTATTTTTATTTTATGCATCAGTAAAATATTTATTCATGCTTATACCAAATTTTAATCTGAACTCCTGACCTGAGAGCAATCTATTGACTGCAATTTATTTATCTCAAGCGTACTGTTTTGTTCGTAAATGTGTTGGTTAACCTTAATCCCAATGAAAAATTCAGTTAATTATAAAAACGCTCAAATAACTAAAAACATTAAAAATTAATATGAATTCAAAACATATTCAGCAGTGTAATAGTAAATATTAATTTGCATTGCCCAACAATAGTAAAATGTAAATCAAATTCAAGGAGCATTCAGTATTATGCATATTCAATATCATGCACATTAATGTAAGTTATTTCAAAATATGGGTATTTATTTTTCAATTAATTCCAACTCATGCTGACCTCAATAATTTTTTCCAAAAGTTTGAAATATTTTCTGAAATTAAATTAGATAATTTCTCCACACGTAATACAGTTGAAAAACTATATATAAAACATGAAATTAATCTATTGACGGAAATTTATTTATCTTAAGTATACTGGCTAACCTTAATCCCAATTAGAACTTAATTCTATAATAAAACTAAAAGCATTAAAAAGTGATACGAATTCAAATATATTCAGAAGTGAAAAAGTAAATATTCATTTGCATTGCCCAAAAATTTTAAAATGTAACTCAAATTCCAGAAATACTCAGTATTATACTCATCGAGAAAATCTTTTAAAAGAAAATGTCGCCAAGAGAGGCGATAAAAGGCCAAATCAAGCATCCAAGCTGAATTTTCGTGGAGCTGTCACGTGACTACTGACAACATGTTGCGGACGCTTTGCGAAGCTCTTCTCAATAGCGATGCTCAGTCTACTTATATTAGAAGTCTATGACTGGAGCAACTGAACGAGCTATTGACGACGGTCCGGGCGCTATTCCGAAGGAAAATTCCAAGGATAACGCCTCGCAAAATGATGACAACACTTGAGCTGGCACCCCACTCTCTAAACTTCCATATCAAGCCAGGACATTTCAGTCACGATAGATTTAACGTGTAGGCCACGGTATTAGACTGGACCGAGTTTCTAATTCGCGCAGTTCGTTTATTAAAGAATTCGTTTAAGCAGAAAGGCATGAATAACATGAGTGAGGAGATGTACTCGCAACCCTTCTGGTGATTGTCTCGACGAGGTATCTCGTTGTTAGCAAAAATTATTAGCGAGAAATTTCGTTATTAGCGAGAAATTTCATCAGATTTTGATCTCCCATCCTAAAAATATCGGCAATACAATATTTTGATTACAAAATTTCTCGTTATTGGCAAAATTGGTCAGCTTTGATGGTCGAGGTATCTCGCCAATAGAAAAATTGGCCAGCTGTTAAACGACGAGATATCTCGTCATTTTCAAAATTTGTCAGTTCTTGATAGACGAGATATAGCGTCATTAGCAAAACTGGTCAACTCTTGATGGACGAGATATCTCGTCGAAACCCCCAATCACACACACACAATTGGAGGGTTAAGCAAAATAAATTATTGCGAAGACCATACACATAGGATGAGGTGGAGCAAATCTTCTAAGTTCATATTGGACCAGCTACTATTGTCGCAGTAATTTCTTAAAATGTCATATTGTACCACACTCCCTGATCCTTTATTTGCACTATTACTTGTTCAAAATTGTAATTGATAAGAAGCTCGTCTAAGAAACACTCCCCCCAAACACTATAATTTTATACAAAGACAAATACAGAAATCTGAGAAGTGGGATGGAAATTTTCCAATCACTCATTATTTTTTTTAAACATGCAACACTTTGATCCATTAATAATATTTCTGTAGAAACTTCTTAATTGGGATGGGGAATTTTCCTATGTGGATTTTGAAGGGTTTCTAGCTCTCTACAGATATAGTACAAGTAGAACGGGTTTAATGTAAAGTCTGCGTTCCGCGTAGTAGTAAAAAATTAAGTGTACCCAATTTGTTGCGAATTAGTCAAACTGTGACATTAAAGATACTGAACGTTATTCCTATTTGGATCTCGGGTCTTCCCCTTCGGGATTGATCCTGGATCGTCACCAATAGTCCATTGTGTTGCTCCAGTTCGACGTTAATTTAAATACACAACTACTTACCTATTTGGAACACGAATTGTTTTTAGCCCTCTCTTGTCCTAAGATAAATAGAACGGGGGTTAATATTTAGCCTATGTTTCCTTCAGGATTCTAAAGAATGAATATATCAAATTTGGTCTGACAGTGATAGTAGTGGTCCGAGGCCGATGGTTGTTGATGAATTCCGTCGTGAAAGTTCAGTAAAAGACTCAAAAGACACAGAGTCAAAATTCCATATTTGGAGTATATTTTACTAAATTTAATCGGTCACGTCACGCAAGTTACATGTAGTATAAAGTAGCAATTACATTTGGATAGGCATTGAAAAGTGTAACTTTCCTCCCACCGGCTGTATATAATCTTTACTTGACCTCCTGTTCTAAAGATGGATTTTATCTTTTAGTTGTATCGGTAACTATTTATTGCTCTGACTTTTTTAATTGGCTTTTGCCGCACTTCCTCGGCTTGAAATCTTGTGGACGTTTCTTTTAATTGAAAAAGCTTTGTTCTTAGGTTGCCAGCTTGGCGTTTCACTTCTTGTAAGATGCGAGATGGCGAACCTTACATGTCCCTCCGGGGAAGCACATCCATCACTTAAGTCATAAGTGATGATGCTGCTGCCAATCGCCATCTAGAATCATAACTAAAAGTCATAATTAATTAGCTGGTCTTCATTACGATATCCAGTCCTTCGAGAGAAGCGTGAGAGCTCAAAAAAATATCTAAACTAACATTCATGAACTCCCACATAAAATACATAATACAAGTCACAAGAACGTTATCAAAATTATCTAAATCAGATTACAGTTTTGAGAAGAAAAAAATATATATATTTATATGAACTGAATAAAAACTAGGGTTCATCAATTTTGATGCGCGATAAGGCATCTGCATTGCCATGCTTACTACCCTTTCTGTACAATATATTCATGTTATATCTTTGCAATGCCAAAGCCCAACGTGCAAGTTTTGCACCCTGTGGCATTCCCTGGGTCAAATAAGTAAGGGGGTTATGATCGGAGACAATTTGGACTTGTGCTCCAAATATCCAAGTGTCAAATTTGTTCAACGCACTTAAAACAGCATACGCCTCCCGTTCGATAGTGGCCCACCGAGTTCGGCATGGGGAGAGTTTTCTACTGTAAAAGGCGATAGGAAACCGACAGGGATGCATTTTCTTTGGCAAACAACGAGAAACCCTTTCTTGGCTACATTGGAGTTCAACATTGGAGTTTAAAGTGTCATACGTTGAAACGCTTAAGAGCATGTCGCTCACTAATTTTTCAGACACTGCACATGTCACTGGAATTTCTCCATGTCGTCCGTCATTGATTTTCATATGGATTATCTTGAGAGGTGCCATTTCTGTCTCACCAAAGGCGGATACAATTTTAATTGTTCCTTCCCCTTCATTTTGAGAATCCTCAATCAGATCAGCCCGGATGACTGAAATCTGTGCTCCAGAGTCGATAATACCGTCGAAGATATTATTACCGCTTTTTAAACTCACCATCTTGAGTTCATCAATACCTCTTTGGTATTCTACAGGCTTTGTGACTGGAACGGTCACTTTTGCCGTCAACATCGATGGAGGCTCCACCATGTCTTCCCTTGCACATGATGTTGTAGCGTCTTGGGCTCCAATATTGCTCACAACTGCTGAAGTTTGTCTTCTTCCTAGCTTAGGACATGCGTTTCTAAGATGCTGAAATGATCCGCAAGAATAACACTGAATCTTCTTCCTTCCAGACTCATTATTCGGGCTCATATTACGTTGATGATGAGTGCTCCTCTCGTGGAATTGTCCATATCTAGCAGGAAAATCAGAGTTCCTTTCTTGAAAGCGTCTTCTTTCTTGAAAATGTGAATTTCTTTCCTTATTTACTATGTTTTCAGGTGATTGGTAGTTCTTCTTGAACCCTCGAACACTTTCGTATTTGTCAAGGAGTTCCGCTAGATCAGTAGGAGATTTTATTGTGCTCCACTCATCGACAAAATGCTCTCGCATTTCCGGAGGTACCTTACGTTTGAATTGATCTGTAATTACCAGATCCTTTAACGTTTGGAAATCCGCAACCTCAAGACCTTGAATCCATTCTTCAAAATAATTTGTCAATTCAAAGACAAAATCCTTCCACGATTTATCTTCAGTCCGCTTGAGCTGGACAAATTTCAATCGGAAGGTTTCTGGGCTTAATTTAAACCTTTTTAGCAATAACCCTTTCACGTGACTGTAGTCATTTGCGACGGCCGCTTATTCTCTAGCAATTAACTGAGTAATGTCGTAGGGTAATAAACCCAAAAGCTGTGACACCCAGTCCTCCCTTTTTATGTGAGCATGTTCTGCCTGCCTCTCGAAAAGAACCAGATATAGACTGATGTCTCCTTTAGGATCGAACTTCTGCATCACCCTTTGTAAATCGTAGATGTGCTTAGAGTTGCTCGAATTCCCTTCATTTGATGGTTCTGTATTGTGACGACCTTCCATTTCGAGCCTTAGCTTTTCTAACTCAAAAGCAGAACGTTTCTCGAGCTCCATCACAAAACGTCTTTCTTCAGACTCAGCAGCGAGGCGCTTTTGCTCACTTTCAGCCAAGCAACGCCTTTCCTCACTTTCAGCCAAGCAACGCCTTTCCTCACTTTCAGCCAAGAAACGCCTTTCCTCACTTTCAGCCAAGAAACGCCTTTCCTCACTTTCAGCCAAGAAACGCCTTTCCTCACTTTCAGCCAAGAAACGCCTTTCCTCACTTTCAGCCAAGAAACGCCTTTCCTCACTTTCAGCCAAGAAACGCCTTTCCTCACTTTCAGCCAAGAAACGCCTTTCCTCACTTTCAGCCAAGAAACGCCTTTCCTCACTTTCAGCCAAGAAACGCCTTTCCTCACTTTCAGCCAAGAAACGCCTTTCCTCACTTTCAGCCAAGAAACGCCTTTCCTCACTTTCAGCCAAGAAACGCCTTTCCTCACTTTCAGCCAAGAAACGCCTTTCCTCACTTTCAGCCAAGAAACGCCTTTCCTCACTTTCAGCCAAGAAACGCCTTTCCTCACTTTCAGCCAAGAAACGCCTTTCCTCACTTTCAGCCAAGAAACGCCTTTCCTCACTTTCAGCCAAGAAACGCCTTTCCTCACTTTCAGCCAAGAAACGCCTTTCCTCACTTTCAGCCAAGAAACGCCTTTCCTCACTTTCAGCCAAGAAACGCCTTTCCTCACTTTCAGCCAAGAAACGCCTTTCCTCACTTTCAGCCAAGAAACGCCTTTCCTCACTTTCAGCCAAGAAACGCCTTTCCTCGGCATTTTTCCGATCTGTTATGATACTGTTTAAAAGATTTTCGGTAAACTCCTGTTCATATTCTTCGCTGTTCAATATTGAGTTCTTTAAATCGATGATTTTGTGTTGCGGCAACACATCTAACCCCAATTCATCTGCCAACACCTTCAAATCCTCCTTCCTTGCTTTCGCGAGATACGCCATCCCAACCGAATTTAAGTCAGGAATTAAATTTACGCCACAGAATGCAGAAATAAAAGGGTGGTGGTGGAAACCTCACTCTAAATAGTCTAAAATTATAATTTATATTAACTTTACGCCTTAACAAGCATTCGCAGAAATCCCCGTTTACCAAAACGAAATAGTTATTCTCTAACCCAATAACACAAAAAGTATCTAGTTCTGATGAACTGTTTCTCAATTAACCATTAATCTAATTAACACCTGGTGTGCTAGTCAAAGTTTGCATATATTAATACAATAGTACACATAAATAGCATTTACATACATGCATTACCGAAACGAAAGTAGCTATTCTTTTTAAAACCAAAACGCAACAGTTATCTAGTTCTGATGAACTTTTTCCCAATAAACCATTGAACTAATTAACACATGGTGTGCTAAATAAAATTTGCACTGTGGTGCACATAACACGTAAGTGTTTTAAACAAAATGAATAGCATTTGATTTCAACAAAGTCTACTTTCGCTCCGTAATTGTGTGGGAGTTGCATGAATTAAAAAAAATAAAAACTCAGGATGAGCTCTCACCTTCATTTCCAGGGTTCGACGATCCTACCGACTGCGCCAGTAGTGGTCCGAGGCCGATGGTTGTTGATGAACTCCGTCGTGAAAGTTCAGTAAAAGACTCAAAAGACACAGAGTCAAAATTCCATATTTGGAGTATATTTTACTAAATTTAATCGGTCACGTCACGTAAGTTACATGTAGTATAAAGTAGCAATTATATTTGGATAGGCATTGAAAAGTGTAACTTTCCTCCCACCGGCTGTATATAATCTTTACTTGACCTCCTGTTCTAAAGATGGATTTTATCTTTTAGTTGTATCGGTAACTATTTATTGCTCCGACTTTTTTAATTGGCTTTTGCCGCACTTCCTCGGCTTGAAATCTTGTGGACGTTTCTTTTAATTGAAAAAGCTTTGTTCTTAGGTTGCCAGCTTGGCGTTTTCTATGTAGGGTTGCCAACTTGGCGGCGTTTCACTTCTTGTAAGATGCGAGATGGCGAACCTTACAGTGATCGTAAAAATACTCATTATTAATATGTGGATTTTGAATTGTTTTTAGCGTCTCTGTACGTACAAAAGTATAATGGGGGTTAATATATAGCCTATGTTACTCGCAGTAGTGGCATAAAAAAAGACCGTACATTTTTAATTTCAATTCGGATTGAAATCTACGATTCAGGAGAGAGTCCACAGTATTGATTTTAGTGGTAGTTACCTCTTTCCTCAAGTCAAAATAGGAACGGACACGAAAGGAAAAGAGTGCATTGTAGTAGTTAAAAGAGGGACCCTAGAGGCAAAACTTCAATTGGGGCCTAAAGAGTGTTTTGAGCTATTCAAAGCTATTGCCCAGATTTTTGCTAATCTTGGAGATATTCCAACTCTCATACTCAAAATCAAAAATGCCCATAATACACCCAAAAAAAATCGGCGTTTTAATCGAATTTTTCACCCAAAACTAAAGACTAAATTTTCACTTCATGTTTTTTAGCACTCAAGGGGTAGTCAGCTAAAGTCAAGCTTCTACATTCATTCTACCGGTGGTTAAGGCCGCATCGCGGCCTTGCACTCCATGCATAGCAGATCCCACCATCGTTTCGTTCATAAATTGCGTGCTTCCGAAATGTCCATGACTCAGCGTAGTCTTGCAACCTTGGTCGAAGGTCACGCCTTGGTGTCCCGTTACATGTCCTTCGCAAAGACCCCCCTCAAGGGTATAGGGGAAAATAAAGGGACCATAAAGTCGAAAGAAAAAAAACTGTTGCTTCTCTGGACATATTTGCTCTAAATGGTATCATCAGGAAACTCTTCTAATTGGATGAGTTTGGGGGCAACGGATTTCTTAGAAAACTATTCCCCTTCTTTCTTTTGGGAATTTGGGATATATTATACCCTAAAACTTTAAGCTATTGCAAAAGTCCTAACCCTTAAATTTTGTTTAGAACTAAAGCAGAAATATAAGCTAATATAAAACGAAATATTATCATTTTCTGCAGATTTATTGCGATTGAGTTAGAGGTTTCTGGGATAATTTTACAGTTTTTACAGTTATAATTTTACAGTTACGTTTTGGGGAAAAGGCACATATATGTATTCAGCCATGCCAATATTCGGAAAACTGAGTGGCTCGTTTGTTCAATCGGTGGCATCAATGCTATATGACGTTTAGTGAACTATGTTTTGTGACGCACGGCGGAAGAATAAGATTGGCCTGTTATAAATAGCCTGTTGACCTTCCTGCATTCCCTTATACCTCTCTGCTGCTTAGCATGGTGTGTCCGCGCTGTCTGTTACTCGTGGCACACGTTTAGAATAGTTTTTTACCTCTTGTTATGTTAATAAAGTTTTGTTGAGTTTTAGAACGTTTAATGCTTTCTTCGAGGCCGACACTTTCTACCGGTTTTAGTGGTTAGATGGATATGGCGGCCAGCTGCTGAATGGAATCCTGCACAAGTTAGTTTAGCGCCAAAATTAGGCGACCGACGCCAAAGTGCAGACCCGGACTGAGAATTGTAAAAACCTTCCGAGGTTGGAGCTACACGGCATGCGTTTTATTTATTCAGCCAGTGCATAGCTGCGGAGCGGGTGACGAGAACTTGGGTGAGTGTTTACTGATTTTCGCTCTTGACCGGTTTCGTTCGCGCGTTTTCGTAGATTCCAAATCAAGCTCTGGGCGTTTTTTCTGATATTCATGAATTGAATTCTTTCTTAACTAACTTTGGTACATTTTGGTTTTTTGTTCATTGTGTTATTTACACTGTATTTTAAAAGTTCATAGTGTAATTTTAAGCCCGCAAATAGGTTGGTGGCTCCTTTTAAACTAGATCATTTTATGTCGGTACATTCTTGTTGGGAAGGTTTAGTGCGGATATTGTTATAGTAACAGTGTTGTAGATATCTTTTGATTGTTCTTAAGCGTAATTTCGAATTTAAATATGACTGATACTGAGGTCAAAGAACCTATTTCCGCTATTGTTTCTAGTGATCAAAATGCTGCTGCCGCCCCTGAGGTATCTTGTGTTGCCTTTAGAGCACCTCCATTCTGGGATTCGGATCCCGAAACTTGGTTTTTGCAGTTGGAAAGCCAGTTTTTTCTTGCTGGTATTACTGAACCAAACAAAAAATTTCATTGTGTCGTTTCGGCAGTTGATAAAAATGTCTTTTCAATAATTCGGGATCTTGTTCGTAAACCCCCAGCAAACCCGTATGTTACGATTAAGGAAGCTATTGTTAGGCACTTTTCTCAATCTGAGACATCTCGTTTAAAGCTGTTGCTGCAAGACTTGCATTTAGGCGATAGACGCCCTTCTACGTTACTGCATGAGATGAAAAATTTGTCATCTGGCAAACTTTCAAATGATGTTTTGAGTGCACTTTGGATGCAAAGGCTACCAGTCCACGTTCAGCAAATTCTTTCAGTTAGTACAGAGGGTTCGCTTGACAGTTTAGCAGCGGTTGCCGATAAAGTTCGTGATGTTTTGGAATGTTCGAATTCGGTGGCGAGTGTTTCAGCTGCTGCAGCTGGGGACGTAACTTTGCAGTCACTTAAAGCTGAAATAGCGTCATTGAGTGTACAGTTTAAACGGCTATCAAGGGGATTTCAGAGACGACGGAGCTATTCTGTGGGCAATAAACAAGTAAGGGGTGGTACTCCCAAAAGTCGGGATGGTTCAATGGAACGTCTTGAAAAGGGCAAGTTGTGTTGGTATCACAAACGTTTTGGGGAAAAGGCACAGATGTATTCAGCCATGCCAATATTCGGAAAACTGAGTGGCTCGTTTGTTCAATCGGCGGCAAATGACAGCCAGCAGAACAGCCGACTTTTCGTGTGCGACACTATGACAGGGTTTCGTTATCTTGTAGATAGTGGTGCGGTGGTCAGCTGTTTTCCGAAGAGGCTTTCGCCTGAAAGTTTTCTAGATACCCTTAGTTTGTATGCAGCAAACTGTTCTAGCATCAAAACCTTTGGTTCGAAAGGGTTAAGGTTAAATTTTGGTGTTGGTCGAAGTTTTGAATGGAATTTTTTAGTTGCAGAGGTTTCTCATCCTATTATAGGAGCGGATTTTTTAAAGCATTATGGGTTGTTAGTGGATATGCGAAATAATCGGCTTCTTGATGCTGCCTCAATGCTAGTGGCAAAGGGTTTGGCTTGTCCCGGACCAACATTTGGTTTGACCCTGGTTTCAGAGCAAACCCCTTTTTCAGAGATTATATCCTCGTACCCACAACTTACAAACCCAAATATGGTTAAAAATCCCAAGCCCCATCCTGTGACTCATTGAATTGAAACTAAAGGTCCCGCAGTGTTTTCCACTGCACGACGGTTATCTCCTGAAAAGCTGTTGGCTGTTAAGAAGGAATTTGGCGAACTACTCCGGCAAGGTATAATTAGACCTTCTAAAAGTCAATGGGCAAGTCCCATACACCTTGTACCTAAAAAACCTTCTGGGTGGCGTATATGCGGGGATTACAGGAGGCTTAATTATATTACGATTCCTGATCGTTACCCCGTACCCCATATCCAGGATTTTACGCATACTTTGAGTGGTAAAAGGGTGTTTTCAAAGATCGATCTCGTGAAGGCGCACCACCAGATTCCTATTGAACCGTGTGACATTAAAAAAACTGCAGTAATAACTCCCATTGGACTTTGCGAATACACTTCCATGTGCTTCGGGTTAAGATGCGCAGCCCAAAGCTTTCAGCGCTTTATCGATAACGTCTTAAGGGGTCTTGATTGCTGTGTATCGTACATTGATGACATCATTGTAGCTTCTGAAAGTGAGGAAAACCACAAGGCTGACTTGAAACAAGTCTTCCAGCGGTTAGTGGATTATGGACTGGTAATTAACCTTGATAAATGAGAGTTCGGTAAGACAAAAATCAGTTTCTTGGGTTTCCTTGTGTCTAAGGATGGTATCGAACCCCTACCCGAAAAGGTCAAAGCCTTGCTAGAATTTCCCCTACCTCACACGGTCGAAGAATTGCGTCGTTTCCTAGCAATGACAAACTTCTATCATCGTTTTTTAAGAGATGCAGCTAAAGTTCAAGCTAGTTTGCACACTCTTGCAAAGGGTGACGGAAAGCGCAGGAAGAAGGACAAAGCCATTCTTTCATGATCAGAGGAAGCCAAGTTGGCATTTCAGGTATGCAGAGATGCAATTTCTAATGCTGCACTTTTGGCACATCCTCTGCCTGATGCTTCTTTACATTTGGTCGTGGATGCTTCAGATTTCGCAATTGGTGGGGTTTTGCAACAGGTAATCAATGGGCAGGTTCAACCATTGGGATTTTTCTCACGAAAACTCAACGATGCCGAGTTACGCTATAGTTGCTATGACCGTGAACTATTAGCTGTCTATTCTTCAATCAAGTATTTTAGGCACATGATTGAGGGACGCGAGTGTGTTATTTTCACAGATCATAAGCCTCTAATCTTTGTTTATCGCATTTTTGCTGAGAAGCAATCACCTAGACAAATTCGACATTTAGAGTTTATAAGTCAATTTTCTACCGATATTAGGTTTGTGCCTGGTGCTGAAAATTCGGTGGCTGATAGTTTTTCACGCATTTGTGAGATCAACTTGTCAAGTTCTGGTGAAATTGATTACGAAAGTTTGGCAAAGGCCCAGTGCAATGATGAGGAGTTGCGATCCTTGCGCGAATCTGATTCTGGTCTTGAGTTGAGGTCACTAGCACACGCTTCATCAGAGGGGATTTGCGATGTGTCCACTGGTCACATTCGTCCATATGTTCACAATTCATTTCGTAAGAGTATCTTTCAGACTTTGCATGGACTGTCGCATCCCGGCGCACGTGCAACTTTGGACATGGTGAGCAAAAGGTTCGTCTGGCCATCGATGTCAAGAGATATCAAGACCTGGTGCAAACAGTGCATCAATTGTCAAAAGGCTAAGGTTCAACGACACACTGTTTCTCCCACTGGTTCCTTTGATCTTCCTTCAGCTCGGTTCGCCCATGTGCATCTCGACATTGTTGGACCTCTACCGCTGTCGAAGGGTTTCGTCTACGCTCTGACAGCCGTTGATCGCTTCACAAGGTGGCCAGAGGTCTTTCCAATGCAGGACCAGACTGCGGCTACAGTGGCTGATACCTTCTACTCCGGCTGGGTTTCAAGATTTGGCGTTCCCGAGATCATCACCACTGACCAGGGACGGCAGTTTGAGAGTGACCTCTTCACCTCCCTTGCTAAATTTCTTGGTATCATCAAGACACGAACCACAGCCTACAATCCGAAGTGCAATGGCACCGTGGAGCGCTTCCACCGGCACCTGAAGAGTTCCATCATGAGCCATGGAACGGAGCGATGGGTTCAAGTCCTGCCTACAGTGCTGCTTGGTATTAGGACGAGCTTGAAGGATGACATCGGAGCTACGACGGCGGATCTCGTTTACGGATGCTCTCTCCGTATTCCGGGTGAATTCCTTCGGGCCACATCACCTGGTGCTATATCGTCTCGTGCAGACCTTTTGGGAGATTTATAGCGGAAGATGAATGAGCTGAGACCCGTTCCTGCAAAGCATCACTCTACCAGGTCAGCTGTGTTTGTGAGTAAGGAGTTGGCTCGGACATCTCATGTGTTTGTACGGGTAGATGCCATACGACGACCGCTCCAGCAACCATACAACGGTCCGTACCCTGTAGTTGAACGTAAACCTAAGTTTTACACCTTGCTTATCAAGGGCAAGAGAGTCAGCGTGTCGGTTGATCGGCTGAAGCCTGCTTTTATCTTCATCCCCTCCTGACGTTCCGCTACAAGAGCCCTCTGATGCAAGTACATCAAAGTCTTTCGAATCCACAGCTGAGAAGGTTAATGATGCTACCCAACACTTGACATCTTCTCTACGCAAGGGTGATGTCACAAGATCTGGTCTTCACGTACGACTAGTGTCTCTAGCCTGCTCGCCGATCCCTATGGGAAACGAGAAATCGTTCACTGCGCATGCCCGGAGACTTTGATTTCAGACAGGGCCCACTATTTCTTAAGGGGTCGTATAAAAATTTCGGAAACGTCATTGAAAACATTACATCGAAATATATCTTAAATTTTAAAAGTCCGTGGGCATATGCAACGAACAGGATTTTATTTCCCATAGGGATCGCCTAGCAGAATATAGAGACGCTTGTCATTTCGTTCGGATCTCTCGTGTGATCGACCGAAACTTTTTGTTTGTTTACACTTTTTTGCATGCAATTTTTTAACACGCTTTTCGTCAATTTTCTGAGAATTAAAACTTGAAAACTGCCTCCGTATCCGGAATATTTTCGGGCTCTGGTAAACGTACACTAACGTGAGTTTATTTGATTTTTTTAATCAATGTTTTTTACACCCTGCTTTTAAAATGCATAATCGCATTTATGTACCCTAAGTTTCAAAAAAATGTCACTAAAACTTGCAGCATTTCACATTTTCAGTTTTTTTTTAAATTTCGATTTTATACTAAAACCATGTGTTCCTGCATTGCATGGTATTCATTAATTATACTAAAACACAGGCCATTGGTATTTTATATTAATCACCGATAAAAATTTTATTATCAAAAATACACTAAAATAAACTCCAGTTTTAATAAAAGATGCAAGAGATTCATCACAGTAAAAATAATTTGTTTTTTCAATTCTCGAAATTATCCCGAGAGCGTTCAGAAAATTTTGCAAACATACAGACTTCTTTAGAAGTTCCAAGATATTAATTTGCAATGATTGTTACCAAATGAATCAAATGGAGAGTAAAATATGACAACGATCAGGAATGTTATTGTATTGTTTATATGTGAATAAAGCTTTTACTTTGCACAGAAGACCATACCACAAAAAGAACGATTATTTTGTAGAAAACGGCCAATTATAAAATGTATAATCGTTTTCTCATTATCGACAAGTCATGCCGGGTGCTACACCGGATTCGCTAAAATTTTCAGTTTTTGACATTGTTGATCGTTTTCTATCCGCTAATCGTTTCCCCAGCTTCTGCACTATTTACGTCACCCCTTAATGGAAGATTGAAGCACTGGAGAAGTATAGTCCGTGGGCATGCGCAGCGAACGATTTCTTGTTTCTCATAGGGATCGGCGAGCAGGCTAGAGACGCTAGTTCACGTACGTTTGGTCGTCCCTTATCAGTCCGGAGACTGCTATATGATGCTATATGACGTTTAGTGAACTATGTTTTGTGACGCACGGCGGAAGAATAAGATTGGCCTGTTATAAATAGCCTGTTGACCTTCCTGCATTCCCTTATACCTCTCTGCTGCTTAGCATGGTGTGTCCGCGCTGTCTGTTACTCGTGGCACACGTTTAGAATAGTTTTTTACCTCTTGTTATGTTAATAAAGTTTTGTTGAGTTTTAGAACGTTTAATGCTTTCTTCGAGGCCGACACTTTCTACCGGTTTTAGTGGTTAGATGGATATGGCGGCCAGCTGCCGAATGGAATCCTGCACAAGTTAGTTTAGCGCCAAAATTAGGCGACCGACGCCAAAATACCCTAAAACTTTAAGCTATTGCAAAAGTCCTAACCCTTAAATTTTGTTTAGAACTAAAGCAGAAATATAAGCTAATATAAAACTAAATATTTATCATTTTCTGCAGATTTATTGCGATTGAGTTAGAGGTTTCTGGGATAATTTTACAGTTTTGGGGTTTTCAAGACCGTAAAGTTTAGTACTTCAAGTTTTTAAAGGGAAAAACAATTCATGAATATGTAATGGTCTTCTGAAGATGGTCTATGTAATGGTCTTATCAATTAGACAGTAAATCATAATTCCTTACCTATAAAATGAAATATACACTTTGAAATGTATACAAATTTGTTTACAATTTTTAATTTGATACATAAAAAAAGTTAGTATTTTACGTACTATTGGAAAGAATGCAAATTTTAAAAACATACCAACTACTAAGTTCTTTTTCCTAGCAGTTGGAAAGTGAGACTTTTCGAAAGAGTATGCGAAAATCACCCATCAAGCTCTCCCTTATTTGCGATTTACGGAGAAGCCAATGAACAGTAGCGAGAGAACTATGGTAGGGAGGGGAAGTAGAGTATAAAAAAAAAAGAGGTCGAGGCATATATTAGGCTGAAAGCTCGTTATATTTGTCCTTGAAAAGAAAAATGACCACTGTCCACAAATCACTTCAAGATAAAGTAATATACATATAAAAAAAGTAGTTAAAAGTGCAAATGAAAACCATGTTATTACTGTTGTACGAAATGTTAAAAATAAACTTTCTGAACATCCGCCAACACTATTCGATCATACAAAATTCCGTTCAAATCTGGGCGGCAGTACTCCTTGTCTAAAGAAATAACTAACCAGTTGTGTTACTCCAGTGCGATGTTAATTTACTAATCGGCCTTCTAAAAGTGAGCAGTTTGTTCAATTTTTGAAAATCAGTGTTCAATTAAAAACTACGAGTTACTATAAAAATACAAAATGTATTTTTTAAATGCTTAAACAATTTTCTTATTTTTAATCTACTTTGATCTTACTACTAAAATGTAACTGAAAAAATACACTACGAGTACGACTAGAAATAGAATTTGACTAATTAATCTTTTTTTTATTAACTGCTTATTTAAAAGTTTTTTTTTTTTTAATTTAAACTTATCCTGCAAAAAGTTTAATTTTCCCATTCCAAAAATCATGCCTTAAAAACTTTCAATAGCCAGCTTTAATACAACTTATTATTCTTTTGCAAAATCGATAGTTATGACATGAATTATATATTAACGTAATGATTAGTACAAGAGTTTGAAAAAAAAGAGGCCCATCCTTTATATGTTAAACTTGAAACAATCTTTTATTCAGTTTTCCGATACTTAAACAATTGCACAAATCCTACTTACATATTGCATAAAAACAGGTTAACATTTATATCAGTATTACGTTTTTAATATTAAAGCAATTTAAATAAATAATCTTACCCGAAGGTCTGGCAAAAATTAGCTGCATAGTAATAATAGTTGCTGTATTATCACAGCACAATTACAAAGATTGAAACGCATGGTTATTTTGGTCTTTTATAACCCAAGTGCCATATTTCGCCGAAGTGGATGGTAGTGCCGTCTAGCAGCTTTGGTGTGTAAATGATTTGGTAATTTTTTAGTTAACGTCATACTAGAGCAACACAACGGGCTATTGACGACTATCCGGGATCAATCCCCTAAGAGAAGGATCGAGGACAACTCCACGTAATTTTGAACCCCGGACAGATGACGAGGCAACACCTGAACTGGCACCCCACTTTCCAAACTTCCACACCAACCCAACTTTCTGCCACGACAGATTTAATGTGCACCAGCCGGCCTCTACACCATAGGCTTACAAACATCCATGCACTGACATGGAACCTTCCTATCTAGAGACTGACATTTCAACCTCCAGACCGGTTGGTCGGCCGGCGACGATCCGAAATCAAACCTGAATGGAAAGGTAGGTAGGTATGTAATTAGCGTCGCACTGTAGAAACACAATGGGCTGTTAGCGGTGGTCTGGGATCAACCCCCAAAGGGAAAGATCGGACGTCAGAAAATAGATGAGCTGGCACTCCACTCTATAAACTTTCACACCACACAAAAGTGAGGGCATTCGAGGCTAGACAGATTTAACATGCTCCAACCCCTTTTGTCTTTGGTTGGATTCGAACTCGCAACCCTTCCGTTGCTGGTCCGTCACTCTTCCATCCGGGCTATCGCAACCAACGCCTTGTTTTCGAATACGATTTCAGCGTGTCGCCAGTTTATAAAGAATGAATACCCAATTCATTTAAAGCCCGTTGCTCTAGTAAGACGCCAATTAAAATTTACCTAATTATTACCGAAATAGCCCGTTGTGTTGCTTTAGTACGACGTTAACTAAAATTACCAATACCATTACCTAATTATTACCGAATTCATTTAAGATAGTTAATCGTTCAATGGTTATTAGATTAAACGACAAACGTCTCCAAAACGGCGCTAAGCTATAATTTAAGGTAATTCTTGTATGTGTCAGACCAGGGTTGCGAGTTCGAATCCAACCAAAGACCATCGTATAAAAATGGGTTATGTTAATCATCGACCTTAAAATGAAATAGACGGGGCATGCTCCCGCTGTTTCAAGTTATTTCTTCCAGTTGCTCGGTTTGAAGATGTGTCACGTGGTTGTGGGTAAAAGCATGAATTCTAAACTGTTAATTGGTTAACGTGACTATCCACAGTTATTAAAAACACTAGTCTGCGCTTCTATAGCCAATCGGATAAGTCGATTTGTGATTTACCCTTCAGAGATTTTACGACATCTACTCCTCCCACATGATCCGTCTATTTCATTTTAAGGTCGATGATGTTAATTCCATGACGTTAAATCTGTATTGGCCTCAAATGTCGTCACTTTGGTTTGGTGTGGAAGTTTGGAAAGGTGCCAGCTCAGATATCGCTCACTCCTTTCAACAACGTCATATCTAAAAAACAAGCGGTTTTTAGTTATGCCTGCATTTAGAATTCTCTGAAAGAGTACTATGTCCCTGCAAGATCGTCATACCTCACCGCTCAATATTTAGCCGCTAGAGAGCAGAAGTAATATTTATTTTTAATACATTCTATTCTACTTTTAAATTTTAAAATTACTCACCTGAAAAATCACGTTTTTTTTTTTAGATATGACGTTGTTGAAAGGAGTGAGCGATATGACATCGTCATCTGACCGTGGTTCAAAGTTACGTAGTGTTGTCCTCGGTAATGATAATTTTTAATAACGTCTTACTAGAGCAACACAACAGGCTATCGACGACGATCCGGGATAAATCCCCTAAGGGAAGGATCCGAGGACAAGATCACATACAGTGTTGTCCATGGTTCTTTTCCTTCGGGATTGGATCCGGACCAATGCTCCAGAGGATCTAACAGAGGATCTTAGTTGGAACGAGTGTCGAACTCGCAACTTTCTAGTTGCTAATTCCCTACTCTACCAACCGGGCTATCATGGCCCGCAAATAATCCAAGGTAAATACTTTACTTTTAGTAAAAATCTAGTACAGAAATCCTTTGTAATCTGCACTTCAAGCCGTAGGTCTCGGTCTAATTAAATAGAGCTTTGCGTAGAAAATAGTCTTAATAGCGACTATAACGAGACAGATAAATTATTTTCTCCTTGTTATGTTAACGGCTGTAGATCTCACCATACGACGGGATTAATGATTACGAGATATTGTTCTCGGATCTGTCCCTTGGAGATGGATCCGGTACCTTCGCTCATAACACATTGTGTCGCTCTTAAGTTACAGCAATTCAAATACCTAAGCACTACCCTCTGTAGAGTTTAACTTTTTACAATTAAAGTCCTTTATTAAAGAATAGGACGAATTTTCTTTTTGGGTGACATTTGGGCAGAAGTCATATTAATCAGAATTTGTATCACCTAGAATCTGATAGGGTAACGCGCGCGCTAAGTAGTTCAAAAATACTTCTTTTTGTGTGCCGAGAAAGAAAAGTTCCATTATATAGCCGGACACACAAAAAATTGGAGTGCAAGACAGGTAGCAAATACTGTTGCGTAAATCAATGCCTACGAAATATTTTAAAATAAGCTCGTTATAGACACATACACAATACTGTTCTGTATCTATTTTAATCGTCGTACCACATAGCAAATTTGGGTGGAGTGGTAGTTCACGGTAAGACGTTTGTCGCCAACTAATTTTTGTCGCCAAATCAAGATGGCGGCCGAATTCCGTAACAGCAGATAGGGTTGCCATAACAAAACGGCAGATGTGAAGAAAATACCCAAAAGGTGAACGTTACCATATTTGGCGACAAATCGCCTTCTTACCGTGAACGACCACTCCACCCAAATTTGTACGAAAGGTAATAAATAAAGTTTCGTTGCAGGAATGCGATTCTGTCTTGGAATAGCAAGAGAAAAGAAGAAAATAAAGAAAAGAGGCTCTTAAAGGTAGGCGAAAAGCAAAATGGTACAGCTACACTCTACGTTTATGAGTGATGGCAACGACTTGGCGATTTTTTTGGCGCACTTCTAGTAGCGAGTTACGATAAATTAAGGCAACCCATCTTTCGTTTCGGTTGTTATGGTTTTCATGGCAAGCTCGGCAAACGGAAACTTTCAATTTTCATTTTGAATATTCTAGAAAGTTCTTCCAAAATTCATTCAAGTCGTTTGATTTCATTGATTCGTTTGAAATGTTTTCTTTCCTCCCATTGGTTATTTTGATTTTAAAATATCCTTTGATTGCATTGGTCGTTTAAAATTTTTTTTCTTTGATACCATTGGTTCATTTATTTGTATTTCTACAGTTGTGGAATTTTTATTTCATAATAATTTTTTTTCACGGCAGAGTTCTGACATGTATTGTTTTTTGCATTTGTGGAATATTCTTGTTTCGTAATTTTTTTTTCTCGGAACCGTTCTGATGTATCAGGTTGTATTATTTCTTGCTTTTTTTCTTTTAAAAATCGTTTTATTTTTCAACTTGCCTACTGTATTTAGTGTAATTGATAAGTTTCAGTGTATTCTTTATCCAACATTCGTAGCTTAGTTTCTCTGCTGGTTCACAAACGTGTTTTGATATGTGCTTAAGTTTACTACTTTTTGTGAAAGTTTTTTTTAAATATTCTTTTCAAAACGTTCTGAAAATGTTTAAAAAGTGTGTTGTAAGAAGAAAAAAAGTTTTGACAATAAAAGAGTTAGGAACTAATTATTTCCTTGGCGACTTTAGAAGTTCGCCAAAAAATATCGCCGTCGTTGCCATCACTCATAAACGTAGAGTGTAGCTGTACCCAGATTTTATGCATACTATACAGCCATACTGCTGCGAAATAATAAATTTTTTTACTACCTTTACTTAACCCTAGAGCTCTGGCGTCTTACAATTTACATGAATGATAGTAATGTAAAAGATAGTAACGTCGGTATTGAGCGGTTAAAATATGTAATCTTTAAAGGCATTAAATTGTGTAAAACTTATCCATTGCTGCATTTAATTTCAAATAATATCTCTTAGCTTCATATGGGATGGAATTCCTATACCCGAAACCATGCATAGGACATCCGGGTTCGTGATTCGGAGAGACATGTAGATGCACAAGTTACAGTGGGCCAGTTCGAGGTAAAAGCTACATTTAATAACCGGTACAGCTACACTCTACGTTTATGAGTGATGGCAACGGCTTGGCGATTTTGTTTTTTTGCTTACTTCTAGTAGCGAGTTACGATAAATTAATGCAACCCATCATTCGTTACTGTTGTTATGATTTTCATGGCAACCTCGGCAAACGGAAACTTTCAATTTTCATTTTGAATATTCTAGAAAGTTCTTCCAAAATCCGTTAAAGTCGTTTGATTTCATTGATTTGTTTGAATTTTTTTTCTTTCCTCCCATTGGTTATTTTGATTTTCAAATATCCTTTGATTGCATTGGTCCTTTTAAATCGTTTTCTGTGATACCATTGGTCCATTTATTTGTATTTTGACAGTTGTGGAATTTTTTTTTATCATAATAGTTTTTTCACGATAAGATTAAGAGTTTTGATTTTTTGACCATTTTCGTTTTCATTATTTTTTTACGAAAGAATTCTGACGTTATCAGGTTGTATTATTTCTTGCTTTTTTTTCCTTTTGTCAATCTTTTTCTTTTTCAACATGCTCATTGTATTTAGTGTAATTGATAAGTTTCAGGGTATTCTTACCCAACATTCGTAGCTTAGTTTCTCTGCTGGTTCACAAATGTGTTTTGACATGTGCTTACTACTTTTTGTGAAAGTTTTTAAAAAATATACTTTTTAAAACGTTCTGAAATGTGCTTAAAAAGTGTGCTGTAAAAAGAAAAAAATTTGTGACAGCAAAAGAGTTAGGAAATAATTATTTCCTTGCCGACTTTCGAAGCGCGCAAAAAAAATCTCCAAGACCGTTGCCATCGCTCATAAACGTAGAGTGTGTTCCCAATAACCTTTCCATTTCCATTAAGATATCTCAAACAAGCACGCTATGGAATATATTAGTCATTAGGTAACCATATGAACCATTCCGGGTCAAGTGGTTTACTTTCGAAGACAGTTACCGCGCAAACCGCTGTTCTTAAAGATATTAAAATTAATTGAATTTGACGCTTGTGAAATTTGTGCGAATAAACTGCTTTTATAATTTCTTTTAAAGATATTTTTAAGATCTTTTTAGAGATCATCGACTGAAATGGCGTGTGGCCTCTGCAAAGGCTTCAGACGAAGGTGATAATTTAATTTCATCTGTCATTATACATTTAGAAAAATGTATGCATTCCATGGAATGCTGTGCTAATCTTTAAGAGAAGGTTTTAATAATAGTTTAATTTTTTAACCTTTTTACAGAAATAACGAATTTTTGATTGTATTCTTAATTTGCTTAATTTTCACAGTTATGATAAACATAAAGTTTGATTTCAAAGATTTGAATCTCATAAAATATTTTTTTAATTTGTATAGTGCTGTATTTTTTCTCTTTCTCTGTCGTTCTCTTAAACTGCTTTTTCTCGGCATTCTTATTACTGACAAAAATTAATAATAAAGAGACAAAGAAAGATAACAATAAATGGTTAACTTTTCAAAATAATTAGTACTTGATGCAATATGAACAAAAAAATATTAAAATTCAAACGTTTTCCATGGAATTGCATTCATATAAAACCATCATATTTGCAGAAAAGTTCCTTCGCGATGAATTGCGGTGCACCATCTTACAATTTACTGTTAAGATTTTTGTAATTCCCGTCATTCCTCAAACAGTCGGACGCATTGTCATTTCGGTTACATTTGGGGCACAAGTGTTTAGATTTCAAACCTCATTAATATATCTGAGGTTCTTTCTAACTGGGAGAGACGGTCTGAAGGGTGAACTAAATTTTGCGCATGCTTACGTTATGGTTCATCGATGCTTATGATTGAGCACATCTCTATGAACAGGTTGTGTTTATAGGTGAAGTGTAACATGAACCCTAATCAGTGGTGTAGCAGAGTAACGCAAAGTGGCTTAAAAATCCTCGCTTGAGTGTCGCGAAGGAAAAGGTTAATTATTGGCAGGGCATAAGAAAAAAAATTGTCTTGTCACTTCACTGTCAGTAAATAATATTGGTCAAAGATATGACTACAGAATAATTACAAAGTAGCACGTTATCCAATAGTGTTCTGCGTCTATTTTTATCGTCTTAGGCATCTCGAAAACTGAAAGATAGTGCTGTACTGTGTTTCGTAGCTGAACCGAAAGGTAGTAAAAAAAGTTTCGTTACAGGAATGTTTTTCTAACCTAGAACGAAAACAGGAGAGAAGAGAAGGCAAAAAAGAAACGCATAATTCCAAGCAAAAACTTCCTTCGTAAAGAGGACGATCGTAACGCACTATGTACAGTATAAATCTAGTATTCGAATCCTTCCCAGACAGTCTTTTTTTTTACAGTTTTTTGTAATATTTTGCGATATTGCACTTTTTTATTGCTTTTTACTTCACCCTAAGGCCCTGACGTCGTAAAATTTACAGATTAGGTTAATAGTAGTAATATAAAATATAGTAACCTTAGTATTGCGCAACGTTAAAATTTGAATCAAGTAAAGCCATCATCACCAAATCTGTTAAGTATATATCAGTCTTCCCGTTACAGCATATTATTTAAAATATTATTTATCAGTTCGTAATAGAACGTGACTTGGACATAAGTAGACGTGAAGTTGCCCAGGACATCCGAAAACGTTATTTGGAGGATCAAAGAAATGCAAAAATTCCAGGACCATATTTCAAAGAAGGCTTTGACAAGCCAAATGGCACTGAAGAAGAAGTCACATTTGAAATTTCAGAGCGCCAGGACGAGGTAAAAACTACATTCAATTACCTTTGAATTTCTATTCAGATATATATAAGAAACACACAATGCAGAGTTTTAATTGCATTATATGGATAATTCCAAATCACGTGGTTCACTTTCGATGACAGTTCACGCTCAATCGCATTACATTTTGGGAAAACTTTCACTCAGTTTACTTAACGCAACTTGATAAACTTCTGTCAGAAAAAAAAGTTCCGCTCTACACAACCTCGTGCAGCAAACATCAACATTTTGGTGAGCAAAGTCTTTATTCGCAAAAAAAAAAAAAAAAAAAAAAACATGAATATTTTTAGGTACTACTGTTCCTTACCCAAATTAGAATCTAGAACACTAAATTAATGTATTCGCATTTACCTATTTGCACAGAAAAGTTATGCGGTAATAATTTAAAAAACCCAAAGCAGTTTTCTTAAAAAATGAACACAAATTTGTAAATAATTTTCAACCAGGTTGAAAATCTAACTACTCACATGTACTAAATAAAAGATTTTCAAGAAATGATTTTTGACTATATATAAGATCATACACAGCTTACAAAACTGCTAAAAAAACACCTTTCCTGATTAAATATATTTTATGTTAATCGTCACTAACTCTTAAACCCTAAATGACAACATAACGTATTTTTGGCCAACTTCAAAAATTAAAATCTTCGTGTATAAAAAATTTCAGCACAATTCATTTCATTAGAATTAGAGAGAATGGGAAACTTAAAGATTCACTTCAGAACAAGCAGCAATTCGGTTCTGGCTCAATTTCATAAAAATTGGTTCCAAATGTGAGACGAATTAAGTGCAACCTGCGCGAACGTAAAATTCAATCCATGGAGTTCGGCCAATTTCAATTTTCAAAATTTTAATCCCAAATGGAATGTTAGGTGCTCATCCAGCATCGTGTTGAATTTTTAGCACGCTCGATTAGAATTTTAAACATGCAACACCCTGAATTAACATAATTTTCCTTTTACTTATCGCACTTTTCATAAATGAATCTCACAAAGCCTATGAGATTTGAGATTTTCAAGATCAAGTACAGGAGATCAAGTTGGCGGGCTCGCAAATTTTCCTGTTGTTTCGGTTAAAAGCACTTAATTTATATTCATTTAAACTAAGCGCGCGTCAACTTACCCCATTTCTGCATCTTATAGCAAATCATATTTATCAGGCTGTTGTAGAATGCATCATATGCAGAAAACATCTTACAGTCCAGGAGATCAAGGAGCATGAAATGAATGCCCATGGAATAGGCCATATACCGGTCCAGGACCGAAATTACCGTCTACGAAAGACGGCCTAGGAAGACCTTATAATCCAGAAAATGTGGAAGACGAGCCGATTGGATATGAAATTCCTGTGCGCCACACAGGTCGAGGTAAAATCTACACTCAATCACCTTTGATTTTCCAACACGATATCTGAAAGAAATACACTATGGAGAGTTTAAATCACTATATTGCTATGTGAATAAACTATAATGCAATCACAATGTTTCTATCCTAGGCACCTGTATAAACTACTGCAAAACATCTATACAGCCTAGTTCATGGACAAGTACAGTTTTGGTGAGCCGTCTTGATTTGCAGAGGACAAAACGAAAATATCACCAATTTTGAGATTTCACTGCTCTTCCTCCAAACTAACTAAAACACTAAATTTATTTATTCTGGTTCAAATTATGCGTTCAACACAGGTGATGTGTTAATAATAAAGTAAACAAATATAATATTATACTTTTGTCACAACATGGCTTCAAATTTGCAAACAGTTTTATCAAAGTTCTATTTTTCAAAATTTAGTAACTCACAAGTATAAAATTACAGATTTTGAGCACTCGATATTCGGCCATATGTAAGATCACATACGTTAATTGTCACTAATATTGACCTAGCAGTCAATATATCATCGATTTTTCATCTACTTCAAAATTGACCTCTGCAATTAATCACCAGCAAGATTTTTTCAATTAATAATTATCAGCACATTGCATTAAGAACAATCCAAAATGGAAACAGAAATTCAAGGATTCAATTTCGTACTAGAACCAAGTCGGTCGTTGTTCAATTTCGTCGTAAAATTTGATTCAGAGTGTGATACGCGCGAATTCTGGTCCAACTGCGTGAATCCAAAAGATAATCTAAAGGGCGGGTCAACTACAATCTTAAATATTGAAATTCCTGGCAGAATATTCAGGCTAATGCAGCTAAGAGTTGTTGAATTTATGGCCTTCCCTTATAGAATTTTAATCATACTACGACCCGGATTTACGTAATATTCCTACTTATCTTACTGGAATAAATTAATTTCACAGCACCTGTGAGAGCCTGTGATACTTGAGGTCCTCAAGAACCAGCATTGAGTGTTGAATAAGATAGACTGAAGAACAGCAGAGGCAGTAGCTCGTCATATTGAAACACAATTAGATGACGAGGTCGACACCTGAGCTAGCACACCACTCTCCAAACTTCCAATGTGATGCCTGAACCAGATCCCACGTACACTTCGGTCATTGGTTAAAACGAATTTCGATCTCGTAACCTATCGTTTGCGTGTCCGCTACTCTACCAAATGGGCTACTCATGCCTAATCAAGAGCGTAGACTGAAGTGCTCACAACCCGATTCGAGCATCATTGCCTTAAATCGCCCACTGCGTAGCTTAGAGGGTGAGAGGAGTGGATGCACATCTTACATACACCAATCAGCACAGATTATATCAGCACAGCAGTATCATAAAGTGATCTTTTGCAGGAGTGGCCTCTGGAATGCGAGCTATGTGGCAGCCGCCACCGCACTGCAAAAGGCATCCGGCTGCACCGCCTAGTCATCCATGCCATCGGACGGCGACGTGGACACCCCGCACTCGATGCATATGGAAGAACGTATGAGGACCAGGATGAAGAAGAGCCGGAAATCTCGACAAGTGACAAGATCCTTGTTTCCCAGGACGAGGTAAAGGCTAGATCTATTACCCTTCAATTCACCATTAGTGTATCGGGAAAGAATGCAATGTAGATAAATTCAATTACTTATTGCCATTATTGCAAGTCTGTTTTTTTAGGAATATATATATATAATTCTCTGTTGCATTTAATAAAAATTAAAGAAGGCGGAGGATCTTTACAGGGCCATTTAAAAAACGGTCCTTTTCAGGGCCAAAAATTACAGTTCAACAAGACGTTTGCACAACAAACTCAATGAAAAAGTGTGGGTGGCTCGAGTGCTCACACAAACGACATGCTGGGAATTCAATTTCCAAATCAGCGATCACATTTCGAGGCAAAATTTGCTCAAAGTTTTGTTTTCATTTGAATTCGGATTCCAGAGGTACTGTATATCTTTTCTGTAACACAGCAAATATAGACTTGAAAAATATTTTTTTTTTGGAATATCATATTTGGAAACAATAACTTCTGCTATACTAGGTTGCAACGTTTCTTGGCACAGACGCCCCGCCCTCGCGGAAATATAAAGTGAGTGATCCATCTCCTGTTGGGTTGCAGGCAGAGGTTTCGAGGAGACGTCACACTTACAAGCTTCCAACTTGGCGCATTAATCTAATTTGGCCTTAAATTTAGCACCTAAATGTTTTGACAGCTTGCCTGTCAGTTTATATAAGAAAAGCTCAATTATAGTAGTTTAAAGACATTTTTATGCAGTTAATAATAGATAATATCGAAAGATATTTTTGAATTTGCAATGATATTTGTTTAAATTATTACCTCTAAAATTTTTTCCAAAAGTATCCCAGGTAGCAAACGAAATTTTTGAGGCTATGCCAGTGAAAAATATGTATGAGGTGTGCCCCAACGTGTTTACTGTTCAAAAGAATACAGAGGCTGTTCGCACATTTTTTAGACGATTTTGGTTAGCGGTAATAAAAAATAGTTTGCTGCAAAAGAAATAATTGCAGTTGTATTATGTTTTTAAAAGTCAAAATTATCGTCTGCGGCCTGAGAGGTTTGTTTTTATTCAAAATGACGTTTTTAACGAAGCAGTTTTTCGAAGGGCATATTTATGCTCTTTTAGAAGAGAAATATTCATATTCCGTTATCCAAAAACGATGTGAGAGACATGGTTTTGTGATATCTAAAGCGTCGATTGGTAATATCGTCAACAAGAAAGGAAAAAAACGTCAAATTGGAGCCTCAAGTGGGACAAAAATTCCAAACAAGTATCCAAGGAAGAAACGGACATCTTCGACTATTGCAAAGGTAAGTTGTTTAATGTTAAAAGAAAATCCCCCTAGTCAAAGGTCAGTTGCAAAATCATTAAAATGCTCGGTGTTCACTGTAAACAAAATGATAAACGTCGATTTAAATCTTAAGAAAGCGAAAAAACGCAATGTGCATCGTCTTTCTCCAAAGCATATCGCTGAACGCAGGACACGCTGCCGAATTCTATATGAGAAACACTTATCCAAAGAAAAATGGGGAAAAAATGTCACAATAGATGAATGATGGGTGTATTTAAATGATTGCAGCAAAAAAAGAGCCATTTATTATAATAAAAGGGGAGAAAAAAATTTAAGTACATGATTCACAGAATCGAAAAAGTTTTTCTAAGGGATTCGTGATCGTTACTGGTTTTTCATATAATGGCAAGTTAAAAATAAAGAGAGTGGGAAAAAAACGTCAAGATTAACTCCAAATACTATCAGGAACATATTTTACCGCCAATTTTTCTGAATGAAATACCATCGCTTTACCCACAGTGCCATCAATCTGTGGAACTCCATCAGGACAAAGCTAGCAGTCACATCAAAATCCACTGTAAATTCCCTAAAAGAAATAGAAAAAAAAACCGATATCAAGGCCATACCCTTCATTGATATCCGTACTAAATCTCCCGATGTATCACTTATGGATTTTTGTACTTTCGGACTTTTAAAATCTGCATTATCCAAACGTCGTCCCACAACCCTTACAGGACTCTGGAAAGCTGTTCAGGAGGAATGGGATCGAATACCTCTTCTGACACTTCAAAAGGCATTATCCTGGAAATTACGGTGTCGATAGATAGTTCAGAATAAGGGCTATCAAATAGAACATTTAAAACACAAGAACTTTATGTAATTTAGTTTTGTGAATATACTTTGTCTAAAAAATGTGTGAACAGCCTCTGTATAATAGAATTTACCGTAATAAATACTTGCCTGAAAATTAAAAGTAGTGTCCTTAAAGTTGATTTTTCTCAAATGCTGGAATTTTGAGTAGTCACTTTTCTTGCCGGGGTGTAATATGTAGTTCAATATTGTCCACCGTAAAAATGACCCCCTGGAAATACTGCTCAATATCGGTTTTCGACATTTATAAATATTTTTTTTTCTGACATTGCTCCATGAGTTTTATGATATTGCTCGATGTGCTTTTTTGTCATTGCTCAATATTAGCTTTTCGATACTGATCGATGTTTTTTTTTAAAGTTACTAAATATCTGCTTCACAATATTAAATTATTTTCATTCAATATACTTATGGCTAATGTGATTGTTTATTTAGAGGGCACACAAGATTACAGCCATCTTAAATTTTAAGTAGAATTCTAAAAATATTAATCATTAAAAAATATAGCGAGTCATATTTTAGTGTATAGACGACCAACCGGTCTAGTGGTCAAGGTGTTGGCCTCTGGATCGGAAGGTTCCTGGTTCGAATCCGGGGTTAGGGCATGGATGTAAATTGTGCTATCCTTTGTTAGGGACAATGATGGTCCACACACTGGGTGCCTCTTGTGACATCGCCGCCACCGCAACTGACCTTTGATTCCAAATTCCTGAAACATATGCCCGAGCCCTGCTGACGAACAGCTGCCCAGTTTGTTTTGGGGTGCCAGTGATTTGTGGCTGGCGGAATAAGAGGTCTGCCGACAAAGGAGATACGTTGGAGAACTCGAGAAGCGGAGGTTTTTGTAGTGGTCGTTGATGAGGCCGCGGCTGTCTTGCGCTTGTTTCGCACCACCCATGTCATAGGGATGCAAATCTCTAGTGTACAAAATGTAAATATAACTCTTTGCAAAATAAAATGCAAGTTAATTTTAAATTAGGCTGTTTCATTTTGTAGAAAGGCACACCACTCGGCCCACTACGTTACAGCCTAGTTAAATTGGAGCCAGCTGTGGAGTACACTGGTGCGATAATTTTTGTGCAAGCTATTTTGATGTTTATCAAATTGTGCCAGAGATTGGCATTGAAGCTGCAATCGGGATACCTCACAGCAGATTTGTGCTTCGCAATCCTTCAGTATTTGCGAAGAGGGAAATTGTAGTCAACATAGACCGTTTCCCTGTTAACAGGAGGTTATTAGCTGTGTGCACTCTCGGGTAGAGACACTTAATAAATACTAAACTACTAGCCGCCTCGGAAAAAAAAATATTTTTCGTGTTCCCTGTACAATTTTGAACAAACCATGTTAATTTTGTAATTTTCTGATCCGTACTCTCTCGGAAAACTGTCTAAGAATCGAGCACAAAAAGCGAGTTTTCAACCCTGCGACGGTATCTGCGGCAACGTTTTTTTTTTAAATATAAAGTGATAAAAAAATTGTGATTTTTAAAAATCAAGTGTTAAATAATGAATATGCATTAGTATAATTAATTAATTTTTAAAAATAACTGATATTAACCATATTAATATAATTAATTTTAAGTAATGGGTGTTAATTATAGTAATATAATTAATTTAATATTCCCTTTTTACTGGGGAACAATCCAAACTTTCTCCCCAGCAACCCCTATCTTTTCCTTTTCCTTATTTGGAGGGATATTTTTATTTATTACACAAACGGGAAAAACTTTTTTGATTAGAGGAAATGGAACAAACTTCTGAAATAAAAATACTTAATATTCTACTATGGTTTATGTGGACGACCGAGGTGATAAAATCAGACCAGTAGTTTTTCAAACTTAACAAATATATTTATTTAAAAACATAACAGCAACAATACAACAAAACTTAAAATTTAATCTACATTTTATGAAATGTATCGTCGTCCTTCTGATGCTCTATATGAAGTTCAAGCATCTTCTTTTGGTTTTTCTCAATCAATGCAAAATCACCTGAAAATAAATATTAATTATTAAAATTTTATTAGTATTTTCTGCTGACAACAAAAAAATACTAAGTTCTTGGAATTTATGTATTTATGAAAAATCTATCCGGGTTCCCCCAGTCAACGTTCAGAAATAAAAATTCCAAATTTTGCAGACAGGGATAGAAGTGACCTTATGATAAAATGTAGGATTTTTTTACAAAAAATATAGGAGAATAATAGGTAACTATTGTGACCGACATAAGGCATTTCTCTTAGATCCAGTCCCCATTTTCACCTTGAGAATAATACATCCATGATTATATGTATTAGTCCTGATTATTATAATGTTGTATATAATTCAATTAATACATTCACACTTGCTAGTTCAAAATTAGTATTTCAGAATTTTTTAAAAGTAAAAATTCAAAGCTGTAACGTAACTAAAAATTTAAATGGGGATTCAAATTTAGAAATATCTTTCATTCCACTAAACTTTGTGAAAAGCACCAAGTCTATTTACTCAGGTTTTTTAAATAAAAATTCACTACTACAAGAACTACTTAGTAATTCAAAATTAATTTCTAATCGAAAGTATTAAAATTACACATCTCAGTTGGTTCGAGTTCAGAATTCATTTTAAAATGGTTGTATTTGATACAAATCAACCGAGATAATTTTAAAGGAAAACAGATTCAACTCTGTTTATTACTACGCTTTTATATTTCTCGCATGAGTACGTATATTCCTGGAGAGAGGTAAGAAACTTCTGATTAACACATTTGAGCTATAAATATGTAAGCATTTTTAGTCCGATAATTAAATAATGTACTTACAGAAAATCGAATTTCACGTTGGCCATTTTCTCTGTTGATGAATCATCGTCACTCACTTCTCTACAAAAATGTTTAATTAAACATTTACTAAACTTTCAAATCAATATCAGGTCATTTACTAGACAAATTATTTCAATATACAACTACCAATGCTAAAATTGCCACATTAAACTAAAATGAAAAATAATTCAACTATAAACTTAAAATTCTGCTTTTCAATGCTTTACCAATGTTTATTTAAGTATCTCGCTATTGGTTTAAGTATAAGAATAGCCGTTTTTAAATCAAGATTTGCATTACAAGATTCTTTATGCTACGAATATGGTTAATTGTTTACAGATCGGGATGGCTGGGCATATGTCGATTAGAGAATGGAAACTTCTAATTCATACTTGTATCATATACGGAGACTAAGTAATTAGCTATACCTTTAGCGGATCTTATATTGCATTCAAACCTTGGTCTCCTTTACTGTTCGAAATCAAGGGAGAAGTGGAACGAATAGTTGGTGAAAAATTGGAATTTTGTATTGGTGAATCGTTATAAAGATGGGAAAGACTGTATAGTTGCCCATGAAGACAATGAGAAGGACTTTGATCTTAAAGCACCCATAGCATCCGTTTCATTTGGACAAAAGACAATTTGTGCTTTCTAGAAAGAACACAACTCTTTAAGAATTGTTCTGGAAAATAGAAGGTTGCTTGCGATTAAGTATCCAACACAAAATTTTTGGTTTCACAGCTTGTCCCGTAGGAAAATGCACATTGCCCCCCGAATAAACGTTTCGTAAAATTCTTTTATACATCGGCAATAAACCACATATGTGCACAAACCTCCTCCCCGAATGGAACTAAATGCCGTTAGGTTTGAACACTAGACGATAGTTGGAAAATGTTATAATTAATCTCCCAAGGCTTTCTGAATATTATTTTTAAATGCTTATATTTTGTTATTTAAAATAAACTTTTTAGTGTCTTACCACAGACGCATTATTTTGGATTATTTTTTATTAAATAGTTTTATAAATTGTCCGTTTCAATGGAAGATCTGAAATAATTTTTTTTTACACCCATAATTTAACTTATAAATTAATTATACATTTGATGCTATAGCACATATTTAATTGCACAAATCTTATTTTAAGTATAGCAATTGTCACTGTACACAGTGGACGGAGGCAGCTTAATGCGAATGCTTGAATTTTTTTTCCGCGTTCCAGTGTGTTATTGTTTCAATTTCTATAAAAATCAAAAGAGAAACAAAGTCAAGTTTTGCAAAAGCATTCTCATAGTTGTTTGCAACAAAATATTTAACCCGATAAGAATCACCAGTATCTTAGCCATGTTTGCTCACGGCAAATATACATGCCCCTCTACCTAGCGCCTTTTTAGAAATGCTTCTAAAATCCTGAAAACATCCAAATTTAATCAAAATTCCAAAAATATGTGTAAACTAAAGTGAATTTAGTGCCACATTTATCAAACACGGATCAATTTATTTATATATAGTAGGAAAATCTAACCTCTTTGGATTCGACATTACAAACGATAGGTTTTGCGTAGAAGATGAAAATAGAAAGACCGCGTCACCAGCTTTACTACCATCAAAAAATGCTATCTACTGAATATAATTGAAAAAATGCCTAGAAATGCTTCGTGATTTTAAGGATTAAAGCTGCATTTAAGTGAAAGTGAGGCTCTTTTTTTTAAAGCGTCCCTAAAAAATACGCCTAGGAATTAACAGGACGCTCATATAGGTAGACGTGGTCGTTCCGTTAGTGTTTGTGTAAAAACGATTTGCCGCGAATACCTTTTGCTAGGTATGAATCCACCATTATAGTATAATTTTCTTTTAAATAATTCTCCATTTAATTCTAAAATATATCAAGCAAAAAAAATACAAGTCAAAAGTTAAAAAATATATCCATTAAAACTAATTACTACTTGTTTCACCACTAGATGGCGGAACCAGTCATTTAGACAACACTTAAGAAAGCCCTAAAATCCTTTATATTATAGTATTTTCACTAAAATACGTTTAATTTTCCATCCCTCACTAGATGTCGCTAACTATTATTTTTAATAGTGTTAAATCCTTCCAAAAAAATTTCAAACCATTTTCAGTACTTTCCATGTGAAAAAAGTAACCACTCCAAAACAGAAAAAGCAAACACTACATTAATTCATCACCATTGGCTAGATCTCTAACGGTCTAAGCAATTCCAATTGAAATCAACTCCAGTTCTAGTGGTCCCAGGTTAGATTCCAAAAAATTCATTTTAAATTAAAATAACATGTTTGATCATCCCACCAACAGATTGTTTTACTAGTCATTCAACTCAGCGGCAAACTGTCAACGAATTGACGTCACCTTGTTCTTCCTCAGTTCCTTATCAGCAGTCCTTCCCAATTCCACATCAAACAGCTGCCATCTTGAAAACATGACATCACCAGTAATAGACTTATCACCTCTTCCCTTAATGTTGCTGAATTCTCATTTTGACTGAATTGAAACGTGTGCTTTTAATAAGTTTAAGTAACACTGTTGAAGCTTCACGTCTTTAATTCGTAATAAACGGGAAAATGCCTTTAACATTGGCGTAGGCCTTACCTCAGCCAACCATTGAAAACGATTTTCCACTTTCTCATCGGAGACAAATATTGCAGTTTCAGACCTCCACAAGAGAGGACTCTTCCATCACAACCAGATTGTTGAAACCCAAATGCATCTTTCAGATTGTAGACTTTTCCATTACCCATATGCAAGTGAATCATGGCCTCTGCTTCATGGTTCAAACCTCTCATCAACCGGACAACCATGCATTGGGATTTCGAATTCACTCCATAGAAGAATATTTCATCGGATCCCTGGAAATGAGGAAAAGATTCATTATCAAACAAGGTAATTGTTTTTAAAACACTTTCCGAGATATATTCTCGATTTGACTTGCCCATTTTTCTATGTCGACCACCACATTGGTGAACGATGCTAGTGCTTCTTGCCTTTACATGCGACCTGGAAAGGCTTAGTTAAAATATGGGTGTAGGAGAATATATTATTCTAGAATATATTTAAACTTGTCTTGTTGAGACTTCTGTCGTGGTAATAGACGACATCCTCCACCGAAATGTCTAATTGGCTTGCGTTTGAAATTAAACAAACAATTAAAACCATAAATTATATTAAGAGAAAGAACTTTAACATTGAAAGAAGAGAACCAAAAACAGATTCTAAGAAAATTCTAAAACAAACACAGAACGTGAGTTTCGTTCCTATGGTAACGTAATCTTAGATTTACGTTCTGTAGGCGAAGGTTACGGTGATTGATATTAACAAAATGACCATTGGCTATGTTTTACAAGATTTTAATGTGCAGTACTTTGTAGAACAATGTTTATACTTAGTGAAACTCTTCAAAGACGTTCAAAACCAAAAACTGATAATCTTAAAATTTTCAAACCTCTCCTAATCCATAATTTGATGTAATATGCATAGAAGTTGGATTTCCCGTCAGTGGATCGCAAGTAAAGAGAACTCCAGCCACATCACATGGTATCATTTCCTGTATCACCACAGCCATGGGGGAATTTATGATTTGTCCGTTTTGCCTGTAAAAGAGCAAGACGCCAGCAATTATTAACGTATTTTGAATCATTCTTAACTCAGTACATGAAGCGATACACATTGTATTGTGTTAATTTGGTTGCATGAAAGTCGAAGCCCTCACTTGTAAGTCTCTCACAAATCGAAAGGAGGAAAAAACTTGTTGAAAGGCTTTTGAAATGTTAATACTTTAATCCAGTGAATGCCGAACGAATCTTTGGCCACACGAGACCCAGGGGAAATTAGGTAGTCAAGGAGCAGGAGTGGGCAAAAGGATGCTAAACAATTAGTGGCATCAAATTTTATAAGCAAACACTGATCATCTTTAGACCATACAGTCATACTCAACTCACTGATGCATTGTCGTTGCTTTTTGTAACTTAGTGCAAATTGTTGATTTAAGGATGCTGGATTAAAATAGAGTCTAAGATAAACAAATTTGTAGCATACTCTAAAGGCTTATCCTTCATCTTAGTAATTATTTTCAACTGCACCAATTTCATTGAATTTTATGTGTTACGTGAATTACATGAACTTTATGTAGCGTGTTTAAGTGCAGTTCGTTTTTGTTACTTATTTTCAGCAAAAAGGTTTCATGAATTTAGTTCCTAGTTTTGTTTCTAAATTAGCTTTAAATACACATGGAGCTGCATAAGTACTATGGAGAAATTCAAATATTACAGACGCGTAATTAGTAGATTAGTGTAGAATTAGTTTATACGAGTTTCCCCAAGGGGCTGCCAAAAGAGAAAAAATTACCTCAAAAGGAGATAGGAACCGTGTTAAAAAAGCTTGGAATACTAGTACAGCCTTAAGAAATTAACAATGCCTATAACCTTTTTTATTTTATGACCAGCTAACATAAGAATGCATTTGGAAGATAGAAATGTGTGTGTTTCAATACGGTCTTTATGTAATGCATCTCATCAAAAGCACTCCTTGACATTAATATCAAAGTATATTATTCTGTACCTCTGAGACATAAAACAGTTGCAAAAATACAATTTTTTGGAAAAGCAGGTTTAACAGTTTTACTTTCTCAACTATCTAATTATTTTATGAAGAGGACGATCGTGTATCAAGACCAGACATAGTATGGTATGCCGAGTTCAAATTCATTGTAAAGAATCAGTCAAGAAATTCCAAACAAATGTATGCTTCACAGGTACAAATTAATGGATTTAGCAACCTTAACATATATAATACACTTTTACACCCGATATTAAGTCAGTGGTAAACAAAATGTAGTGTAAAGTGAGTGATGTTGCAACACTCCTTGCATTTGATTTTGTGGCACCAGGCAAGTCAGTCACGGGATTGCAAATATTTACACATGTGCAATTAATCTAATGTTATAAAATGGATATAAATGTTGGGTTCTGCGAAGCGTACATACGAGACTGAGCATGTATCTAAATATTTTATTCCTTATATTCAGGTGAAAAAAATAAGGATTACTGGTCATAAATCTTCATATGCCCCATTGAATTTTAAAATCTCAATAGATTCACAAGTAAAAATTCTTAAGGGGGTCCTCGTTCTGAAAATTTTGGAACTCCCTTAAGCATTTGAAGCAGGACATAAAATGGCCTACTGCTAAGAGTTACCCAAGATGTCTTTGAGTAAATAACTGAAGAACGAGAATCTTCGAGAACGACCAAAGTTTTCTTTATTCTTCCTATCTTTAATGTATTTCATAAAATTTACCATAAGTATGTTACGAGTACATGAACTCAGACACATACACTTAAAACTACATACGCTGAAAAATACGTACAGTACGATGAAGTTAAATCATACCTTTTATACTCAACTGCATTATAGCCGAACTGAGCAGCCCAGCACTTTTTCACGGCAGTTAAAACCTAGAATAAGGGTATTTTCTGAGTCCATTTCCAAATTAAAATGTCCAGTACACAGAAATTTTCAACTAACCATTAAATATTTACAAACAAAACAATATTCCTAGCATAAAGTGTTTTACCTTGTATATAGAACAAACATTTTTATATTACCTCCTTTAAGCCTTTCACTCCAAGAAATGTATCCATTCGTCCGGCAGCTGACAGTTGATCCGCGTCTTCTCCTTCAAATTACAATATTGTTTGTTGAACACGGGTATTGTAAATTATAAATATATAAGTATTACAACCAACAAGTATTCTGTTAACTGTATGTTCTAGTGCGATTGAAATGTATACATTTTCACCAGTGATGACGAAATTCAAGTTTTTATCTTTGCGACCTTGAAAAAGGACCCTGATAGCCAAGCCAAACGCGCGTTTTACGCGCCTCATTTTAACGTGGCATAAGGGTACCTTCACACGAAGGAGATCAATCTCTTATACCGGTATGAAGGCGATGAAACTTACATAGAAACCATAAGAGCACTTCACACGAGAAGACTCACAAGAAACAGTTACGAAACGAAAAAATAGTCACCGAGGAAATTCGGTCGCCGATGACTTTTTTGTCGAGAAACAAAACAAAAGAGCCTTATTTTTCTCCAGTACAAGTTTATATCTTCGCGATCGTTTAAGATAGAGTAAAAATTTCAATGGATTTGAATCCTGCGGAAAATTGAACACCAGTTCGATACTTTAAATGTGATTTTCTTGAAGTAAATAATTTTTCTATTGTAACTTTTATATTTTCGCAATACAATTTAGCCGCATTTGACAAAGATATTATTTACGAACACAAAAAGTGCTATTGAGCTCGATTTATACAATAGATATAACTCGAATGGAGTACTTAGTTGCCTTAATTTACTGCTTTATATAAATAACAACTAAAAATAGGATGAATATTTAATTGTATTCGATGTTTTGGAGAATTTACAACAAAGGAGACAGTAGGTAATTTTATTTCTGAGATAACATACACCGACAACGGTTCGTTTAAGTTTTCATGCGTGGCAAATGTCTTTAAAATAAAGCTAAATTTAAACTTTCAACTTGAAGCTCTTTTTTTAATGTCTTTATTTGACTCGCTTCCGATTTGTTCCAGACATAATGCTTCAGAAATGTTTTTGTTAATGAAGGATCGCTGTGATCCTGAGATCATATTAATATGTAATCTTTTTCTGTATCTGTAAATATTGTAAAATAGAAATTAAACTTTAATCTAACGGAATAATCTTGCCAATCGTCACTTTAGTATTTGTCCAATACCATACAACCAATTGATCTCTGAAATCCTGATATTCAGCGTCATCCCGTTGTCTGTCAAGTTATGAAATTATAATGAAAAAATAATCTAAAGTTTCACCTCAGAAACCGAGGACACACCTGTAGCAGATGAACGCACTGCAAATTTCATTGGTTTCTCATAAGGAAAAGCTCTTTCGAGATTTTCTGCGATGACTACGTGAACATCAGAAGGTATAATTGTTTCTATAACTTCATTTTCAACCCTAGAAGAAAATTAAAATTGAAAATTTTGAATTCACTAACTCTTCGATCCCCCCTCCATGAAATAATTAAAAAATTTCCTTCAGATTCATTCTTACTTTTTGCATTCAGCTTTTACATCACCTGAAACGTTACCGCTGAAAAATTGAAAGCGATAAAAACATTACTTTTAAAACTTTTAAATCCAAAGACTATTTTTAGGACAAGTATTTAATATCAAATATATTATGTACTAGACAATATTATCAAATATTAAAACTTACTAAAGAACATTTTCCAGATCTTTTACAGTCTTCAAAATGCTATTGGTAACGAAGTTTTCGTAAGCAACCGTCGTAACAACGAATCCTTTTGGCATTGTAAACTAGAAATGAATGTTTTGGTTAATACATAAATTTAAATTGAGAAGTACTGGTAGGGTTGAAAATTGATTTAAATATCACTTACGTTTTTAAAATCTTCACTCAGTTCTGTCAGTTTTCCTAAGGACGATCCTTTCCCTCCAGTTAAAGATGAATCTTGGCAACACTTGTCTGAGAAATGCAATACCAGCGGAGTAGTACCTAAAATATATCAAGACAAATAACACGAGTTTCTAGTTAGGTCGTTTGATTGGGTTTGATAGCGCAAAGACCATATTTGGTCAAGCTGCAAACACAAGAAAAGCTTAGTTGGCAAGGAGAAATACACCTGGTGTAAGTACCTCTTAGAACTAATGCAATATCAAGAATAATTATAAATTTTTACCTGATGGAATCGCTCGACATAAATTTTCAGGAACAATTTCTCTTCTTGGCTTCGTTACGTTCCTATTAACCAACAAAATGTGGTAAGTTCTAAAATCTAAATTTTCGTTTAGTTATTGCAATAGTCGTGTTAGTGGCAAAAATAGTCAAACATTCAACACACACAAAAAAAATTATCTAAAAGAACTGAACATGTTAATTTTTTTTGTCAACTATATTTTTTCATTAAAGTTTCGTAAAAAAATCATACCCTTTGAAAACAATCCCTTTTCCATCGATTTCTTTCATTTGAAAGTCAATACAAGAAATTTCATAACGAGCCGCTTCATCTTTACTGTAAAATCTATATATTTCTTTGAAGGTACTTTTCAATTCGTATCTACAATCTAAAATAATATAGGTATTGCATATAAATATAAACATTGAAACAGTAAATAGTTAACAAATCAAACACAAGAGAGATTACTTGAAACTACTATTTAAAAGTAAGAGACGAAACAATAAATAACTTTAAAATTTAGAGCAGCAATGTATGAAATTTCTTGCCATACTTACTCACTGCTCCATAGAGGAATCACCTATTGGAATAGTGAACTTATAAAAACTTTGAAAGGTACGATCTCTACTAGTATAAAAGGAAGTGCTTGGGTGGGTGTGTATCTCTGAGTGCAAGTGTCCTGACGAATCTATAGAACTTGCAATAATGAAATTTGGCCCACAGGTAGTCTTAATTTTTTTCGAATTTTATAACCAGCCCGAATTTTAAAATTTAATCTAGAACATTTTTTAATTAAATTATAAGTTTATTTCCCCTCCATTCATCCTTTTCGCGGAGCTGACGTCAAAGCTCCTTGATTGAAACAACGTAATTCAAAACAAGCTATATTTAATTAAAAATTCCAGTTCTAACCCGTGTAATGTCGGATAAAGGTGGGACTGTTATTTAAAATGGTTTTTCTTCTGTTTAATGGTTTCAGTATCAGTAAGGAAACAAAAAGAACTGTCACGGGTAATGCCATGATGCCTTGCTAGTTCTATTATAAAATTTGCACCACTTGTCATAAAATTTTTATGCATGAATTTGGTCTAAATATATTGGGGTGTGATGAAGTTCTTACTTAGTATGCGGTTCATACATTTGATAAATTGGCAAAAATCGAACCCCATTATCTACATAAATAAATTAAATTCAGTTGACCAGTGTGTTTTACTCAATTTAAATGCTAAAAACAATTTAGTGATAAGCAATTAAGATGTACAAAAGCTTTCAAAACAAGATTAATTTTTCCCACAACTAAGGATTATCCAAAATAAAATTTTAAATCAAGAAGTCTATTTCGCAGGGCAATTTTATGGACCCTTTTTGAAGTGACGAGACCTACTATAAAGACATTTATAATCTTTAATAAATGTCGAACTATCGTTTTATCTGAAATTACGCTTGTTAGAAGAAAAAAAAAGAAATGTTTGGACTACATACTTTTGGTTTGGAAGTTAACATCAACAGTATTTATTTCAGCTGCTTCACGTATTAATCTCAAAGGACCATCAACATCCAATTTTGAAATGATATGGATATCTCCAGAAGGATGTACAATGTTACCAAATCTGAGCCTGAAACATTTTTTTAAGAAAACACGATTACATATATGAATTACTATACAATATTCAATTTTACAAAATGCATTTTTTAGCTTTTAGTTCAAGATTAATACAAAGTTTAAGGTTTCTCAATTTCCACTCAGGACAGAAAAGTTATTAGTTTCGTTGAAATTTTTCGCATGAGTACGTGCATGCCTGGAGAGATTTAAAGAAACTTCAGAACTACTACATTTGAGCTATAAATATGTACGCATATTTTAGTCTGATAATTAAATAATGTACTTACAGAAGATCAAATATCACGTTGGCCATTTTCTCTGTTGATGAATCATCGTCACTCACTTCTCTACAAAAATGTTTAATAAAACATTTACTTAAACTTGCAAATCAATATCAGGTCATCTACTAGACAAATTATTTCAATATACAATTACAAATGCTAAAATTGCCACATTAAACTAAAATGAAAAATAATTCAACTATAAACTTAAATATTCTGCTTTTCAATGCTTTACCAATGTTTATTTAAGTATCTCGCTATTGGTTTAAGTATAAGAATAGCCGTTTTTAAATCAAGATTTGCATTACAAGATTCTTTATGCTACGAATATGGTTAATTGTTTACAGATCGGGATGGCTGGGCATATGTCGATTAGAGAACGGAAACTTCTAATTCGTACTTGTATCATATACGGAGACTAAGGAATTAGCTATACCTTTAGCGGATCTTATATTACATCCAAACCTTGGTCTTCTTTACTGTTCGAAATCATGGGAGAAGTGGAACGAGTAATTGGTAAAAAATTGGAATTTTGTATTGGTGAATCGTTATAAAGATGGAAGGACTGTATAGGTGCCCACAAAGACTGACACACATCGCGTCCGTTTCATTTAGACAAAAGACAATTTGTGCTTTCTAGAAACATACAACTTTTTAAGAATTGTTCTGGAAAACTGAAGCTTGCTTGCTTGTGATGAAGTATCCAACACAACAATTTTGGTTTCACAGCTTGTCCCGTGGGAAAATGCATATTGCCCCCCGAATAAACGTTTCGTAAAATTCTTGTATACATCAGCGATAAACCACATATGTGCACAAACCTCCTCCCCAAATGGAACTAAATGCCGTTAGGTTTGAACACTAGACGATAATTGGAAAATGTTATAATTAATCTCCCGAGGCTTTCTGAATATCATTTTTAAATGCTTATATTTTGTTATTTAAAATAAACTTTTTAGTCTTACCACAAAAGCAGTATTTTGGATTATTTTTTATTATATAGTTTTATAAATTGTCCGTTTCAATGGAAGATCTGAAATATTTTTTTTTACTCCTATAATTTAACTTAAAATTAATTATACATTTGATGCTATAGCACATATTTAATTGCATTAATCTTGTTTTAAGTATAGTACTTGTCACCGTGCACAGTGGACGGAGACGGCTTAATGCGCATGCTTGAATTTTTTTCCGCGTTCCAGTGTGCCAGTCCTTGCCCGATGACCGCCGAGTGAGGTGCTGTTTTAAGATTTTGATGATTGATTATCAAATCGAAACACTATGTAAAATTCAGCAGGTGTTCGAAAACATCGCTATGGAGGCAACACTAAATTAGGAGTGGTTCAACCGATTTAAAAGTGGCCGCACTTCAGTGGAGAGTGACTAGTGTTTTCGAAGGCTACAAACCGCTCGGAATGCAACTGTAGGATGGAAAAGATTGCCTAAGAAGTTGGTATCAGTAAAGATTCCAAACATGCATTTTTGAGTGTTTTGAAGATGCGCAGAGCGGCTGGGAAATTGGTGCCAAAGCCTCTGTCAGCGAAACAGGAAGAACTCCGAATTGTGGTTGCACAGGACCTTCTGGAGACTACCAACACTGAACCCGAGTTTCTAAACACAGTCCTAACTGGAGTCGAGTCATGGGTGTACGGGTACGATATGAAACAAAAGCAGTCGACGCAATGGAAGCATCCCAGGTCCACATGGCCGAAATAAAAGACAGGGGAGAAGCAAAATCAAGGTGATGCCAACTGTGTTCTTTGATATCCGTGGAATTTTGCAACACGCATACGCACCGGAAGGACAAACAGTGACTAAATAATACTATCAAGAATTCCTCCGCCGACTCCTTGATGCAGTTTGTCCCTAAGGACAAGACCTCTGGACGGCAAAAAACTGGCAGTTGCATTATGACAATGCTCCGTGTCATTCATCGCACCCGATTTTCTTGGCGAAACATGAAATTTCAGTCGTTAGCCAACCTCCTATTCTCCAGACATGGCTTTTGCAACTTCTGGTTGTTTCCGAAATTGAAAGGACCCTGCTTTGAGAGTAGAGAAAAGATAATGCAGAACGCAACGAATGCAATATTCTAAAAGAAGCCTTCTAGAAGTGTTTTCAGCAGTGGAAGGAACGGTGGACCAAGTGTGTACCAGTCATTTAGCCAATAATTTTAGAAATCCCATAGATCCTTTATATTATATTATTTTCACTAAAACACGCCTAATTGTTCACCTCTTACTAGATAGAGCTAACTATTATTTTTAAAAGCATTAATCCTCCAAACGAAATTCAAACCATTTTCAATATTTTTCTTGTGAAAAAGTACCATTCCAAAACAGAAAAGAAAACACTATATTAATTCACCATTGGGTTTCTTACGGTCCTAATCAAGTCCAATTCAAATCAACTCCAGTTCTAGTGGTCCCAGGTTCGATACCAAAAAAAATTAATAAAATTATGTTTGATCATTCCACCACCAGATGGTTCTACCAGTCATTCAGCACAGTGGCAAATTATCAACGTTATCTTGTTCATCCCCAGTTCCTTATCAGTAGTCATTCCCAATTCCTCATCAAACAGCTGCCATCTTGAAAAAAAACATCACCAGCAATAGTTTTCACCTCTTCCCTTAATGTTGCTGAATTCTCATTTTGACTGAATTGAAACATGTGCTTTTAATAAGTTTAAGTAACACTGTTGAAGCTTCACGTCTTTAATTCGTAATAAAAGGGAAAATGCCTTTAACATTGGCGTAGGCCTTACCTCAGCCAACCATTGAAAACGATTTTCCACTTTCTCATCGGAGACAAATATTGCAGTTTCAGACCTCCACAAGAGAAGACTCTTCCATCACTACCAGATTGTTGGAACCCAAATGTACCTTTTAGGTAGTTGATTTTTCCATTACCCATCTGCCAGTGAATGGATGCCTCTGCTTCATGGTTCAAACCTCTCGCCAACCGGACAACCATGCATTGGGATTTCGAATTCACTCCATAGAAGAATATTTCATCGGATCCCTGGAAAAGAGGAAAATATAATTCTCAAACAAGGTAATTGTTTATAAAACACTTTAAATCAGGGGGTTGCAATTCAAATAATTGTGGAGTGGGCTACAAGTCATTTCGTACCCAAAAATCTGAAGTTTGCACACATGAATTGCTAAATAATAGAATAGCCCATACGCAAAACCCGATAAATCCATTTATTTTCGAAATCGACATTTTGGCATATTTGGATACTCTAACATACGAGCTTTAATTTTCATCAGATTTCATGTACGAAAACTTGTTTTAAAAGGTTTAAAAACTAAAAAGAAAAATGAATCAGTTTCCAAAACCCGTTAAATTCTTGTCAGTTGCAGAAGCATAACCCGTTAATTTGGCCCTCAATGTTTATATTGGCAAAAGCCATTATAATAAGCTGGAACAATATAGGCACTTGATGTGAAGATACAATACCAGTCAATTTATCGTTTGTGTGGTAGATTTGTTAATACCTGATCAAATTTACTCGTAAAGTTGTATGTAAAAAAAAATTTGGAAAAATGTACCTAGAACAGCAGAGAGAAGAGCTTACAGTGGAGTACGAGTTTTCGAAAAGTGTTTAATGTTAATTTAAATATCAGTTTCAGTGCACCTTTTACAGACAAGTGATTATTTCTTTTTTATGATTTTCTATTGGTTTTTATAGCTTTCGCAAAAAACCTTTGTTTCAATCTTAATCAATGCTTAATCACCTAAAATAAATATTAATTATCCAACACATATTTTCTGCTTTCAACTTAAAAAACAAGTTTTGGGAATTTATATATTGATGCAAATTCTATCAGCAGGGCTCCTAACAGGTTTCAAGGTCTAAAAAGGTGACAAAAAGTGACTAATAAAGCAGAAAAAGTGACAAAAAATTACTAATCGAGCAAAAAAAGCGATACATATCAATGCTAAATATATTCAAGTACTAATATAGAAAAGAAAAAATTTCCCTTTTTTTACAGTCTATCTTTTCTCTCCTTTTATAATTTTTCTTGTGCTTTATGATTTATATCTTCTAAATAGGTTATACATCCAACCCTTCCCATATCCATTAGCTTTGATGTGATCGGCATCAAATGAGGTTGATAGTAAAAATTTGTCAAGCTACTTTTTATCCTCATCAATGCATTGAGTGTGCGTTCAGACAGTGATGCTCTGTCTCCTGTCAAAGGTCTTTCTGAGGCCGAGAAGCCACATTCAATGCCAGCACTAGGATGAAAAAGTGACAGAACAGCCTTCCCTAGCTTGGACACAATTGGGTACTTAGGATCCACACCACTAATGTCTCGCAGTCTGAAGAACTGGTTCCAGTAAACATCAATAGGCTTCATTCTAGATTCATCTTCCTCAGATTCTTTTTGGAGAAATTTCCAGTAGTATATGTCTGGACATCCATGGAATTGCTCTTGCAACTTCTAATACTTGTCGCAGTAATCTCGCCACTTAGTCTCTCAATAGGATGAAGATAGGATAAACTTTTAAAGAGAGATGAACTGAACGACTTCTTCAAAAGATATTTAACACTAACAACGTAATGCTACGCTGCCACGTTTGCGTTAACAATTTAAATCAATTGTTAACGCAAAAACCTTTTTCTTATGTGTATAGAGCCCTCTCCATTCTAGAGAGCACTCTTCTGTTGTAGAGAAGAGTAATCACTCCCGTTGTGTTGCAGACAAAGAACGAACAAAAGACAGCATGAGCACCTAGAGGACACAAGGGCAGAGGGCGATTGTCCGCAACACTGAAAAAGAACGAAATAAGGAAGCACTGCCTCAAAAATATTGCAGTCCTTTGATGTTTAAAAACTCTTGGTGTAATACAAAATTTGTGTACTACACTCTAAAACTCCACTCCGACACGAAATCCTGAAGATAAATTTAATGCAATTTCTCGAATGTTCCGAGTGCGACGTGATTGCAATTCCAGTGTAAACGCGGCTTAGCGGACTCTTTCTAGCATTTTCTAGAAGAGAGGGTTAATAAATATCAAAATCTAGAAAGCTTACCTCCAGAAGATCATCTTCACTTGAGGGCGACTTTAGAATCTGTTCCTCCAGGAACACAAGAAAGCCTATTCTCATGGGATCATTTTCGGCTTCCACTTTGTACGAATCGAAACGCATTTGCGTTAGAAATATTCTATTTTCATCTCTATTTTCTTTAAACCATTCGAAACCAACCATTTGAAGTTGAATATAATCTCTAGATGTAAAGGCAACGTATTCAGCAAGATTTTTCTGGAAAGTAGGGTTGAGCTTAAACAAATAATTTTTGTATCAATTAAATCAAACTCCAATCACAACGAAAGATAATTATTGAAAATTTCATAATGAAATTAATTGGTCATTAAACATTTCTGTTTAGTGATTCGAATACCAACGCATCCAGATTCGAGAATTCAAATACTGGAAGTACGTCTACCAAGTACCGATATAAAGTACTCATTCTATAGGTATTCAAACACTAGAGTATTTCATCATGGTAACTTGAATGCTAAAAGTACTCAACCAGCTTATTCGAACACACGAGTATTCATCTTTAGTAGCATTGTCACATTGCATGTATATCCATAATTACTTACTACGTACATGATAAGTTATTACTAACTACGTTGTTCATATATGTTATGTCCACAATGTTTATGGAGACACGACACTTCAATCGGAAACTAGTATTGTATTGTACGATTATCTTGAATCCAGTGCCTAGTTCAAACCTAATCTACACCAAGCACTCAAAGTGAATTCGCTAAATAGTAACTGCAACTTTTAAAAGCTAATAACCAACGCTAACGGATTGACCTTGGGGCATTTACCTCCCCTCCGACCAATTCCGAAACTAGGTACAAAAACGATGTGAAGCAATTTTTTTTCTAAGCTGCAGAGAAACACTTTGTGTTGAGGGTTTGTTAGCACCACGAGCTCGTTTTTTAAAATGAGACTTAAGAGATCTCACGGTAAATTTTGTCTTCCAATTCCTAAATCTATTTATTAGCAACACTGACAGAGTACTGATATGGCTTTATAATTAAGTTGTCGACTAGACAATATAATATTCCCATAGTATCAAGAACTTATTCGAAACCTACCCTATTGTTAACGCAAAACCTTTTTATGTGTATATGTTTAACCTAGAGTAAATTACTATTTTTAATGAACTAGGCATACCTTTCGTGGAACTTGGCATCACTCAACACAAGCAGGTAATTAGGGTAGCCCTTTTAAACTATTCCAAATTTATAGAGAAAATAAAATCACAACGTATATTCGTACTAACCACTACACGATCCATTCGATCAACTAAATGAAACGGGACACAACAAATCACAGAGGAGTTTAATGCTGCAACCATGTAGTAAAAAGAGTATCCATTAGACCAGGGGTAGCCAACCTTTTACATACCATGCGCCAATTTTTTTCATATACAAGTTCCAATGCGCCATGTAACTCAAGCACTTTTTCTACCTTACGTTCATGGTCCTGCCATATCCTTAATAACTTTTTTAATAAAAGTATGTTTATAGACATGATTAACGTTTTTAAATGCTTTAACTATTGTACGTAAAACAATGTCTATTCACAAACATTATTTACCATTAATAAGACTTTTGAGCCTGTTTAGATTTCACTAGTCTTTCAATGTTTGGTGTAAAGTTGTTACCGAGAGCAACAGAGAATTTTTCAAATTTGAATCATTCATTCGCTACCTTGTTTTTCTTTTAATGAATTTCATGGATGAAAATGCTTGTTCACTTGTAATCAAAGAATATGTAGGCGCAAGGATGCAATGCGCCACTTGTAATCATCAAATGCGCCAAGTTTGGCGCATGCGCCACAGGTTGGCCACCCCTGCATTAGACGTATGCACAGCAGATCTAGAAGCCAAGAGTGCAAAAGGTAGATGCCGAGCCCAATCAGCTTAGGCGTCATTTACAAAGAGAGACTGAGAATTAAGAGTGGCATTTAGTCGTTCAACACTATCTTCACTGCGAGGGTGGTATTTTTATTTATACCTAATCTGGCATACACTTGAGATGAGACTTGGACAGGAAATTTGAGCCTCGATCAGAAATTTGATTCGTGGTTAGACCATGTCGAGATACATTTTTCAAAACAAATGCTACCGAGTTTCACTCGATATCAGGCAATTTATGTAGTTGATATTTCTAGGCCAGAAGAATGAGGATTAGATAAGACAAAGTTAAGCGATAACCATGGCAAATTGACCTAGAGGCTGAAGTCGGATTCATCAATTTATATTAGAAGGGAAAATGAGTTATATGTTTTACTACAGGCCTCGAAATAGATTTTTTAATACAGGTGCACACTGTGCACCTAAGTTTTTAAATTATGTTCACAGGTTATATTTTAGGTGCACATTAAAAAAAACATAATATAAGAGTATTGCTATGTAAACTACTGTATTAGTTGGGTATGTTCATATAGATTCGTAGCAGATAGTAAATAAAAAATATTTAAACATATCAAAGTTCTACGGCGCACGGCTGTCGCTTTAACAAAGCCATCTGGAAAATGTTTCGATCATCGAAAAGTTCTGGTGGCAGTGACACAATAAACCATCCTCTTGTATAAACCCGTTAGGGCAGAGGGATTTTGTTTTCGTTTAGTGTGTATTTAGGAATTTTAATTACGTTCCTTTAGAGCGAGAGATTGATACTAATATATTTTGTTCAAACATCAAAATACATTAAACACGTCCCCCCTTTTTTTTTAACGTTAAGTGCACTGTGTGCACCTAGTGGGAAAAAATTAGGGCGCACAGTTTTATTTTAACGTGCTCAGTACACCTGTGCACACTGGTATTTCGCGCGAGCCCTGTTTTACTATACCGTAAGAAAGTACATTCTAAGGTATACTGCTATATTTTTAAAAGTAAAAACTAATATCAATAAGATATAAAGATGACAGTTTTAAAAAAGTAACGAAAATGTCCCGATTTTTACCGAATTTCGAAAAGTGTTATCAAGAAAATTGAAATTAAAAAAACTTGACGAGCTGAAAAAATTTACGTCGAGACGTACGCTTTAAAAACAACTCGCGTCTTGAGACTGAAAATTTCTATGTATTTTGCTCACTCGCGGAAGAAATTTTGCTTTTCAAACTTTAACACTTAATAAACCCTAAACTAATAAACACATCGGAAAAAGATCGGTACAGTTCACCAGGGAACACGATGAAGAACAAACAAAGTTAATTTCATATTTTTCTGATCGGAACTTTCTAGGGAAACAGTCTAAGAATCGAGCTAAACAACAGTTTTCAATCCTGCGGCGGTAACTTTTTTTAATATAGAGAGAAAGATATGTAGATATTTTTAAAACATTTTTTTTATGATCTTTTATTATTTATATACGATGAGCTATGGTAAAAACATTAAAGTAGAATGTAAGATTTAAGCATATAGTCACAACATAATCTTTTAAATATAATTTAAATGGGTAGATTAGAATGGAAAATAGCTTTGAAGTTCGATTATGTGCCGACAGTTTAATGGTCATGGTAATTTTAGTTAACGTCGTACTAGAGCAACACAACGGGCTATTGACGACGGTCCGGGATCAATCCCTTTAGGGAAAGATCCGAGGACAACACCTCGTAATTTTGAACCACGGTCAGATGACGAAGCAGCACCTGAGCTGGCGCCCGACTCTCCAAACTTCCACACCAACCCGATGCAAGGACTTTCGGCCACGACAGATTTAAGGTGCACCAGCTGCCTCTACACCATACGCTTACAAATATCCATAACCGGACCGGATTCGAACCAGGAACCTTCCGATACATAGGCTAACACCTTAACCACTAAACTTGTTGGTCGGCCCGACTGTTTAAGTTATTACAGAAATAGAAATAGTTTTATATACTAAATAATTCGTAAAGTTTTTTTTTACTCTTTACCCCATGTAACCCCACCTTCCCCTACTTCGGTAAGTAGTTGATTAACGTCTTACTGAAGCAACACAAGCTATTGGCGATGGTACTGGTCAGCACCCGAGCTAGCCACTCACTCCCAAAAGTACCTCTGAACGTAAATTTCAATCGGGTTCACAAATAAATTTGATTAAAAATCGGGTTCACTAATAAATTTGATTAAAAATCGGGTTCACTAATAAATTTGATTAAAAATCGGGTTCACTAATAAATTTGATTAAAAATCGGGTTCACTAATAAATTTGATTAAAAATCGGGTTCACTAATAAATTTGATTAAAAATCGGGTTCACTAATAAATTTGATTAAAAATCGGGTTCACTAATAAATTTGATTAAAAATCGGGTTCACTAATAAATTTGATTAAAAATCGGGTTCACTAATAAATTTGATTAAAAATCGGGTTCACTAATAAATTTGATTAAAAATCGGGTTCACTAATAAATTTGATTAAAAATCGGGTTCACTAATAAATTTGATTAAAAATCGGGTTCACTAATAAATTTGATTAAAAATCGGGTTCACTAATAAATTTGATTAAAAATCGGGTTCACTAATAAATTTGATTAAAAATCGGGTTCACTAATAAATTTGATTAAAAATCGGGTTCACTAATAAATTTGATTAAAAATCGGGTTCACTAATAAATTTGATTAAAAATCGGGTTCACTAATAAATTTGATTAAAAATCGGGTTCACTAATAAATTTGATTAAAAATCGGGTTCACTAATAAATTTGATTAAAAATCGGGTTCACTAATAAATTTGATTAAAAATCGGGTTCACTAATAAATTTGATTAAAAATCGGGTTCACTAATAAATTTGATTAAAAATCGGGTTCACTAATAAATTTGATTAAAAATCGGGTTCACTAATAAATTTGATTAAAAATCGGGTTCACTAATAAATTTGATTAAAAATCGGGTTCACTAATAAATTTGATTAAAAATCGGGTTCACTAATAAATTTGATTAAAAATCGGGTTCACTAATAAATTTGATTAAAAATCGGGTTCACTAATAAATTTGATTAAAAATCGGGTTCACTAATAAATTTGATTAAAAATCGGGTTCACTAATAAATTTGATTAAAAATCGGGTTCACTAATAAATTTGATTAAAAATCGGGTTCACTAATAAATTTGATTAAAAATCGGGTTCACTAATAAATTTGATTAAAAATCGGGTTCACTAATAAATTTGATTAAAAATCGGGTTCACTAATAAATTTGATTAAAAATCGGGTTCACTAATAAATTTGATTAAAAATCGGGTTCACTAATAAATTTGATTAAAAATCGGGTTCACTAATAAATTTGATTAAAAATCGGGTTCACTAATAAATTTGATTAAAAATCGGGTTCACTAATAAATTTGATTAAAAATCGGGTTCACTAATAAATTTGATTAAAAATCGGGTTCACTAATAAATTTGATTAAAAATCGGGTTCACTAATAAATTTGATTAAAAATCGGGTTCACTAATAAATTTGATTAAAAATCGGGTTCACTAATAAATTTGATTAAAAATCGGGTTCACTAATAAATTTGATTAAAAATCGGGTTCACTAATAAATTTGATTAAAAATCGGGTTCACTAATAAATTTGATTAAAAATCGGGTTCACTAATAAATTTGATTAAAAATCGGGTTCACTAATAAATTTGATTAAAAATCGGGTTCACTAATAAATTTGATTAAAAATCGGGTTCACTAATAAATTTGATTAAAAATCGGGTTCACTAATAAATTTGATTAAAAATCGGGTTCACTAATAAATTTGATTAAAAATCGGGTTCACTAATAAATTTGATTAAAAATCGGGTTCACTAATAAATTTGATTAAAAATCGGGTTCACTAATAAATTTGATTAAAAATCGGGTTCACTAATAAATTTGATTAAAAATCGGGTTCACTAATAAATTTGATTAAAAATCGGGTTCACTAATAAATTTGATTAAAAATCGGGTTCACTAATAAATTTGATTAAAAATCGGGTTCACTAATAAATTTGATTAAAAATCGGGTTCACTAATAAATTTGATTAAAAATCGGGTTCACTAATAAATTTGATTAAAAATCGGGTTCACTAATAAATTTGATTAAAAATCGGGTTCACTAATAAATTTGATTAAAAATCGGGTTCACTAATAAATTTGATTAAAAATCGGTTTCACTAATAAATTTGATTAAAAATCGGGTTCACTAATAAATTTGATTAAAAATCGGGTTCACTAATAAATTTGATTAAAAATCGGGTTCACTAATAAATTTGATTAAAAATCGGGTTCACTAATAAATTTGATTAAAAATCGGGTTCACAAATAAATTTGATTAAAAATCGGGTTCACAAATAAATTTGATTAAAAATCGGTTCACAAATAAATTTGATTAAAAATCGGTTCACAAATAAATTTGATTAAAAATTGGTTCATAAATAAATTTGATTAAAAATTGGTTCATAAATAAATTTGATTAAAAATTGGTTCATAAATAAATTTGATTAAAAATTGGTTCATAAATAAATTTGATTAAAAATTGGTTCATAAATAAATTTGATTAAAAATTGGTTCATAAATAAATTTGATTAAAAATTGGTTCATAAATAAATTTGATTAAAAATTGGTTCATAAATAAATTTGATGCAATCAAATGTTGGCGACACAAATTTCGTATTTTTTATTTCGCGGAAGGAAATTCGTGGAACATTTTATTTGCAGAGGGTTGTATTTTTGACTGTCGGGTTTGCCAGATATCAAATTTATCGTAGCAACAATTGCCATAAAAACGATTCGTTTTTATTTGGCGAGGAAAAAGTATCGCTTCTTTTCCTCTGTTCTCAGACGGTTTACCGAGAAAGTACTAAATACAGATCGTAAAGTTTGGAGATTAACACGGTTTACTTAAAATTGTACAGGGAACAAGATGCAGAAGAATTTTTACTCATGCGTCTATTAGTTTACGGTGCATTAAGTGTTGACGTAAAAAAAAGAAATCACTTGCGAAAAAGTTATTGGTTTGAGAAACAAACCAAACTGGAATGCGTAGCAATCCCCGGGGGTCGACGAGCGTAAGCGAGCAGGGGGCGAAGCCCTCGCTGTTACGTCATGCAGCGTAAAGTGAAATCAGGATAATAAAAATTATTCAGATAGTTTCACTCTGCGAAAGGAATGTTGGTTTGCGAAGCAAACCAAATGGCATATTTTTTAAGTAGCGTTGTTTTGCGGAGCCTCCTACTAGAGTAAAAAAAAAAAGATGTCAAGAGTATCTTAGGCTTAAAGCTCGGTATATTTGTCCTTTAAAAAAAATTACCACTGTCCACTTTCGCCGATTTTGACTAGTCCACAAATCACTTCAAGATAAAGTAGGATGTGTCTAAAAAAGTAGTTAAATGTGCAAATGAAAATACCATGTTATTAATGTTTTACGAAATACTAGAGATTAAACTTTCTGAACATCCGCCAACACAATTCGATCATAGAAATTCTGCTCAAATCTGGGCAGCAGTACTCCTTGTCTAAAGCAGTAACCAGTTGTGTAGCCCCAGTGTGATGTTAATTTACCGATCGGCCTTCAAAAAGCTTATTCAACAACTTCTTAATTAAAAACTACCAGTTACTATAAAGACACAAAATGTATTTTTTTTAAATGTGTAAATGATTTTCTTATATTCACTCTACTTTGATCTTACTACTAAAATGTAACTGAAAAATGCGGTGCAAGTACGACTACAGTAGAATTTGACAAATTAATCTTTTTTTTATTAACTGCTTATATAAAAGTTGTTTTTTTTAAATTAAAACTTATCCTGTAAGAAGATTAATTTTCCCATACCAAAAATCATGCCTTAGAAACTATCAATTGCTAGCTTAAAAGTATAATTTTTTTCTCTATTGCAAAATCGATAGTTATGAAATGAAATTTATACTAACGAAATGATTAATACAAGTGTTTGGAGCATACTTTATATGTTAAACCTAAAAACAATGTTTTCTTCAGTTTTCCGATACTTAAACAAATGCACAAAATCTTACTAAGTAAGCATAAAGACAGATTAACATTTATATCACATAAGTTTTTAACAATAAAGAATTTAAAAAATATCTTACTCGATGGCCTAGCAAAAAATTAGCTGCATAGAAGTACTTGGCACAATAACAAAGAGTGAAACGCATGGTTATTTTGGGCTTTTATAGCCCAAGTGCCATATTTCGCCAAATTGGATGGTAGTGCCGTAAGGCAGCTTTGGTGTGGTAATGGTAATGGTAATTTTAGTTAACGTCGTACTAGAGCAACACAACAGGCTATTCACAATGGTCCGGGATCAATTCTTTAAGAGAAGGATCCGGGGCCAACACTACGTTATTTTGAACCTCGGTCAGCTGACAAGGTAACATCTGAGCTGGCAACCCACTCTTTTAACTTCCACATGGAACCTTCGTAAGGAATTTCTGCCACGATAGATTTCAGGTACACCAGCCGCCTCTACAACATACGCTTACAAACATCCATGCACTGACCCGATTTTAAACCTGGAACCTTTGGATCTAGAAACTAACACCTTAAAAACCAGAACGGTTGGTCAGCTGGCTTGTAAATGAACATTTCATATGAAACACAACGAAGTAGTTTTGGTAATTGAAAATTTTTAATTAACGTCGTACTAGAGCAACACAATGGGCTATTAACGACGATGCGGGATAAATCCACTAAGGGAGAGATCCGAGGACCACTCCAGGTAATTTTGAACCACGGTCAGATGATGAGGCAACACCTGAACTTCTACACCAACCCAACTTTATGCCACGACAGATTTAATGTGCACCAGCCGCCTCTACACCATAGGCTTATAAACATCCATGCACTGATACGGAACCTTCCGATCTAGAGACTGACTCTTTATTACCCAGACCGGTTGGTCGGCCGGCGACGATCCGAAATCAAACCTGATTGGAAAGATAGGTAGGTATGTAATTAACGTCGATCTGTAGAAACACAATAGACTGTTGGCGATGGTATGGGATCAACCCCCTAAGGAAAAGATCCAACGTCAGGAAACAGATGAGTTGGAACTCCACTCTATAAACTTTCACACCACGCAAACGTGAGGGCATTCGAGGCTAGACAGATTTAACATGCTCCAGCCCCCTTTGTCTTTGGTTGGATTCGAACTCGCAACATTTCCGTTGCTGGTCCGTCACTCTTCCATCCGGGCTATCGCAACCCACGCCTTGTTTTCTAATACGATTTCAGCGTGTCGACAGTTTACAAAGAATGAATACCGAATTCATTTAAACCCCATTGCGTTGCTCTAGTACGAAGTTAATTAGAAATTACCTTTATTATTACCAAATTCATTTAAGATAGTTAATTGTTCAATGGTTATTAAATTAAACACCAAACGTCTCCAAAACGGCGCTAAGCTATAATTTAAGGTAATTCTTGTATGTGTCAGACCAGGGTTGCGAGTTCGAATCCAACGAAATATCGTCGTATAAAAGTGGGCTATTTTAATTCCATGACGTTAAATCTGTCTTGGCCTCAAATGTCGTCACTTTGGCGTGGTGTGGAAGTTTGGAAAGGTGACAGCTCAGATATCGCTTACTTCTTTCAACAACGTCCTATCTCAAAAACCGTCGGTGTTTAGTTATGCCTGCATTCAGAATTCTCTGAAAGAGTACTATATCCCTGCAAGATCGTCATACGTCACCGCTCAATATTTAGCCGCTAGAGAGCAAAAGTAATATTTATTTTTAATACATTCTATTCTACTTTTAAACTTTAAAATTACTCACCTGAAAAATCACGTTTTTTTTAGATATGACGTTGTTGAAAGGAGTGAGCGATATGACATCGTCATCTGACCGTGGTTCAAAGTTACGTAGTGTTGTACTCGTTAAAGATAATTTATAAATAAAGTCGTGCCAGAGTAACACAACATGCTATCGACGACGGTCCCGGATAAATCCCTGAGAACAATATCACGTGCATTAATGTCCTCTGTTCTTTTCCTTCGGGAATGGATCCGGATCAATGCCATTAGCTCCAGAGGGACATTGATCAAATAACTATGTAACATACCGTAGATAGTTATTGTAATATTGATGTAATTAACGTCACACCTGTAACAGCACTACAAATTATTGGTGATGGTCGGGGTAGTAGGTAGGTAAGCCGTCGCTAACCTATTGGCGACAGTCCAGAATCAATCCCGAGGGGAAAGATTCAAGGACAACGCCTCGTAATTTTGTACAACGGTCAGATAGCGAGAACAACATCTGAGCTGGCACCCCACTCTCCACACCACTCCAACGCGAGTACATTTTAGGCCTCGACAGATTTAACGTGCACTAGTCCCCGTATACACGGCGGTCTTTAGCTGGACCTAGTTTCGAACTACAAGCCCTCTGGTTGCTTATCCCACTCTTCTAACTGAGCTAACGCGGCTCCTACAATTCCGCTAGTTTCATTAAATGTTACACATTTTAACTGGAAAGCAAATAATCGTGGTGGTGTGAATTCGTGGCAAATAAGATTTGTCTTCAGGGCCGGTCAGAGGCCCATGCGACCGTATCTGTCGCATGGGGTGCAGAGACCAGGGGGGGGGGACGTATGAAAGACTTGGCAGAATCGGCCCACGCCAAGGGCGTCCGTAATAAAGGGGTGTTTATTGGAGTAGTAAAACCTCTCCGTAAAAAAAAAATCATCGATATTTATTATTGTGAACTGATTAAACTGATTAGCCTATTAACCCGATTAAATCACCAAGTGTCTCAAAGGCATTTCTCGTCCAATTAGTTCTGGTCGTTTTTGCTAAAGTTTGAGTACCTAGTCGAGACATAATTGCCCTGGCCACAACATATTTACGTACAAGAGCTCCTGAGAAAACGACGGTCTTTCTTCGACCGAGTTTCGTTTTATAGTAATTTAGAATTTAGCCATCAGATTTATAATGGCGCTACCGTTACATCATTGTGTAAACGTTGTGTGTTATTTTGTGTAAACTCATTAACTAATACTTTAGTACAAATAGGAAATAATTTCTAACTTAAAACTTTGTTTAAACGCGACTCCTTGACAGAAAAACATCTTATTATCACAATGTCTTTCCTCCAATTGTTTTATCGGAATATACGAAGTGGTAACATTGTTTAAATTCCGAAAAATAGCATTTCAACGCTACTATACCTACTTTCGATTGTTCATAAAAATATAGAAACACGTTGTTACAAAGCGAATTCGAATGATTGTTAATATAGAACTCCCTTCACGAAGTTAAAACTGCTTGAAATTGATGATTGTGAAAATTTCACGGACTTACTTCCATACGAAAGCAAGATATTTTATCTTTACACAAGAGTTCATATTAAAAAACAAACCGTAAATATAAAGCTGTAAAGTAGTTCAGTGTATGTAGGTAGTTGAATTAGCGTCGCACTGGAGTAACACAGCGAGCTATTGGGGACGGTCCTGGATGCGTATTTAGAATCCCTGGCGCTCCCCACACAAAACGGAAACACGTCATATATGAAGATGCGCAGACGCGTCCGCGCAAACACCGCAAGCCGACACACGACCCTCGCTCATATTGAGAGCTGTGTAATGTAAGTTTAATCTAAAAATTAAAAATTTGTGGGTTAACATTTCTTTTTGCAAATGAAAAATGTATTAAATGAAGCCATAATGAACTACAGTGTGTGTAGCATAACTCCATATAAACCAACACGTGAATCTGAAACTTGAAGAGAGAAGTTGGATTACACAATCCACGCATTTTCACGCACAACTTTTTTCATAAAGCTTACTTCTTGTTTACTTGGGCATTAAAAAGTTTGAATAAGTTATTCGTTTCTCTTTTTCACCAAAAAAACCCCCATTAACAGTTGGAATTAACTTAGATGAGTGTGAAAACGTTCATGGTGAGCTCTGTCGACAATGTACCTTCAGAGCCAAAATGTCTAAAATTACTTGTTTCTTTTTACTTTTGGCAATAAAAAGTTAGTATTGTTTATTGTTTTCACTTTTTCAACAAGGAAAAACATTAATAGTTCTAATTTACTCAAAGCTGAATGTGAAAAGTCCACGGTGAAATCCTTCGACAAAGCTGCACACATTTTCTCACACAACTTCTAAAAAAATCCTTACTTCTTTTTTATTTTGACATTAAGAAGTTGGAATTAATTATTACTTTCACTTTTTCATCTATAAAAAACATTAATAGTTCAAATTTAATAAAAGAAGAGTAGGAAAAGTTCTCGGTGAAACACTTTGACTAAGCTGCTTACACATTTTCACTCAAAACTGCTTTAAAAATACAAACTTCTTTTTACCTTTGGGATGAAAAAGTTCGTATTTATTAATGGTTTCACTTTTTTACAAAGAAAAAACATTGAGATTTGAATTTTACTAAGAGATGAGTGTCAAAATGTTCACGTTGAGCTGGGTCAACAAAGTACTTTTAGAGGCAATTAAAAAAAAAAGCTTCATTCATGTTTTTTTTTGCACTTGTAAATTAGTACGTATGTTTACTTTGAATTATGCACCAAGAAATAAGTTTAATTGTAGGACGTAACCAAAAATTACACGAAAAATTTCACAGAGAACTGCTTCGACAAAGTTGAACAGACACATTCAAACCCAAAATTTTTATAAATGTTTTTATCCATAATATTTTTGTATTAATAAATCTCTTTTACTGTGTACTATGTTTTATATATCTTGTAAATAGTTTATTAATTAGAATTAACATAAAGGTTCATGGAAACATGTCAAAAGCAGGCGCCTTCATAATGTTAACACATCCAATTTAAAATACACACAAAACCTCTAAACAAGACTACTTTCCTCATTCCTTTAATCTTTATACGTTACAATTGTCAAATAGTTTGTGTTTTTGAGCAAGAAAAACATTTAATGCTTTGAATTATTTTAAAAGTGTATGAAACAAGTTCACGGTGAAATGCTTCGACAAAGATGCAGATACTTTCACGCCCAGAATTTATTTATTGTTCTTACACAATTTTTTGTATGAATAACTCGGTTTTATTGTGTTCTTTGTTTTCTATATCTTGGAAAGAGATTATTACATAGAATTAAATGAAAATTTCATGGAAACATGTCAAAATTACATGCCTTGCTAATGGTAACAGAGCATATTAGAATCAAACACAACCTCTAAAAAGTGATAATTTCTTAATTCCCTTTGCATTGTCAGGTTGGAAATCATAAATGGTTTCACTTTTTCACCAAGAAAACATTTTAAAAGTTAGAACTAAATAAAAAGTACATGAAACAAGTACTCAGTGCAAATACATCGACAAAGGTGAACACACTTTTGAGACCCAGAATTTTTATTTCTTGTTTTTTCCAAAATATTTTGTCTTTAATAACTTCCTTTTATGGTGTTCTTTCTTTTGTATAACTCGGAAAGAGTTTTCTACAAAGAATTAAATGAAAGTTATATGAAAGCATGTCAAAATCACCTGCCTTAATGTTGACACGGCATGTTGTAAGTATACACATAACCTCTAAAAATTGGTGATTCCTTTATCATATGTGCATGGACATGTTGCAATTGTTAAGTAGATTGTGTTTTTCACCAAGAAAAGATTTTAATAGTTAGAATTAAATAAAAAGTACATGATACAAGTTCACGGTTAAATGAGTCCATAACGCGTGTCGTCGCCTGCCGGGTTACAATGTTTGCTTGCGCGGGCGCTTCTGCGCATCTATGTATATGACATATTTCCGTTTTGTGCTGTGAGCGCCAGGGATTCTAAATACTGAGTCCGGGATACATCCAGAAGAGAAACACCCGAGGTCAACACCACATCATTTTGAACCAAGGTCAGATGACAAGGCCACGAAATATATATAAATTGCACCACTTCGATGTACACAACGGATTAGTTGGATCGAGTTTCGAAATCGCAACCTCTAGTTGCTAATTCCCTACTCTACCAACCGGGCTATCATAGCCCGCAAATAATCCAAGGTAAATGCTTTACTTTTAGTGAAAATATAGTAAAGAAATCATTTGTAACCGGCACTTCAAGCCGTAGGTGTCGGTCTAATTAAATAGAGATTTGCGTAGAAAATAGCGACTCTAACGCGACAGATCAATTCTTTTCTCCTTGTTATGTTAACGGATGTAGATCTCATCATACGACGGGATTAATAATTACGAGATATTGTTCTCGGATCTATCCCTTGGAGATGGATCCGGTACCTTCGCTCATAACACATTGTGTCGCTCTTAAGTTACAGCAATTCAAATACCTAAGCACTACCCTCTGTAGTGTTTAACTTTTTACAAATAAAGTCCCTTCATAAAGAATAGGACTGTGACAGTTCTTCCTTAAGCTGATTTCCTAATCCTCTGCCTTGTCGTCCTCCAAACAGTAACACTAGTCCATGAGCATATTTCACTTATTTATTTACAAATTTCTTGACTATAGTATTTACAGGTATAATACATGGTCGGGAATAATACCCTTCGATCTCCAGCGCAAAACAACGCGTCCTGCTTCCTCGCTGGTCTTCGTGCAAGTCCCTTCTCTTTTCAACCCTCCCCAAACGGGTTCCTTTTCCAAAAACCCGAGGGGGACCCCCGTGGAGTTCGATTCTATGTCCATCGACCCGTCCCAAACCCGGTGAGGTTACGGGGAACTTCACACCTCCCCTCCGGTTTATAATTACGGGGCCACTTGGTCCCGAAATTGAAACCTTAACAAAAAAAATACAATGACGAATACCCCTCTCCTCGGGCAACGTCATCATTCCAAATCCAGATACCCAAAAATGTGTATTGATGTTTGTGTCCCCAAGTCGGCAAGTATGCCTGAAATGAGTCTCTTATGCGTGAGCTCACAAACTTAAATTTTACAACTGTAATTATAACTTCTATGCTATCTTTGCACTTATGATAACAAAATAGTTTACTCAAAATACCAAAATGTTAACCCGTTTAATTAAAGAATACTAGCAATCCAAAACATATTCTTAAATACAGTTGTTTCGTGTAAACAAACCCAATAAATTGCTATATTATGGGATCCATTGATACAGTACAACATATCTTTAGTGATAATAAAATCACTAGCATTGTTCTTCATACATTCTCGATAAAGCATCAGCATCGGTATTTAAAATACCTGGCTTATGAGCTATCGATACGTTGTACCGAGGTAAAGCCAATGCCCACCTCTGAAGTCTGGCGTTTTTGGGTACACCTTCCGTTAAATATTTCAATGGATTATGGTCAGTGTGCAACAGTATACTCTGACCATACGTCCAAGTGTCAAATTTTCCCAAAGCCCAAATTACCGCGTAAGCCTCTCTTTCAATTGCGCTCCATTTCATTTGCGCAGATGTGAGCTTTTGGCTTGCGAATGTTATTGGTCTTGGGTAGCCTTTCTCATCTCCCTGGACCAGACAGGCTCCTATACCCGTTGCTGAGGCATCTGTGTGGATTTCAAACGGCTTATTAATATCCGGTGTAGACAGATATACCGCTTTACACAAAGCCTCTTTAAGTTTCTTAAACGCGTTGTCGGCGTCATCGGTCCATGGGATATCATTGGGGACTGGTTTCACACTGTAACAGAGTGCTGAGTGTGGTTTTAATAGTTTTATAATAATTACCAGCAGGTTTTAGAAAAACACAACAGTTTATTTTAGACTAACCAGCAAAAACGAAAACGTTCATACATTCGAAAATGGAACTAAAAATTAACCGACAGTCAAGCTGCCGTTGCCAGGTGCATCAGTTCTACAAAGCAATACGGTTACGATTAAACACGGAACATTTAGATTGCACTTACAACCACGCTCTGCTACCAGCCAACAAGCTTCAGTGACACACTGACTTAAAGCAATATACTCTGCTTCAGTGGATGACAAAGCAACACATGTTTGTTGTCTTGAGCACCATGATACAGTACAATTATAAATTTGAAAGCAATACCCTGTGGTAGACTTCCTGCTAATAACATCCCCACCCCAGTCTGCATCTACAAAACCTCTAACAAATTCAGAATTAATATTTTTTTTGTAAACTAATTTCAAATTATAAGTACCTTTAATATATCGTAACACTCTTTTCAAAAATAACAATAGTTTATCACTTGCATAATTTTGATATCTGCTTAAGATACTAATTGAATTGCATAAATCTGGTCTACTTCCTAACATTGCATACATGATACAACCAATAATTTTTCTACATTTACCTTCAACAACAGTATTTTCATATTTTTCATCGATTAAACACTGGTAATCAAAATTACTATCCATTGGTGTAGAAATACTTTTACAATCAAACATATCAAATCTTTTAAAAACATTTTCTAAGTAATTACTCTGATATAAAGTTACAATGCTTTCATTTACATTCTGAGAAATAGATATACCCAAATAATAAGATATAGGACCAAAATCTTTCATTTTAAAATTTCTTTTCATCTCAGATTTAAGGTCATTTATGTGTTTAACATCAGAACCAGTAATAATTAAATCGTCAACATATATCAAGACATATACCTTAGATGTGTCAGAAAATTTAAAATACAAACAATGATCATTTTCAGATCTTTCAAAATTTTGAGAAGACATGAAACAGTGAAATTTCTCATACCAATATTTTGGTGATTTCTTTAAACCATATATAGCCTTTTTAAGCTTACACACTTTCCCACTAGGCAAATTACAATTTTTAGGTAAATACATGTAAACATTTTCTTTTATTTCACCATGTAAAAATGCACTACACACATCCATTTGATAAACTATCCAATCAAAATTTACACTAATTGCTAACAAAATTCTTAAAGTATTTAATTTAGCAACAGGGGAATATATGTCTTCAAATAATAAACCTTTTTGTTGAAAACCCCTAGCAACTAATCTACACTTAAACAGTGAGATCTTACCTTTACTGTCCCGCTTAATTTTAAAGACCCACTTACTGTCTATAATATCACAATCGTTAGGTTCATCAACAATGTCCCAAGTATCATTTTCAGATAGGGCTTCAAGCTCAGTATCTATGGCCTGCTGCCACTTTTTCGAGGAACTTGACTTCATGGCTTCTTCGTAGGTTGTCGGTTCTTCCACATCTGTAATACTTATAAAGCTAGTTTCAAAATCATCATATCTATTTGGTTTCTTTAGTTGATCTCTAGGTCTTAGGTGCATTCTACCACTATTTAACAGAGAATCAGGCAAGTCTGTATTGCTGCTATCATTATTGTCATCATCATTCTGTTGATTCTTTTCCAGATTTTCTGTGTTATCTTTCTCAGGCTCTGAAGTTTGAAACTGTTCAGGATCAAGATAGTCAAAAATGTGGTGTTCACTTTTTGTAGAATCGAAGGTGTTTTCATTTGGGTTAGTTATTAAGTCTCTGTGCAAAGTTACGCTGTTCGATTTTGAAAAATATACTCTGAAACCTTTAGTACTTTCACCATATCCAACAAAGATTCCTTTTTCACTCTAGGCATATAATTTCTTTCGTTTTTTTTTGGGATGTGTGCCCACACTTCAGATCCAAATACGAACCTTAAATTTCTAATATCAAAAGTCTTATTTTTCCACAGCTCATATGGTGTTTTTCCTTTAACAGTGCTAGTTCCCGTTCTATTAATTATATACACGGCTGTATTTGCTGCTTCAGCCCAAAAACTTTTATTGAGAATTTTTGCAACCAACATAGTTCTTGCAGCTTCCATAATAGTTCTCATCTCTCGTTCTGCTCTTCCATTTTGCTGAGGATTATAAGCAACAGAAGTTTGATGTTCTATACCATGACGAATCAAAAGTCCTTTAACTTTTTCATTCACAAATTCTTTACCATTGTCACTTCTCAAAATTCTTATATTTTTATTCATCTGTTTTTCACACATCAATATGAATTCTGACAGTTTATCATGCACTTGGTATTTATTTTCTAAGAAATAAACTTGCCTAAAATGAGAATAGTCATCTTTCAGCAAGAACATGTAGCGAGATTTTCCAATAGATGCAACTTCCATAGGACCACAAAGATCTGCATGAATTATATCACATACCTCAGTAGATCTTGATTTACTTTCTTGAAAGGGACTACGGTTTTGCTTTCCTTGGACACAGGCTTCACAAAATGGAATATCACTAGAGTTTTCCCAACTAATTTCATTTTCATTTAACAGCTTCTTAACATATTCAAAGTGTTGATGAGCTAATCTTTCATGCCACCATATCATAGTTTTCTTTTTACCTTTCAAATTACTATCTGCAACATAACATTTATTTTTATCTTCATTCTTTTTTAAATTTTGTTCAGTAGTCATTCTGTTTTTATCTAGACGAAAAACCATTTTAAAGAGTTTACCTTCACGTTTAGCTACAGCACAAATTTTCTTGGACTTTTCATGAATAAATTTAGCACCATGAGAATCCGATATCATATAAAGTCCTTTATCTAAAGCCTTACCTTGAGAGAACAAGTTTATCTTCAAATCTGGAACATGCAATACATTCTGTAGTTCAACTTCAAAGAATTTTTCACCATTATATGACTGAATATCAATTGTTCCTATCCCAACAGCTGTAATTAAAGTTCCATCACCTATTTTGATTTGTTTAGGCTCTTTCAACTTAATATAATTTCCAAATAGGCTTAAATCTTGACACATATGTTCAGATGCTCCACTATCTAAATAGAATTCCATGTCCAATTCAGAATTTTCAATTCCCATAAGTGCAAAACCCTTTCCATTTTCATTATTGGTCTTAAAAGTTTTATTTTTACGAAAATAGCAATCTTTATACATATGACCCCTTTTATTACAGAAATGACAAACTATATTTTTGTTCTTATGAACATTATTAACACTTCTGCACTGATTTTTCTTGTGGCCTAGTTTTGAACAAGAAAAACATCTAATATTACTTTGATATTTAGCAGTAAGTGCAACAGTTTCTTCTTTAGTTTTTGACCTTTCTTCTTCAACTAACAAACGAGCAGTTAAGTTACTTAAAGTTCGTTGTTCATCTGCTACGGATTCCCAAGCTGAAGTAAAATGCTTATACTGTTCCGGTAGAGCCATAATTATTTTCGTTATCACCATTTTTTCTGGTATTTCTTCATTAAGTTGCTTAATCTCGCAAACCATATTCTGAACTTTAGAAATAAAAGTCATTACATCATCTTCGAACTTTAAATTGAAGAACTGCTGTTGCAGTAAATGAATACTCACATTCGATTTTCTTTCATAGATTGTGTGCAATTTATCCCACATTTCTTTAGCTGAGACACATGAAATTATATGCGATATTGGTCCAGCTTCCATACGTGAAACCAAAATTTCTTGCGCTTTCGCATCCTTGACGACGAAATCGGCATACGCACCAACATTTGTATCTTCCGGTTTCACTTTTACTCCTGTTGTTATGTCATAAAGTGCTTTAGCAATACGAGTCACTTTAACCTGGAATTTCCACACATTCCAGTTATTATCATTCAGTTTAATAAACTGACCCTGTTGTATTTCGGCACTCGCCATTTCAGAATACAAACCCACACTCGGAAGCTTTATTCTACGAAAACAAAAACTTCGTTCGTAGTAAATTTACAACTAAATAAACAGGAAGGAACTGGGCCCATAACCTGTAACAGAGTGCTGAGTGTGGTTTTAATAGTTTTATAATAATTACCAGCAGGTTTTAGAAAAACACAACAGTTTATTTTAGACTAACCAGCAAAAACGAAAACGTTCATACATTCGAAAATGGAACTAAAAATTAACCGACAGTCAAGCTGCCGTTGCCAGGTGCATCAGTTCTACAAAGCAATACGGTTACGATTAAACACGGAACATTTAGATTGCACTTACAACACTTCGTTAACTCTGTTAGGGGTTTCGCTATTTCCGCATAGCGTGGCACATACTCCCTGTAGTAGTTCATGAGCCCTAACACTGACCGTAGTGCCTTTTTCGTTTTAGGCACGTTCAACTGCTGTATTGTCGCTATTTTCCCAGGATCTGGACCATGTTTCCCTGAACCCACCACGTGCCCCAAATACATTACTTCTGCCTTCGCGAAGGAACACTTTTCCAAATTAGCCGCGAAGTTCAAAGACCTTAGAGTTTGGAGCACTGCTTTTAGATGAGTCAAGTGGTCCTCCCATGTCTGAGAATAAATGATTATATCATCTATAAAGCTCTCTGCGTAATCTGAGTGTGCCCTCAACGCTTGGTTCATAACCCTTTGGAAAGTGGCTGCGTCTCCTGAGAGTCCAAATGACATCACCCTCCATTGGTATTGCCCTTTGGGTGACACAAAACTAGTTAGTTCTTTCGAACTCTCCTCCATCGGAATCTCCCAATATCCCTTTAAAAGGTCGAGCGTAGTTAGGAATTTTGCACGTCCTGCCTTGAATCTTAATTCATCCGAATTTTACATTGGGAACGCTACAATCTGACTCTCCGCATTGAGACCTCGATAGTCGCAACACAACCGTACAGTACCATCTTTTTTTGCCACACAGACTATGGGGTAGGCAATCTCCGCTGTAGACGGTTCAATGAGCTCCCTCATTATCAACTCCTCAATCTGCTTCTCGACCTGCGGTTTAATTGACTCGGGTATCCTATAAATGTGCGGTTGTTTCCGTTCTACGCCCGGTTTCAGTCGAATTGTGTGGGACCCTACATTGGCTTTCCTCATCTCTCCATTGAATAGAGAGCCAAACCCGTTCAACAAAGAACACAATTCTCGTTTCTGATGTCCTCGTAAGTGATCAAGTCCCTTGCTCTTACCGAACGTCTCGATATCTTGCCTGCCGTTTATTGGTTTGTCAATAGGCGCGTGCAGGACTTCTCCGAATTCTTCGTCTGACTCATATATTACTCCCACTGCCCCGATGGGTTGTACGTACTTGCGTATCTTATTTTGATGTAAATGACGGGAACTACCATCTGACAACTTCACTATATACGAGTGGGGTGATTTGACTTCCACTATTTCTCCTGTTCCCTTCCTAATCTCTTATCTTCACGTTCTAATTTTAATCTCTTTTGTTCGCGTTCATAATTTAACTGTTCTTTTTCTTCGCTCTCTTTCCTGTCATTAACAATACCTTCCAGAAGTGCCTTAACCATCTCTTCCTCATACCTTTCACTGCTACTTATCATTTCACTTAACCCTATCACTGTCATTCTTGGATTCAACTCCAATTCCAACTCCAGAGCTAGAGAGATGAGATCAGCTTTCTTCGTCCTCATTAGAAAAGCCATTTTTAACGCTAGATTATATCCAACTAATATAATACTTAAGACCAATAATAGTCTATCTTTAACTTGTTATGTTAATTTTAAATAAACAAGTTATTTCTATCCTTGTATTATATTGCCAACTTATTCTAGCTTTAATTCAGTTAAAAATTTTGTTGCACACTTCCATCTATATATAGAATTTACCGTATAACGTCTACCCTTTTGTACTGTTTCTTATACACTAGGTTCCGCAGACAGTTAAACCAATTACATATATATATATATATATATATATATATATATATATATATATATATATATATACTAACAACAATATTACTTCGTTTTGGCCCTCAATACACAATAACAGAACAGTTACAACACTCTTGTATCCTTCCAAAGTATACCTATACTTTTATACACTACAATAAACAACTGAAGTTATATATTCTACTATGCAATCCTAACATAATAATATTTTACCCTAGTAAAATACCTCTTAACCATTAAGTTTCACAAAACACAATATTATCAACTTAACTTTCCATAATATTCTTAAAACAATGACATACATTTCTTGTGTAAGCCCCCCTGTTCAATTTTAAGTAACAACAAAATTAAACGGGTATCTGAATTTACCTTTATCGGACTTCCCTTGGGATGGCGTCAGGATCTTGTAGACTTCGTTGATTCGGCCTCGCTGATGCTCCGAAAGTAGGCTTCGCTGATGCACCAAAAGAAGGCTTCGCTGCTGCTCCGGGAGTAGGCTTCGCTGCTGCTCCGGGAGTAGGCTTCGCTGCTGGTCCGGGAGTAGGTTTGGCACTTTCACGGGCTTTCCAGGTACAAGCTTTTTTTTTCTTCTATACCGGCGTATCCAACTCAGCCGATTCCCCGCAAATAGCTTGTAGTTACCTTGCAGACGGCTTCCCTCGATACTGTGAAAACATTCCTTCGGCGTTCACTTCCAATTATCAACTATGGGGTCTCCCCAGTCTCAATAATACTTGAAGATTCCTTTATAGCCGTCCGGTGTGGAATCCGGATCTGCTCAGACTTTTCTTTGGAATTCTGGACGACAATCCTACCGGCTGCGCCACTGTGACAGTTCTTCCGTAGGCTGATTTCCTAATCCTCTGCCTTGTCGTCCTCCAAACAGTAACAATAGTCCATGAGCATATTTCACTTATTTATTTACAAATTTCTTGACTATAGTATTTACAGGTATAATACATGGTCGGGAATAATACCCTTCGATCTCCAGCGCAAAACAACGCGTCCTGCTTCCTCGCTGGTCTTCGTGCAAGTCCCTTCTCTTTTCAACCCTCTCCAAACGGGTTCCTTTTCCAAAACCCGAGGGGGACCCCCGTGGAGTTCGATTCTATGTCCATCGACCCGTCCCAAACCCGGTGAGGTTACGGGGAACTTCACAAGGACAAACTGTCTTTTTGGGTGACATTTGGGCACAAGTCATATTAATTAGAATTTGTATCACCTAGAATCTGATAGGGTAACGCTAAGTGGTTCAAAATTACTTCCTTTGTGTGCCGAGAAGGAAAAGTTCCATTAGATAGGCGGGCATACAAAAAATTGGAGGGTAAGACAAGTAGTAAATACTGTTGGATAAATCAATAGCTACGAAATATTTTTAATAAGCTCGTTATAGACACACATACACAACTGTTCTGTTTTTTATCTATTTTAAACGTCTAATGCTAATTTATACGAAATATAATAAATAAAGTTTCATTACAGGAATGCTCTTCTGTCTTGGAATAGCAAGAGAAAAGAAGAAAATAAAGAAAAGAGGCTCTTAAAGGTAAGTGAAAAACAAAATTTGAGGAAAATTGAAAACTGAAAAAACCTTCTACTTCCTACTTGGAGGTAGGAGGTTTTTTCGCGCTAATACTAGATCTGTTTAAAATTTCTGTTCATCTCACCAACTACTCTATAACATCACATGTCATGTCATGTAGAAACGACCTTTTTATCTTTTGGACGACCTTTTTTTTTTTTTTTTGGTTAGTTGAAGCTATTTGTTGAAAACGTGTATCTCAAACCTTTTAAAATGAAGCGTTTTACAAACCAACCCAAAGAGTGTAATAGAATGCGATTCAACCATTAGTCGTTTCCAGAGGAAAGCTTAAATTTGTCAATGCAATCACTTCCAGACAATATGTTTCACCTTGGCGAATATTTATTCGTGCTAATTAACAACTCCAATGGTTCCACACGTGTCCACATACGAAATTTACTTTAGGTAAACACAGTGTCTTGCAACGAACGAAGGAATGTATTTCCCTGCATCCGAAAATATGGTCTATTCTTATGGAGAAAGAGAGCAATTTTTTTGCGTTTGCAACTGCCTCCGACGTTAAAATTATAATGAAGGAAGTCTGCCTTTCTAAAGTGTTTGATGCTGAAAAAATGGACTTGGTTTTAAACGTGTATTTCACAAAAAAGACCATAGTTTTCAGTTCTCGCCCCATTGTGTGTTTTTGAATTCTGATCAGTATTTTAAACTGTATTAGTACATTCTTCTAGTACATTCTTCAATTACGAAGTCATTGTCACTCACAAAAGATAGGACTAAAATAAGATTAACTTTACTGATTAGTAAGTGTATGATGTTATATAATTCAGTTCTTCGTGTCTTCAGATTACAATTATTTTTCGCAAGAACAGATAACGCTTTTCAATAGCCATGTTTAATGTCTGTGTAATTGTGGATTTTGATGGATTTCAGACTAACAAAGGTTTCTTAGTACGATAATACTGATACATCGCTATAAAATCGCAAGTAGCTTTAAGTATTCGTTTTAACCTATTGCCTTTTAAGTATAAACTTAGTGCCAAAGATCGTAAAACTGTGCGATATGTTGAAAATTACGTGTATGGACTTCCTTTCTGTCCCATAGCATGGTAAAACGTGCCTCCCTTAGAAAGTCTACTCTAAACTTTTGGAATTGTACAAGCAGATAAAGAGTACCTCTCAGTACCTAGTAGCTTACAAAGGTTGTTGTGTTGAAAAGCAACCCTTAGATGCATTGAATATTCAGAACATCAACTTGAAACACTTTGGGTGTCCCAAATTCGATGCACTATGTGCTATAATCAGATACAAAGAGTTACAAAAACTATCATGTGGTCTTAACAAAATAATTTGAATTGCCCAAAAGCTGAGGTGACGTCATAATTCATAGGAAATATATGTCTCTTAAAAAATGTTGGCATGTAAAAAATATGTTCTTTTGTTTTTACTATAATGCATTACTTTGTGTAAAATATATGAATCCTGATTGTTTTTCAGTTAAAAAGTGTTATCTAATTTATTTTGTTTCAGTATGACTTCTTTTAATATGTTTTAGAATTATTTTTTCAATATGTTTTAGAACAATTTGTTTTTGCAGAGATTGTTTGAAGAATACATAGAATTCATATTTAACCATCATTTCAATAATATTTGTTCATTTAAAAATTAATTAGTATTTAAAAATTTCAGTTATTTAATTTTACTCAAGTGGAAAACTATCAGTGCTGTGAGTAAATCTTTAGATTATGCTTTAGCTATCAAGAAAGGGCAAAAATTAATTTTTTTTAGCAGCATAGAAGTGTGCACTTTATTTTCAAAATCACAAAACCCGCTTAATATACATTTAACACGTAGCAATATATAGTATATCTAAACCTACAAAAGACCTATACAAAGTATCTTGTATGATACTTGTACAAAATTGTTATTTGGCTCTGCAATTTAAACTGGATAATATACACAAGGTTTTCAAGTAAATAAAAGGAAGTTCATATGTTTAGTAAAGTATATGGTTTACAAGAGCATTAGAAAAAATAACATTTAATTTAGAACTTCAAGGACCAAAAGTTTATTAATACTAATTTTCACTACTTCAAATGTTCAAGGAAACATCTTCATAGTATGGGTCTTGTAAAGTTTTAAATAAAGGAAAAAATAAACTGGTATTTAAAAAAAGAAAAATCAAAAATACAGTGTCTAATGGAAAGACACGCAAAAGTTTCTTTAAAATAACAATAAGATGTAAGCATAAGAAAATAATATTCACAAAGGCATAAATATTAATTGTAACGTTTTTCCAAATATCGTTTAGGGTACATCCCTATTAACTCTGGGTTTAATACTCTTTCCACACTCCACATAAGTAATATAACACAGCTTATTCCTTCGTCTCCGTATCCTACAGGTTGTCGAGGCATAGTATGTTTCTCATCGTAAATTTCTATAGTAGTTTCCTCTTTCTTAAATACATTAATTCGTTTTCCGATCGTAGGAAATATGCCCAGCCATCACGATCTGTACACAATTTACGATATTCACAGCATAAAGAATCTTTGCAGTATTTCTGAAACTCTGTTCTTTGTCTGTACTAATTTTCTTTGCAGGTCTGATATCACTAGAATCCATCATTTATTTAACAAAAAAAAAAAAGAGCAGGAGGGCAAAAATCCAGGGAAGCAAAGTTATTCAAAGACCCAAGAAACAAGTTCAACTATGCTTTTAAAAACCTCTTATTTATCAAACAATATAATCACTTTCTTTTGTTTGGTCACTAACATTTTCACATACCACAATACGTATACTTCGGTAGTTAAGCTAATCTTTAATTTTCTTTTATCGATGACTCCTTGTATAATTCCTTTCCTTCTCTTTAAACTACACGTACGAAAATATTTCCCTTTGTCATATTCTCACGCGTTCCAGAGGTTTCGAGACTTTTCAATCTTTGATACTACGTATTTTTGTCTAGTCAGTGTTTAATTCTGTTATCTTACTGTGTTATGGGTGCAACATAACTCATCTATTAGGCACTATTATTTTTTTAGTCACCAGTTCCAGAAGCTTCTAGACTTTTCAATCTTTGGTACGGATAAAGTGCTTGTGTAAAATCTGTTAACCGCGAGCACCTTTTGCTGGTTCAAATCCCCATATTATTATTTTTCTTTCAAATAATTATCAATTTAATTCTAAAGTATCACACTAAAAATACAGCTGGAATATAAAATACTTTTAAACTAATTGTTACTTTGTCCACCCGTAGATGGCAGTACCATTCATTTAACCTTTAATTTAAGAAAGTACCGTAGTTCCTTTAATTTTATATTATAGTATATTCACTAAAGTACGTCGTATTGTTCAACCCCTCACTAGATGGCGCTACCTGTCATTTAGCGTTTAATTTAAGAAAGTACCGTAGTTCCCTTAATTTTAAATTATAGTATATTCACTAAAGTACGTTTAATTATGCATCTCCTCACTAGATGGCGCTACGATTAGTTCAGGGCCACAACCCAATTAATTAGAAAATTAATATTCAAAATTAAAACCAATATCACACAGTTCCAAAATAAACACAAATCCATTTCTACCCCATTGCATTAGTACATTTAAACACCACTTCCTTTCAAGCGCTCGATAGCTCAACGGTTAGCATATCTACTTTCGGATCCGATGGTCCATGGTTCGATTTCACGAAAGTACTTTTTTCATTCCAAATAATAGGGTTGCTTATAACACCAGCAGATGACGCTTCCAGTTATTCATCATCATAGATATACAGGTCAACAACATGATGTCATCTTGTTCCAACAAAATGTAAACACACGTCACCCCTCTTATCAGCAATTTTCAGGAATCCTTATCTCAACAAACGGCGGCAATCTTGTTCCATCTTATCAGCCATTCTTATCAAACGGCGGCCATCTTGAAAAATACGGTATAGTAACCCGTATACTACCATTACCCCCTGCATAAGAAAGCCTCCGCACGGAAATCAGTGACGTCGCTGAAGTAGTCCGCTGCAGATGCCGTCGCCGAAATTCGAGGCGATGTTCCCAGTTCCAGCAGACTCCGCTAGAAGAGTTTTAATTTTCCTTTCCTTTTCCCTGTTAATTACTTTTACCTCGTATTCAAGCCGAAGAATTAATTTCATGAGGTATAAGTGTTTTTTAGTTCCGTTTTCTCATAAGTTCAGCATTACTTAAAAGCGGCATTTCGATACGTTTATTTAATTACCATTTTATTACGTTTCTATTTATTAAATAAAACCCATTTGTTGTATACTTTTACTTTTAAAAAGGTTTTAAAAACTTCTAAAATCTCCACATAACATTCTAAGCGTCGTAAACAAATAGGTAAAGCACTTTCTAAACTACTAGTTGGCTAACGCCCCCTGCTCGCTAACGCTCGCCAACCCCCGGAACTGCAAGCAGTTCCCTCCGGATAACTTCGCGATCCGAGCTCGCTTCGCTCGCCCATAGGACACTACAATTCTTTAGTCTAGCTTAAAATGGGCCCTATTTAGTCTTCATAGACCTGATTATGTATTGCTGAACCATACAGCTAATGTTCTGAGAGAGCAGCGAGAAAGGGGATCTCTTGGGACTACTATGTACTAAATTCACTTTGAGGAACTGTATGCGTGAGTATGTATGGAACTGTATGCGTGACACTGACAAATATATTTTTGGGACAATATATAACCGAGTGTATTTACAATAACAAATTCTGGGGGATATGATATTTGAGTAATTACACGGTGCAAAATATTTGAGTATTTACACGGTGCAAAACAGTTTATTCGAAGACCCTTTTTATGTATTGCTGAACCATACAGCTAATGTTCTGAGGGAGTAGCGAGAAAGGGGATCTCTTTGGACTACTATGTTCTAAATTCACTTTAAGGAACAGTGTGGGTGAGTATTTACACTGACAAATAGATTTCTGGGATATGACATGACAATGTATTTACAATAATAACAAATTCTGGGGTTTATGATATTTGAGTATTTACACGGTGCAAAACAGTTTATCCGAAGACCCTTTTTAAGTATTGCTGAACGATACAGGTGAGATTCTGAGAGATCAGCGAGAAAGGGAATCTCTTGGAACTTTTAGGAACAGTGCGGGTCATTATTTACAATGACAAATAGATTTCTGGGATATATGAATGAATGAATTTACTATGATAAAAAAATTTCTGGGGTATATTCATTCACATAAAACCTCCATGTACACACAGTTGTGTATTTGAGAACTCGCAGAGAGAACAGTAACAGATTCGAAAGATCTCTCTAGAAAGACCTACATACAATTGGCCATGAGTAAAAACTGGTTTGCTCAAATCTAAACATATTTTGTCAAAAGTTTGGCCCTGAGCTTTATTACTGGTCATTGAAAATGCTAACCTAATAGGAAATTGTTTACACTTGAATTTAAAAGGCATATTACTAGCAGATGGAATAAGAGTTATTCAAGGTATCAGGTAAGATTCATTGTTTTCGTTACTTATTTTTTTTGCTTCAATTATAGTTTTCTGCAAATTTACCACGATAAGTCTAGTTCCATCGCACAAACCTTGTGAAGGTGCTAAATTTCTGATAATTCATTATAATAACACCTGTTTTTAATTTAAGTTTATGAGGTGGCATTCCAGTTGGTGTAATGCTATTCAAAAATTCCTCTGAATATGCAAGTTGATCTTGTGGAACTTCACTGACTATTGTGTCAATACTCTCATAAAGGACTTAATTTCCTGGCATACACTGCAGTACATGATTATTGATTTGCATTGATGAATCATTTGTTACAGTGAGAATGGCACGATTCTTGAGCTCTTGAGGCGTCACTGTTTCAAAATCTATATCATTGAATAGTTGTTTGCCAGCATTTTGTTGAAGAGTTCAATTCATCAGGCCAACAAAAAGCTCCACAAAATGAGCATATTTCTGTCATGAATCCACAGTCGTGTTAAGAAACACTTATTTCCACTTGGGAATCGGTTCTATTACTTAAATGTTGCTCCCCATCGCGTGCTCTGGCCCTTCTAAGCCTATCCGCAGTATTTCTAGCGGTAATTCTCTGAATTCGTTCGTCAAAAGATTCCCTAGTTCGCTGTTCTCTTCGCAAATTATATTGAAATTGACACAAAGAGCTAATTTTTCTATCAAAAACCCCTCACAATTCCCGGGAAGATTGATCAAGCGTCAACACGACGCGCTTCCCGTTGGTGAAATGAGGTATAGCAATATTTACATTCGTAAAGGACAAAACCGTTGCCATAACCGGGAGAGAAATACAGGCCAATTTTTCGCCACGCATAAGCGTATTATATATATAGATTGATGTTATAGATTTCTAGTAAAACATCTACATATTCAGAATTTTTTTTTTAAACCTAAATTGTATATATAAACAAATGTAAAATTTTCTTACATAAAATACACAGCTGGAAATCATTTTATTAGAATTTGTATTCAACAACTTTAAATAATCACTTTCGTAAAAAATTATTTTTCTGGATATTTTCCTCAAATTTTCAAGATATCCATAAAGGTCTAACTTGGAACTCTTAAATATTTAAAATTTGTGCTAACATTTTTGTACTTTCACAAAAAGAGAATATACAATAATAATGAAAAAATAATTTATTCAACAATGCCAAAGTAATACAAACAAAATGATAATGAAATATGCACAGGTAAAAATATATTCATCCAAGACTAACAGGTCAATACTAACACTGTTCTATGCAATTTCATAATTACAAAATAATGAAATAAAAATGTGAAGCATACAAAATTTTGAACATATGGTAGTTGAGAAATTAGCTTGTTAGTATTTGTAACTTTCTCTTTTTTATTTTGTATTTCTTTTCTGTTCAGCGTTTACTAGTTTTTATAATAAACGTACTTTTGTTAAATTATTATTGCACTTTCTACAGTAATTATTAAGTAAAGTATTAATAGAACGACTAACTAATGAATCAATTATAAAATTTGAACTATGAGCTGAGCACTTATTTTCATCTAAATTTATTTCTTTCTTTTCTAAAATTACAAGAATTAACTTTACTGTTAGAGCTTTTTGCTTTAGTAAAAATATATGCTCATATTTTTCAGAAATTAATTTCTGAACAACTACATATGAAAACAATATAATTTTTAGTACTTCAGGTTTAGGATATTCCAAACCTCCTCTATCCAATGTTTGAATATAACTATTCTCGACATCATATGAAATCTCAAATTTCTCAACAATAGGGGAAGACGGGGTACAATGAAACATTACTTCTAAAATGAGTAAAATTTATCATAGAAAGTTGCAATTTATATATATGTTATGCAACTATGTGTTCCAATTACTGATGTGATTTGGATACATTCGCACTTCTCTACAACATTATCAATAGAAGATTATTGGTTTTTCACCATTGAAAGTAAGTTTCTTTACTAAAAGTAATTTTGTTTCTTTTTCCTCGTTTTCATACCTCCAAAACCAAAATTAAAAATAATAATAATAAATATTAGATGTTTGAAATTTTTTTTTATTTAGTAACCTCAGTACGGGGTACAATGAAACACTTGCAGATGGGGTACAATGAAATATGTTTCATTGTGCCCAGGGTGAATGCATTTACTTGAAGTAATATATCACTGGTAAATATAATATCACTGATATAAAATAACATATTACTGGTTGTCACTAATAAAAATAAAGAGTCTAAATTTTACGAAAGATAACAGACTTGTTGTAACCCTGCCCCCACATACCAGTAACAATTGCAGCCTTTACTGTGTTCAAGTGTGTTCAAGTCACTTAAAAATTTCTTCAATCTAGCTGCAAATGATTGGATGCTGTGTAATCCGTTATGCTATCTATATATGAGATATCTTCTTTGCTTGACATTGCTTATTGTAAGTATTTCACTCCACAAAATATTAAAAAAGGTTTTTCAGAGACTGGAATATGTCCTTTCAATAGAGAAATTTTTTTTTGTGAAGAAGATTATTTGTGTTCGTACATGTCAGATATGCCTAGTCCTACTGAAAATTATTTCCATGTTCAGATCAATGAAACTGAAGAGCTGACTTACGAAACTGAAGACCAGACAGACAAAACCCAAGAATCAGAAGTAGTGGATCTTGCCATTAGTAGATCAGGATCACAGACTGCAGATTGTTCAGCAACTGTTCATACACCATGCACTAGCTCTCAACCTGTGAGGAAATACATTTCTCCTCAAGAGATAAAACCTTACAACAAGGCTGGTCCAAGAAAAGTAGTAAGAGTAGGACAACAGAAAATAAAAAGAGTTTTTTCTAACCACGCCAGTAAAAAAATGCTTTTGTTAAGCAATTAGAAAGTAAAAAAAGGAAAAAAAATTAGAAAGTATTGCTTTCAAAACAAACTACCTCCTACAGACTCTGACGATGATCCAGATTATTTTCCAGCTCCAGCTGATTACCGAAGTACTCAGAATGAGATATCCACACATAACATGTGTGACACAAGCAGTATCTGTATAAATGATTAGGTATGTTTTAATCAAGGAGGGTGAACTGTAACATAAGGAAATGTATTCTGTTGGAGAAATCATAAATTTAAATGAAGTCGAATGTGACTAAAATAAACTATATAGGGTGAAAATTGCTTGCATCATTTGGAGTGTTTCATTGTACCCCAGTATGTGTTTCATTGTACCCCGGCATATAGGGTACAATGAAACACTATGAGACATTTACTTTTTGTTATTTTTTCAAGCATTAAGATATTGTTTAGAACCCAATAAAAATTTATTTAGATGGGGAAAATACAAGATTAAAAATATGAATTAATTATATTTTAGTGCATGCAAAATTGTGGATAGGAAAAAATAATTAGTAAATTTTGCTTCATTGTACACCGTCTTCCCCTATCATTTACTGATATGGAGTCTTGACAAAGTTGGCATTTTTTTTCTTTTTACATAAGAGTAGCAGCAGTAACCAGTAACATAATTTATATCAGGCAAAATTGGAATAACTGGGATTAAATCGTCATCTTCAACATTAATATCTATGGAGTTTTAAATATTCAGAATTTTCTAATTTAATTTCTCCCTCACAGTTTTCAGACAAATTCACATTTACCTCACCAAATTGAGAAGATTTTACTTTTAAAGTCCCAACAGACTGTAACCTTATAGGGTGAAAATTGCTTGCTCAGCAGGACACAGTGGCAGTGATGATCCCTTCTTAGCCAGTAATGCTATAGTATAATTACAATAAAGAAACAGAAAACTAACAATGCTAGCTTTTTGTTGTTGTTTTTTGTATTGGCATGCAAAATGTTTTAAAACAGCTTTTAAATTGGTAAAAACTCAATGATTATTAAAATTATAGGTACTAGGGGGCCCGCCCCCTGCTCGCTAACGCTCGCCAATCCCCGGAAGATTGCTTCGCAATTCTCATTGGTTCGCTGCGCAACCCTATGCTCGCTTCGCTCGCATCAATGAAGACACGTGTCCTAGCAGAAGGGATTGATTACAAAATATGATATTCCAAAAAAATATTTTTCAAATCAAAATTTGTTGTATTACATAAAAGATATATACAGTACCTCTGGAATCAGAATTTGAATGAAAACTTTGATCAAATTTTTACTCGCAATGTGAGCGCTGCTTTGGAAATTGAATATCCAGCATGTTGTTTGTGTGTACATTTCCCCAGTACTCGAGCCACCCATACACTTTTTGACTGAGTTTGTTGTCGAAAGTTGTAGTGCACGCGTCTTGTACTATAATTGTTAGCCTTGAAAAGGACCGCTTTTTAAATAGCCCTGAAAAGATCCTCCGCTTTCTTAGATTTCTATTACAAACCGCAACAGCTCGTCTAAAATTCATTTTTTTCAATATAATTTCATCCGATAACGCTATAGATTCAAATGAAGCGCGAGGCTCCTCGTAAACAAACAATCGCACAATGTTGCCAAAACGCGGTAACAAATAACGTCTTTTTTGCGTGCCACGTAAGAGAAATATATATATAGATCCTACAAATATCATTTCTCAATAATGTTTTAATTTAGATTAGCTGATCCCACTCATAGCTTCTGCCCTCTAGTGCCTAATAGTCTAGTGCTACTCTATATCCCTCATTCTTGTTTTTTATAAATTGTATCGAAATTGGTTTCCACAATCAGGCATTGAAATTCATTTTATGGATTTACTTCATACATTGAAATACACACACTTTTGGCCCAATCATCCATTTTAAAAATTTATTTTCTTGTGGTATTTTACTTCTTATTATGCACCGCTTTATGATTATGCACGCTTATCCATGCATCTCTACGTTCTGGATCGTTGGAAAACCTGAAATGAAAAGTATTTTAGTTAGATACAATGAATTGATGGATGCATTGAAACCTATGTATATTGATTCTGTCTAATGGTAAACCTGTCTAACCATATTTTTTCCAAGTCCCAACTGTATTACAGGTTTTACTGTTTATCTTAGACTATTAAAACAAAAATTTATAAACATATACTAATTCTATCTAAAAAACCACTAAATCAAACTTCTTTACAATTACTTACTTTGATGACAAAAATAGACATGCTTGACAAATTGAAGACTGATTATTGAATATATTATGTTTGTTTACACAAATCCACCCAAAAAAAGGGTCTGTTTTCTTATGAATACTTTCTAAATTTGTAATACATGCAAATACAATTAAAACCTAGGACTGCAAGCATAAACTGTACGAGCTCAAAATCTTAAACATTGGCTCAAGAGATGCGTGTTTTGAAAAAACTTCATACAGTTACAATGTTTTAAGTATTTGCTTGTCTTCTAAAAAAACTCATTAACAAGTTGCTCACAGTGCAAGGTTTTAATAGCATTCAAGCAGTTGCTTACTTGATCAACGCAAAAGATCTTAACTAAAAAAAATTGCGTTTTAGAAAACCAAAAGTGATGTTTATAATACGAATTTTATACTTGTTAGCTAAAGCTGTTTCATTCTAAATCATGTAACATGAGGTAATATTTTCACCCATGTACTAAAAATACCGCTAATGTTTATTTGAGTGTAATAATTTTTCATTAAATAAACGTTAAACTTTCCTAAAACACATGTTTTATTTTTTTTTAAACAAACACAATAAATGTTTTGCTATTGACATAGTCGAAATTAAAGGAGGCAAATTTTGTTCATACTATATATATGAAAAAAATAATGTTTTTGTAAACTACATCTTGGAATAGGTATTTTTATTGGAATCCTGTTTTTCAATAATTGGGTATTACTATTGTTTTAAGTTAGAAATATTTAAGAATCTCTCTATATATTAAAAAAAGTTACGGCCGCCGCTGTCGCAGGATTGAAAACTGGGTTTTTTCGCTCGATTCTCAAGATGGTTTGCTGATTAAGTACAGATCAGAATATTACGAGATTAACATGATTTATTCAAAATTGTACAAGGATCAAAACAGAGATGGTTTTTTACTGATGCGGCTATCAGTTTAGGGTACATTAAGTGTTAAAGTAAAAAAGCGAAATCTCTTACCACAGGAGTGTTGGTTTGCGAAGCAACAAGTTTTAACAATGGACTGTTCTCACGTTTTCCGTCACTTAATTACATCACAAATTCAAGTGTACACTTTCAAAACCTTAAGCTCGGAACCTCACTCGTCAAGGAAATCCGTAAGACTAAATAATCCATCGGGCAAAAATTCAGAACAGTTCACTTGCAGGCAGTTTCCCGTATTTACTTCAAATAAGAAAGCCGACAATTTAAAAGACCCTATATTGTAAATCATCAAAAAAAGCAATGGCAGAATTGTTGCGACTTCCTGAATGCCCTTATCTTCAAACGACATTTCCATCAGTTGGTCAGGCGCTTCTTGTCCTGTTTGGGACATACCGCAATAAAACCCTAACATACAATCCGTCAGTCGGTCATAAAAATAAATCGCTTTTCTCAAGACATGCTGTCAAAGACATGTTCAAGCCCTCCAATACATTTAAAGGATCCAGAGGTGAAACCAGTATACAGCAATTTCTTCGAAAATGAAATAATCATCTCGTAGCATTCAAGTGCGAGCATCACGTGTATTCATTTTGGGGGTAGAACCACTTTAAAGCCGTAAAACAAAGTGATAAAGTATCGGTATAATGGGCCACTTTTATCCGCATCTTCAGAGGAAGAATTTAATGTTTTGGTACATTGGATCTTTGAAACAATTTTTTTTCTTCTTTTTAGTTAAATATAAACTTTTACTTCACAAATAAAATTGCTTCGAAGTTTCTTGATAAATTTTTAATACAATTACGTGTTAGAAAACTTTCAAAATTTTATTTTGTATTGCCCCTAGACCCTTCATTTAATACCCTTTTCGGGGAATATATCGAAGCTCTCAGAATGAGCGCTGCCCCCTCCGTGCTTCTTTCTCTCTCTACATATATGTATATTAATGGAAGGGCGGGCTGCCAACTGCATACTTTATTTTTAAAAAAAGCGCCCCCCCCCCGTGCATTTTTTGAAAAAAAAAAAAAACTTCCAAAACTATCATTTAAACAATTTTAAATAAATCCATTCAACAACGCGCTGGACAAAAGTCATAAACCTTTCTGATAAAACCTTTGTAAAAAGTTATTTATGTTTATGGTATGGATATTGAGGCATGTGTGTGTGTAGATGTAGGACGGAAATTACTGCGGTAGTTGTTTTATTTTAATTAAATGGTCTGCAGTAATTTGTCGATGTCGTGGAAGGGTCGCCTAACTATCTTGCGTTCATGCAGAGTGTTGACAATGTACGAAAAATTTCATGTCCGAAAATTTTTTATTTGTTTTTATACATTATATTTTTTTTTACACTAATATTTGCTCCCCACCCACGAAATCGGCTGCCCAGAGTAAATGCCAAGTTTGCACTCCTCTAGATCTGGGCTTGCATCTATTGACAGGAAATGAAATTAGAATCCAAATTTGCTTTAACGGTACTTTTTAAGTTAAAATGTTTGCTTATGTTAATAATGTTCCTTGATAGATTGTGTTGTGTGTGTGGGGGGGTGGGGGGTGGGGTGGGGGCTAAATATGGCTTTCGCCCCTTCTGCTCAGTGACAGGAGGGACCAAATACCTCCGTCCCCCCTGTTGGCACGTGCCTGTTTGCCTTCCTTTAGATCTGGGCTTGCATCTACTTACAAGAAATGAAATTGGAATCCAAATTTGCTTTAACGGTACTTTTTAAGTTAAAGTGTTAATAATGTTCCTTGATAGTGTGTGTCTGGGGCTAAAGGTGGCTTTCGCCACTTCTCCTCAGTGACAGGAGGGACAAAAACCACCTTGTTGGCACGTGCCTGTTTAGAAGCACTCTAAAAAATCACGACGGAAGACTGAAAATTTATACTTCTTTTGCTCACTCGCGTTTGAAATTTCCCTTTTTCACTTAAACACTTAAGAAATACTAAACTAATAGCCGCCTCGGAAAAAAATCTTTTTCGAGTTCCCCGTACAATTTTGAACAAACCATGTTAATTTCGTAATTTTGTGATCCGTACTCTCTCGGAAAACTGTCTAAGAATCGAGCAAAAAAAAGCGAGTTTTCAACTCTGCGACGGTATCTACGGCAACGTTTTTTTAAATATAAAGCGATAAAAAAAATTGTGATTTTAAAAAATCATGTGTTAATTAATGAATATGCATTAGTATAATTAATTAATTTTTAAAAATTAACAGATATTAACCATATTAATATAATTAATTTTAAATAATAGGTGTTAATTATAGTAATATAATTAATTTAATATTCCCCTTTTTACTGGGGAACAATCCAAACAAACCCCCCCCTTATTCAACAACCTTAGTTACGACTATGCAGATAATGTCAAGTAATGTACATACACAAAGGTTTTACGGATACCCCAAAGAGGGAAATACTCCTTGGGAGATATAGAACCTAGGCTGCCTATAATTGGCAGGTAGTGGATCAGACCTCCGAGAAACGTAGGCACCTCAATCTCAGGGAAGAAACATTTGCTCATAAAAAATAAGATGAAGTTTTTTGTACGTTTCCTCTTAACTAAGCACTTCAGTAGAAGTTCAAGTGTTGTGTTTTGTAAGGTTGAGTAAGTAACAATTATTGGTCAAAAGAGGTGGAATGGAATACAACAAAAGTTTCCTACATCCACAAATGTTTTCGACCACAATAGTTTCAGTTATCAAAAAATTAAACAGCCATTTCTACAGCGCTTTTCTATAGCTCACTTTAATTTGCCAATAAACTTAAAAATCGCTCATAACCGTTGAAATACACGCTACACGACAAATCAACTTCAAAAACAATTTTTCACTAGCATAAACTAAGAGGTTTTATTATTTAGGATGAAAGTGGGCAAACAAAATATAGACATATTGCAGGGCTCTTAACAGTTTTCAAGGTCTAAGAAGGTGACAAAAGTGATTAATTGAAACAAAAAAGTGACTAATCAAGCAGAAAAAAGGTGACTAATCGAGCAACAAAAAAAAAAAGCGTCAAATAACAATAATGCTAAATATATTCAAGTATAAAGATAGAAAAGAGAAAGCTCCTCCCCAGCAACCCCTATCTTTTCCTTTTCTTTATTTGGAGGAATATTTTTATTTTCTTTATTTAAAAAATACATCATTTTAAAATATTAATATGAAAATAAAAAAATCGTAATTATGATTTTTTTAATTCGTTTATTTTTGACACAGCTTGAAGAATTGCTTCCTTTTCTTTGAAAGATTACTTTTTCAACAAAAAAAATTAGACGTAATCTTCTCAAAAGTCTGAAATTAATTTTGTCTTTTTCTTCTCAATACAAGAATGTGCATTTTTTAAAGTCCGTCTTTGCTGACCAGCATCTTCTCAGACTTTTTCCACTCCTTCAATCATTACTTAAGCAAGTGCTGCTTTCTTAAAATCTTTATTTTCTATCGCCTTTTTGAGATTTTCATTAGCTTCCTTTAATAATTTTGAAGAAGTGTCCAATGACTCATCTTCTTCCTTATGCATAATTTTAAGATTTTGTTCTTCTATCACCTTTCTTTTCTTTGCCAGCTGCTTAAAATTATATTTTTATGCAAATTTTATTAGCAGGGCTCCTAACAGGTTTCAAGGTCGAAGAAGGTGACAAAAAGTGACTAATAAAGCAGAAAAAGTGACAAATATCAATGCTAAATATATTCAAGTACTAATATAGAAAAGAAGAAAAAATGTTTTTTTCTCATCTTCCAGTCTATCTTTTTTTTCCTGTCCTACTCTAAATTTTCTTGTGCCTTATGTTTTATATCTTTTAAATAGTCATTGTAGGCTTTATATGCAACCATTCCCACATCCATTAGCTTTGATGTGATGTGATCGGCACCAAATGAGGTTGATTGTCAAAATATGGCAAGGGGCTACTTTTAACCCTCATCAATGCATTGAGTATGCGTTCTGACATTAATGCTCCGTCTCCTGTCAAAGCTCTTCCCTAGGCTGATAAGCAATGTCAACACTACTATGAGAAAGTGACAGAGCAGCCTTCACTAGCTTTGACACAACTGGGTACATAGGATCCACACCACTAATGTCTCGCAGTCTGAATAACTGGTTCTAGTAAACATTAATAGTCTTCATTCTAGATCCTTCTTCCTCAAATTCTCTTTGGAGTAATTTCCAGTAGTATATCTGTCTGGACATCCCATGGAATTGTTCTTGCAACTTCTAATACTTGTCGCACACTCTCGCCACTGAGTCTCTCAATAGGATGAAGACAGGATAAACTTTTAAGGAGAGATGAACTTAAAGAGGGCATTTTAAAAAGATATTTAACTCTGGCAATGTTATGCTTCCGAGCCCTTAGAAAAAATAAATTCCTTTCCTTCTCTTTCACATTCTGTAGTGCTCTATAAATTTAATCTCCAATCATAATATCAGCCAGAGGCAGAGTACAATAACAGTTTCTGAGGACACATATATCTTCCAATTTATCCATTTCCAAGTCTCGAAAGAATTCCTCTTTGTAGATCATACCCAAAATTGTTCTTGTCAACAATTCAAGTTGAGAAGGAAGGTTATCTATTAGAGGTTCCTTTTTGTGAAGAAAATTGGTCACATGATTAAATATACTTGCACTTCATACTACAAATATCACCTCAGCCTTCATAGTTTCTCTTCTATGTATATGAACAATTTTTTTGCCTGCTCTTTGTATCTTGGCTCTTTGAAAGGAAATACTTTCGCACTGCAATCCAATCAATCAACCTTTCAGCAGCTGGTTTTAGGCGTAGCAAACCGCTTGAGCAATGCTTGATAAAATGGCGAGTGAGAAGTTTCAAGTCTTCTTGACTATGTTTGTATGTTGGACAACGCTTAGACCACTGATTAAAAAATCTGTGAATAGTAAAAACTAGTTCAGACACATCTTCCTCTAACTCTTTTAGACGTTTAAGAAAAGCATTATGTATTTTGTAAATATTACATGTCCCAATGTTAATTAGTTCTTTTTTTCGTGTAGAAAGTAATGAGTCATTAATTTTTTTAAAAACTGACTTTCACTAAAAAACCCTTAAGAACTTGTAATAATCAACTTCGATGATAACAGAGAATGAATTTCAATACGTTCGCAATGCTCCTTCAATATTTAATTCTCCGGATACAGAGACGGCAGAAATTTTTGCATTCTCTGGTTACGGAGGGGTTAGGAATCTTTCAGATCTCAAACTCCTGAAGTCCATTAAGATTTCCATGCCCTCATTTCTGTGCCACAAAGAGAGCAGCTCGTGAATAGCCTACGTTCCGTAGACAGGAATATCGGGGTTCTCGATGTTTAGAATGTGTGAGAGGTTGATGATCTATCCCCTTAAAAATTTTGTCGAAGACAACTTCGAGTGTAAATTATCATACATATTGAAGATTCCACAGTCCTTTCAGAGTTTACCCTGGCGTATCTCTACCTTCTAGACATAATAAGACCCACAATAGAAACAGCAAAAAGTGATGACAAAGATACTAAAGGCATTACCTCTCTTCCTGGGTTAACGTTGAGTTAATAGCAGCTTGATCCGTCCGGTTTCTTGACCTCTCCATTCTCGTCTTATTCCAGAATACGAAAATAAAATGGGTCTGTTGAGACCGCCCTCAGATCTGTGTATGGAGGGTGTTATTCCCGTTTTAAGTGACCACTGGCATCGATCACATTTACGAGCTGTCAGCGTCTGACCTCCTAGAGCAGGTATTCCCAACAGGTGGTACACAAGGATTATATGAGCGACCCAAATATTCTACTAAGTTTGTTCGATTTTTTAGTATGTACAACCACATAATAGGAAAAATGGGATTATATTAAATTAATTTTGTGATTAACGTTTTTATTACATTGTAATAAATGATAAATAAAACAAGCCATTGGGCACTTTTCTGACATCAGATATATGATTCTAAAAAAATATAAGACTGGTGGAACGACAAAAATTTCAAATGGTACGCAGTTACTAAAAGGTTGGGAACCCCTGTCCTACAGGGTTCCTAATTTTGTTCGACCCTGTCGACCGGTGATATCTATCTTGCGCCAAATGATACGCCACATAATACTATGAATGAAAACGTTAGTCGTAAATGCCGCTTAAGTTCTATCACTGAAGTTAGGTAATTAGGTTCGTTTTACTGGTAGCCTCTTCACGTGGGAAAATTTCCAGAAGTTACTGTTAATACACCGCGGGCGACGTGAAGTATACTTTTACAATTGAAACTGTACGTTTTCGAATCCATTCTTGCGGTGGAATGTAGCGTGCATTTCGAAATCAAATTCGTACATAAAGCATGCCCAGCATAATATAATGTTTTTTAAACTTCCACAATCAGCAACTCACTAACAAGTTTCGGTAATGGCGATGTTTAGTTTACTCGATTGAATCAAAACATCAGATGTTGGATTTAGATTCGTCAAAGTAGATCACGTGATGCTAGCATAAGCGTTGGATCCTAGGAAATGCCGAATTTAGACCTTGCGTTGCTTGGGAGAGGGGCTGCGTAATCCCGGTCACCTGTCAATCCCGTGGTTTGACGCATACGGACATATAAAACCATTCACACACCATATGTGATTTAACAAAACAGTGTAGAAACTGCTATCAATTAGAAAAATAAAATTGCGGGATGCTCAGAGCCTCAACTTTAGCACTGGGAAAGTTTTTAAAAAAAATCAAGAATTTATCACCGAGTTTGGGTCTCAGAAAAACCTTGAAAATTTCGAGAGCATGTGAAAAAAAAATCATGGATTTAATAACCGTGGGAACTCAATACGCAGGTCATCACCAAAGCAAATGAAAATACCGAAAAATTGCTGGCAAATTTTTAAAAATCTGCACTTACTTTTGTCTTTCTATTTGAACAGTAAATATCAAAAAAAAAAATCGAAATTTTAAAATTCAATTTACCCTTTTAGAAAAAAAAATTAAATTTTTTAAATTGCACCAAAATTTGTTGGTCACGATGGGTTGGCGAGGAAGTTTGGAGAGCGGGGTTCCAGCTCAGGTGCTGCTTCGTCATCTGACCATGGTTCAAAATTACGAGGTGCCCTCGAATCTTTCCCTTAAGGGACTGATTCCGGACCGTCGTCAATAGCCCGTTGTGTTGCTCTAGTACGACGTTAACTAACATTACCATTACCATAACTTGTTGGTCCAAGTAAAATTTAAGCACCTGAAAAGTGACGTGTTACAAGCACCGTCATAACCAATCCAGCTGTAAGATATATTTATGATCTGAATTGCTTTTAAGATAAGGAGGTACAAATTTGTGTTTTTTCATTTCTTAAAATGAATAGGAAAATTCAACAGCGCGCGAGGCTTTTAGAGAACAGTTAACTTTCATCATTTCACCATATTTATTCCAATAACCCAGTTCATTAATTTTTTAACTATAGACGGAAAATATTTTACATATGCACGAGAATATATTATAACCTGCAGAATGATTCCTCATTTTATCAGAAGCAACTACTCTACGATGTTTGTTTTCATCGGTAATGTTTACTCGAATATACCCGACTTAATAATTTCATTTTCGGGTTATCTGCCAATTGTTCATGATCTAATAGTTCTTAAAGTTCATCCGCTAATCTTTATTCTGTCGATAATGCCCTGAAAACTATTTCTGAGGAGAGACATTGTCTTAGGAGTGATTTTGAAAATCTGAATGAACTAGCACAGCATTCCATTTTATAGTCACTGCATGGCCAGCATCGCTTTGCCCGTGACAGTTCTTTTCGTGGGCAACCACTGCTTCGCAAACCAACACACTTTTTGCAGAGTTAATCTCCTGCGAAACTATCTTTATTATATCTTAGCGATTTGACTTTCCGGTCCATGACGTCACATCGAAGAAACTTCTTTTAATACAGAATGATAGAAACAATGCAATGAGTGTAAAATACATGTTAAATTAAACCTCATCAGCAACCTAGGATGGAAACTGACAAATATTTCAGATTATGTGACTTTGTCGTACCCTTCATAAATTTAAACCGAATAGAAGCATTGGTTTGATTTATTTACTTTACACCAGGGCTCGAAATACCCAGGTGCACATGAAAATAAAATTTTGCACCTAATTTTTCTCGCTAGGTGCTCGTAGGGCACATAGTTTTAAAAAAAGGGGGTTGGGACGTGTTTTATGTTAGTTTGATGTTTGAACAATATATTAGTATCGACCTCTCTCTAAAGAAACGTAATTAAAATTCCTAAATACACACTATACAAAAACAAAATAGCTGGGCCGTAACGGATTTATACAGGAGGAAAATTTACTTGTACCTCTGCCACCAGAACTTTCCGATGATCGAAACATTTTCCAGATGGCTCTGTTGCAACGACTGTCGCGACAGCCGTGCGCCAGAGAAGGCAGAATTTAGATGTTTAAATATTTTTATTTAGTATCTACTACTAACCTATATAAACATACCCAACTAATAAAGTAGTTTACATTACATTAATACGCTTACATTAAGTTTTTTTTAATGTGCACCTAAAATATAACCCGTGCACCTAATATAAAAACTTATGTGCACAGGGTTCACCTGTATTAAAAATCTATTTCGAGGCCTGCTTTACACAAAGGGGCAAAACTTTGATTAGAGCAGATTGAAAAAATTCTGAAATAAAAAATAAATATTCTACTATGGTTTATGTAAACGACCGAAGTGATAAAATCAGACCAGTAGTTTTTCAAACTTAACAAATATATTTATTTAAAAACATAACAGCAACAATACAACAAAACTTAAAATTTAATCTACATTTTATAAAATGTATCGTCTTTCTGGTGCTCTATATGAAAGTTCAAGCATGAATTTGATAGCATTTGTAAGAAACCTTCGTTTCAATCTCATTCAATGCGTAATCACCTAAAAAATAAATACATTAATTATTAAAATTTTAATAGTATTTTTATGTTGACAGCAGAAAAATACAAGCTTTTGGAATTTATGTATTTATGAAAATTCCAAATTTTACAGACGGGTATAGAAGTGATCAAATGATAAAATGTACGATTTTTTTACAAAAAATATAGGAAAATAATAGGCAACTATTATGACTGACATAAGACTTTTGTCTTGGACCCAGACCCCACTTTCACCTTGAGAATAATACATCGATTATAATGATAGATTCCCGAGAATAATGCATCTATGATTTCATGTTAAAGATGTCAGGTTTCTCGCCAAAATGAAAAACAACGAAATAATGGAATCAGAACCAAGCACCTTATTTTCTAGTTGAAAGAAAAATCACAATAAAAGCAGATCAACTAAAAATATTTCATTGTACCCATTCCGCCGCATCATGACGTATCACGGCCGCTATAAAAGAGAGAGAGAGAGAGAGAGAGAGAGAGAGAGAGCTCCGCTTTCTTATTAAAAACCATAGCTTTACCTACGAAATTTGAAGCAACATACGCGCTAAGTAGTTCAAAATCCAAGTTTACCATTGAACAAATAAGATTCTGAGAAGGGATTCTTTTCAAAGGAGTTTACAAGACTTATTTGCTTGACAAAATTTAAGAGTGCAATGTTGGCGAGATATGTCTCGTTTGGCGCATTTTACGTTCATCAAAAACAAAGAAAAAATTTGGACGTATAGGACGTTTTAAAAAATATATATAGGAAATATAGGACGACCTCGACCCCTGTACAGACAAAGTTTTACAAAATTCCTCTCAAAAAACCGCAAACTGTTAGCTGCAGTGCAACAGTACTTAAAATTCTTTTAATCTTACCCAACCTTTCATAAATATCAGTCGACAGTATAAAAAGCACTGAACCATTATGGTAATAGTAATGGTAATTTTAGTTAACGTCGTACTAGAGCAACACAACGGGCTAAAAATTATGATCCATTATGAGTCACCAATAGCAGTGCTAACAAGTTTCAAGGTCTAAAAAGGTGACTAATTGAACCAAAAACGTGACCAATCCAGCAGAAAAAGTGACTAATATAGCAAAAAAAAAAAGGTGACTAATATATTTAGCATTGTTATTTAAGTATAAAGATGGAATAGAAAATTTTTTTTCTCTGCTTCCAGTCTATCTTGTTTTTTTCCAAACCTTTCTGAAGGAAAATCAATATATTTAATTTTCGCAAAAGAAAAATATTCATTGAGCGTCATCTGGAATCTGACAAGACCTGGAATGTTTTACAAAAATATTAATTGCATTATATATAGAGTCACCTGTCTTGAAATTTATTATAGCTCCATGTAATGCTATCATGCAAGGTATACCGAATTCCCTGCTTACAACAGCACCTTAAAAATAAAAGATGAGTTATTATCTAAATCAGAATAAATAACTACTCATAACATTGTCAAATCTTTATTTTTTATAAATACTTAAAAATTGGATTTTCATTACTACTACACAGAAGAGCATTAATTATTTTTTCAAATACTTTTAATTGCTAAAGCTCATTTGAACATAAATGTATTGAAAACAGGAGTTAATTACCGTGAGATATCAGGCCTCCAAGCTCTGTTACCACCCCTGCAAGAATAGGGAAATAGGGAGACCATCCTATATCAGTACAGTACGCCACAAGAATCTCACCGCGCTGAAATAAAAAACGAAAACTTTGTGATTAATATTAATTCATACTATTTACACTGTGTAGAACTTGCCCCCCCCCAGAACAAAAAATTAGCTTACAATAAAGTATTGTCTATAGCAATGTACCTTATTTCCACCAAGTACATCTTAGTACAGTTTACTGTATTTCACACGATCTGCTAAACTGGGGAATTTTGGACTTCTTTATGAACGAGAATGGTGGCACTTCCGAGAAATACGAGATGGCACTCTCAAGAATCGGTTCATACCGCGTTGGATGGTCCGTAGTGGACAGTTAATTGGAAGTGATAGGCATCACCTTGGTAATTTAACTGAAGCCCTGTGAGAGCACATTGGTTCTATACTTATCACGGCTTCCCCCTTCATTACCACTAAACCCAATTTCAGCAATCTGCAAGATGCACTTATAGTAGGCTGCCAGAGGCAACAAGGGACACTACAGTGGCATTCATGCATTGCATGACCACGCGCTTACGGTAGTACATCCTCTATCGTATTAGATACGTCATGTCTCAGTCGACAGTCAATCAAGCAGCGACGTTGCTTCAGACACTGCTAAATTCTGGTAGCATTGTAATTAGATTTTATAAATTTGATCAAAATAAAAAATTTCTACAATAATTAACTTAAATATCACAATTTAACCCATGTACTCCTTGAACTGCTTTTCCGTAGATAAAGTTGAACCGTCTTTCACTCTGCTAAGCTAGTATTAACCTATTTAAAGCCAATTTTGTTAATCAACGAACAATACTTTATAATAGCGTTATTTGCTTTTGAAGCAAATGGTTAAGCAATACATCTCGTGACTAGAACGAGACTTAAATTAGCTTGAAAGCATGAAATTGCACACAAATAAACAATTTACAAAAACTATCAGTTTTAAAGTGATTTAATATTGCTAATCGATACAGGTTTAAAAGGAGTAATCTGAATTCCATACCTTCAAGTGCGAAGCCTCGTCTAAATTAAGTGCAACGCGAATATACCCTTCAGCAACACCCAAGCTCGTAGGGGCACCTACAATGAAAACGATCATATCTTAAACATGATTACTCAAATGTGTTCAAAATATACAATGAAGTATGAAAAATATAATCTTGGAAAAGGTCAATACGATACAGGCCCTTCGCCAAATTGGAGAATGCAAATTTTGTCGTCAAACGTCGAATTGGATCGCAGCTATATTGGACTTCCATTTATGGGCAAGAAAGTGATTGTAGCAAATCCGCCACTAACATATTCTAAATATATATATATATATATATATATAGAGACGTGTGCCATATTCCGAAATAATCGCCAGTTAACCATGGAAACTATCACCAATTGGTGGTGGTATCGTGTTCTGGAGTCTAAATCTAATATTAAAATACGCAAAAAAGCAACGATGTTTAGTGCGTAGCAATCCTTTTAATTGGAAAAATGTACTAAGCTAACTATAGTATGAATGACTAACAATAGTCAAATAACCAATACATCTTTTATCTCAATAATTTAGATTATTTTAAGCTTTAATCAGCTTCAAAGTATAACTAACTTTTACAGTTACCAAATTCTCTTCACGTGGTTCTTTCAATCAATCGATATATGGCAATCTAATTATATATGTTGTGGGATAAAAACATCTACACTTTAAATTACAAACATATTCCAAGTTTTCTCTCCGTTCACGGACACCCGCAGCCATGGCAACGACTTTATCGATGAAGCCAGCTTCGAAATCCATAACGATCTCTTGCATATAACGGCTTTGAGGTGTTCCCAGAAAAAAAATCAATTCATGGTAGATTTGGTGATAGCGGTGGCCAAGCAAAAAGTCTACTCCGACGGATCCATCAAGGATTAAAAGCATCCTTGCGGAGATGCACACCTATGTGATTACGACCCAATGCTTTGTTCCCTTAACCCCTTTAAGTTGTTACACAATGCATTGACAGTCACTAGATTTTTTTGTGGATTACCATTACTTAGACTAACTCCAAGTAAAGTAGTATAGAATTTTTCCTCAACACTTACTATAATTAGTTAACCACGTGGATCAGTCGACAGAATCCTAGGAAAAAACGCTATTGGTCATGAAAAAAAAATTACGTTTAGAACTAATCCTGAGGAGACTAGATTGATAAACGGTTATATACAGGCAAACCCTCAAATGATTAATTAGGGAAGAACGTGCAGATAGCACTCACTCTGCCGAATTTAACAATGAAAATCGTAATCTAGAGATGCATCATTAAAGACGCTTCAACCTCCCGATGGTCTATATCAACCATTGGGAATGACGGCCATACTCAAAGAAACTACAAGGTTTAAACACCTAATCCAATTCAAAATAAGATCCAAAAGCAAATTCAATATCAAAACATGCGTATGCAAGTTCCCCACTATAGAATATAAAATTAGAAAAGAAACATACCCTTCATTACAAAATCGTCGTCTACCTCGGGTGAACTGTCCATGTTCATCTGAGAGGAGAAAATTATACATTTGTTTAGTAATTACCTCGTAATACAAATGGTGATTAAATAGTTTTCCAAGCATATGCTGATTAATTAACAAATTAACAGTTAATTCTATATTTATTTGATTACAAAAACATCAGTATTTTAAAACATTCCAATAGATCCAATCTGTATGAAATGTTTTGCGTATACGAATGGTTAGCTAATTTATTATTAAAAATACCTACAATATACAGCGTGTTTTGAAACTCATGGGCAAAAATTTAATGTGTAATAGAAAACATCTAAAAAAGCAATTTTCACCATAACGATGCATGGGCGTAGTTCAAGCGATGAACCGCTAGACGGCGCTGTAATAGAAAGCATAAAGCTCGAGTTTTCTTGCACATAGTCATTTCAGAAGGCATGGCAACGCACAGTAATCAGGAAAATGCGGATATGCATTTTATGCATGATCTTGCGAATGGGAATGCTCTGGAAGCCGAAAGACTGTACAGGCAGCGTTTCCCGAGAAGACACGTGCCAGACCGAAAAATGTTTGAGCGATTGCATCGGTGCCTGTGCGAAACGACATTTTTTTGTCACCGGCATCCATGATACAGGGCGTGGTAGGTTTGTGCGGATGACAAAAGTTGTGGAGGACATTCTGCAAAGAGTGAAAGATTGTTCGGATATTAGCACGCGAAATGTTTCCCGTGCCATTAAAGTGACCCATTAGATTGTTTGGAGAGTACAGGATGAAGAACCATACACAGAAAGTGCAAGCCTTGATAACTGCAGATTATGTGCCACGTGTCGAGTTTGCATGTTGTTTTTGCAACAGCTAGCAGCACAGTCTGATTTTAGTGCACATGTGTTCTTCACAGATGAATGCACCTTTACTCGGGAAGGCATTTCCAATACGCACAACCTTCATATGTGAGAATCTAACAATCAGTAGGACATACGCTTAAACGCTTCTGATATGCACGAGGACGTACATGTTTGGGCTGGAATTATGGGCAACCATTTGATCGGTCCATACCTTCTGCCATTCCAACTGGACGGTAGAACATACCTCACATTTTACAACAGGTATTGCCAGACTTACTTCATCCCGTTGCAGGCAGCATACAAGCACGTATGTGGTTTCAGCATGACGGAGCACCACCCCATGTGCAGAGCGCTTTAGACGCTAAATTCCCAGGGCGGTGGATTAGTCGGTGTGGGCCCACACCTTGGTCGACACGCTCACCCGATCTCTCCTGTCTGGACTTTTTCCTGTGGGGCTATTTGAAAAGTCTTGTCTACGAAAGCCCCATTGACTCCGACGAGTATCTAGTTGCCAGAATTTCTGTTGCTGCCGGTGCCGTCCCATACATGCCGGGTGTGTCTGAAAAAGTGCGCCGCACGCTACGTCCCAGGTGAAAGTTGCTCTTTTGAGCAATTTCTGTAATTTTGTCACACATGCTGTCAATAAAATTATTTAGTACCTCCTCTATCCGTTTGGTGTTTCGTTCTTTCATGTGACAGTAACTGCGGATACCTACTAGAGGTACACCGCTTGCTCTCCGCCCATGCAAGAGTTTCGAAATACCTTGTATATTGATGACAAAATAAGTTCGTAGATTAAGGATATATTTATTTCTATGTTAAGCTGATAACATTTTTGACCCTTAGACTTAAAATAGCGACATTAACTATAAGGACACAAGAATTCGTTTCAAGTGACTCATCCATGATCTATTGAAATATCGTAAAATTATATGTAAATTTAAAAGAGTCAGGCAACAAAACGGTAAACCACGGAAATGTGTTTCTAAAAGTAAAAATTCAAAAACAAAATATTCATGAGGATCAAAATAATTTTTGATTGTTTGAATGAGTGCTTGAAATAGCGCTTAATACTTGAAAATTTAAGACATAATATATTAAAGTGAATAAAGCATAAAATTTTTTAAATTTCTATAACTTGAAAATTAATCTTGAGAAATTGGAAGTGATGGATCACCAAGTTACCCGAAGCCTTTTAATTAAATTATTTTCGTTCCCTCTCTGCAAGATTTCTAAATTTTAGCAAACATGAGTATTAAAATTTTTGATTTAAAATTCAACTCGTTTATAAATATTCAGATAAAATTCAATATAGAACTTACCGAGCTAGGAAAGTCTTTACTTATTTCCGGGAAAATATACTTATACAATACAGGGTAACGCCTCTTTCTATGTGCTGCTCTAAAAACAATACAAGAGTTATTGCATTAAGAGTTTGAAAGTTAAATCCATTAACTATTAAGATTTCAAAATTTCGTGAGAAAAAAAAAGGACAAAAATCACATCCTAATTTAATTTTACTGACTGTATAAATATGTCAGTAGTTTTGCAACATTAAGTTTGGGTAAATCGACAACTCTTCTATTTATGCTAATTTTGCGAATGTGCAATATACTCTAAAATATAAAGATTGAAAATTACTTGGATATTACTTTCGGAGATCTAGTGGCCAGCAACTCTCTTATTTCATCTAGAGTCATAAAGAACATGAGATCTGCATCCGGAATGCGGCCCTCGGACACCATAAGCTGCGATAATCGAACATATCCTTTGCGCCATGCGTCGATTCCTCTCACCATCACAGACTGTCCAAGGAGAGAAAGAGGTATAATGCTTCATTGCTCTATGAAAATCAACAATTTATTTCAAACGTACTTACAATGACAACAATAAACAGTGTTTTAAATGCTACACCAGGCAGCCTTTTAACCCTAAGTCAGCCTGGAATCCAATCTAGAAACTGAATTAAATATGGGACTAAGATCAGTTTTACTTACTGATTCCAGTAAGATCAGGGCAGTTATAGATGGGTTTCTGTCACGACTGAAAAGTCGCACAGAGGGCAAGTTGGAGAGTCCGACAATCCATTTAAATATTGACGATTTTCAAAATAGTATCCAGTTAGAAGATGAAAACTATCGCTCCTATAGCTTTAAAGTCTCAGTTGTAATAGAATCTACTTAGAGTACCAGTGATATGCCCTTTCAAGTAGATATATTTCGTGTGTGTGAATATAATATTCTTAAAATTATCTTAGTCAGTGGGAGGACAAGGTTGGATTGGTTGTCTCTGGGTTTTATGACGCGGTAAATTACAGATAGAAATTCTCAATTATCGGTTTTAAGTCCTTATCTTCTAAAAAAAAAACACATTTTGTCACATTCCTAGCGTCGCCAACTCCACCAAGTGGATCCCCAGTAAATTGTTTTTCAAGGCTAAAAATTTTATGTGCACTTAAATGTGAAGGCAATAGTCAAATAATTGTAAAATCAAAATCACAAAGGGAGGTTTTTTTTTATCATGATCGCATGCAGAGGAAATCTCAGATCCAAAGTTGTCCTTAATGTAAATTATTTTTCGGGAATCCGCTGAAGGACCTGCCAATTTCGCGATACCATCAATGCACCCAAATTGTGCTAACATTCAGTCTACAGTCATTAGTTCATATAAGATTTCCAAAGTAGTATATTGATTGCCGTTGTGAGAGAAGTCAATAACACGCAATTAGTTGTGAACTTTTAAAAATTACAAAGCTCCGTTGCTGAAGTCATTTTCTTCCTAAAATCTCGCTTGAAATAGGAGAGCAATCAGTTTTTACGGCCCATAGAAGTTATTAAAAGGATAATTTGAGCCACGAAATATAGTCATCGAAATTGATGAAATATATCTTAAATTTAAATCTGAACTAATAAAATACCATATTTAAGAAATAGAAGATTGGCCGTTGGGCAGTAGTAATTCTCACCAATCACCACTAAACCGATAAAACCAGTAATAAACCCCCAAACAGTGTTTTCTTTTCATTTATTCTTAATTTATGTTCCAGATATAGTAATATACATAGTCTTCTACTACACCAAGAAAGAACTTTGAAAACTATATTTACCTTAGACGCTTCTCTATTTTGAACAGCTGTACGAAGTAGACGAACATATACTTCCAAAAGCTCTCTGAAAATTGACAAATATCGTTATATTCATAAAATGCTTTAAATGGTCTGTGGAAATACAAAACACCCATTACAAGAGAAGGAATTTACCTATCTAATTTATTTAAAGGAATAGATGTTGATAACAATTCAGAGATACTTATAGATTTCTTTTTTTCTTTATCATTGTTGTCCCTTCCTATAAGAGTCTAGAAACAAAATAAAAAATATTGTACGACTCATACAAATTTTAATATTAAATAAAAACTGTAAATTCGAAAAAATTTATTTCGTGGAACAGTGATATTATATATTTAAGTTTAAAGAAAATAACTACTCAACTCCTTTGACGTGCCACTATATGCCTATTTACATATTCGTTTCCTCAGTCAGGATTACAAAGGAGAGGTCTTGTGTTTGGGGCCTTACTTGTATCATTAACAACTTCAGCTAGTTCAGGTGGAGTAACTGCACAATTGATATTGGTAGGTAGCTAATTAACGTCGCACTGGAGGTAAACACAATGAGCTATTTTCGACGGAAAGTGACAACGCCTCGTAATTTTTATTCACGTATAGATGACAAGAACTACTAAGCTAACATACCACTCTCCAAACTTCGACAGGACAGTTCATTTGAGGTCATGACAGATTTAGCGTGCATCAGCCCCTGTCTACACGACCGTTTTTGACTGGACCTAGTTTCGAACTCCCAACTCTCTGGGTTGTTAATCTGTTGCACTTCCAACTGGGCTACAGCGGCGCTTCTAAATCGCGTATCAACTAAAAGGGTTGAAACAACACTATTTTGTCATGTTCCTATTCAAAATTTACTATTATTAGTAATAAACTACAAGAAAAAATTTTACACACCTGTCGTAAATCCTTACACCTCAGTACAAGAAAATTGAACAATTGTCGAGATATTTCAAATTCTTCAATAGGAAGTCGATAGTTGCCATAATGTTCCCGAGCATTCTTCAAAACTTTTCCAGATGCTTGGATAGTCTAAAACGAGAGTTTTGTATGATATTAACTTATCTTAGCAGGAAGTATACCTTAAATCAGTCCCAAAGCAAGTGATTTGGAAGAAACTTTAAATATTAGTTATGAAAAACATTTATTTGAAGGCAGAAAAATGGACTAATTCTTACTTTAATTAATGCTCTGGGTGTTTTTTGTAAAGAACCTTTTGTATTCTTCTGGCTGTGCCTTTCCATGGCAGTATTGTACAAGTCTTTGTAGTCAATGATTCTTCCAAAGAGGGATATGGTGTTGAGTTGGGAGTTTTCAAAAGCAACGTTGATTTGATCTAAAAGCTAAATAAAAACAAACGCGATAGATAAAAAATAATAAAAAGTCAGATTAACATTTTATTTACGATTAGTTTAAATATTTTTTGTAAACTAAAACCCAAGATTATTTTGATTATTATTTCAAGAACTAATTCCACTGTTACTTGCATCCAAACAGAAAATGAGTCATTAAACTCGTTTTGGTACAAAATGGCATTTTCGAAAGGTCGATACATTTATTGTTAATTACATTAGTGGTATGTTTAAGCAAAAAAAAAGAGGGTAGACATTAGAATCTGGGTGAGACAGAAATATGAAAATTTTAAATTACTGGGATACACTAATTATTCTTTTGAAGATTTAGATTCGCACTGGCCTCCTCTCCTATAGAAGCCTGATGTATCTTGAATGATAGATCCCTTACGGATATTTGGTATACTTCACGACTGCACGAAATTTTAAACTTTATATGTAAACAGTCTACCCATGAAAATTTCAATACAACTTGTCCAATTAGTGGAATAAAATTTTGTTTTTGAGGTGAAATTTGTGATGTTTCTCAAAGGTAATTTTTTTACTTGTTTCATAATCTGTGTTTGGAACAATTTTTTTTTTTTTTGGAAAACTAACTTTTTTTATGAATCCCACTTGAAATGACCTTAGAACTAAAAAACGGATACTCGTTTTATTAGTTAAAATTTTGTAGATACGTTTATAAAATCTCAACAGTTCTGGGTGCATGCATAAAAAGCAGAGTTACAAAATGGCTTAACTGTTTTGTCTTATGATATGAAACTTGTATCGATCCTGTTTGAGAATCTAAACAAAATATCTGGTGTAGAGATTAAAGTATCAATACAATCCTACCCATCTCTAATCAGAGTGCTGGTTTCTTAAGAGCTACGTCTTTGACTGCTCAGCCATAGCTGTGGCTTAATGAAACAAAAATGAGAAAATAGGCCATCGAACAATAACAGACTCGTTACAAAAAGTGTAAAGTAAAAATAAAGAACGTTATTGTTGAACGATAAACATTTTACTGGTATTACTGGTAAGATAGCAAATTTTAGTTTTTTGATTATTCATCTAATAGCATAACTTACATCCAAGCATAAAATCATTTTATGATTATACATGGTGATCATTCCTCCAGCGTAGTAATTGCCACGAATCCCCATTTGCGAGTCCTTGAAATGCTTTAACTGAAAGAAATTAAAACTTAATTTTAACTTGATAAAAAATAATTGTGTCACTTGGTATAGTTTATGCCAACCCATTTTAAACTTCGCAATAATTTTAAATAGGAATTTTCACGAGTCTTTAAAGGGTGACGATTTATTTTTAGAAACTCGTAATGGAATTATTCCATGCAAAATTTGATTTAGTATTTAACAAAATTTCTTGCAATGATTTCAGTTCCCTCAAGTGTATACTTTTAAAAATAAAATTAAATACCATTTGCCCGATATGCGTAAGTAATTTTAATTCCAGATAAAAATTGATAGTCGAGGAAAGTGCTAAATAAAAAAATTAACCTGGTAATCCGTAACTATAAACAATTCCTTTATATTCTTTGAACTTAACTGAATTCCTTGGAACTTTTATTGGCGATGCGCTGAAATTGCATTACAAAAAGAATCCAATCAACTGGGACAATGCCGTAATGCTTATACAGGAAGCACCATCACCTGAGAAATACCATCACCGCTAACATTAAGCTCGACATAAAATGCCTCACAATCAAACACTGAAGTCGTGTAAATTTACCCGCAATAAGTTACAACTGGTATTTTCTATTATCATTCATTTTAAATTGCTTCTTACAACCATTATTTCCATTGCAAGTTGCTTTGGTACACATGCCATTTATTGTTAAATTTCACTTTTTTAATAGTAATTATACAAAAATGATTTCGTTAGCATACTAAATCATAATCATTGGGCCCCAATCTTAAGAATGCATACAAGATTTTATTAATCAAAGTTGCTGTAAAAAGGAAACGTAAAGATTACGACTTACAACTACTGCATTTTTAAGAAAACATTTCTAGAAGGAGTTTAGATTTATAGATGTTTGGAAGGATTGTAGGAGGGTTGGTTGGGTGGGTTGGTTTTTATGGCGCAAAGGCCACACATAACCAAGCTGCGCCAGACACAAGATAAAAAAAAAGTCTAGACGAAATAAAGATTGATATTAAAACTTTATCTATTTACAATTTTTAAATCTAGACTTTATCAAATGTATAAAATCTAAATAAAATTCACGAAACCAATGTCAGATATAAATAAAAACACATTTTTATTGTAAGGACTTCCTGAAAGATCTTTTAGGTTTGGCTTTGAAACAACTCCAAATCGGACTAGTCTGGTTAGAATGTAAGAGGGATTGGATAAGCAGGGACAATTTGCATTTAAGCCTGATAGGTAATAGGGAGGTTGGCAAGCGGGTTTTGAATATACTGGAGTCAAAAAAATAGAATACAAGCAGGGATGGGTAGGATATAGTGGGTTGACAGTACAGTAATTGCATAGGAAAAATAACAGGGTCTAGATTGCAGGAGACAAATACAAAGGGAAAGTGCAATATAAGGGTGAAAAATGAGCCAAAAGTATTTTATTGTAATGCTCGTAGTGTAGGAAATAAAATGGATGAGCTCAGGGTAATTGCACAAGCAGAGGATATAGATATCATTGGGATAACTGAAAGTAAGTACTCATTCTAGGTATTCAAATACTAGAGTATTTCATCATGGTAGCTTGAATGCTAAAAGTACTCATAGCTTATTCGAACACACGAATATTCATCTTAAGCAGCAGTGTCAAATTGCATGTATATTCATGATTAAGTTATTACTTACTACGAGGTTCATATATGTTATGTCCGCAATGTTTATGGAGACACTTCAATCTGAAACTAGTATTGTATTGTACGATTATCTTGAATCCAGTGCCAAGTTCAAACCTAATCTACACCAAGCACTTTAAGTGAATTCGCTAAATAGTAACTGCAACTTTTAAAAGCTAATAACCGACGCTAACGGATTGACCTTAGGGGCATTTACTTCCACTCTCACCAATTCCAAAACTAGGTACAAGAACGCTGTGAAGCAATTTTTTTCTAAGCTGTAGAGAAACACTTCGTGTTGAGGGTTTGTTAGCACCACGAGCTCGTTTTTTAAAATGAGACAGATCTCACGGTAAATTTTGTCTTCCAATTCCTAAATCTTTTTATTTATTAGCAACACTGACTGATATGGCTTTATAATTAAGTTGTCGACTAGACTATATAATGTTCCCATAGTATCAAGTACTTATTCGAAACCTACTCAATTGTTAACGCAAAACCTTTTTCTTATGTGTACATGTTAAACCTAGAGTAAATTACTTTTTTTAATGAACTAGGCATACCTTTCGTGGAAATTGGCATCACGCAACACAAGCATGTAATTAAGATACCCTTTTTAAACTATAACCAATTTATAGAGAAAGTAAAATCACAACGTATATTCGTACTACCCACTACACGATCCATTCGATCAACTAATAGAAAGGGGACCCAACAAATTACAAGAGAGTTTAATGCAAATTACAAGAGAATGTAAACAAATGCCACCGAGTTTGACTTGATATCAGGCAATTTATGTAATTAATATTTCCAGGCCAGAAGAATGAGGATTAGATAAGACAAAGTTTGGCGATAACCATGGCAAATTGACCTAAGGAGGCTGAAGTCAGATCCATCAATTTATATTAGAAGTGAAGATGAGTTTTATGTATTACTATACCGTAAGAAAGTACATTCTAAGGTATACTGCGATATTTTTAAAAGTAAAAACTAATATCAATAAGATATAAAGATGACAGTTTTAAAAAAGTAACGAAAATATCCCGATTTTTCCCGAATTTCGAAAAGTGTTATCAAGAAAATTGAAATTTAAAAAAAACTCGACGAGCTGAAAAAATTTACTTTGAGACGTACTCTTTAAAAACAACTCACGGCTTGAGACTGAAAATTTATATGTGTTTTGCTCACTCGCGTTAGAAATTTTGCTTTCAAACTTTAACACTCAATTAAACCCTAAACTAATAACCACATCAGAAAGATCTTTACAGTTCACCAGGGAACACGATGAAGAACAAACAAAGTTAATTTCATATTTTTCCGATCCAAACTTTCTAGGGAAACAGTCTCAGAATCGAGCTAAATAGCAGTTTTCAATCCTGCGGCGGTAACTTTTTTTAATATAGAGAGAAAGATGTAGATATTTTTAAAACTTTTTTTATGCTCTTTTATATTTATATACGATGAGCTATGGTAAAAACATTAAAGTAGAATGTAAGATTTAAGTATATAGTTACAACATAATCTTTTGATATAATTTAGATGGGTAGATTAGAATGAAATATAGCTTTGAAGTTAGAATATGTACCGACAGTTTAACGGTAATGGTAATTTTAGTTAACGTCGTACTAAAAACACAACGGGCTATTGACAACGGTCCGGGATCAATCCCTATAGAGAAAGATCCGAGGACAACACCTCATAATTTTGAACCACGGTCATATGACGAAGCAACACATGAGATGGCGCCGCACTCTCCAAACTTTCACCCCAACACAATGCGAGGACTTTCGGCCACGACAGATTTAAGGTGCACCAGCTGCCTCTACACCATACGCTTACTAATATCCATAACCGGACCCCGATTCGAACCAGGAACCTTCCGATCCAGGGTCTAACATTTTAACCACTAAACTGGTTGGTAAACTGGTTGGACTGTTTAAATTATTACAGAAATAGTTTTATATACCAAATAGTTCGTAAAGTTTTTTTTTTTTACTCTTTACCCCATGTAACCCCACCTTCCTCTACTTCGTAAAGTAGTTGATTAACGTCTTACTGAAGCAACACAAGCTATTGACGATGGTACTGGTCAGCACCCGAGCTAGCCACTCACTCCCAAAGTATTTTGGAAAAGCTTGCGAGTTAAAATCCCTGATGTGAAACAGTATTCTACATAGCGCTGATCAAAAATACGCGATGGCAATTTGAATTGTGGTATACATTTCATGAAATTATCAATCAGACTTACCTATAAAATGAAATACACAGTTGGAAACTGATACGATTTTAGTTTAGAATTTTTATTTTGATGTATAAAATAATTAGAATTCTACATACTATTGGTAGTGTTTTTAGAATTTGCATTATTCCAAGTTCATTTTCCTAGCAGTTTGAAAGTGAGGCTTTTCGATAGAGTATGCGAAAATCACCCATCAAGCACTCCCTTATTTTAAACTTACGGAGAAGCCAATGAACAGTACGATAGGGAGGGGAAGTCTATATTAAAAAGTTAACGCCGCCGCCGAAGGATTGAAAACTGTTGTTTAGCTCGATTCTTGGACTATTTCCTAAGAACTGATCGGAAAAAAACGAAATTAACATGGTTTGTTCTTCATCGTATTCCCTGGACAATTATTAAGATTTTTTTCCAATGCGGCTATTAGTTTAGGGTTTATTAAGTGTCAAAATTGAAGAAGCGAAATTTCTTCCGCGAGTGAGCAAAACACATACAAATTTTCAGTCTTCAGCCGTTAGTTTTTTTTAAAGAGTACCTCTGAACGTAAATTTTTGCAGCTCGAGTTGTTTTTAAATTTCAATTTGTTTCTCTTGATAATATTTTTGGAAATACGGGACATTTTTCTTACTTTTTTTAAAACTGCCGTATCTATATCTTATTACCATTACTTTTTAATTTTTAAAATATCGCCGTATATCTCAGAATGTACTCTTTCTTACGGTACTATTATTTATAAAATTGGTTCATAAATAAATTTGATGTAATCAAATGTTGGTGACACAAATTTCTTATTTTTTATTTCGCGGAGCATTGAATTCGCCGAGGGTTGTATTTTTGACTGCCGGGTTTGTCAGATATCAAATGTATCGTAGCAACAATTGCCATAAAAACGATTTGTTTTTATTTGGCGAGGAAAAAGTCTCGCTTCTTTCCCTCTGTTCTCAGACGGTTTACGATCTGTATTTAGTACTTTCTCGGTAAAGTTTGGAGATTAACACGGTTTACTTAAAATTGTACAGGGAACAAGATGCGGAAGAATTTTTACTCATGCGGCTATTAGTTTACGGTGCATTAAGTGTTGACGTAAAAAAAGTGAAATCACTTGTGAAAAAGTTATTGGTTTGAGAAACAAACCAAACTGGAATGCGTAGCAATCCCCGGGGGTCGACGAACGTAAGCGAGCAGGGGGCGAAGCCCTCTCTGTGACGTCATGGACCATAAAGTGAAATCAGGATAATACAAATTATTCAGATAGTTTCACTCTGCGAAAGGAATGTTGGTTTGCGAAGCAAACCAAATGGCATATGTAGAAGAAGTGTTGGTTTCCGAAGCAAACCAGATGCGATTCTGTAGCAATCCCCGTTGGTTGGCGAGCGTAAGCGAACAGGGGCGAAGCCCCCTAGTAGAATAAAAAAAAAAGGGGGTCGAATCGTATCTTAGGCTTAAAGCTCGGTATATTTGTCCTTTAAAAAATTACCAATATCCACTTTAGCCGATTTTGACTAGTCCACAAATCACTTCTAGATAAAGTAACACGAGTCTCAAAAAAGTAGTTAAATGTGCAAATGAAGAAAACCATGTTAATAACTTTACACGAAATACTAGAGATTAAACTTTCTGAACATCCGCCAACACAATTCGATCATAGAAATTCTGCTGAAATGTGGGCAGCAGTACTCCTTGTCTAAAGCGGTAACCAGTTGTGTAGCCAAAATGTGATGTTAATTTGCCGATCGGCCTTCAAAAAGCTTCTTCAACAACTTCTCAATTAAAAACTACCAGTTACTATAAAGACACTAATGTATTTTTTTTAATGTGTAAATGATCTTCTTATAGTCACTCTACTTTGATCTTACTACTAAAATGTAACTGAAAAATACACTAGAAGTACGACTATAATAAAATTTTACAAATAAAACTGGTTAGATTAACTGCTTATTTAAAATTATTTTTTTTTTAATTAAAACTTATCCTTTAAGAAGTTTAATTTTCCCATACCAAAAATTATGCCTTAGAAACTATCAATTGCTAGCTTAAAAGTACAATTTATTATTCTATTGCAAAATCGATAATTATGAAATGAATTTTATACTAACGTAATGATTAATACAAGTGTTTGGAACAAAACAAATAAAAGAGACATACTTTATATGTTAAACCTAAAAACAATGTTTTCTTCAGTTTTCCGATACTTAAACAAATGCACAAAGTCTTACTAATAATGCATAAAAACAGATTAACATTTATATCACATGCGTTTTTAACAACAAAGAATTTAAATAAATATCTTACTCGATGGCCTGTCAAAAAATTAGCTACATAGAAAAAATTGGCACAGTCACAAAGAGTGAAACGCATGGTTATTTTGGGCTTTTATAGCCCAAGTGCCATATTTCGCCGAATTGGATGGTAGTGCCGTAAGGCAGCTTTGGTATGGTAATGGTAATGGTAATTTTAGTTAACGTTGTACTAGAGCAACACAACGGGCTATTGACGACGGTCCGGGATCAGTCCCTTAAGGGAAAGATCCGAGGACAACACCTCGTAATTTTGAACAACGGTCAGATGACGAAGCAACACCTGAGCTGGCACCCCACTCTCCAAACTTCAACACCAACCCAACGTGAGGACTTTCGGCCACGACAGATTTAAGGTACACCAGCCGCCTCTACACCATACGCTTACAAACATCCATGCACTGACCCGGTTTTAAACTTGGAACCTTTGGATCTAGAAACTAACACCTTAACAACCAGAACGGTTGGTTGGCTGGCTTGTAAATGAACATTTCATATAAAACACTCGGATCTTTCCCTTAAGGGACTTATCCCGGACCGTCGTCAATAGCCCGTTGTGTTGCTCTAGTACGACGTTAACTAAAAAATTACCAAATTAATTACCATATGAAACACAACGAAGTAGTTTTGGTAATTGAAAATTTTTAATTAACGTCGTACTAGAGAAACACAATGGGCTATTAACGACGATGCGGGATAAATCCACTAAGGGAAAGATCCGAGGACTACTCCACGTATTTTTGAACCACGGTCAGATGAAGAGGCAACACCTGAACGTCCACACCAACCCAACTCTATGCCACGACAGATTTAATGTGCACCAGCCGCCTCTACACCTTAGGCTTATAAACATCCATGCACTGACACGGAACCTTACAATCTAGAGACTGACTCTTTAACAACCAGACCGGTTGGTCGGCCGGCGACGATCCGAAATCAAACCTGATTGGAAAGGTAGGTAGGTATGTAATTAACGTCGATCTGTAGAAACACAATAGGCTGTTGGTGATGGTCTGGTATCAACCCCCAAAGGAAAAGATCCAACGTCAGGAAACAGATGAGCTGGCACTCCACTCTATAAACTTTCACACCACGCAAACGTGAGGGCATTCGAGGCTAGACAGATTTAACATGCTCCAGCCCCTTTGTCTTTGGTTGGATTCGAACTCGCAACCCTTCCGTTGCTGGTCCGTCACTCTTCCATCCGGGCTATCGCAACCCACGCCTTGTTTTCGAATACGATTTCAGCGTGTCGCCAGTTTACAAAGAATGAATACCGAATTCATTTAAAGCCCATTGCGTTGCTCTAGTACGACGTTAATTAAAAATTACCTAATTATTACCAAATTCATTTAAGATAGTTAATTGTTCAATGGGTATTAGATTAAAAGACAAAAGTCTCCAAAACGGCGCTAAGCTATAATTTAATGTAATTCTTGTATGTGTCAGACCAGGGTTGCGAGTTCGAATCCAACGAAAGACCGTCGTATAAAAGTGGGCTATTTTAATTCCATGACGTTAAATCTGTCTTGGCCTCAAATAACGTCACTTTTGCGTTTTGTGGAAGTTTGGAAAGGTGACAGCTCAGATATCGCTTACTTCTTTCAACAACGTCCTATCTCAAAAACCGTCGGTGTTTAGTTATGCCTGGATTCAGAATTCTCTGAAAGAGTACTATATCCCTGCAAGATCGTCATACGTCATCGCTCAATATTTAGCCGCTAGAGAGCAGAAGTAATATTTATTTTTAATACATTCTATTCTACTTTTAAACTTTAAAATTACTCACCTGAAACATCATGTTTTTTTAGATATGACGTTGTTGAAAGGAGTGAGCGATGTGACATCGTCATCTGACCGTGGTTCGAAGTTACGTAGTGTTGTCGTCGGTAAAGATAATTTATAATTAACGTCGTGCATGAGTAACACAACATGCTATCGACGACGGTCCCGGATAAATCCCTGAGAACAATATCACGTGCATTGTTGTCCTCTGTTCTTTTCCTTCGGGAACGGATGCGGATCAATGCCATTAGATCCAGAGGGACGTTGATCAAATAACTATGTAACATACCGTAGATAGCTATGTAATTAACGTCACACCTGGAACAGCACAACATATTATTGGTGATGGTCGGGATAGTAGGTAGGTAAGCCGTCGCTAACCTTTTGGTGACAGTCCGGAATCAATCCCGAGGGGAAAGATTCAAGGACAACGCCTCGTAATTTTGAACAACGGTCAGATAGCGAGTACAACATCTGAGCTGGCACCCCACTCTCCACACCACTCCAACATAAGTACATTTTAGGCCTCGACAGATTTAACGTGCACTAGTCCCCGTATACACGACGGTCTTTAGCTGGACCTAGTTTTGAACTACAAGCCCTCTGGTTGCTTATCAAACTCTTCTAACTTAGCTAGCGCGTCCACTACAATTCCGCTAGTTTCATTAAATGTTACACATTTAAACTGGAAAGCAAATAATCGTGGTGGTGTGAATTCGTGCCAAATCAGATTTGTCTTCAGTGCCGGTCAGAGGCCCATGCGACCGCATCTGTCGCATGGGGTGCAGAGACCAGGGGGGGGGGACGTATGAAAGACTTGGCAGAATTGGCGTCCGTTATAAAGGGGTTCTTATCGGCGCAGTAATACCTCTCGTTAAAAAATGATCGATATTTATTATTTTGAACTGATTAACCTGATTAGCCTATTAACCCGATTAAATCACAAAGTGTCTCAACGGAATTTCTCGTTCATTTAGTTCTGGTCATTTTTGCTAAAGTTGGAGTACCTAGTCGGGACAAAATTGCCCTGGCCACAACATATTTACGCACAAGAGCTCCCGAGAAAACGACGGTCTTTCTTCGACCGAGTTTCGTTTTATAGTAATTTAGAATTTAGCCATCAATAGATTTATAATGGTGTTACCGTTACATCATATTTTGTGTAATCACATTAACCAATGCTTTACTACAAATAAGAAATAATTTCTAACTTAAAACTTTGTTTAAACGCGACTCCTTGACAGAAAAACATCTTATTATCACAATGTCTTTCCTCCAATTGTTTTAGCCGACCAACCGGTACAGTGGTTAAGGTATTAGCCTCTAGATCGGAAGGTCCCTGGTTCGAACCCGGGTCCGGCCATGGATGTTTGTAAGCGTATGGTGTAGAAGCGGCTGGTGCACCTTAAATCTGTCGTGGCCGAAAGTCCTCACGTTGGGTTGGCGTGGAAGTTTGGAGAGTGGGGTGCCAGATTAGATGTTGCTTCGTCATCTGACCGTGGTTCAAAATTACGAGGTGTTGTCCTCGGATCTTTCCCTTAAGGGACTGATCCCGGACCGTCGTCAATAGCCCGTTGTGTTGCTCTAGTACGACGTTAACTTAAATTACCATTATCCAATTGTTTCATCGGAATATACGAAGTGGTAACATTGTTAAATTCTGAACAATAGCATTTCAACGCTACTATACCTACTTTCGATTGTTCATAAAAATATATGGAAACACATTGTTATAAAGCGAAGTCGAATCATTGTTAATATAGAACTCTTCACGAAGTTAAAACTGCTTGAAATTGACGATTGTGAAAATTTCACGGATTTACTTCCATACGAAAGCAAGATATTTTATATTTACACAAGAGTTCATATTAAAAAACAAACCATAAATAAAAAGCTGTAAAGTAGTTCAGTGTATGTAGGTAGTTGAATTAGCGTCGCACTGGAGTAACACAGCGAGCTATTGATGACAGTCCGGTAGGTATATAAGTATTTCAATTAACGTCACACTAGAGGAACACAACGAACTATTGGGGACGGTCCTGGATGCGTATTTAGAATCCCTGGCGCTCACCACACAAAACGGAAACACGTCATATATGTAGATGCGTAGACGCGTCCGCGCAAACACCGCAAGCCGACACATGACCCTCGCTCATATTGAGAGCTGTGTAATGTAAGTTTAACCAAAAAATTAAAAATTTGTGGGTTTACATTTCTTTTTGCAAATGAAAAATGTATTAAATGAAGCCATAATGAACTACTATGTGTGTAGCATAACTCCATATAAACCAACACGTGAATCTGAATCTTGAAGAGAGAAGTTGGATTACACACTCCACGCATTTTCACGCACAACTTTTTTCATAATGGTTACTTCTTGTTTACTTGGGCATTAAAAAGTTTGAATAAGTTATTCGTTTCTCTTTTTCACCAAAAAAAAACCCATTAACAGCTGGAATTAACTTAGATGAGTGTGAAAACGTTCATGGTGATCTCTGTCGACAAAGTACCTTCAGAGCCAAAATGTTTAAAATCACTTATTTCTTTTTACTTTTGGCAATAAAAAGTTAGTATTGTTTATTGTTTTCACTTTTTCACCAAGGAAAAACATTAATAGTTCTAATTTACTAAAAGCTGAATGTGAAAAGTTCACGGTGAAATCCTTCGACAAAGCTGCACACATTTTCTCACACAACTTCTAAAAAAATCCTTACTTTTTTATTTTGACATTAAGAAGTTGGAATTAATTATTACTTTCACTTTTTCATCTAGGAAAATCATTAATGCTTCAAATTTACTAAAAGCGGAGTAGGAAAAGTTCACGGTGAAACCCTTTGACGGTACAGCTACACTCTACGTTTATGACTGATGGCAACGGCTTGGCGATTTTTTTTTTTGGCGTACTTCTAAAGTCGCCAAGGAAAGAATTATTTCTGAACTCTTTTCCTGTCACAATTTTTTTTTTCTTTTTACAACACACTTTTTAAGCACATTTCAGAACGTTTTAAAAAGTATATTTAAAAAAAAATTTCACAAAAAGTAGTAAGCTTAATCACATATTAAAACACATTTGTGAACCAGCAGAGAAACTAAGCTACGAATGGTAAGAATACCCTGAAACTTATCAATTACACTAAATACAGTGAGCATGTTGAAAAAGAAAAAGATTTACAAAAGAAAAAAAGTAAGAAATAATACCTGATAACGTCAGAATTCTCTCGTAAAATAATAATGAAAACGAAAATGGTCAAAAAAAACAAAACTCTTAATCCTGTCGTGAAAAAACTGTTATAACAAAATAAAAATTCCACAACTGTCAAAATACAAATAAATGGACCAATGGTATCACAGAAAACGATTTAAAAGGACCAATGCAATAAAAGGATATTTTAAAAACAAAATAACCAATGGGAGGAAAGAAAACATTTCAAACGAATCAATGAAATCAAATGATTTTAACGGATTTTGGAAGAACTTTCTAGAATATTCAAAATGAAAATTGAAAGATTCCGTTTGCCGAGGTTGCCGTGAAAACCACAACAACAGCAACAAAAGATGGGTTGCCTTAATTTATCGTAACTCGCTACAAGAAGTGCGCCAAAAAAATCGCCAAGCCGTTGCCATCACTCATAAACGTAGAGTGTAGCTGTACCCCTTTGACTAAGCTGCATACACATTTTCACTCAAAACTGCTTTAAAAATACAAACTTCTTTTTACCTTTGGGATGAAAAAGTTCGTATTTATTAATGGTTTCACTTTTTTACAAAGAAAAAACGTTGAGATTTGAATTTTACTAAAAGATGAGTGTCAAAATGTTCACGTTGCGCTGGGTCAACAAAGTACTTTTAGAGCCAATTAAAAAAAAAGCTTCATTCATGTTTTTTTTTTGCTCTTATAAATTAGTATGTATGTTTACTTTGAATTATGTACCAAGAAATAAATTTAATATATATATATACAGTGATCTCTCACTTATGCGCAGGCGTTGGGGACAGCGAAAAAAACGCGTATAAGTGAAAAACGCGCATAAGTGAAAAACCACAAAAGGGAGCTTAAAAGTGAAAAATCAATACAGTGTATTGTTAATACTATGTATATACTTACGGAATTGAACTGAAAATAGTCACGCAGAGTTTCCAAAGCTTCAAACGCTACTGAGTGAGTTGGGAGAACTTCTGCAACATCTTCATCATCGTCGTCCTCTTCATCTTCGTCACCACCATTTATTTCGGCTGCAATGTCTCCTATTTCCCGCAATTGAGCTATGATTAAATTTTCATCTGCATCAACGAAATCGTTGAAAGTAGTGCACGTAGCGAGTCCACCAGATACAATATGCCAATCTTCTTCGTTTATGTCATTTTCACAGTTTTCACTTTCATTTTCTAGCTCCTCACATTCATTTTCGGCTGGAAACGAAAATCCTGCTTTCTTAAAGCAGCTTTTAATGCACTTGTCAGTAACGTTTCTCCGTGATGAACACAACGTATGAATTGCATCAAGGACGGTAATTTGCTTCAATTCGTCTTTTAATGCACGTTTTGTTTCTGATGTAGCCAGAAGTCGAAGGATTAAAGTTTTTCTGTAGTGCACTTTCACACAACGGATGACACTCAGATCCAAAGGTTGAATCTTGCACGTGCAATTTGCAGGAAAAACACAACTTTCGTGTTATTGAAAGTTGGAAGATCTTGTGGGTGAGCAGGACACTGATCCATGAATAACAGAAATTTCCGTTTTTCTTTTTGCATTTTCCTGTCGAATTTTTGAAGGAAATCCAAGAAAATATGCGATGTTGTCCACGCTGTTTTGTTGCTAGTGCATTCACAAGGACGCTTCTTCACGTTCTTAAAACAGCGAGTTTTTTTTTATCTGCCAATGACCAATGGCGGGAATTTTTCTGAACCATCAGCGTTGCAACACAGCAAGGCAGTTAGTCTTTCTTTACTTTTTTTCCACTATGGCATGGTTCTCCCTTGAATGTTAAGGTTCTGTTGGGCATCAGTTTATAAAAAAGTCCAGTTTCGTCAGAATTGTAGATGTTTTTCGGTTCTTATCTGTTTAATAAAGTAGCCAAGTCTTCTTTCCATTGTTCTACAGTGTTTTCATTGACACTCGCACTTTCCCCAGAAAGGACACGAGTTGCCAAGCCATGCCTATTTTTGAATTTTTCAAACCATCCATGTGATGCAGAAAAGTTTTCCATTTCAAAACTCTTTGACAATTGTACGGCCTTCTCCCTTAGAAGCTCAACGTTAACAGGAATGTTCGATTGACGAGCTTCTTTAAACCATAGCTACAAAACCTTCTCAAATTCTTCGAACTTTCAACCTTGAATTCTGCTTCTTTTCTTCGACTGAATTCCACATTCTCGATGAGCGACTATAATCGCCTCTTGAATTTTTAAAATCCCTCTCAATGTCGACTCTGGAACATTAAAATGCTTCGCTAAAGCTTTTATCGAGTTGCAAGGATTTTCTTCGAATTTTTTTATAACAGCCATTTTAAACGAAAGCTACAATTTTGTTCGTTTTGCCGTTTTAAAACGATATCATCTAACCCGAACTCCAAAGAAGGTTCTTTCGTTAGCGATCAATGTCACGTGGTACGTACCGTACTAACCACTCTAATTGGCTGCTGTATAAATGCGACTTTTACTGCAGTCAGTCACAAGACCCCTCCGGTACACCCGTGTATATGGTAGATGAATATGTTCCGGGAATCCAAACGATAAGGGAAGGGCGAGGGAATACATTCCTAGAAGCAGAACAAAAAAGGAAAAGTTTTTGCGATAAGCAACACCTGACTTGAGGAAACTACTTTTGAACTGAAATTTTTTTGCGACGCGCATAAGTGAGAGCTGCTTTTTTATTGTGGCGTATAAATGAATAAGAGTTATCATTGTTTTCCTATATTCATGGCCGGGACCGCGAAAAAAACGCGTATAACTGAAAAACGCGCATAAAAGAGAGCGTGTATAAGTGAGAGATCACTGTATATATATAATATATATATATATATATATATATTGTAGGACATAACCAAAAATTACATGAAAAAACTTCACATAGAACTGCTTCGACAAAGTTGAACAGACACATTCAAACCCAAAATTTTTATAAATGTTTTTATCCATAATATTTTTGTATCAATAAATCTCTTTTACTGTGTACTATGTTTTATATATCTTGTAAATAGTTTATTAATTAGAATTAATATAAAGGTTCATGGAAACATGTCAGTATGAGCTGTCTTCATAATGTTAACACACTATGTTAGAAAGACACAAAACATTCAAAACATGCTAATTTTTTCATTTCTTTTGCTTGGACAGGTGGCAAATGGTAAATACTTTCTGGTTTTCACAAAGAAAACGGTTAGAAAGTTGGAATTATGTAAAAGGTACGTGAAACAGGTTCACGGTGAAATGCATCGACAAGGCTGAACACACACATTCAAACCTAGAATATTAATTGCTTTTTCCAAATTATTTTTGTATCAATAAGTTGTTTTTATTGTGTTCTTTTTTTGTATATTTTGTAAATAGTTTATTATATACAATTAGTATAAAGTTTCATTAAAACATGTCAAAAGCAGGTGCCTTCATAATGTTAACACATCCAATTTAAAATACACACAAAACCTCTAAAAAAGACTACTTTCTTCATTCTTTTAATCTTAATACGTTGCAATTGTCAAATAGTTTGTGTTTTTGAGCAAGAAAAACATTTAATACTTTAAATTATTTTAAAAGTGCATGAAACAAGTTCACGGTGAAATGCTTCTACAAAGATGCAGATAGTTTCACTCCCAGAATTTATTTATTGTTCTTACACAATTTTTTGTATGAATAACTCGGTTTTATTGTGTTCTTTGTTTTCTATATCTTGGAAAGAGATTATTACATAGAATTAAATGAAAATTTTATAGAAACATGTCAAAATTATCTGCTTTGCCAATGGTAACAGAGCATATTAGAATCAAACACAACCTCTAAAAAGTGATAATTTCTTGATTCCCTTTGCATTGACAGATTGGAAATCATAAATGGTTTCACTTTTTCACCCTGAAAACATTTTAAAAGTTAGAACTAAATAAAAAGTACATGAAACAAGTACTCAGTGCAAATACATCGACAAAGGGGAACACACTTTTGAGACCGAGAATTTTTATTTCCTGTTTTTTCCAAAATAATTTGTCTTTAATAACTTCCTTTTATGGTGTTCTTTCTTTTGTATAACTTGGAAAGAGTTTTTTACAAAGAATTAAATGAAAGTTATATGAAAGCATGTCAAAATCACCTGCCTTAATGTTGACACGGCATATTGTAAGTACACAGATAACCTCTAATAAATGGTAATTCCTTTATCATATGTGCATGGACATGTTGCAATTGTTTAAGTAGATTGTGTTTTTCACCAAGAAAAGATTTTAATAGTTAGAATTAAATAAAAAGTACATGATACAAGTTCACGGTTAAATGAGTCCATAACGCGTGTCGTCGCATGCCGGGTTACAATGTTTGCTTGCGCGGGCGCTTCTGCGCATCTATGTATATGACATATTTCCGTTTTGTGCTGTGAGCGCCAGGGATTCTAAATACTGAGTCCGGGATACATCCAGAAGAGAAACACCCGAGGTCAACACCACATCATTTTGAACCAAGGTCAGATGACAAGGCCACGACATATATAAATTGCACTACTTCGATGTACACAACGGATTAGTTGGATCGAGTTTCGAACTCGCAACCTCTAGTTGCTAATTCCCTACTCTACCAACCGGGCTATCATAGCCCGCAAATAATCCAAGGTAAATGCTTTACTTTTAGTGAAAATCTAGTACAAAAATCCTTTGTAACCGGCACTTCAAGCTGTAGGTGTCGGTCTAATTAAATAGAGATTTGCGTAGAAAATAGCGACTCTCAATTCTTTTGAAACGCGACAGATCAATTCTTTTCTCCTTGTTATGTTAACGGATGTAGATCTCATCATACGACGGGATTAATAATTACGAGATATTGTTCTCGGATCTATCCCTCGGAGATGGATCCGGTACCTTCACTCATAACACATTGTGTCACTCTTAAGTTACAGCAATACAAATACCTAAGCACTACCCTCTGTAGTGTTTAACTTTTTACAAATAAAGTCCCTTCCTAAAGAATATGACGAACTGTCTTTTTGGGTGACATTTGGGCACAAGTCATATTAATCAGAATTTGTATCACCTAGAATCTGATAGGGTAACGCGCTAAGTGCTTCAAAATTACTTCCTTTTGTGTGCCGAGAAGGAAAAGTTCCATTATATAGCCTGGCATACAAAAAATTGGAGGGCAAGACAAGTAGTAAATACTGTTGGGTAAATCAATGGCTACGAAATATTTTTAATAAGCTCGTTATAGACACACATACACAACTGTTCTGTTCTGAATCTATTTTAATCGTCTTACCACATAGCTAATTTGTACGAAAGATAATAAATAAAGTTTCGTTACAGGAATGCGATTCTGTCTTGGAATAGCAAGAGAAAAGAAGAAAATAAAGAAAAGAGGCTCTTAAAAGAAAGTGAACAGCAAAATTTGAGGAAAATTGAAAACTGAAAAAACCTTCTGCTTACTACTTGGAGGTAGGAGGTTTTTTCGCGCTCTTACTAGATCTATTTAAAATTTCTGTTCATCTCACCAACTATTCTATAACATCACATGTCATGTGATGTAGAAACGACCTTTTTATCTTTTGGACGACCTTTTTTTTTGGTTAGTTGAAGCTATTTGTTGAAAACGTGTATCTCAAAGCTTTTAAAATGAAGCGTTTTACAAACCTACCCAAAGCGTGTAATAGATTGCAATTCATCCATTAGACGTTTCCAGAGGAAAGCTTAAATTTGTCAATGCAATCACTTCCAGACAATATGTTTCACCTTGGCGAATATTTATTCCTACGAACATACGAAATTTACTTTAGGTAAACACAGTGTCTTGCAACCGACGAAGGAATGTATTTCCCTGCATCCGAAAACATGGTCTATTCTTATGGAGAAAGAGAGCATTTTTTTTGCGTTTGCAACTGCCTCCGACGTTAAAATTGTAATGAAGGAAGTCTGCCTTTCTAAAGTGTTTGATGCTGAAAAAATGGACTTGGTTTTACAACGCGTATTTCACAGAAAAGACCATAGTTTTCAGTTCTCGCCCCATTGTGTGTTTATGAATTCTGATTAGTATTTTAAATTGTACGAATTCTACGCTAATGTGTCAGATATATTGAAAATATCGCTTTTGACGTATTTGTTACCATACTATGTGAAACTGGAAATCAAAAATGGTTTTCCTGTTGAAAGTTACAAACTTTACTGCAGTGATACTGATTAATCTGATTGTTGGAGGGAAGTTATTTACTTCTCTCTGCAAGTGCCTAAAGGAAATTGTGGTAAAAGATATTACTATTATTTTTGATTGCATAGGTTGTAAGAATGAATTTGTCAATCAATCTGTACATGCATGCATGAAGATGAGTATTGTCGAACGCTTTTGCAAATTTTTCACCCTTGCTTTATGTGCTGTTAACTTTAAAGGGTTTGCTATTAATTTTGTAAGAGAGAGCAATAAATTGTTAAACTTTTATGACAATTATTTCGTTAATTTCATAACATTAAACTTAAAATATCACTTTTGAAGAATTCTTTCACGCCATGTTCAGTTAGCCACTAAAATTGCATTTGCTACTTGAATTGACAAAGGGTGGATAACGTTTAGTAACAAATGTACGTTTTAATTTGATGTAAAATATTGATTCGGCACATAGGACACGTTAAGAGACCTTTCGCACATCTCATGCATGTCACCAGATGACCGCAAGCTTTTAAAGTAGCATCCATTTCCGATTCTAAACAAATTTTACAAAGTCGTACGTCGTTGTCGTTGTTTGAGTGGTAAGGTTTTTACATCGGGTTTTATAAAAACATTGGTATTATTCTTGATTTCATCCACCTGTACAATTTTATCTGTTGGTGTTATTTTTTATATAGGGTCAGCAACCATTTGTTGTTTTTGGGCTACCAAAACATTATGGATAAAACTTAGTGTTCGTGTCTCACTACATCCTCTCCTTGTCAATTTTCAAGCCCTTTGCCACACCAATAGCACCTGACCCTGTCCTTTACACAAGTTTAAAACAATCCGTTTTCGGCCAGGTCCCAAATGTCACAGTTTGTACGTGGCCAATCTCTAAACGTAGATAGGCGTTTATTGGGCATAGACATTCTTGGAAATTTTGGCTTCAAATTTACATAATGGTTTTTCTTTTTCATAAACACAATACTGCTCTGTTACTCTTAAGTGTAAAATTATAGAACCTATTGTGTTAAATCTCTTCAGAAAGGTTATCTTCGTCAATTTAAAAAAAAAACTGATACTAGTCAAAGATACCAATTTCTGTTCAATAAAAGGCAAAGATTTGTTCCCCTAAATAAATAATTCAATTTTTTACTGTGATGTAAATTTAGAAAAATAAATCTACATAATCAAGATAAATCAGTATACTTTAAAGAAAGTAAAAATCAAGTTTCTCTTATATAAATTATATTTGGTTACATATTTCTTTTCTTGCTCATGTTTAGTCATCGAACTGAATTGTTTTCAGCTCATCAACGTGATGGAGCAAAAAAAAAGAAAAACTTACATGCACATTTAAGCAAATCCTTTTGGTTAAAATCCTGTATTACAACATAAATTTCTACTTGTCCCATTATCACAAGCACTTTTTTTCTGAGTACATTCTTCACTTACGAGTTCATTGCCACTCACAAAATAGGACTAAAATAAGATTAACTTTACTGATTAGTAAGTGTATGATGTTATATAATTCAGTTCTTCGTGTCTTCAGATTACAATTATTTTTCCCAAGAATAGATAACGCTTTTCAATAGCCATGTTTAATGTCTGTGCAATTGTGGATTTTCATGGAAGGTTTTTTATTACGATAATACGGATACATCGCTATAAAATCGCAAGTAGCTTTAAGTATTCGTTTTAACCTATTGCCTTGTAAGTATAAACTTAGTGCCAAAGATCATAAAACTGTGCGATATGTTGAAAATTACGTGTGTGTACTTCCTTTCTGTCCCACATAGCATGGTAAAACGTGCCTCCCTTAGAAAGTCTAGACTCTAAACTTTTGGAATTGTACAAGCAGATGAAGAGTACCTCTCAGTACCTAGTAGCTTACAAAGGTGGTTGTGTTGAAAAGCAACCCTTAGATGCATTGAATATTCCGTGCTCTAATCAGCAACAAAGAGATCCAAAAACAATCATGTGGTCTCCACAAAATAATTTGCACTGCCCAAAAGCTGAGGTGACGTCATTTAATAACTGGCTGATAGGAAATATATGTCTCTTAACAAATTTAGGCATGTAAAAAATATGTTCTTTTGTTTTTACTATAGTGCATTACTTTGTGTAAAATATATGAATCCTGGTTGTTTTTCAGTTAAAAAGTGTTAGCTAATTTACTTTTTTTTAGTATGACTTCTTTTAATATGGTTTAGAATTATTTTTTCAATATGTTTTAGAACAATTTGTTTTTGCAGAGATTGTTTGAAGAATACATAGAATTCATATTTAACCATCATTTCAATATTTTTGTTCATTTAAAAATTAATTAGTATTTAAAATTTTCAGTTGTTTTTTAATTTTACTCAAGTGTAAAACTATCAATGGTGTGAGTAAATCTTTAGATTATGCTTTAACTATCAAGAAAGGGCAAAAATAATTTTTTTAGCAGCATAGAAGTGTGCACTTTATTTTCAAAATCACAAAACCCACTTACTATCTATTTAACGTAGCAATGTAGTATATCTAAACCTACAAAAGACCAATACATAGTATATTGTATAATACTTGTACAAAATTGTTATTTGGCTCTGCCATTTAAACTGGATAATATACACAATGTTTTCAAGTAAATAAAAGGAAGTTCATATATTTAGTAAAGTATGTGGTTTACAAGAACATTAGAAAAAAGAACATTTAATTTAGAACTTCAAGGACCAAAACTTTATTATTACTAATTTTCACTACTTCAAATGTACAAGGAAACATCTTCATAGTATGGGTCTTGTAAAGTTTTAAATAAAGGAAAAAATAAACTGGTATTTAAAAAAAGAAAAATCAAATATACAGTGTCTAATGGAAAGACACGCAAAAGTTTCTTTAAAATAACAATAAGATGTAAGCATTAGAAAATAATATTCAAAAAGGCATAAATATTAATTGTAACGTTTTTCGAAATATCGTTTAGGGTACATCCCTATTAACTCTGGGTTTAATACTTTCTCCACACTTCACATAAGTAACATAACAAAGCTTATTCCTTCGTCTTCGTATGCTACAGGTTGTCGAGGCACAGTATGTTTCTCACCGTAAATTTCTATAGTAGTTTCCTCTTTCTTAAATACATTAATTCATTTTCCGATCGGAGGAAATATGCCCAGCCATCACGATCTGTAAACAATTTACGATATTCACAGCATAAAGAATCTTTGCAGTATTTCTGAAACTATGTTCTTTGTCTGTACGCATTTTCTTTGCAGGTCTGATATCACTAGAGTCCATCATTTATTTTAAAAAAAAAACAGCAGGAGGGCAAAAATCCTGGAAAGCAAAGTTATTCAAAGACCCAAGAAACAAGTTCAACCATGCTTTTAAAAACCTCTTATTTATCAAACAATATAATCACTTTCTTTTATTTGGTCCCCAACATTTTCAGATACCACAATACGTATACTTCAGTAGTTAAGCTAATCTTTAATTTTCTTTTGAATCACACTTTTATCGATGACTCCTTGTATAATTCCTTTCCTTCTCTTTAAACTACACGTAAGAAAATATTTCCCTTTGTCATATTCTCATACGTTCCAGAGGCTTCTAGACTTTTCAATCTTTGATACTACGTATTTTTGTCTAGTCAGTGTTTAATTCCGTTATCTTACTGTGTTATGGGTACAACATAACTCATCTATTAGGCACTATTATTTTTTTAGTCACCAGTTCCAGAAGCTTCTAGACTTTTCAATCTTTGATACGGATAAAGTGCTTGTGTAAAATCTGTTAACCGCGAGCACCTTTTGCTGGTTCAAATCCACATGTTATTATTTTTCTTTCAAATAATTCTCCATTTAATTCTAAAGTATCACACTAAAAATACAGCTGGAATATAAAATACTTTTAAACTAATAGTTACTTTGTCCACCCGTAGATGGCGGTACAATTCATTTAGCCTTTAATTTAAGAAAGTACCGTATTTCCCTTAATTTATATTATATAGTATATTCACTAAAGTACGTCGTATTTTTCAACCCCTCACTAGATGGCGCTACCTGTCATTTAGCGTTTAATTTAAGAAAGTACCGTAGTTCCCTCAATTAAAAATTATAGTATATTCACTAAAGTACGTTTAGTTATGCATCTCCTCACTAGATGGCGCTACCATCAGTTCAGGGCCACAACCCAATTAATTAGAAAATTAATATTCAAAATTAAAACCAATATCCCACAGCTCCAAAATAAACACAAGTCCATTTCTACCCCATTGCATTTGTTCATTTAAACACCACTTCCTTTCAAGCGCTCGGTAGCTCAACGGTTAGCATAACTGCTTTCGGATCCCATGGTCTCCTGTTCGATTCCACGAAAGTACTTTTTTCATTCCAAATAATAGGGATGCTTATAACACCACCAAATGACGCTTCCAGTAATTCATCACCATAGATATATATGTCAACAACATGATGTCATCTTGTTCCAACAAAATGTAAACACACGTCACCCCTCTTATCAGCAATTTTCCCGAATCCTTATCTCAACAAACGGTGGCCATCTTGAAAAAGACGGTATAGTAACCTGTGTACTACCATTACCCCCTGCATAAGAAAGCCTCCGCACGGAAATCAGTGACGTCGCTGAAGTAGTCCGCTGTAGATGCCGTCGCCGAAATTCGAAGCGATGTTCCCAGTTCCAGCAGACTCCGCTGGAAGAGTTTTAATTTTACTTACCTTTTCCCTGTTAATTACTTTTACCTCGTATTCAAGCCGAAGAAATAATTTCATGAGATATAAGAGTTTTTTAGTGCCGTTTTCTCATAAGTTCAGCATTACTTAAAAGCGGCATTTTGATACGTTTATTTAATTACCATTTTATATTACGTTTCTATTTATTAAATAAAACCCATTTGTTGTATACTTTAACTTTTAAAAAGGTTAATTTCTCAAATCTCCACATAACATTCTAAGCTTTGTAAATAACTAGGTAATAATAATCTTTTTATCAAATCTTACGACTTCCTAAATTATTGATGTCATAGATTTCAAGTAAAACAACTGCATATTCAGAAAAAAAATTAAAAAACCTAAATTGTATATATAGGTTTTATGGTATATATAGGCTAAATTGTATATATAGTAACAAATTTAAAATTTTCTTACATAAAAAATACACAGCTGGAAATCATTTTATTAGAATTTGTATTCAACAACTTTAAATAATCACTTTCGTAAAAAATTATTTTTCTGGATATTTTTCTCAAATTTTCAAGATATCCATAAAGGTCTAACTTGAAAATCTTAAATATTTAAAATTTGTGCTAACATTTTTGTACTTTCACAAAAAGAGAATATACAATAATGAAAAAATAATTTATTCAACAATGCCAAAGTAGTACAAACAAAATGATAATGTAATATGCACAGGTAAAAATATATTCATCCAAGACTAACAGGTCAATACTAACACAGTTCTATGCAATTTCATAATTACAAAATAATGAAATAAAAATGTGAAGCATACAAAATTTTGAACATATGGTAGTTGAGAAATTAGCTTGTTAGTGTTTGTAATTTTTTTTTTTTGTATTTCTTTTCTGTTCAGCATTTACTAGTTTTTATAATAAACGTACTTTTGTTAAATTATTATTGCACTTTTTTCAGTAATTATTAAGTAAAGTATTAACAGAACGACTAACTAATGATTCAATTATAAAATTTGAACTATGAGCTGAGCACTTATTTTCTTCTAAATATATTTATTTCTTTTCTAAAATTACAAGAATTAACTTTACTGTTAGAGCTTTTTGCTTTTGAAAAAATATCTGCTCATATTTTTCAGAAATTAATTTCTGAACAACTACATATAATTTTTAGTACTTCAGGTTTAGGATATTCCAAACCTCCTCTATCCAATGCTTGAATATGACTATTCTCGACATCATCTGAAACATGTTTCATTGTGCCCAGGGTGAATGCATTTACTTGAAGTAATATATCACTGGTAAATATAATATCACTGATATAAAATAACATATTACTGGTTGTCACTAATATAAATAAAGTCTAAATTTTACGAAAGATAACAGACTTGTTGTAACCCTGCCCCCACATACCAGTAACTGGAATATGTCCTTTCAATCGAGAAAAAAATATTGTGTGAAGTAGATTATTTGTGTTTGTACATATCAGATAGGCCTAGTCCTACTGAAAATTATTTCCATGTTCAGATCAATGAAACTGAAGAGCTGACTTATGAAACTGAAGACCAGACAGACAAAACCCAAGAATCAGAAGTAGTGGATCTTGCAATTAGTAGATCAGAATCACAGACTGCAGATTGTTCAGCAACTGTTCATACACCATGCACTAGCTCTCAACCTGTGAGGAAATACATTTCTCCTCAAGAGATAAGACCTTACCCCAAGGCTGGTCTAAGAAAAGTAGTAAGAGTAGGACAACAGAAAATAAAAAGAGTTTTTTCTAACCACGCCAGTAAAAATGCTTTTGTTAAGCAATTAGAAAGTAAAAAAAGGGAAAAAATTAGTAAGTATTGTTTTTAAAACAAACTACCTCCTACAGATTCTGACGATGATCCAGATTATTTTCCAGCTCCAGCTGATCACCGAAGTACTAAGAATGAGATATCCACACATAACATGTGTGACACAAGAAGTATCTGTATAAATGATTAGGTATGTTTTAATCAAGGAGGGTGAACTGTAACATAAGGAAATGTATTCTGTCGGAGAAATCATAAATTTAAATGAAGTCGAATGTGACTAAAATAAACTATATAGGGTGAAAATTGCTTGCATCATTTGGAGTGTTTCATTGTACCCCAGTATGTGTTTCATTGTACCCCGGCATATAGGGTACAATGAAACACTATGAGACATTTACTTTTTGTTATTTTTTCAAGCATTAAGATATTGTTTAGAATCCAATAAAAATTTATTTAGATGGGGAAAATACAAGATTAAAAATATGAATTAATTATATTTTAGTGCATGCAAAATCGTGGACAGGAAAAAATAATTAGTAAATTTTGTTTCATTGTACCCCGTCTTCCCCTATCATTTACTGATATAGAGTCTTGACAAAGTTGGCATTTTTTTTTCTTTTTACATAACAGTAGCAGCAGTAACCAGTAACATAATTTATATCAGGCAAAATTGGAATAACTGGGATTAAATCGTCATCTTCAACATTAATATATATATGGAGTTTTAAATATTCAGAATTTTCTAATTTAATTTCTCCCTCACAGTTTTCAGACAAATTCACATTTACCTCACCAAATTGAGAAGATTTGACTTTGAAAGTCCCAACATATTGTAACCTTTATTTGGTTTCATTTTCAAAAATTTGTCTAAGTGTGACGCGTTGTACGGACCACCAGAGAGCTCCTGAATTTACCAAAACGGTGTTCTAACAAATCTGTTTGGATAATAAAAGAGTATATATGTAAAATAATTATAAACGAAATGAAATTCGCCAACATTTCTCAATTTTATATTATTAGAAAAAGCTTCAACCTTTAGGTCATCATAAACAACAACTGAATGTTTCACAGTTAGACATGGCACAAAATCAAGTGAAGTAAAACAAGTTTTATTTGAAAGTTCATGCGCATGCCAAAAAGTATCGATGGTCATACCTTTTAATAAATTTATAAACTCCTCATAGTCATTGAAAAAATGATTTTTCTAATATTCTGCATTGGACTTTAAACTTTCTTGAATGGCTATATTGAAGTTCCTCGTTTCAGCACTCTTCAATTTTTCTTCGCATGTTTCTCTGCATACTATGTCCTTTGTCATGTAACCTGGACAACCAGGAAAGATAGTTGGGATGGCTCCTACTTTCAGTTTAAAATGCGAAAAAGGAAAATGATAACGTTTCCAGTAGCAGAATCAACAAAAGAAGATTCCCTTATAACCGCATACTCAGAGAAATGTTGTATGCACACCTAAAAAATTAATACAAAGTGTCAATTTATATCTTTTTAACTTTTCTAAAAATTAATAGAAAATGTTTCTTTTTTTTATAGCATTATCTATTTTGCAGTAAGCTTAATGTTATCAACATTTTGAGTGTAATCCTATGTAAGTAGTGTAGTATATTTCAGCATTAGTCAAGAAGTTGATTTTATACAAAATACTTTAAAAATGAGTTTTGCCAATTTAATGAAAGTAAACGGTCATGGCAAACAAAAATTGAATTCATCAGTAATTATAACAATTAAAGATTTTAAGTATGCTTAAAATTTGTTTAAACAGAAAACTAAGTCTTGGATTCTAACTGAAATCAATTCCTACGACTTAATATTACTAAATAGTTAAAAGATCAATTCATAATGATTGTATATTAAGCTGGAATAGGTAAAAAATGAATAGTTATTATCTGAATAGTTATGTATTAAATATACTACATTCTTTTATACATATTTCATAACTCTTTTTGCTGGAAATTATTAGCTAAACAAATGTTAAATATTTTTTCTGGTAATATTTAAAACATTCTAAATAACGTTGCAATTTTAAAATGAATTTAATAATGAAAAACGTTTTGTAAATATGAAAGAAACACTTTTTAATTTAGAAGATGTAAGTAAACACTGAACAAGTGAGGCAGAATGTCGCCAGAAAACGCCAAATGGTCATAAGAATTATCAAAGAAGTATATTTCGTTTGTACCATTAATTTGAAAAAAGTAAAAATAAATTAACAAGGTACTTGCATTTAAAAAAACATTAATAAACACCATATAAAAATTAAATTGCGGTTAAATTTAGGATAGTTCAGCAGCTTACTATACTATATTCTCTTTTCGCGAGCTAGCTCTTTCGAAGAATCATTTCCGCATTCGATCTTTTGCGCTCCCTGACTCTTTTCGATAGCTAGCTCTTTTCTAGAGCTCTTTTCGAGAGCTCGCTGTTTTCGAGAACTGACTCTTTTCGTTAACTATTGCTCTCGAAGAGTCAATTCCGCATACGGAATTTTGCGCTCCCCATCTTTTTGTTACTTTTTTTGAAGTTCCAAATTTTTAAATATCTATGTATTATCAAATCATAAATGTTATTTTTTTAATTTTAATTCCATTTTAGGTTGAAAGGGCGTTTTAACGGCTTAAGTCATATCACGTCTTTTAGCACTAAGTAAAGTAATAATTATTATTAAAACATATTCTAACAATTATTATATTATTTACTTAACATTAATATAATAATAATAATAATAACTAGGGGGCCCGCCCCCTGCTCGCTAAAGCTCGCCAACCCCCGGAGGATTGCTTTGCAATCCTCATTGGTTCGCTACGCTAACCTATGCTCGCTTTGCTCGCATCAATGAAGACACGTGTCCTAGCAGAAAGGATTTTTTACAAAATATGATATACCAAAAAAATATTTTTCAAATCTAAATTTTCTGTATTACAGAAAATATATATACAGTACCCTGGAATCAGAATTCAAATTAAAACTTTGATCAAATTTTGAGTCGAAATGTGAGCGCTGCTTTGGAAATGGAATACCCAGCATGTTGTTTGTGTGTACATTTCCATAAAGCACTCTTGAGTCACCCACACTTTTTCATTCAGTTTGTTGTCGAAAGTTATAGTGCAAGCGTCTTGTCGAACTATTATTGTTGGCCCTGAAATGGACCGTTTTTTAAATGGCCCTGAAATGATCCTCCGCTTTCTTTGATTTGTAATTTTAATCTGCAACAGCTCGACTAAAATTATTTTTATTTTTCAGTAAAATTTCATCCGATAACGCTATAAATTCAATTGAGGCGACTTCGTGGTAAACAAACAATCGTACAATGTTGCCAAAACGCGATAACAAATAACGTCTTTTTTGCGTGCCACGTAAGAGAATTATATATATAGATAATAAAACCTCGATATCTCGGGTGTGATATCATTTTAATAAAGCTACAAAAAATTAATTTAACGTAACTTGTTTTTATTGCATTGCCTTCACAAAACAAGACATTTTGAAAAAGTTTTATTAAAAGGCAGGGAAGGGATTTGGATTTCGAAAATCTTTGGGACAACGAATATTCAAGGGTATAGTATACCTATATCTTAAAATAAATAGTTAAAAATCTTAAGTATTTAAATAAATTATTAATATTTTTATTATTTGATTTCAAACTATCATTTAAATTATCAGAAAGTCTCATTTGGTCCCTAAGTGGTTTTAGCTCAGGACATTCTAAAAGGAGGTGTTTTACGGAAAAAGGGTATCGTTAAACTTTAAAACTGACAACGCGGACAGAATTAAAGGTTCCCCAAACAAAAATTTCCCAAAAATATTTTGACTTTCTCCAGAGCTTTTGAATTTTTTCTAAATTTTGTTCCCTTGCTATTGACGGCGGGCCGGGATCAATCCCCTAAGGGAAAGATCCGAGGACAACACCTCGTAATTTTGAACCATGGTCAGATGACGAGACAACACCTGAGCTGGAACCCTCTCTCCAAACTTCCACACCAACCAAACGTGAGGACATTCGGCCACGACAGATTTAAAGTGCGGAAAGGAAAAAAAATAATTTTCTACGCGTTCTGCGGATGAAAAAATCTTGGCATAGTTCTTAACTCTGACAGCAAGGTCGCATGAGTAGAAAACGTTCTCCGCGTTTGAAAAATCGATGGAGAGTAAAATTATGAAATTCATTTAAAAATCTTCTAGATTGAATTTTAAAATTCGCCATGACCCAAAAATTGCAAATAATTCGGACTACCTGTGTCCCAAATCTCATTGTTGCAAGTGCCATAGAATCGTCGGGATTTTGAGGCCCTAAACAAACAAACACTTTCTTTTATAATAGTAGAGACGTCTCGATATGTTATATACATTATTATACATCTCAAAGGAGCGGTGAGTCATGAAAAAGAGCTAGCTCTTTTTGGTGAGCGAGCGGTTCCGATCCGATCCTTGAAAATAATCATGTTTCCCATCACTACTGTTGACTGACAACTATCACCAACATGCGCCAGTGTGAGAGGCGTATTGGGAAAAAGATGGCAACCATGTTAACTAGTTTACCAAGGACTACTTGAGCTACGTGCTTGAAGAGAATAGTAACCCGTGCGGAGGCTTTCTTATACAGGTGGTAATGATACTACTCACCTCTATGGCCTACTTGTCACCAGCAAGCCAGCAAAATCGTCCGATTCCGGGCCATTTTGGCCAAATACAAGCAAACTGCAGCTATACAACGGACTTCATCTTCGACCAAGACATGGTTAATTGTGAGTTTTTCGAAACACAACTACGTTGTACAAATCGACCGCGCACTCTACAATCGTTATATTAAAGGGGTTACACGGGAGGAACTGTCACGTGACTGGAGCAGCTAGATATATTCAAAGCATGGAAGTAGGAAAGATAAGGAAGTGCCCTAACAATGTTTCGCTACCGGTTTAATTGAAGCCGATATTTCCATGGTTTTAAGGCACCAAGATGGCGGTCGAACATGCGCTGTTAAAGATTTTTTATAAGGCGCATTTTTATTCCATATTAAGATGTGTCAATTCATTTTGCAACCAAGCGATGCTAAAATATGAAAGTTTTCTAATTTTGGCAATATTTTGTTTTTTAAAGGATAATTTAAGTATGATATATAAAAAAGAATTTACTACCTTTTTTTCCCGTTTGATTTTAAATTTTGTGATCGAATATGCTATAGTATCTTCTTCTTCTTGTTTCTAATCCCACTGATCTGGATCAGGTCCATGAGTCCCTCCGCCCGCAATCTCCCTAGAACCACCCCAGGGCTACGCAGTAGGTCCTCCCGCGATAACTCAATGCATCCTAGCAAATGCTCGGCGGTGGCCTCACTTGTGTTGCACTTTGTACATGTGGGGAAGATTTTGTATCCCCGGGAGAACCTTAGAGTCCTAAGGTGTCCAGTTTTGAACCTAGATAAAGCTGTCTGGTCCCGCCTTTCACCACGAAAGCTCAAAGCACCACCAGGGCCAGGGCTACAGTACTAAGGATGGGGCGGCGGAAGTTTCCAAGACGAATTGACAACAGCCTTACTTCTGGAGTATATTTCATGGAAAGTCAAAGGCTCAGCAAGACACAGGGACAGCGATGATCTATTCTTAGCCAGTAATGCTATAGTATAATTACAATAAAGAAACAGAAAATTAACAATGCTAGTTTTTTTGTTGTTTTTTGTTTTTCATTGGCATGCAAAATGTTTTAAAACAGCTTTTAAATTGGTAAAAACTCAATGATTAGTAAAATTATAGGTATCCTACAAATATCATTTCTCAATAATGTTTTAATTTAGATTAGCTGAAACCACTCATAGCTTCTGCCCTCTAGTGCCTAATAGTCTAGTGCTACTCTATATCCCACATTCTTGTTTTTTATAAATTGTATCGAAATTGGTTTCCACAATCAGGCATTGAAATTCATTTTATGGATTTACTTCATACATTGAAATACACACACTTTTGGCCCAATCATCCATTTTAAAAATTTATTTTCTTGTGGTATTTTACTTCTTATTATGCACCGCTTTATGATTATGCACGCTTATCCATGCATCTCTGTGTTCTGGATCATTGGAAAACCTGAAATGAAAAGTATTTTAGTTAGATACAATGAATTGATGGATGCATTGAAACCTATGTATATTGATTCTGTCTAATGGTAAACCTGTCTAACCATATTTTTTCCAAGTCCCAACTGTATTACAGGTTTTACTGTTTATCTTAGACTATTAAAACAAAAATTTATAAACATATACTAATTCTATCTAAAAAACCACTAAATCAAACTTCTTTACAATTTCTTACTTTGATGACAAAAATAGACATGCTTGACAAATTGAAGACTGATTATTGAATATATTATGTTTGTTTACACAAATACACCCAAAAAAGGGTATTTTTTCTTATGAATAGTTTCTAAAATTGTAATACATGCAAATACAGTAAAACCTAGGACTGCAAGCATAAATTGTATGAGCTCAAAATCTTAAACATTGGCTCAAGAGATGCGTGTTTTGAAAAACTTCATACAGTTACAATGTTTTAAGTATTTGCTTGTCTTCTAAAAAAACTCATTAACAAGTTGCTCACAGTGCAAGGTTTCAATAGCATTCAAGCAGTTGCTTACTTGATCAACGCAAAAGATCTTAACTAAAAAAAAATTGCGTTTTAGAAAACCAAAAATAATGTTTATAATACGAATTTTATGCCTGTTAGCTAAAGCTGTTTCATTCTAAATCATGTAACATGAGGTAATATTTTCACCCATGCACTAAAAATACCGCTACTGTTTATTTGACTGTAATACTTTTTCATTTAATAAACGTTAAACTTTCCTAAAAAGCAGTTTCTCTTTTTAGAACTGGTAGGTTAAAACATTAAAATCATATAATTATGTTAGTTATTAATCACTTTAGATAAATAAGTCAACTTTTCAAAATAATTCTTTAAATGTTTATAAATACGTCTAAATTTGAATATAATGTTGCTTGGACACTTAGACGTTACAGGTCAAAAAGCTATCAGCCTAAAGGTACATCAAATTAAACTTACCTATGAAATGATATTCCAGAGATGTTCTTTGTATTTCGGTTTGTAGTCCTGTAGGCAATTCAAGAAGTAATATTCAAATCAAAACTAAGAAAATGGTGCTAATTATTTGGTTAAAATCGTCAATAAAAAACCATGGAAATTCAAAAATGATATAACCACGTTGATTAACAAGCACGAGCACAATGTTTTTAAAGCACCAGGATGGCGGCGCGGTTATGTTTTTGGCTTCAACAGTTCAAAGTAAAGGCACTTAAATTATCTTTCCTACTTCCATGATTAAAAGTGCTCGGGAGGTTACTGTTTATTGCTAATCGTTAGAAATATCGTGTTTACTAGCTTTGCGCACTGTATCATCGCGCGTGTGAATTATTCTGATTTCGAAAAAGCACCATGAGGAGAAGTAGAACTACCAGACGTCCTCTCCTCACCGGTACGGTGTCTTGTTCATGCTTGGGCAGGTTCTGCTGAGGGAGACGATCTTTTAAATAGTTATCAGTTGCCATTTTTTGCGTTCTTTAATTGTGCTTTGATATGGGAATGCGAATGAAAAATATAATCTAGATTTTTTTAATTTATTCTAAATATATTTGCAAGGGAGAATTTTTCAACTTATGATGACCAAGAGCCATTTAAATTCCATCTTACATGTGATAGATTCGAGTTTTCTCAAAGAAACATGAGTCATATTTAACGAAACAGAAAAGATGTCTTGAATGCAGTATTCTAAATAAATATTTTCACCTTTTCATAATATTTTCTAGGTATAAACTGCAAAGGTGTTAAATGCATAACAGGGCTCAGATTAATATTAAAGATCCCAGAAACAAAATGTTTTGAGATCAAAAGCGGGCAAGCTCTGGAAGGGAAGGTTGAATTAAGTTCTCAATGTGCAAAAAAGCAAATGATAAATCTCTAAAAAGTACAATTTAGAGTATCCCTGGCTTTTCAAATCTCGAGAAGTTGAAAACTCTAAAGGAAAACTCTAATGTTGAAATTTTGGGCAGTTAAATTACCAGTAGTCTTGTATTTAAAAATATAATTAAAATTAAAACATTCATGACAATTTGGGAATTATAAGTGAACTTCCATGAAGTATTTATATTAATTTTGTTATGGTTTGGTTCATCGCTCCATAGTAATTTTTTTAATATGAGGATTTTTGTGAACCAGGATATATGGATTAAAATGAATTCCGAACCATTATACAAACATTCATGCTGGATTCGAACCTAGATGCTTTTGGACCAAGGGGAGCAATTTATTAAATATCTTACCAATCACTACTCTGATCATTGTAAGTGTACAAAAGAATTTCGATTAATTCAAAAAAAATCCTCTAATTGTTTTTAACCCTCTGTTTAAAAAACGAAACAGAAAAATCAATTTAAAGCTTTTGTATCAGTATAAATAGATTTTAAAAATATTTTAAAACTTTGCTTTTTGTAAATTCCGCTAAAACACATGTTTTTTTTTTAAAACAAACACAATAAATGTTTTGCAATTGACATAGTCGAAATTAAAGGAGGCAAATTTTGTTCATACTACATATATGAAAAAAATAATGTTTTTGTAAACTACATCTTGGAATAGGTATTTTTATTGGAATCCTGTTTTTCAATAATTGGGTATTACTATTGTTTTAAGTTAGAAATATTTAAGAATCTCTCTATATATTAAAAAAAAGTTACGGCCGTCGCTGTCGCAGGATTGAAAACTTGGTGTTTTCGCTCGATTCTCAAGATGCTTTGCTGATTAAGTACAGATCAGAATATTACGAGATTAACATGATTTATTCAAAATTGTACAAGGATCAAAACGGAGATGGTTTTTTACTGATGTTGCTATCAGTTTAGGGTACATTAAGTGTTAAAGTAAAAAAGCGAAATCACTTACGACAGGAGTGTTGGTTTGCGAAGCAACAATTTCTAACAATGCACTGTCTCACGTTTTCCGTCACTTAATTACTTCACAAATTCAAGTGTTCACTTTCAAAACCTTAAGCTCGGAACCTCACTCGTCAAGGAAATCCGTAAGACTAAATAATCCATCAGGCAAAAATTCAGAACAGTTCACTTACCGGCAGTTTCCCGTATTTACTTCAAATAAGAAAACCGACAATTTAAAAGGCCCTATATTGTAAATCGAAAAAAGCAATGGCAGAATTGTTGCGACTTCCTGAATGCCCTTATCTTCAAATGACATTTCCGTCAGTTGGTCAGGTGCTTTGTCCTGTTTGGGACCTAGCGCAATAAAACCCTAACATACAATCCGTCAGTCGGTCAAAAAAATAAATCGCTTTTCTCAAGACATGCTGTCAAAGACTTGTTCAAGTCCTCCAATACATTTAAAGGATCCAGAGGTGAAACCAGTATAGCAGGAAAGCAATTTCTTCGAAAATGAGATAATCATCTCGTAGTATTCAAGTGCGAGCATCACGTGTATTCATTTTGGGGGTAGAACCACTTTAAAGCCGTAAAACATAGGAATTAAGTATCGGTATAATGGGCCACTTTTATCCGCATCTTCAGAGGAAGAATTTAATGTTTTGGTACATTGGATCTTTGAAACAATTTTTTTTTCACTTTTAGTTAAATATAAAATTTTATTTCACAAATAAAATTTGTTCGAAGTTTCTTGATAAACTTTTAATACATTTACGTGTTAGAAAAATTTCAAAATCTAATTTTGTATTGCCCCTAGACCCTTTATTTAATACCCTTTTCGTGGAATATATCGAAGCTCTCAGAATGAGCGCTGCTCCTCCGTGCTTCTTTCTCTCTCTATATACATATATGTATATTAATGAAAGGGCGGGTTGACAACTGCGTACTTTATAAAAAAAAGCCCCCCCCCCCCCATCCCCACCCCCTGTGCATTTTTTGCAAAAAAAAACCTTCTAAAACTATCATTTAAACCATTTTAAATAAATCCATTCAACAACGCGCTAGACAAAAGTCATAAACCTTTCTGATAAAACCTTTGTAAAAAGTTTATTATGTTTATGGTATGGATATTGAGGCGTGTGTGTGTGGAGATATACGACGGAAATTACTGCGGTAACTGTTTTATTTTAATTAAATGGGCTGCAGTAATTTGTCGATGTCGTCGAAGGGTCGCCCAACTATCTTGCGTTCATGCAGAGTGTTGACAATGTACGAAAACCTTCATGTCCTATAATTTTTTGTTTTCATACATTATATTTTTTTTACACTAATATTTGCGCCCCACCCACGAAATCGGCTGCCCAGAGTAAATGCCAAGTTTGCACTCCTCTAGATCTGGGCTTGCATCTATTGACAGGAAATGAAATTAGAATCCAAATTTGCTTTAACGGTACTTTTGAAGTTAAAATGTTTGCTTATGTTAATAATGTTCCTTGATAGATTGTGTTGTGTGTGTGGGGGGGGAGGCTGAATATGGCTTTCGCCATTTCTCCTCAGTGACAGGAGGGACCAAATACCTCCGTCCCCCTTCTTGGCACGTTCCTGTTTGCCTTCCTTTAGATCTGGGCTTGCATCTACTGACAGGAAATGAAATTAGTCCAAATTTGCTTTAAGGGTACTTTTTAATGTTACTTTTTAGGTTAAAATGTTAATAATGTTCCTTGATAGTGTGTGTGTCTGGGGCTAAAGGTGGCTTTCGCCGCTTCTCCTCAGTGACAGGAGGGATCAAAACCACCCTGTTGGCACGTGCCTGTTTAGAAGCATTCTAAAAAATCACGACGGAAGACTGAAAATTTATACGTCTTTTGCTCACTCGCGTTTGAAATTTCGCTTTTTCACTTAAAAACTTAAGTAATACTAAACTAATAGCTGCCTCGGAAAAAAAAAATTTCGAGTTCCCCGTACAATTTTGAACAAACCATGTTAATTTCGTAATTTTCTGATCCGTACTCTCTCGGAAAACTGTCTAAGAATCGAGCAAAAAAAGCGAGTTTTCAACCCTACGATGGTATCTGCGGCAACGTTTTTTTAAATATAAAGCGATAATAAAAATTGTGATTTAAAAAAAATCAAGTGTTAATTAATGAATATGCATTAGTATAATTAATTTTTAAAATTTAACACATATTAACCATATTAATACAATTAGTTTTAAATAATAGGTGTTAATTATAGTAATATAATTAATTTAATATTCCCCCTTTTACTGGAGAACAATCCAAACTCCGAGAAACGAAGGCACCTCAATCTCAAGGAAGGAACATTTGCACATAGAAAATCAGATGAAGTTTATTGTACGTTTCCTCTTAACTAAGCATTTCAGTAGAAGTTCAAGTGTTGTGTTTTGTAAGGTTGAGTAAGTAACAATTATTGGTCAAAAGAGGTGGAATGGAATCCAACAAAAGTTTCCTACATCCACAAATGTTTTCGACCACAATAGTTTCAGTTATCAAAAAATTAAACAGCTATTTCTACAGCGCTTTTCTATCGCTCACTTTAATTTGCCAATAAACTTAAAAATCGCTCATAATCGTTGAAATAAACGCTACACGACAAATCAACTTCAAAAACAATTTTGCACTAACATAAACTAAGAGGTTTTATTATTTAGGATGAAAGTGGCCAAACAAAATATAGACATATTGCAGGGCTCTTAACAGTTTTCAAGGTCTAAGAAGGTGACAAAAGTGATTAATTGAAACAAAAAAGTGACTAATCAAGCAGAAAAAAGGTGACTAATCGAGCAACAAAAAAAAGCGTCAAATAACAATAATGCTATATATATTCAAGTATAAAGATAGAAAAGAAAAAGCTCCTCCCCAGCAACCCCTATCTTTTCCTTTTCTTTATTTGGAGGGATATTTTTATTTTCTTTATTTAAAAAGTACATCATTTTAAAATATTAATATGAAAATAAAAAAATCGTAATTATGATTTTTTAATTAGTTTATTTTTGACACAGCTTGAAGAATTGCTTCCTTTTCTTTAAAAGATTACGTCTCATTTTTTTTTGTTGAAAAAGTAATCTTCTGAAAAGTCTGAAATTAATTTTGTCTTTTTCTTCCCAATATAAGAATGTGCATTTTTTAAAGTCCGTCTTTTCTGACCAGCATCTTCTCAGACTTTTGCCGCTCCTTCAATTATTACTTAAGCAAGTGCTGCTTCCTTAAAATCTTTATTTTTTATCGCCTTTTTTAGATTTTCATTAGCTTCCTTTAATAATTTTGAAGCACTGTCCAATGCCTCATCTTCTTCCTTATGCATAATTTTAAGATTTTGTTCTTCTATCACCTTTCTTTTCTTTGCCAGCTGCTTAAAATTATATATTTATGCAAATTCTATCAGCAGGGCTCCTAACAGGTTTCAAGGTCTAAAAAGGTGAAAAATAGTGACTAATAAAGCAGAAAAAGTGACAAATATCAATGCTAAATATATTCAAGTACAAATATAGAAAAGAAGAAAAAAAAATTTCTCAGCTTCCAGTCTATCTTTTTCTTTCCTGTCCTACTCTAATTTTTCTTGTGCCTTATTTTTTATATCTTTTAAATAGGCATTGTAGGCTTTATATGCAACCCTTCCCACATCCATTAGCTTTGATGTGATGTGATCGGCACCAAATGTGGTTCATTGTCAAAATTTGCCAAGCTACTTTTAACCCTCGTCAATGCATTGAGTATGCGTTCTGACATTAATGCTCCGTCTCCTGTCAAAGCTCTTCCCGAGGCTGAGAAGCCACGTTCAATGTCAGCACTACTATGAGCAAGTGACAGAGCAGCCTTCACTAACTTTGACACAACTGGGTACATAGGATCCACACCACTAATGTCTCGCAGTCTGAATAACTGGTTCTAGTAAACATTAATAGTCTTCATTCTAGATCCTTCTGCCTCAAATTCTTTTTGGAGTAATTTCCAGTAGTATATGTCTGGACATCCCATGGAATTGCTCTTGCAACTTCTAATACTTGTCGCATTAATCCCGCCACTTAGTCTCTCAATAGGATGAAGACAGGATAAACTTTTAAGGAGAGATGAACTGAAAGAGGACTTCTTTAAAATATATTTAACACTGGCAATGTTATGCTTCCGAGCCCTTAGAAAAAATTGATTCCTTTCCTTCTCTTTCACATTCTGTAGTGCTCTATAAATTTAATCTCTAATCACAATATAAGCCAGAAGCAGAGTACAATAACAGTTTCTGAGGACGTATATCTTCCAATTTATCCATTTTCAAATCTCGAATGAATTCCTCTTTGTAGATCCTACCCAAAATTGTTCTTGTCAACAATTCAAGTTGAGAAGGAAGGTTATCTATTAGAGGTTCCTTTTTCTGAAGAAATTCGGTCACATGATTAAATATACTTTCACTTGATACTACAAATATTACCTCAGCCTTCATAGTTTCTCTTCTATGTAAATGAACAATTTTTTTGCCTGCTCTTTGTATCTTGGCTCTTTGAAAGGAAATACTTTCGCACTGCAATCCAATCAATCAACCTTTCAGCAGCTGGTTTTAGGCGTAGCAAACCGCTTGAGCAATGCTTGATAAAATGGCGAATGAGAAGTTTCAAGTCTTCTTGACTATGTTTGTATGTTGGACAACGCTTAGACCACTGATTAAAAAATCTGTGAATAGTAAAAACTAGTTCAGACACATCTTCCTCTAACTCTTTTAGACGTTTAAGAAAAGCATTATGTATTTTGTAAATATTACATGTCCCAATGTTAATTAGTTCTTTTTTTCGTGTAGAAAGTAATGAGTCATTATTTTTTTTAAAAACTGACTTTCACTAAAAAACCCTTAAGAACTTGTAATAATCAACTTCGATGATAACAGAGAATGAATTTCAATACGTTCGCAATGCTCCTTCAATATTTAATTCTCCGGATACAGAGACGGCAGAAATTTTTGCATTCTCTGGTTACGGAGGGGTTAGGAATCTTTCAGATCTCTAACTCCTGAAGTCCATTAAGATTTCCATGCCCTCATTTCTGTGCCACAAAGAGAGCAGCTCGTGAATAGCCTACATTCCGTAGACAGGAATATCGGGGTTCTCGATGGTTAGAATGTGTGAGAGGTTGATGATCGATCCCCTTAAAAATTTTGCCGAAGACAACTTCGAGTGTAAATTATCATACATATTGAAGATTCCAGTCCTTTCAGAGTTTACCCTGGCGTATCTCTACCTTCTAGACATAATAAGACCCACAATAGAAACAGCAAAAAGTGATGACAAAGATACTAAAGGCATTACCTCTCTTCCTGGGTTAACGTTGAGTTAATAGCAGCTTGATCCGTCCGGTTTCTTGACCTCTCCATTCTCGTCTTATTCCAGAATACGAAAATAAAATGGGTCTGTTGAGACCGCCCTCAGATCTGTGTATGGAGGGTGTTATTCCCGTTTTAAGTGACCACTGGCATTGATCACATTTACGAGCTGTCAGCGTCTGACCTCCTAGAGCAGGTATTCCCAACAGGTGGTACACAAGGATTATATGAGCTACCCAAATACTCTACTAAGTTTGTTCGATTTTTTAGTATGTACAACCAGATTATAGGAAAAATGGGATTGTATTAAATCAAATTTGTGATTAACGTTTTTATTACATTGTAATAAATGACGCTAACAGTAGCACATAATTTGATGAGATATTAAGTTGATGATTATCTAATTCTATTCAATGGCTATCTCGGAGAAATTAAGTTGATATCTCTCCCTGTCAAATCGTTTTACGAAAAATTCCTTTTTCTTTATGTATGAGAAATACGCACGAGATAATTATTGTTTTTAGACCTGTGAGTAAAAAATAAAACTAATTTTCAATAATAGTTTTATTCTTTCATTTATTAAAACATCAATACGAAATACAAGTGCACTAATCATAAAATATGAAGCTTTTTAAATTTTTTTTTATTAAAATAAAACAAAAAAAGCCATTGGGCATTTTTTTGACATCCGATATATGTTTCTAAAAAATATAAGACTGGTGGAACGACAAAAATTTCAAATGGTACGCAGTTACTAAATGGTTGGGAACCCGTGTCATAGAAGGTTCCTCTTTTTGTTCGACCGGTGATATCCATCTTGCGCCAGATGATACGCCACACAATACTATGAATGAAAACGTTAGAATTAAATGCCACTTAAGTTCTATCATTGAACTTAAGTAATTAGTCCCTACTTTCCTTAAACTTTACCGATTCGTTTTACTGATAGCCTCTTCAAGCGGGAAAATTTCCAGACCTTGCAGCTAATACACTGTGGGCGACGTGAAGTATCCTTTTACAATTGGAACGGTACGTTTTCGAATCCATTCTTACGGTGGAATGTAGCGCGCATTTCGAAATTAAATTCGTACATAAAGCATGCCCAGCATAATATGTTTTTTAAACTTACACAATCAGCAACTCACTAACTAGTTTACTCGATTGAATCAAAACATCATATGTTGGATTTTGATTCGTCAAAGTAGGTCACGTGATGCTAGCGTAAGCGTTGTATCCTAGGAAATACCGAATTTAGACCTTGCGTTGCTTGGGAGAGGGGCTGCGTAATCCCGCCCACCTGTCAATCCCGCGGTTTGACGCATATACGGACATATAAAACCATTCACACACCATATGTGATTTAACAAAATGGAGTAGAAACTGCTATTACCTATAAAAATAAAATTATGGGATGCTCAGAGCCTCAACTTCAGTTCCGGGAAATATTTTTTTTTAATCCAGAATTTTCCACCAAATTTTGTAATTTTGAATGATTTTCTAAAGCCCAGAGCATGTGAAAAATATCAAGGATTTTTTAATAACCGTGAGAACTCGGCGCCGCAGGTCATCACCAAAGCAAATGAAAATACCGAAATTACTGGCAAATTTTTAAAAATCCGCACCGACTTTTGTCTTTGTTTGAAACATAATTAAATTTGAAAATTTCTAATTTTTTTTGTTTAGATATTTGACTCTTAGAGAAAAAAATTAAATTTTTTAAATTGCACCAAAACTTGTTGAGCAAGTAAAATTTAAACACCTGAAAAGTGACGTGTTACAATCACAATCATAATCAATCCAGCTGTAAGATATATTTATTATATGAATTGCTTTTAAAATGAGGTACAAATTTGTGTTTTTACATTTCTTAAAACGAATAGGAAAATTCAACAGCGCGCGAGGCTTTTAGAGAAAGGTTATCTCACATCATTTCACCATATTTATTCCAAGAATAACCCAGTGTCAATAATTTTTCAACTATAGACTGAAAGTATTTTACATATGAATGAGAAGATATTATAACCTGCAGAATGATACCTCATTTTATCAGAAGCAACTACTCTACGATGTTTGTTTTCATCGGTAATGTTTACTCGAATTTACCCGACTTAATAATTTCATTTTTCAGGTCATCTGCCAATTGTTCATGATCTAATAGTTCTTAAAGTTCATCCGCTAATCTCGATTCTGTCGATAATGCCCCGAAAACAATTTCGGAGGAGAGACATTTTCTTTGGAGTGATTTTGAAAATCAAAATGAACTAGCACAGCATTCCATTGACACTGCGTGGCAAGCATCGCGTTGCTGTGACAGTTATTTTCCTGGGCAACCACTTCTTCGCAAACCAACACACCTTTCGCAGAGTTAATCTCATACGACAGCGAAACTGTCTTTATTATATCCGATTAGACTTTCCGGTCCATGACGTCACATCGAGGGAAACTTTTTTTTTAATACAGAAGGATAGAAACGAGGCAATGAGTGTAAAAGACGTGTAAAATTAAACCTCATCAGCAACCTAGGATGGAAACTGACAAATATTTCAGATTATGTGACTTTGTCTTACCCTTCATAAAGCTAACCTGAATAGAAGCATCGGTTTGATTTGTTTTCTTTACACAAAGGGGAAAAACTTTGATTAGAGGAAACTGAACAAATTTCTTAAGTAAAAATACTAAATATTCTACTATGGTTTATGTGGACGACCGAGGTGATAAAATCAGACCAGTAGTTTTTCAAACTTAACAAATATATTTATTTAAAAACATAACTGCAACAATACAACAAAACTTAAAATTTAATCTACATTTTATAAAATGTATCGTCGTCCTTCCGATGCTCTATATGAAGTTCAAGCATCTTTTGGTTTTGGAAGCTTGTCTCAATGCATCATCACCTAAAAATAAATATTAATTATTAAAATTTTAATAGTATTTTTATGTTGATAGCAGAAAATACTATTAAGTTCTTGGAATTTATGTATTTATGAAAAATCTATGCACAATTGATGTTGGTAGGTATTTAATTAACGTCGCAGTGGAGGTAAACACAATGAGCTATTTACAACGGTAAGGGACAACGCCTCGTAATTTTGATTCACGTTTAGTTGGCAAGAACTAATAAGCTTACATCCCACTCTCCAAACTCCAACTCTCTGGGTCGTTAATCCGTTGCACTTCCAACTGGGCTACAGCGGCGCTTCTAAATCACGTATCTACTAAAAGGATTCAAAAAGTGTTTTGTCATGTTAATATTCAAAATTTATTATTAGTAATAAACTACAAGAAAATTTTTTTACTCGCCTGTCGTAAATCCGTACACCTTAGTACAAGAAAATTGAACAATTGTTGAGATGTTTCAAATTCTTCAATAGGAATTCGATAGTTGGCATAATGTGCCTGAGCGTTCTTCAAAACTTTTCCAGATGCTTGGATAGTCCTAAAACGAGAGTTTTGTATGATATTAACTTATCTTAGCAGGAAGTATCCCTTAAATCAGACCTAAAGCAAGTGATTTGGAAGAACCGTTTAATATTTATGTTATGAAAAAACATTTATTTAAAGCCGTTAAAATGGACTAATTCTTACTTTAATTAATGCTCTGGGTGTTTTTTGTAAAGAACCTTTTGTATTCTTCTGGCTGTGCCTTTCCATGGCGGTATTGTACAAGTCCTTGTCGTCAATGATTCTTCCAAAGAGGGCTATGGTGTTGAGTTGAGTGTTTTCAAAATCAACGTTGATTTGATCTAAAAGCTAAATAAAAACAAACGCGATGTATAAAAAAATTAATAAAAAGTCAGATTAACATTCCATTTCCGATTAGTTGGTTTTTAGTTTAATAAAATATTTAAAGATTATTTTGATTATATTTCAAGCACTACATCCACTGTTACTTGCATCCAAACAGAAAATGGGTCATCAAACTCGTTTTGGTAAAAAAATGGTATTTTCAAAAGGTCGATTTATTGTAAAAAAAAAAAAAGAGGGTAGACATTGGAATCTGGGTGAGACAGAAATATGAAATTTTTAGAAATTACTGGGATACAGTAATTATTCATTTGAAGATTTCGATTTGCACTGGCCACTCCTATAGAATCCTGATGTATCTTGAATGATAGATCCCTTACGGAAAATGATATACTACACGAAATTTTAAATTAAACTTTATATGTAAACAGTCTACGCATGAAAATTTCAATACAATTAGTCGAATTAGTGTAATAAAATTTTGTTTTTTGGGGTGAAATTTGTGATGTTTCTAAGAGGTAATTTTTTACTCTTCATAATCAGTGTTTGGAACTTTTTTTTGCAAAACAAACTTTTCTATAAACCGCACTTGAAATGACCTTAGAATTAAAAAAAGACTAAGATTTATTAGTTAAAATTTCGTAAATACGTTTATAAAATCTCAACAGTTCTGGGTGCATGCATAAAAAGCAGAGTTACAAAATGGCTTAACTGTTTCGTCTTATGATATGAAACTTGTATCGATCCTGTTTCAGAATCTAAACAAAATATCTGGTGTAGAGAGATTAAAGTATCAATACAATCCTGCACATCTCTAATCAGAGTGCTGGTTTCTTAAGAGCTACGTCTTTGACTGCTCAGCCATAGCTGTGGCTTAATGAAACAAAAATGAGAAAATAGGCCATCGAACAATAACAACAGACTCGTTACAAAAAGTGTAAAGTGAAAATAAAGAACGTTATTGTTGAACAATAAACATTTTACTGGTAAGATAGCAAATTTTAGTTTTTTGATTATTCATCTAATAGCATAACTTACATCCAAACATAAAATCATTTTATGATTATACATGGTGATCATTCCTCCAACGTAGTAATTGCCACGAATCCCCAATTGAGAGTCCTTGAAATGCTTTAACTGAAAGAAATTTAAACTTAATTTTAACTTCAAAAATAATCGTGTCACTTGGTATAATTTATGCGAACCCATTTTAAACTTCGCAATAATTTAAAATAGGAATTTTCATGAGTCTTTTTAAAGGGTGACGATTTTTTTCTAGAAACTCAAAATGGAAATATTCCATGTAAAATTTGATTAAGTACTTAATAAAATTTCTTGCAATGATTTCAATTCCCTCAAGTGTATACTTTTAAAGATAAGCATATTAGGCAAATGATCTTTAATCTTAAGTAATTGTAATTCCAGATAAAAATCGATAGTCAAGGAAATTGCTAAATAAAAAAACGAACCTGGTAATCAGTAACTATTAACATGAATTCCGTTACATTCTTCGAACTCAACTGGATTCCTTACAACTTTTACTGCCGATGCACTGAAATTGCATTAGAAAAAAAAATCCAATCAACTGAGACAATGCCGTAATGCATAGTGCTTACACAGGAAGCACCATCACCGGTGATAGAAAATGCCTCACAATTAAACACTGAAGTCTAGTAATCTTACCCGCAATAAGTTACAACTGGTATGTTCTATTCTTATTTTATATTGCTTTTTACATCCATTATTTCCATTGCAAGTTACTTTGTTACACATGCTATTTGTTAAATTTCACTATTTTAATAGTAATTGTACAAAAATGATTTCGTTAGCATACTAAATTATAATCATTGGGCCCCATTCTTAAGAATCAAAACAATATTTTATAAATCAAAGTGGTTGTAAAAAGGAAACGTAAAAATTACGACTTACAACTACTCTATTTTTAAGCATTTCTAGAATAGCATAGTAAAGTGTAAGGCTTTGTACAGCCTCATCACGTAGCACAAGTATTTCTTATTTCTAGTCTATTACTTTATGTCGAATTTATCAACAAACTAGCTGAATAACCTGGAGTTGCTCGGGTTGTAATGGTTAGATGTTGATTGAAAAGTTAATTAAAATAATCACTTTTCTTGCAAAGAAAATTGCAATCATTTAAGTCGAACGGAAAATACTTTTAAACTTTGTTTTAACTTTTTCATAGTTCTATAATTTACTTTGGATTAAAATATCTACATTTAATTCCCGAATAATATATTGTAATATGCAAAATATTAAGACATATGCAAACAGACGCGAAATTCTGATGAAAAAATGCAGGATTCTGAAAAACTAAAGTTGTGCTAGTGACGAATTTTGACTTTTTGCGCTCAAATAGAGCAATACGAAAAAGGACATTAGAAAAATATTGATAAACACGATCATCATTTATGAAATTCAGCAATGCTCAAATACTTATGACCTTTACCTGTGTTTAGTTTCCTATAAAACGCGTTTCTTGTCCCATTTATTTATTGCAGGAAAACAAAGTATAGATTTTAAAATTGGGGTTTCAAATTGCAGCATGTGAGGGACCATCCCCGATAAAAGCATGTATTCTTTCCCTATACCATCACATCTTGTATTATATATATTGTACTATACATCTTTAGTAATCTCCCCTGAAAACATTGTTGAAAAATAGAAACTTTCATCCCCAATAAGTAAAGGCAGATACGCATGATACAACAGGAGTAAATAAGTATCGGTTCCGCTCGCCAAAACACGGAGGATTGGTTCTCTGCGCGAACCTATTCTCGATTCGCTCGCATCAATGAAGACATGTGTCCTAGCAGAAGGGATAGTTTACAAAATACGATATCACAACAACAAAAAAATTTCAAATATAAATTTGCTGTATTACAGAAAAGATATTTACAGTACCTCTGGAATCGGAATTCAAATGAAAACTTTCAGTAAATTTTGGTTCGAAATGCTAGCGCTGCTTTGGAAATTGAATAGCCAACGTGTTGTTTGTGTTTACATTTCCTCAGCATTCGAGCCACCAACACTTTTTCATTGAATTTGTTGTCGAAAGCTATCGTGCAAACGTCTTGTTGAACTATTATTGTTGACCCTGAAAAGCAGTCTTTTAAATGGCCCTGAAAAGATCCTCCGCCTTCTTTGATTTCTAATTATAAACTGCAACAGCTCAACTAAAATTCACTTTCTTTCAATATAATTTCATCCGATAACGCTATAAATTCAATCGAGGCGCGAGGCTTCGTGGTAAACAAACAATCGTACAAAGTTGCCGAAACGAGATTTCTAATAACGTCTTTTTTGCGTGCCCCGTAAGAGAGTTATATATTGATTAAAGGATGGAAAACAACCAAAATTACCTGAAATACATTATTGGTGATCTTTCTGACAAGTTCATCCGCAAGTGTAGACATGGCTCCGGGCATTGCTTCCCTAAATTTGTAAAAAAAGAGCATTAGAATCATGAGCTAAGCTGCTGTCTATCTTTTATACTTAGTAAGGGTATGTGATTTTTGTAGTGTGTAAATCTATTTAATAACTTGGACAGAAACATGTATATTTTCTAGTAAGGCAAATTTTTGTAGCCAAGTTTCCGTTTTAGGATTACACGATTTGTTACCAAGATTTCATTCATAACACAAAAAGACGTTGATAAATTCCAAACTCAACGTCCTCTTCATTTTCAATGCTAGAAATGACTATTAAAAACTCTTAACAAACAAACAGGATGTAATGCTGAAAGCCATCCAACTCCAACTTATTTCTCATTGGCTGGTACAAAATGTTAAATTTTTTATAAATATGTGCATCAACGTTCCGTATCTAGCCAAACAATCGAAACAGACACAATAATCGATAACCATATTTTGTAAGCAAAATTCTTAGTACCAGACATTGAAGTGATTAAAGTTTGTTAGACAATGAACGTCAAGAATGGTCCCTGCCACATTTGAAGGGCGCATCATGAGGATTGTTGAAGAGGTATCAGAGGCTGACTATAAATATTCCGATTTGATGTTAAATTGCCACGAGTTGCGAACAAGAATGAGATTACGATTACTTTATTCAGTTGTGGTATTATTTACTACTGGATGGCATAAAGACTGTCTTGCCGCACACTGCACATATAGGTATAGCTACTGGATGGAGATTTTCAATTTACTAATTAAGAAAATGTACGATGTAATGCTGCAACAATAATGAATTATCTAGATTTATACTGTGGTCACTTCCTTAAATCTTTTTACATCACATCGTAATTTCCATTAAGAATGAACTCCGGCTAAATTCATCTAAAATATTATGTCCTTAAGTTTACTTAATTTAATTCTATAAATTCATATGTATTTTTTCTAAGAGTCATTAAATTTTTAATTCCAGAAACTTTTAATATCAATTGTTTATTTTAAGGGGAATTTAGCAAATTCAAAGGGTCAGAACCATTAAATCTTAATTTTTCGTACTTAAATGTGTGCTTCCATCATATTTATAACTGAACAGAACTTAAAATATTCTTAAAACTTTTAATTCTACTTCAGAAATATATTCAAGATATCATGATAATGAATAAAAATAATTGCCATCATCTTTCCTTTAAAGCAGCATTATATTACAGTGAAACTTCGATTAACTGTCAGAGTCGGGAACTTGACGGTTAATTGAATAGACGGATAACAGAAATACCTTAAGCAACCCACCCCTATCCATTTCTTTTGAACGATTGATAAACAAAAATGCACGTTTTCGAACTGGAAATACACCGTACATACATTTCATTTATTTCACAGAAAGAAATATACAATTTACATTAAGTATTGTATATTATTGTTACATGAACGTACGCTGTAGGCGTATATGTATTCAAATTTTAAAATACTCTGTCGTATTCTGTGCGTACGTACTATTTTTAATATTTTGTAAATTAAATTTAATAACGGATTGACGGTTAACAGAATCTGACGATTAAAAGAGTGATGGTTAATCGAAGTTTCAGTGCATTAGGGCGTACAACTAAGAAAAATGAATACTTGCCCAATATTGCAGACCGAAAAGTATTCGTCCTCCGATCGCAATGGGTTGTCCATTTCGTGGTCTATTTCATAATCCGATACTTCCGTTTTACTTGACACAGGGCGAGACTGAAAGAATACGTCTTGAGCTTCAATGGTTTATTATGCATGAGGGGTTTTCAATATAAACGTAAACTTATAATAAAAATATTCAATATAATAAAAACTTGCTGTTAAGAAATATTTATGTATCACCATAACTTAATATTAATCTAATTTAGACCTCATTTAGGTACTAACAGTATAATCCAAATCCACCAAGTACTTTTAGTAGACCAAGTTGCACCATCCTGTAGACATCTGTTATAAAGGTGGCTCCGGAGGTATTTGAGCACGAAAGCTGATGATATGGAGTCACATTGAGCTTGTGACAAATACCAAATAGCGCTCGTTATAGTCGTCACTCACTTCGATGGATGATCCACAGTGCGACTGCAGCGCAAAGCCTCCGCGCTACTGCAGCGCAAAGCCTCCGTTGTTAAAGGCAGTTCTAATAGAAGTTAAAGGTCACAATCTATTGCATGACCATGCATACGGAAGAAAGTCCCTGATCTTATAACACATCTCGCGTGCCCATGCAATAAGCAATCGGTCAACTAGTGTTAGCATCCAATTCAGCCACGGCTATATTTTGGAGTGGGAATATTGTGACCTTGTATAGCTAGCTACCTGTACGAAAGTTGAACCTGCAAATACGATAGGTTACACAGCTACGTTTGAGTCCTAACTCCTCATGTAGTACTTTTGGGTAAATTAAGTTGTCACGACGTCTTAATAAAACATAACCTAATGCAATTTCATCAAATCACATAACATGTCAAGTTTGACGCAAGTTAAAAGAGAGGTTATCGAAAAACTAGTGTAATTTATCGCTTTTCTGTCCAGAAATATATTATATATAGTATTAGATTACAATTTCTACATTAGTATGTAAAATTAAATTTTCAACGCTATCAAATTCTTCTGGGTCAGAAGTTTTAGATAAATGCCGTGACCAAAGTCCGCTTAAAAATACTCACAATAAGGATTTTTCCTTCAAATTTTAACCATTTTAATCTATTCCCTAGAAACGTTTCTTACACAAACACATGCTAATATTAATAACTGCGACCCTTGTTTAAACTGTACTCTAAAATAATAAATGCTCTGATAAATAAGACAAGTCTTACTTGGAAAATATATAGACCTCTGTTCCAAAAGCCAAATTCAATATCCCTTTTGGATCTATAGCTCTTCTCAATCTAAAGTTATAAAAATAATTGAAATTCAGCATTACTATATGCACATTACTAGAACTTAAAAAATGGATAAAAACTTCGAGTTGAGTGTGATTCATATCATACTTCAATAGCTAAGTAACCAAGTTTCAAAATCCTTCTATCTGTCAAACAGCAAGTTTGTCTGTCATTTTCAGAAACATCTCCCTTAGTTGTGCCTTCGTTATCTATATAATAAAAAACACTTGCGTATTTTAAGTTTTCCTTTCCAAATCTAAACAAAGAATTTTCATGAGTTGCGAAATTTACCGTTCATAACGATCCGATGACTTTTTGATCCAATATCTGTTGTTTTGATAGTCAACTCTCCATCGGCTCTTTTTTTAAGTTCAATTGAATCTGGTTCTTCATTACCCGATACGACAGCCTGGAAAAAAAGGATTGCAACAACAATTTTAAAGCCAAGGTATTCTACTAACAGTTTACTCCATTTGCATAATACATTCTGCAAATAATTTTTCCAGCATAAATATTACAAGGTTAATACTTTAGTCAAACTGGTTAAAAATTGAAACTTCAAAACAACGACTAATAAAGATTAAATGCTAAAATATCATCAATGGCCATGAGCATAAGCATTGTGTCAGATAGCAAATAACTAATTAAATTTGCCATCGCTCAACTTTTCTGGAATTTCCTCCGTTTGTACCACTTTCATGTGTTTGAAATCAATCTTTCAGATATATTCTCGATTTGACTTGCCCATTTTTTCTATGTCGACCACCATATTGGTGAACGATGCTAGTGCTTCTTGCCTTTACATGTAACCTGGAAAGGATTAGTCAAAATATGGGTGTAGGAGAATATATTATTCTAGAATATATTTAAACTTGTCTTCTTGCGACTTCTGTCGTGGTAATAGACGACATCCTCCATCAAAATGTCCAATAGGCTTGCATTTGAAATTAAACAATTAAAACCATAAATTATATTCTTTTCGAGACGGGGAGGTTTCAACCAGATTTCGCTTCAAGACGGGAGAAATGGAAGAGTAGCTCTCCCTCTTTTTTGCGCGCATCTGACCTTATCTTTACTACGGCCAGGTCCCCTGCGGTAATTGGTACCACGGGCGGTCCGTTCGTGTGTCCCTACATGGAGAGTTGAAAGGGACACCTCTTCCAAATTCCCCAGTCCTGAGAAATTTCCCTTTAATGTTTTTGCCAATGTTATCTTTCTCAAGAGCTTTCCAACACGCTACCGGTTTTTTACGCCCCTCAGCAAGGTTGATGATTTCATTGTCCCATGGAGGGACCATCCTGTCAATTGGAATTTGGAGAATGAATACTTAGAATTTTGGAAAGTGACCTCGAAGCCTAATGGATCAAGAGACTGCTTTACAGCTGAGGCTACTGAATAGTTTTAACCCGCGGTTAGTCGCGCATTGGTCATTTCCCCGCAAGTGTATGCTCTTTCTGTTGTATCTTCCCGTAATTTTTAAATAAAGAGGAATGACATTGTGTAGCTGACCTTCAAAGTGTCCTCTAGCACTTCCCCCTGTTTGGTCACTTTCTTGTGAAATTCCTGGAAGTTATGGTATCCGAAAGGGAAGTTCGGTCAAACTGACCGCGGCGCGCCTACTGACGTTAGTCCAAATAGGAAGGAGAGTGCATATTCATTTCTCCACGTTTTTTTGGTGCTGGCTGTCACGCAACACAAGAAATAAAAAAATGCAGCAAACATGTCGCGATTGTTGCAAATATATTTGCAGGGAACACATGCCCAAATAGTTTGTACTGAGTGTTCTCAAATTGACAGAATTGGAAATAGAGTAAAAAATATTTATAAATTCACAAATATAAATTCATTTTTTTCTTAATAATTAAATATTTATTATATAAAATTCATTACTAATTATTAAAAAAATTTTAATTGTTTAATTTTACATAAAAATATGTTTATTTGTTTACGTTATCTTCTCATACTTTTAAATTAATTTCTAGAATTTATACATTTGCCACTTGATTGTCATCGCGATTTATGTTTAAAAATAACTTTTTAAATACTTTTTATTGATATGTATCCATAAAAGTGTTTGGTTATTCCAGAAACAGTTTCTATCTGTTATAAAAATTGTTCAGTCGAAAAGACCGGCGCGCCTACTCACGTTACAAAAAGTGTCGCGACTAACGCCGGGAAATTAGTCAACAAATTATTTAGAAATAACCGTTTTTTTGCTAATGGAGTAAAAATGGGAACAACTCCAGGGGCATAGCTAGTTTGTTTTCGTGGGCCCGGGGTAGATAAATGAAGTGGGGGCCTCTTTAACTACCTGGAATCTCACATTTTACAGTACTATCCAAAATCCATCTTTTACCATGCTGTATGTAAACCCGAATTGATCTCAACGTTCTACCCATAAACGTTCGTATTATCTATGTGCTACACAATAACTTGTGTGTGTTTGAAGTAAATAATAAAGTAGTGGATATAATAGTGAAAGAAAAAAAAATGAAACATTAAATTGAAAGAAAAGTAAGTTTCTAATTTTTATAAATTTTATATAAAATGCAGTACTATGTTCAAAAGTTACCTAAAAGATCGTTTCCTTTACTGATAATGTCGGTAAGAATATTAAATAGATTAGAAAAATGCAACTTTCTTGCCTTCTCTTTTTCAACCGACATCGTACTTCTCAGATACGTTACAACATATATAAGCATCTTATATTGTTACTTAAAAAAATTTACAAGCCAGCAAATTTGGTTACGTTACGATTACTGCGAAAATCGAGGTGGTACTGAACCCCTGGCAGAACTGACAAAGTTGCCATCATAGGTGTTACATTTTTGTTAATATTTCATCCCCTCTACGTAAACGACCTACGTGTCATTATATCTTCCTGCTATACAGATTTAGCAAATTTTATAATATATAGGTTAACAAAGATGACGTATTCTTGAAAACTAATACAATAATTAACTATATTGATGAAAAATAAAATTTTAAAATAAAAGTATCTGAGAAAATTGAAGTAAATACTAAGAACCGAAGGATATAATTCCAATTAACGTCATGCTAAAGCTACACATAAGGCTATTGACGACTGTCCCGGATCGGCCCCTCTAGAATGCTCCTTTTTATAATAAATATCATGTCATATTGAATCATGGTTTGTTGACTGGGTCACACGTGAGTTGACTAACGACTCTCTAAACTTGCACACTTCATCAACGTGAGTACAATTTAGCCACGACTGATTTAACACACACCGGTCTCCTTTACACGACAGGAATCAAAGAATTTCAATGAACGACGTACTAGAAATACACACCAAGATCATTCCCACAAAATAGAGTCAAGAACTGTCATCAGACATGTTTTGAAATGCGATCATATGATGAGGTCTTACTTGAGCTGACATCCCACTCTCCATAATTCCAAGGTACACCAACGTGAGGATATTTTAGCCAAACCGGATTTAACGTGGACCAGTCCTCTCTATAGGATGGATCTTTGGTCGACAGACTTCGGAGTCGCAACCTCACAAACCTACAACAGACGAGGATCAAACTCATTCATTCCCTCAGTTTTCTCGAGGCCGCGGTGGCCTGGTTCGCAGAGTGTCGGCTTAGCAACTGGAAGGTTTGTCAAGTGTACTGAGTGAATGCATGAGTTAGATCCTTGCCAATGGAAATATGCTTGCGGCCTTTTGAGGTTGCGACTCCGGCACCTGTCTACCGAAGATCCGTCGTGTAGAGAGGGCCGGTGCATGTTAAATCCGTCGTGTTTCAAATGTCCTCACGTTGGCGTGGTGTGAAGAATGAGATGCCAGCTGAGGTGTGCCCTCGGCATCTGACATTTGTTCAAAATTACATGGTAACAATTGTTCTCGGATCTTTCTTGAGGGAAAGATCCCGGGCCGTGGTCAATAGCACGAAGTGTCGCTCTAGTACTACGGTAAATGAAATTAACTCCTCCCGTCAGTTCTCTCGACAACCCTCGGGATACTGACCCTCCAGATAAAATGGTTGGCTTTGAAAAAAGCCCATAGTATTAATTTCAAATAAGTGTTGGCTTTGAGAAAAGCCGTTTTTTGGGGTGGGGGTTTTTGGCTTTGATAAAAGCCGGGTTTTTTGGCTTTGAAAAAAGCCGTTTGTTAGAAAAGCTTATGACAGAAAAATCATGACTTGGATGACTAAAAATTAGCTTTTGTGATAAGTTTCAAAGCAATTGATACAAAGACCGACATTGCATTCTTTGCATGAAACCGACGTTCTTTTGCGTAACCCATTTCTTCGACAAGCAACGCATCGCCTTTGAACTTTCTCCGAAACCGGCCAGTGATTGCTGGTTTGGGAGTCAGTTGCAATAGAAAATCGTTTGCTCAATTTGGGACTTTAAGTAAGCTGTAGAAGTGGATTTCTGGATGAAGTGAGCTGTGCATTATTTGAAAATGCTATCATTTGCTGTATTAAATTTAATCGGAAGTTTTTATGACAGATATCGGCATTTTTTATCTTAAGTAAAAAAGCATTTAAAATGGCTAAATCTAACAAATGGAAGAAAAATTTCTTTGTCCATTTCAGCGTTTTTCTACCAAAGGTGTAAGAGTTGGCCATGCGATCGCTCAAATCCACATACCCCATGTGGGCGTTGTAACTTGCAATCATTAGGGGCTTATTGTCATCTTTGGTAAATATATTATGTGGGCTATGCATGTTTGAAAGCATATACACCTCTCTCTTGTCTTTCCAACATAAGGCCGTCATACCAGCTGCAAATTGAACATTAACATCCCCTCGTTTCATGCGATGGGTCTTCAAATCTCGGGGATACCCTTTACGATTGGCACGAACAGTACCACAACTGTTTATTTCATAATTTTCAAACAACTCCAAATACAGTTTCGGAGAAGAAAAAAAAGTTGTCCATATACAGCTTATGGCCTTTACCTTTTACACATTCGACTAAATGTGTAACAGTTGAGTGTGCCGATGATTCATTATTTAATTTATTAGTAGAGTCTTTCCCTAAATAAACTCTCATGTTATAAGTATAGCCTGAATTGTCAGCAAGTTTATAAACTTTAATGCCGAATCTTTTGTGCTTTTTAGGGATGTATTGCCTAAAAATCACTCTTCCCTTGAAGGAAACAATCACCTCATCCACAGCAATTTCCTCCGATGGCTCATAAACATCCTTAAAAGTTTGATTCAGGGTGTCAAAAATGTCTATGACCTTCCACAAACGATCATAGTTTGAATCAGTTTTGTCGGGAGGATTTTCGTTGTCAGAGAAATGAAGAAATTTTAAGAGTAGAAGATATCTGTCTCGGGGCATTGTTCGACCAAAATATGGAGTTTCTAACATCTCCTCTATCGTCCAATAGTCCTTCAACGTATCTTTGTCGATATGGCCCATCAGCAAAGTCAAACCTAAAAAATTTTGTATTTCTGCTGCATCGGTCTCTACCCATACTGCAGAATGACTGGGTTTTCCATCCGAGGTGTTATCTAGCAGTTGAGATGCATACCTGTTTGTTTCCAATGCAACTTTTTCCATCAAAGAAACTGGAAACACGCATGAAAAAAAAATCCAACTCACTTTTAGCTTGTAAAGCTGCGCCTAAAATTCGACGTGAGCCCGAAAATTTTAAAATGACAGGGTTTTGAGAAGATAAAGCTGTTGTCCACTTCAAATTTTCAAAATCTTTCTCACCAGCAGGTTCATAAACATCTTCCCCGTCATCATCATCATTATTTCCAACTTCTTTTTCTTCGTCAGTTTCGCAATCTGAGTCATTGTCGTCGTAAGTTTCATCATCCAATTCTGCCATAAGCTTTTCTATTTCAGCTGGGGTGAGCCCTCTACTACGCTTTGTCATTATAAATTTATGATCAATCGAATAAAAAATAATAATATTTTTAAGCAGATCTATGAGCACGTAGAAGAGTAAAAGAACAGAACCCAAGTCAAATAGCTTGAAATGAGGAGTCGTACAGTTTCAGTGGAAACACCTGCAAAAGGAAGGAAGAAGTAGGGACTCCTAGGAACGTGTTTGCAGAGCGCACGCGGCGAAGCCCCTTAATGTTTTCGGGAAATGTAGGGAAAATAATCCCCTCTCTGACCACAAGGCGATTGATTACTTTACAGTTTACACTGCTGAACCTCCTGCGGCGACCCCCAGAGATCCCTGAAAAAGATACGCGCCGAACGAGGGGTGGGAAATGAGTGGCCGAAATATAGGCCAGTCCCGTCTTTTTGGAAAAAAATAGTGTGGTCGAAATATCGGCCACCCGTACTCTAAAGGTTAAGAGAAAGATCTTTAACATTAGAAGAGAACCAAAAACAATTCTAATAAAATTCTAAATTAAAGGACGCGAGTTCCTTTTCTATGGTAACGTAATCTTAGATTTACGTTCTGTAGGCGAAGGTTACGGTGATTGATATTAACCTCTCCTAATCCATAATTTGCTGTAATATGCATAGAAGTTGGATTTCCCGTCAGTGGATCGCAAGTAAAGAGAACTCCAGCCACATCACATGGTATCATTTCCTGTATCACCACAGCCATGGGGGAATTTATGATTTGTCCGTTTTGCCTGTAAAAGAGCAAGACGCCAGCAATTATTATCGTATTTTGAATCATTCTTAAAGTACATGAAGCAATACACATTATATTGAGTTAATTTGGTTGCATGAAAGTCTAAGCCTTCACTTCTAAGTCTCTCACAAATCGAAAGGAGGAAAAAACTTGTTGAAAGAAGGCTTTTTAAATGTTAATAGTTTAATCCAGTAGATGCCGAACGAATCGTTGGTCACACGAGACCCAGGTGAAATTAGGTAGTCAAGGAGCAAGAGCGGCAAAAGAATGCTAAACAATTAGTGGCATCAAATTTTATAAGCAAACACTGATCATCTTTTACCATACAGTCATACTCAACTCGCTGATGCATTGTCTCGTTTGTAACCTAGTGCAAATAGTTGATTTAAGGATGCTGGATTAAAATAGAGTCTAAGATAAGCAAATTTGTAGCATACTCTAAAGGCTTATCCTTCAAATTAGTAACAATTTTAAACTGTACCAATTCGATTGAATTTTATGCGTTACGTGAATTATATGAACTTAATATAGCTTGTTTAAGTAGTTTGTTTTTTTACTTATTTTCAGCAAAAAGGCTTCATGAATTTAGTTACTAGTTTTGTTTCTAAATTAGCTTTAAAAAACATGGAGCTGCATAAGTACTATGGAGAAATTCAAATATTACAGACACTTAATTAGTGGATTAGTGTAGAATTAGTTTATACGAGTAACCCCAAGGGGCTGCCAAAAGAGAAAAATTACCTAAAAAGGAGATAGGAACTCTGATAAAAGAAACTTGGGATACTAGTACAGCCTTAAGAAATTAATTATGCCTATAACCTTTTTTATTTCATGACCAGCTGACATAAGAATGCATTTTGAAGATAGAAATGTGTGTGTTTCAATACGGTCTTTATGTAATGCATCTCATCAAAAGCACTACTAGACAATAATATCAAAGTAAATTATTCTGTACCTCTGAGACATAAAACAGTTGCAAAAATACAATTTTTCGGTAAAGCAAGTTTAACAGTTCTACTTTCTCAACTATTTAATTATTTTATAAAGAGGACGATCGTGTATCAAGACCAGACATAGTGCGGTATGCTGAGTTCAAATTCATTGTAAAGAATCTGTCAAGAAATTCCAAACAAATGCAGTCTTGTATGCTTCGCAGGTACAAATTAATGTATTTAGCAACCTTAACATATATAATACACTTTTACACCCGATATTAAGTCAGTGGTTAACAAAATGTAGTGTTAAGTGAGTGATGTTTCAACACTCCTTGCATTTGATTTTGTGGCACCAGACAAGTCAGTAACAGGATTGCAAATATTTACACATGTGCAATTAATCTAATGTTACAAAATGCCTTTAACATTGGCGTAGGCCTTACCTCAGCCAACCATTGAAAACGATTTTCCACTTTCTCATCCGAGACAAGTATTGCAGTTTTAGACCTCTACAAGAGAAGACTCTTTCATCACTACCAGATTGTTGGAACCCAAATGTACCTTTTAGGTCGTTGGTGTTTCCATTACCCATCTGCCAGTGAATGGATGCCTTTGCTTTATGGTTCAAATATCTCACCAACCGGACAACAATGTATTGGGATTTCGAATTCACTCCATAGAAGAATATTTCATCGGATCCCTGGAAATGAGGAAAAGATTCATTCTCAAACAAGGCAATTTTTTTATAAAACACTTTAAATCAGGGGGTTGCAATTCAAATAATTCTGGAGTGTGTTACAAGTCGTTCCGTACCCAAAAATCTGAAGTTTACACACTTGAATTGCTAACTAATAATCGAGTAGCCCATATGCGAAACCTGGTAAATCCTTGTCAGTTGCAGAAGCATAACCCGTTAACTTGGCCCTCCATGTTTATATTGGCAAAAGCAGTTATAATAGGTTGGAACAATATAGGCACTTGATGTGAACAGATACAAAACCCGTTAATTTATCGTTTGTGTTGTAGATTTGTTAATACCCGATCAAATCTACACGGCGAGTTGTATGTAAAAAAAATTTGGAAAAATGTACCTAGAACATCAGAGAGAAGAGCTTTGAGTGGAGTATGAGTTTTTTCGAAAAGCGTTTAATGTTAATTTTAATATCAGTTTCAGAGCACCCCTTTTACAGACAAGTGATTATTTCTTTACGATTTTCTATTTGTTTTTATAGCTTTCGCAAAAAAAATTTGCCAAGCTACTTTTTATCCTCATCAATGCATTGAGTGTGCGTTCCGACATTGATGCTCTGTCTCCTGTCAAAGGTCTGAGGCTGAGAAGCCACGTTCAATGTCAGCGCTAGGATGAGAAAGTGACAGAAAAGCCTTCCCTAGCTTGGACACAATTGGGTACTTAGGATCCACACCACTAACGTCTCGCACTATAAAGAACTGGTTCCAGTAAACATCAATAGGCTTAATTCTAAATTTACCTTTCTCGGATTCTTTTTGGAGTAATTTCCACTGATGTCGGGATATCCCATGAAATTGCTCTTGCAACTTCTAATACTTGTCGAACACTGTCGTCACTGAGTCTCTCAAGAGGACCAAGACAAGATAAACTTAAGAGATGAACTGAAGGACTTCTTCAAAAGATATTTAACACTAGCATAATGCTACAGAGCCCTCCATTCTAGAGAGCACTCTTCTCTGTTGTAGAGAGGAGTAATCACTCCTGTTGTGTTGCAGACAAAATACTCCGGATGAGAGCAAAATGTCACAAAGAACGAACAAAAGACAGCATGAGCACCTAGGACACAAGGGCAGAGGGCGATTGTCCGCAACACTGAAAAAAAACGAAATAAGGAAGCACTGCCTCTCAAAAATATTGCAGTCCTTTGATGTTTACCAACTCTTGGTGTAATACAAAATTGGTGTAACACACTCGAAAACGCCACTCCGACACGAAATCCTGAAGATAAATTTAATGCAATTTTTGGGATGTTCCGAGTGCGACGTGATTGCAATTCCAGTGTAAACGTGGCTTAACGGACTTGTTCTAGCATTTTCTAGAAAAGAGGGTTAATAAATATCAAAATCTAGTAAGCTTACCTCCAGAAGATCATCTTCACTTGAGGGCGACTTCAGAATCTGTTCCTCTAGGGACACAAGAAAGCCCATTCTCATGGGATCATTTTCGGCTTCCCCTTTGTACGAATTGCATTTGCGTTGGAAATATTCCATTTTCATCTCTATTGTCTGTAAACCGTTCGAAACCAACCATTTGAAGTTGAATATAATCTATAGATGGAAAGGCAATGTATTCAGCAAGATTTTTCTGGAAAGTAGGGTTGAGCTTAAACAAATAATTTTTGTATCAATTAAATCAAACTCCAATCACAACGAAAGATAATTATTGAAAATTTCATAATGAAATTAATTGGTCATTAAACATTTCTGTTTAGTGATTCGAATACCAACGCATCCAGATTCGAGAATTCAAATACTGGAAGTACGTCTACCAAGTACCGATATAAAGTACTCATTCTATAGGTATTCAAACACTAGAGTATTTCATCATGGTAACTTGAATGCCAAAAGTACTCAGCCAGCTTATTCGAACACACGAGTTTTCATCTTAAGTAGCAGTGTCACATTGCATGTATATCCATGATTAGGTTATTACTTACTACGTGGTTCATATATGTTATGTCCACAATGTTTATTGAGACATTACACTTCAATATGAAACTAGTATTGTACTGTACGATTATCTTAAATCCAGTGCCTAGTTCAAACCTAATCTACACCAAGCACTCAAAGTGAATTCGCTAAACAGTAACTGCAACTTTTAAAAGCTAATAACCGACGCTAACGAATTGACCTTGGGGGCATTTACCTCCCCTCTGACCAATTCCGAAACTAGGCACAAGAACGCTGTGAAGCAATTTTTTCTAAGCTGCAGAGAAACACTTGGTATCGAGGGTTTGTTAGCACCACGAGCTCGTTTTTTTTTAAATGAGACTGAGATCTCACGGTAAATTTTGTCTTCCAATTCCTAAATCTTTTTATTTATTAGCAACACTGACTGAGTACTGATATGGCTTTATAATTAAGTTGTCGACTAGACAATATAAGGTTCCCATAGTATCAAGTACTTATTCGAAACCTACTCAATTGTTAACGCAAAACCTTTTTCTTATATGTATACGTTTAACCTACAGTAAATTATTTTTTTAATGAACTAGGCATACCTTTCGTGGAACTTGGCATCACTCAAGCAGGTAATTAGGGTAGCCCTTTTAAACTAATCCAAATTTATAGAGAAAGTAAAATCACAATGTATATTCGTACTACCCACTACACGATCCATTCGATCAACTAAATGAAACGGGGCCCAACAAATCACAAGGGAGTTTAATGCTGCAACCATATAGTAAAAAGAGTATCCAGTAGACGTATGCACAGCAGATCTACGAGCCAAGAGTGCACAAGTTAGATGCCTAGCCCAATCAGCATAGGTGTCATTTGCAAGGTGTGACGGAGAATTAAGAGTGGCATTTAGTCGTTCAACACTACCTTCACTCCGAGGGTGGCATTTTTATTTATACCTACTCTGGCATGCACTTGAGATGAGACTTCGACAGGAAATTTGACCATCGATCAGAAATTTGATTCGTGGGGAGCCCATTTCGAGATAAATTTTTCAAAACAAATGCTACCGAGTTTCACTCGATATCAGGCAATTTATGTAGTTGATATTCGAAAACCATGGCAAACTGACCTAAGAAGGCTGAAGTCAGATCCATCAAAATTTATATCAGAAAGGAAAATGAATTTTATGTTTTTTAAATTAAAAACTAATATCAATAAGATATAAATATGACAGTTTAAAAAAAAGTAACGGAAATGTCCCGATTTTTCCCGAATTCCGAAAAATGTTATCAAGAATTGAATTAAAAAAAACTCGACGAGCTGAAAAAATTTACGTTGAGACGTACTCTTTAAAATCAACTCACGGCTTGAGACTGAAAATTTGGATGCGTTTTGCTCACTCGCGGATGAAATGTCGCTTTTCAAATGTTAACACTGAATAAACCCTAAACTAATAGCCACATCGGAAAAAGATCTTTACAGTTCACCAGGGAACACGAAGAACAAACAAAGTTAATTTCATATTTTTCTGATCTAAACTTTCTAGGGAAACAGTCTAAGAATCGAGCTAAACAGCACAGTTTTCAATCCTGCGGCGGTAACTTTTTTTAATATAGAGAGAAAGATATGTATATATTTTAAAACATTTTTTTATGATCTTTTATATTTATATACGATGAGCTATGGTAAAAACATTAAAGTAGAATGTAAAATTTAAGCATCTAGTCACAACATAATCTTTTAAATTTAAATGGGTAGATTAGAATGAAATTTAGCTTTCAAGTTAGAATATGTACCGACAGTTTAATGGTAATTTTAGTTAACGTCGTAGTAGAGCAACACAACGGGCTATTGACGACGGTCCGGGATCAATCCCTTTAGGGAAAGATTCGAGGACAACACGTAATTTTGAACCACGGTCAGATGACGAAGCAACACCTGTGCTGGCGCCCCACTCTCCCACACCAACCCAATGCGAGGACTTTCGGCCACGACAGATTTAAGGTGCACTAGCTGCCTCTACATCATACGCTTACAAATATCCATAACCGGACCCGGATTCGAACAAGGAACCTTCCGATCTTTAACCACTAAACTGGTTGGTCGGCCCGACTGTTTAAATTATTACAGAAATAGAAATAGTTTTATATACCAAATGGTTCGTTAAGTTTTTGTTTTACACTTTACCCCATGTAACCCCAACTTCCCTACTTCGGTAAGTAGTTGATTAACGTCGAAATGAAGCAACACAAGCTATTGGCGATGGTACTGGTCAGCACCCGAGCTAGCCACTCCATCCCAAAGCATTTTGGAAAAGCTTGCGATTTAAAATCCCTAATGTGAAACTATTCTACAACAGCACTAATCGAAAAATCTTTGAAAGTAAATTTAAATTTTGGTGTACATTTTATGAAGTTATCAGACAGTAAGTCATAATTCCTTACATGTAAAATGAAATACACACTTTGAAATTTATACAAATTTGTGTACCATTTTTAATTTGATAAATAAAAAAGTTAGTATTTTACATACTATTGGAAATAATGCAAATTCTAAAAACATACCAACTACTAAGTTCTTTTTCCTAGCAGTTTGAAAGCGAGACTTATCGAAAGAGTATAAGAAAATCACCCATCTAGCTCTCCCTTATTTGAGATTTACGAAGAAGCCAATGAACAGTATGATAGGGTGGGGAAGTCTATATTAAAAAAAGTTACCGCCGCCGCAAGATTGAAAACTGGGTTGTTTAGCTCGATTCTTAAACTATTTCCTGGGAAAGTACTGATCGGAAATAAACGAAATTAACAAGGTTTGTTCTTCATCGTATTCCCTGGACAATTATTAAATTTTTTTTTCCGATGCGGCTATTAGTTTAGGGTTTATTAAGTGTCAAAATTGAAGAAGCGAAATTTCTTCCGCGAGTGAGCAAAACACATACAAATTTTCAGTCTTCAGCCGTGAGTTTCTTTTTAAAGAGTACCTCTGAACGTACATTTTTGCAGCTCGCGTTGTTTTTAAATTTCAATTTGGTTCTTGATAATATTTTTGGAAATACGGGACATTTTTCTTGCTTTTTTTAAAACTGCCGTATCTATATCTTATTACCATTACTTTTAATTTTTAAAATATCGCCGTATATCTCAGAATGTACTCTTTCTTACGGTACTATAATTTTTGAAATCGGTTAATAATTAAATTGGATGTGATCAAAAGTGGGTCATACAAAATTCGGAATCTTTGGATATTTTCGCTACTTTTTGTTACAACCGTTATATCTACAGAAAAACACATTATTTTTTTTATTTGAGAACATCACCGAATACATTACTTTACACTCTTTCTTATGGTACAGTTATTTTTATTATTAAATAAAATCGATGCAATTAAAAGTGGATCATACAATTTTTGGAACTTCCAGATCGTAATTTCCGATGCAAAACTAAAACTGTCATATCTATATCGTATAATTATTAGTTTTTAATTTTGAAAATAACGCAGTATACCCCAGAATGTACTCTTTCTTACGGTACAATTATTTTTAAAATTGGTTCATAAATAAATTTGATGTAATCAAATGTTGGTGACAAAAATTTCGTATTTTTTATTTCGCGGAGCAAATTCGCGGAGCATTGAATTCGCTGAGGGTTGTATTTTTGACTGCCGGGTTTGCTGGATATCAAATTTATCGTAGCAACAATTGGCATAAAACGATTTGTTTTTATTTGGCGAGGAAAAAGGCTTGCTTCTTTCCCTCTGTTCTCAGACGGTTTACCGAGAAAGTACTAAGTACAGATCGTAAAGTTTGGAGATTAACACGGTTTACTTAAAATTGTACAGGGAACAAGATGCAGAAGAATTTTTGCTCATGCGGCTATTAGTTTACGGTGCATTAAGTGTTGACGTAAAAAAAAGTGAAATCACTTGCGAAAAAGTTATTGGTTTGAGAAACAAACCAAACTGGAATGCGTGGCAATCCCCGGGGGTCGACGAGCGTAAGCGAGCAGGGGGCGAAGCCCTCGCTGTGACGTCATGGACCGTAAAGTGAAATCAGGATAATACAAATTATTCAGATAGTTTCACTCTGCGAAAGGAATGTTGGTTTGCGAAGCAAACCAAATGGTATATGAAGAAGAAGTGTTGGTTTTCGAAGCAAACCAGATGGGATTGCGTAGCAATCCCCGGGGGTCAGCGAGTGTAAGCGAGCATGTGGCGGAGCCTCCTGTAGATTAAAAAAAAAGAGGTCGAGACGTATCTTAGGCTTAAAGCTCGGTACATTTGTCCTTTAAAAAAATTATCATTGTCCACTTTAGCCCATTTTGACTAGTCCACAAAACACTTCAAGATAAAGTAAGATGTGTCTCAAAAAAGTAGTTAAATGTGCAAATGAAAATACCATGTTATTAATGTTTTACGAAATACTAGAGATTAAACTTTCTGAACATCCGCCAACACAATTCGATCATAGAAATTCTGCTGAAATGTGGGCAGCAGTACTCCTTGTCTAAAGCGGTAACCAGTTGTGTAGCCAAAATGTGATGTTAATTTGCCGATCGGCCTTCAAAAAGCTTCTTCAACAACTTCTCAATTAAAAACTACCAGTTACTATAAAGACACTAATGTATTTTTTTTAAATGTGTAAATGATCTTCTTATAGTCACTCTACTTTGATCTTACTACTAAAATGTAACTGAAAAAAACAACACAAGTACGACTATAATAGAATTTGACAAATAAACTGGTTATATTAACTGCTTATTTAAAAGTAGTTTTTTTTTTAATTAAAACTTATCCTGTAAGAAGTTTATTTTTCCCATACCAAAAATCCATGCTTTAGAAACTATCAATTGCTAGCTTAAAAGTACAGTTTTCTATTCCATTGCAAAATCTATAATTACGACATGAATTTTATACTAACGTAATGATTAATACAAGTGTTTGGAACAAAAAAAAAAGAGACATACTTTATATGTTAAACCTAAAAACAATGTTTTCTTCAGTTTTCCGATACTTAAACAAATGCACAAAATCTTACCAAGAATGCATAAAAACACATTAACACTTATGCCACATACGTTTTTAAGAATAAAGAATTTATATAAATAAATATCTTACTCGATGGCCTGTCAAAAATTAGCTGCATAGAAATAGTTGGCACAATTACAAAGAGTGAAACTCATGGTTATTTTGGGCTTTTATAGCCCAAGTGCCATATTTCGCCGAATTGGATGGTAGTGCCGTAAGGCAGCTTTGGTGTGTAAACCATTTGGTAATTTTTTCGTTAACGTCGTACTACAGCAACACAACAGGCTATTGTCAACGGTCCGGGAGAAGGATCCGGGACCAACACTACGTTATTTTGAACCTCGGTCAGCTGACAAGGTAACATCTGAGCTGGCAACCCACTCTTCTAACTTCCACACGAAACCTTCATAAGGAATTTCTGCCACGATGGATTTAAGGTACACCAGTCGCCTCTACACCATACGCTTACAAACATCCATGCACTGACCCGGTTTTAAACTTGGAACCTTTGGATCTAGAAACTAACACCTTAACAACCAGAACGGTTGGTCGGCTGGCCTGTAAATGAACATTTCATATGAAACACAACAAAGTAGTTTTGGTAATTGAAAATTTTTAATTAACGTCGTACTAGAGAAACACAATGGGCTATTAACGACGATGCGGGATAAATCCCCTAAGGGAAAGATCCGAGGACCACTCCACGTAATTTTGAACCACGGTCAGATGAAGAGGCAACACCTGAACTTCCTCACCAACCCAAATTTATGCCACGACAGATTTAATGTGCACCAGCCGCCTCTACACCATAGGCTTATAAACATCCATGCACTGACACGGAACCTTCCGATCTAGAGACTGACTCTTTAACATCCAGACCGGTTGGTCGGCCGGCGACGATCCGAAATCAAACCTGATTGGAAAGGTAGGTAGGTATGTAATTAACGTCGATCTGTAGAAACACAATAGCCTGTTGGTGATGGTCTGGTATCAACCCCCAAAGGGAAAAATCCAACGTCAGGAAACAGATGAGCTGGAACTCCACTCTATAAACTTTCACACCACGCAAACGTGAGGGTATTCGAGGCTAGACAAATTTAACATGCTCCAGCCCCCCTTGTCTTTGTTTGGATTCGAACTCGCAACCCTTCCGTTGCTGGTCCGTCACTCTTCCATCCGGGCTATCGCAACCCACACCTTGTTTTCGAATACGATTTCAGCGTGTCGACAGTTTACAAAGAATGAATACCGAATTCATTTAACCCCCATTGCGTTGCTCTAGTACGATTTGGTAATTTGGTAATTTTTTTAGTTAACGTCGTACTAGAGCAACACAACGGGCTATTGACGACGGTCCGGAATCAGTCCCTTAAGGGAAAGATTCGAGGACAACACCTCGTAATTTTGAACCACGGTCAGATGACGAAGCAACACCTGAGCTGGCACCCCACTCTCCAAACTTCCACGCCAACCCAACGTGAGGACTTTCGGCCACGACAGATTTAAGGTGCACCAGCCGCCTCTACACCATACGTTTACAAACACCCATGCCCGGACCCGGATTCGAACCAGGAACCTTCCGATCTAGAGGCTAACACCTTAACCACTATACCGGTTGGTCGGCTTGCTCTAGTACGACGTTAATTAGAAATTACCTTTATTATTACCAAATTCATTTAAGATAGTTAATTGTTCAATGGTTATTAAATTAAACACCAAACGTCTCCAAAACGGCGCTAAGCTATAATTTAAAGTAATTATTGTATGTGTCAGACCAGGGTTGCGAGTTCGAATTCAACGAAAGACCGAAAGTAGGCTATATTAATTCCATGACGTTAAATCTGTCTTGGCCTCAAATGTCGTCACTTTGGCGTGGTGTGGAAGTTTGGAAAGGTGCCAGCTCAGATATCGCTTACTTCTTTCAACAATATCCTATCTCTAAAACCGTCGCTGTTTAGTTACGCCTGCATTCAGAATTCTCTGAAAGAGTACTATATCCCTACAAGATCGTCATACGTCACCGCTCAATATTTAGCAGCTAGAGAGCAGAAGTAATATTTATTTTTAATACATTCTATTCTACTTTTAAACTTTAAAATTATTCACCTGAAAAATCACGTTTTTTTTTTAGATATGACGTTGTTGAAAGGAGTGAGCGATATGTCATCGTCATCTGACTGTGGTTCAAAGTTACGTAGTGTTGTCCTCGGTAAAGATAATTTATAATTAACGTCGTCCTAGAGTAACACAGCATGCTATCGACGACGGTCCCGGATAAATCCCTGAGAACAATATCACGTGCATTGTTGTCCTCTGTTCTTTTCGCCGACCAACCGGTATAGTGGCTAAGGTGTTAGCCTCTAGATCGGAAGGTTCCTGGTTCGAATCCGGGTCCGGGCATGGATGTTTGTAAACGTATGGTGTAGAGGTGGCTGGTGCACCTTAAATCTGTCGTGGCCGAAAGTCCTCACGTTGGGTTGGCGTGGAAGTTTGGAGAGTGGGGTGCCAGCTCAAGTGTTGCTTCGTCATCTGACCGTGGTTCAAAATTACGAGGTGGTGTCCTCGCATCTTTCCCTTTAGGGACTGATTCCGGACCGTCGTCAATAGCCCGTTGTGCTGCTCTAGTACGACGTTAACTAAAATTACCATTATCTCTGTTCTTTTCCATCGTGAATGGATCCGGATCAATGCCATTAGCTCCAGAGGGACGTTGATCAAATAACTATGTAACATACCGTAGATAGCTATGTAATTAACGTCACACATGTAACAGCACAACAGATTATTGGTGATGGTCGGGGTAGTAGGTAGGTAAGCCGTCGCTAACCTATTGGTGACAGTCCGGAATCATTCCCGAGAGGGAAAGATTCAAGGACAACGCCTCGTAATTTTGAACGACGGTCAGATAGCGAGAACAACATCTGAGCTGGCACCCCACTCTCCACACCACTCCAACGTGAGTACATTTTAGGCCTCGACAGATTTAACGTGCACTAGTCCCCGTATACACGACGGTCTTTAGCTGGACCTAGTTTTGAACTACAAGCCCTCTGGTTGCTTATCCCACTGTTCTAACATAGCTAACGTGGCTCCTACAATTTCGCTACTTTCATTAAATGTTACACATTTTAACTGGAAAGCAAATAATCGTGGTGGTGTGATTTCGTACCAAATCAGATTTGCGACCGCATCTGTCGCATGGGGTGCAGAGACCAGGGGGGGGGACGTATGAAAGACTTGGCAGAATTGGCGTCCGTAATAAAGGGGTTCTTATCGGCGCAGTAAAACCTCTCGGTAAAAAATGATCGATATTTATTATTGTGAACTGATTAACCTGATTAGCCTATTAACCCGATTAAATCACCAAGTGTCTCAACGGAATTTCTCGTTCATTTAGTTCTGGTCATTTTTGCTAAAGTTGGAGTACCTAGTCGAGACAAAATTGCCCTGGCCACAACATATTTACGTACAAGAGCACCCGAGAAAACGACGGTCTTTCTTCGACCTAGTTTCGTTTTATAGTAATTTAGAATTTAGCCATCAATAGATATATAATGGTGTTACCGTTACATCATATTTTGTGTAATCACATTAACTAATACTTTACTACAAATAAGAAATAATTTCTATTTTAAAACTTTGTTTAAACGCGACTCCTTGATAGAAAAACATCTTATTATCACAATGTCTTTCCTCCAATTGTTTTATCGGAATATACGAAGTGGTAACATTATTTAGATTCTGAACAATAGCATTTCAACGCTACTATACCTACTTTCGATTGTTCATAAAAATATGGAAACACATTGTTACAAAGCGAATTCGAATGATTGTTAATATAGAACTCTTCACGAAGTTAAAACTGCTTGAAATTGACGATTGTGAAAATTTCACGGATTTACTTCCATACGAAAGCAAGATATTTTATATTTACACAATAATTCAAAAAAAAAAAACATAAATATAAAGCTGTAAAGTAATTCAGTGGATGTAGGTAGTTTAATTAGCGTCGCACTGGAGTAACACAGCGAGCTATTGGTGACAGTCCGGTAGGTATCTAAGTATTTCAATTAACGTCACACTAGAGGAACACAACGAACTATTGGGGACGGTCCTGGATGCGTATTTAGAATCCCTGGCGCTCACCGCACAAAACGGAAACACGTCATGTATGTAGATGCGCAGACGCTTCCGCGCAAACACCGCAAGCCGACACACGACCCTCGCTCATATTGAGAGCTGTGTAATGTAAGTTTAACCAAAAAATTAAAAATTTGTGGGTTTACATTTCTTTTTGCAAATGAAAAATGTATTAAATGAAGCCATAATGAACTAATGTGTGTGTAGCATAACTCCATATAAACCAACACGTGAATCTGAAACTTGAAGAGAGAAGTTGGATTACACACTCCACACATTTTCACACACAAATTTTTTCATAAAGCTTACTTCTTGTTTACTTGGGCATTAAAAAGTTTGAATAAGTTATTCGTTTCTCTTTTTCACCAAAAAAACCCCATTAACAGTTGGAATTAACTTAGATGAGTGTGAAAAAGTTCATGGTGAGCTCTGTCGACAAAGTACCTTCAGAGCCAAAATGTTTAAAATTACTTGTTTCTTTTTACTTTTGGCAATAAAAAGTTAGTATTGTTTATTGTTTCCACTTTTTCACCAAGGAAAAAATATTAATAGTTCTAATTTACTAAAAGATGAATGTGAAAAGTCCACGGTGAAATCCTTCGACAAAGCTGCACACATTTTCACACACAACTTCTAAAAAAATCCTTTCTTCCCTTTTATTTTGACATTAAAAAGTTCGAATTAATTATTACTTTCACTTTTTCACCTAGGAAACCCAATATAATAGTTCAAATTTACTAAAAGAGGAGCAGGAAAATATCACGGTGAAACCGTTTGACTAAGCTGCATACACATTTTCACACAGAACTGCTTTAAAAATGCAAACTTCTTTTTACCTTTGGGATGAAAAAGTTCGTATTTATTAATGGTTTCACTTTTTTACAAAGAAAAACATTGAGATTTGAATTTTACTAAAAGATGAGTGTCAAAATGTTCACGTTGAGCTGGGTCAACAAAGTACTTTTAGAGCCAATTTTTAAAAAAAGCTTCATTCATGTTTTTTTTTTTTTGCTCTTATAAATTAGTATGTATGTTTACTTTGAATTATGTACCAAGAAATAAGTTTAATATATATATATATATATATATATATATATATATATTGTAGGATATAACCAAAAATTACATGAAAAAACTTCACAGAGAACTGCTTCGACAAAGTTGAACAGACACATTCCAACCCAAAATTTGTATAAATGTTTTTATCCATAATATTTTTGTATCAATAAATCTCTTTTATTGTGTACTATGTTTCATATATCTTGTAAATAGTTTACTAATTAGAATTAACATAAAGGTTCATGGAAACATGTCAGAATGAGCTGTCTTCATAATGTTAACACACCATGTTAGAAAAACACAAAACATTCAAAACATGCTAATTGCTTCATTTCGTTTCCTTGGACAGGTTGAAAATGGTAAATACTTTCTGTTTTTCACAAAGAAAACGGTTAGAAAGTTGGAATTATGTAAAAGGTACGTGAAACGTGAATGTATCCATATTATAACAATCATATGCTTTTTGTTCTCCCTGAAATGATATATTAATTCACCCAGCAACCTCCTCTGAGACGATTCTGGTAGAAAAATGGCTGCCGCGCATGCGCATTGTGCCAAATTTGGTCCATTGTCGCCACTCTTATTATATAGGCACTCTACTGTTTATTGCTTATCGTTAGAAAAATCGTGTTTTTACTAGCTTTGCGCACTGTATCGCGCGTGTGAATTATTCTGATTTCGAAAAAGCGCCATGAGGAGAAGTAGAACTACCAGACGTCCTCTCCTCACCGGTACGGTGTCTTTGTTCATGCTTGGGCAGGTTCTGCTGAGGGAGACGATCTTTTCAATAGTTATCAGTTGCCATTTTTTGTGTTCTTTAATTGTGCTTTGATATGGGAATGCAAATGAAAAATATGATATAGAATTTTTTAATTTATTCTAAATACATTTGCAAGGGAGAATTTTCTCATCTTATGATGACCAAGAGCCATTTAAATTCCATCTTACATGTGATAGATTCGAGTTTTCTCAAAGAAACATGACAGTCATATTTAACGAAACAGAAAAGATGTCTTGAATGCAGTATTCTAAATAAATATTTTCACCTTTTCATAATATTTTCTAGGTATAAACTGCAAAGGTGTTAAATGCATAACAGGGCTCAGATTAATATTAAAGATCCCAGAAACAAAATTTTTTGAGATCAAAAGCGGGCAAACTCTGGAAGAGGAGGTTGAATTAATTTCTCAATGTGCAAAAAAGCAAATGTTAAATCTCTAAAAAGTACAATTTAGAGTATCCCTGGCTTTTCAAATCTCGAGAGGTTGAAAACTCTAAGGTTGAAATTTTGGACAGTTGAATTATCAGTAGTCTTGTATTTTAAAAATAATTAAAACTGAAACATTCATGACAATTTGGGAATTATAAGTGAACTTCCATGAAATATTTATATTAATTTTGTTATGGTTTGGTTCATCGCTCCATAGTAATTTTTTTGAACCCGGATATATGGATTAAAATGAATTCCGAACCATTATACTAACATCCATGCTGGATTCGAACCTAGATGCTTTTGGACCAAGGGGAGCAACTTATTAAATATCTTAACAATCACTACTCTGATCATTGTAAGTTTTCAAAAGAATTTCGATTAATTAAAAAAAAATCCTTAATTTTTTTTAACCCTCTGTTTAAAAACGAAACAGAAAAATCAATTTAAAACTTTTGTATTATTATAAATAGTTTTTAAAAATATTTTAAAACTTTGCTCTTTGCAAATTCCGCTAAAAAACACATGTTTTTTTTAAAAACAAATGCAATAAATGTTTTGCATTTGATATAGTCGAAATTAAAGGAGGCAAATTTTGTTCATACTACATATATGAAAAAAAAATAATGTTTTTGTAAACTACATCTTGGAATAGGTATTTTTATTGGAAACCAGTTTTTCAATAATTGGGTACTACTATTGTTTTAAGTTAGAAATGTTTAAGAATCTCTCTATATATTAAAAAAAAAGTTACTTCCGCCATTGTCGCAGGATTGAAAACTGGGTTTTTTCGTACGATTCTCAAGATGGTTTGCTGATTGAGTACAGATCAGAATGTTACGAGATTAACATGGTTTATTCAAAACTGTACAGGGAACAAAATGGAGATGGTTTTTACTGATGAGGCTATTAGTTTAGGGTGCATTTAGGGGGGAAAAAAGCGAAATCTCTTACCACAGGAGTGTTGGTTTGCGAAGCAACAAGTTTTAACAATGCACTGTTCTCACGTTTTCCGTCACTTAATTACTTCACAAATTCAAGTGTTCACTTTCAAAACCTTAAGCTCGAAACCTCACTCGTCAAGGAAATCCGTAAGACTAAATAATCCATCGGGCAAAAATTCAGAACAGTTCACTTGCAAGCAGTTTCCCGTATTTACTTGGGTATTACCCCTCGTCCCCGCCGTGATAGCAGGTTATGAGCGGTTTTTTGTGGCCACCCACGGAAGGAGAGTATTCCCCAGAAGAGGGGCGGTGACTGGGCAGGGGGCGCCTTAAACCGCCCCCTGGCCATTGAGGTGCTATTTGCATAGGTGTTTTCTCAGCTTGGCATTGGAGTTTTCTAATCTTGGCGTTTACGTTTGCTCAGAATTCAAAATTGATGCGATGCGATGCATTGTGGAACTTTAAAATTTAACTTTCGAGAGTCTATGGCAGATGATAGAGTTAAATCAGTTGTCCTGTCCTGAGAATACTGTTGAAGCAAGCCGTTGTTAAATGGTGGTGTTAAGTTGGAAGTGTGGTCCTGTAATTATGTCTATATTGTTGAAAAGGAAGTGCATTACTTTCATTATTTTGACTTGGGCTTTGTTGTTGGTGGCAGTATTATGTTTCCACGCTATGCTTAAGTTGATGTTTGGTTCTATTAAATGGTTGGCTGTCGTTAGAGGGCAGTTGAATAAGTAGTGGTCCGGAGTTCCCGGCTCCCCGCAAATGCAGTTATTGTTGGTGATGAGGCAGAATCTGTGTAGATAGGACGGGAACGGGCCATGTCCCGTCAAGTAGGATGTTAGGTAGGGTCCCAGTGGGTTTCTGTTGTGATTGACTTTGTTGAAGAAGTCGTAGGTTCTGCGGCCAGTGTCTCCCCTGTCCCATTCATTTTGCCACTCGATCATGATGAGGGTTTTTAGATGGTTTTTGAGGAATCCTTTGTTGAGTTTGAGTTGGATAGACAGTGAGGCATCGCCCGCAGCTCCTTCTTTCGCGAGTTGGTCTGCTCTCTCATTGCCCTTAATTCCTGCGTGAGCTTTGACCCACTGTATTTTTATGTCTTGGGGTTATGTTTTAAAACTTGTCTGATGTCTTTCGTAATTCTATCCTTGTTCTGGACTCTTTTGATTGTGTGGAGAGTTGAGCGGCTGTCAGTATGGATGGTTGTAGGTTCTTTTTGGTTGGAGGCCCAGTTGGTTGCAAACAGAACTGCTATCTTTTCCGCCTGTGACACTGTGTTATTGGGATGGAGACTGGTTTTCCATGTGAGGGTTTCTTGATTATCTGTGTATATGACGAAGGCCGCACCAACTCCTTCTTCTGTCTTAGAGCCGTCTGTGTATATATTGTAAGTTGCTGGCGTTGTGTTTAGTTTGTCGATGTTGGAGAAGTCCATTTCCTCTGAGTCTTCTTCCCAGATGTTTAAAGTTGTTTCGTAGTCTTGGGCCCTTATTGTTTGTCCTAGGAAATTAACGTCAGAACTGTGCCTAATTATTTTGTTGGTGGCTGCTTCTTTAATTGCTATTAGATGAAGAGGGACAAGGCCGCAGAGTACCAGTATGGCGTTTGTTGGGGCAGTGCGGTATCCTCTGCACATGCGTAGGGCAAAGTAACGTTGGATTGTTGCCAGTTTTCTAATAATTCTTGTTGTGATGTTGCTTGCCCAGATGCTGGCCACATAGCATACTTGGCGCTCTGCTACTGTCTTATACCAAATTTTAACCATTTTTGGGTTTGTGCCCCAATTTCTGCCTATTGTGGTTTTAATTCGATTGGAAAGGATTATTGTTCTATTTCCTATGGCCTGTAGATGTGGGAGGAAAGAGAGGTTCTCGTCAATGATGATCCCCAGGAGTTTGAGATCTTTGGTGACTTTTATGTGCCATTGACCTGCTTTGATTGTCGGTTTACGAATCATGTGCCCTTTCTTTGCTATTATAATTGCTTTTGATTTTTGGGTTGAAATTGTTAGTTTTTCCCTTTGGCACCATTTCTGTACCTCCAGGAGTGTTGTCTTAGCAGTGTTCTCTATTTCCCGTCTTGTAGTTCCTTTTATTGTAATTGTTACGTCGTCTGCGACCGCTTGAATGTTGCAATTCGGGCCCCAATCTTGGTCCAGAAGTGATTGGATGACTGTGAGCCAGAGAAAGGGACCTATACAGGAGCCTTGCGGGCAGCCTTTTTCAAGTGTTGTGTTTGCGGGATCCTGTCCTTGTCTAAGTTGCACTGTTCTATTTGTTAGGTAGTTTTCTATTATGTTAATGATGTCGGCCGGGTAGTGTCTGTAGTTTAGTTTATTTAAAAGTGAAGCCCACAAGAGAGAGTCAAAAGCTCCCTTGATATCTAAGGAGATCAAACATGTATGATATTGGTTGCTCTTGTTTTGCTCAATGTTTTGGAGTAGATTGTGTAGCGCGTCTTCGGTAGATTTTCCTGAGATGAAACCGTATTGATTTGTGCCTATTGTTTTGTTATCGTGGTTGAATTGGTTAATTCGAAGGAGGAGCAGCTTATCCAAGGCTTTTCCCAGGACCGGTAGTAGCGTTATTAGCCTGTAAGAATCTGGAACTTTAGGGTCTTTATCTTGTTTTTGGAACAATATGACCTCCTTTTTTTAAGCAGTCTGGGAAACATTTCAGATTGAGGCAAACATTAAATAAGTCTAGCAGTGTATTAGGTATTGCTTGATGTGTTCTTGATAGGATTGCACCGTCAATATTGTCTGGTCCTGCGGCTTTGTTCAGGGGTGAGTTTTTAATAACAAATGTTAATTCGTGTGGCTTGAATGGTTTAACACATTATTTGAGTTGTTTAAGATGAACGGCGTTCTTCTTATTTTTGTGTGGTCTTCATCATCATTAAGTTCATTATCTTTTTGGAAAATTTTTTTAAGAAGGTTTTGTAAGTTGCTTGTTGTGCTGAAATTGCTGCTACCTATGATGGAGTGGATAGGTGTTTGGGAGGTAATTTTCCCGCAGACTATTTTAAAATTAGTGCCGAATTGGGAGTTATTGTTGGAGCAGAAATTTTTCCATGCTTCCAGTTTACTTTTGTTAACCATATTTTTCATTTCTGCTTTAGCCTTCGTTACTTTGATTTTGAAAAGATCTCTTGAATCTTGATTTTTTTCATGGGTAAACCCCCTTTTCATGGCTCTGACTAATTTTTGTTGAGTTTGAAGTTGAGGCGTCCACCAGTGAATATGATATTTTTTCGAAGAGGTTTTAAGTTTGTAGCATGTCGTCATTGATGATTGAATTTTTTCTATTAATTGTGTAGTCATGGTGTTGAGGTCTTCATCAAAAAAAGCAATGGCAGAATTGTTGCGACTTCCTGAATGCCCTTATCTTCAAACGACATTTCCGCCAGTTGGAAAGAAAATCAGAACATATCACACATATCAGAAAGAAATAAAACCTGTGACATCTATGCATACACAGCCAAAACCCTTCCTGCACAGGGAGTTGAGTTCGTGTACGCATGTGTTTGTAAGAGTCGACCGTGTCAAAAAGGCCCTCGAACCACCTTACCAAGGACCCTACTTGGTTAAGTATAAAAAGGATAAATATTTTACTATTGTAATTAAAAGTAGAGAAGTAAATATCTCTGTTGAGTGTTGATAGGCTTAAATCTGCTTATATACTAAATATGGACAATACCACAGTTCCCTGTAAACCTCCGGTAATTCCCTCTAAAGTCTCGAGAAGCGGTAGACAGGTAAAAAAACCAGTTAGATTTCAAGATTGATTTTAATACTTGTAAATATGGTAATTTTTCATATACGTATAGTTCTAATCTTGTATTTTATTTTAAGTGTTTTTCAATATGTACCTTATATTATGTGTATGAGGAATGTGAATAGCTTCTGTTTATATTTATATATAAGTATGTATCGTAACTTGAGTTACTGGAGGGGGAGTAATGTAGCGTCACTAGTAGGCATAGTAATAATATTTTAATTGCAAATAGGGTTGCTGTAAGTAAACCACTCAACTTGTTGTTCGAGTTAAAAAATATATATAAGGAAAAGAAAATGTTTGTTATTTTTTCTTATGATGTGATGTATATACAAATGCATGTGATGTACGAATAAAATAGGTTTGTTCGCGAAGTTGCTTGACTCAATGAACTTTTAAGTTTGCATTAGTGCAAACATAACATGTGTTCCACACACCATATATGCTCAAGTAGGGATTCAAAAATTAGCTTATTTAGAAGGAGAAAAACTTTAGTATAAATAGAAAACAAGGGGCATTTGATTCCTCTAAGTAATGATGACGGCATATATGACCTAGATTGCCACAGAAGTTTGCAACAAAAAAGGATGCAAACTGATTGATAGTAACATCAAGAAACAATAATGGTGTTTTGGGATTCAACTTCAAATTGAAAAAAAAATCTACTTTTGTTTTGAAATTTTTAAATAAAACTGAATTTCAATTTCACTAAAAAAGGAATTGGAAAGTCATCTTTAGGATACAAATGGTTTTTTGAGAAATTCCTCATTTATTAAAAAGAAATGAAAACACCGTTAAAATCCCAGATTTTGCAAAACTATTTTGTTGTTAAATACTCTTAAGGAAAAAATAACTAATTAAAAAAAAAATGTAAACAAAAAAAAAACATAGAAAAAATTTAGCAAGTAGAGAAGAATTATTCGCTTCCTCGCAGTTTGAAACTTTAATTTTCAATCTTTATATGTGTGACCTGTGACGTTTTTCCCGAAAAAAAAAACAGCGCCGAAATAAAAAAATTAACTATCACAAGATATTCTCATTAGTAAGTCTTTCATCGCGGCATCGAAAAGCTAAGTACCATAGTGGAAAATCCTACATGCGCTTAAATAAACATCGGAATTGTTGTGTCGATCTAAACCAAAACTAAGACCTAAATTTTCCCCCAATGATGCTAAAAAACACGAAATTTCTGATGGAAATACTGATTAGGCAACTCGAGTATCAAAAATGCGCTAAGATAGCATCGAAATCGTTGGCGCTGAGCGACAACATCGTGACACCGGAAAACAGCGAGATCGGGGAAAATCGCGATGTCACGATGACCGCGAGATCTGCGGCAGCTAAAGCTACGGTTTCATAAGAAAGCGGGGCCGACCAACCGGTATAGTGGTTAAGGTGTTAGCCTCTAGATCGGAAGGTTCCTGGTTCGAATCCGGGTATGGATGTTCGTAAGTGTATGGTGTAGAGGCGGCTGGTGCACCTTAAATCTGTCGTGGCCGAAAGTCCTCACGTTGGGTTGGCGTGGAAGTTTGGAGAGTGGGGTGCTTGCTCAGGTGTTGCTTCGTCATCTGACCGTGGTTCAAAATTACGAGGTGTTGTCCTCGGATCTTTCCCTTAAGGGACTGATCCCGGACCGTCGTCAATAGCCCGTTGTGTTGCTCTAGTATGACGTTAATTAAAATTACCATCATAAGAAAGCGGAGCCGTTATCTAGCTGTGGATGACGTCACTAAAACGTTGTTTATACAAACAGATGGCGTCGGTTTCCTAGGGAGCGTTGTTTGTGGGCGTAACGAAAATTAGAGGAGCCGCCATTTGCATGACGATCGTCAAAGTGGTCTCAAACAGTTGGGGAACGTTTTTCTCCTGTAGCGGCAGCATTTCATTTCCCGCGCAAAGCAATTCGAGCGGAGGGAAGCAAAATAAACAAAAATTTTTGATTAGCATTGTTTAGATTTTTTTTTAAATCAGGATCGTTAAAGATAGATTGAAAATTTCAACAATTTGGAATCTGCGGAAAATTTTACGATATATCAGTACCTTATTTATTTTCTTTAAATAAATGATTATTTTACAAATGTTAAATAATTTAAACAGAAATCTGGTTTCGGTATCGACTTGAGTAGAATTTTACGCTGATTTGAAATCCGTTGAAATTTTCACTCTATCTTCAACGATCCCGAAGCTAAAAAGCCATGTTTTGTTTACCACGCCAGCCGTCTGTATTGCCCAATTCTCTGCCGTATTTTGTCCGTCTAAGTTGACACCTCTGTTCTGTTAAGGCGGCCGCCTAGTTATGCCTGCGGCATCATGACGTATCACAGCTGCTAGATAACGGCTCCGCTTTCATAGGAAACAGTAGCTTTAAGGATGGCTGTGTAAGATCGGAAAAAATCGCGATTTGACGATACATCGCCATCGTGAAAATCGCGAAACCGATGTGGACCTCACACCGGTTTTTTACGATGTATCGATACATGGACCAGGCCTACCCCTTAGTACATAAAAACGTCACTAGGACATCCGGTTCTTCAAAGCTTGGAATATACTCTTTTACTAGAAACACTAATAACATCATATTCTTAGAAACGGCCAAAATCACGTTAGAAAAACGCAAAAAAAAAAAATATATATATATATAAAAAAAAACAACAACACAAAAATCGGAAATTTCTTATGCTCGAGCCTGCATCGACGCGATTTCAGGAGTGAACTATATATGACGCGAAGTTGCGGATTTTCGATGCTTTAGCGGAGAAATTCCGGAGCACTTGGCAACTCTGTATATATAAAAGTCTCTAGAACATTCGGTTTTCAAAGCTTGAAATATACTCTCATTGGCTGGAAACACTGTTGATGTCATATTCTTAAAACCGACCAAAATCACATTAAAAAAACAGCGGAAAATTACTGAAAACAGGAAAAAACACAAAAGGCGGAAATCCGCGGAAGATTCTCATGCCTGTCAGAGCCTCAACTTCAGCACTGGGAAAGTTCTATAACAATCAAGAATTTTTCACCGAGTTTCGTAATTTTCAAGGTTTTTTCTAAGGCCCAGAGCATGTGAAAAAAAAAAATCATGGATTTTTTAATAACCGTGGGAACTCAACGCCGCAGGGCATCACTAAAGCAAATGTAAATACCGAAATTGCTGGCAATTTTTAAAAAATCTGCACTTACTTTTGTCTTTCTATTTGAACAATAAATATCTAAACAAAAAAAAAAATCGAAATTTTCAAATTTAAATTTCTTTTAGAAAAAAAAAATTAAATTTTTCGAATTGCACCAAAAATTGTTGGTCCAAGTAGAATTTAAACACCTGAAAAGTGACGTGTTACAAGCACCGTCATAACCAATCCAGCTGTAAGATATATGTAAGATCTGAATTACTTTTAAAATTATGTAGATTTGTGTTTTTGCATTTCTTAAAACGAATAGGAAAATTCAACAGCGCGCGAGGCTTTTAAAGAATAGTTATCTTGCATCATTTCACCATATTTATTCCAAGAATAACCCAGTGTCATTAATTTTTCAACTATAGACGGAAAGTATTTTACATATGAATGAGAAGATATAACCTGCAGAATGATTCCTCATTTTATCAGAAGCAACTACTCTACAATGTTTGTTTTCATCGGTAATGTTTACTCGAATGTACCCGATTTAATAATTTCATTTTCAGGTCATCTGCCAATTGTTCCCGATCTAATAGTTCTTAAAGTTCATCCGCTAATCTTGATTCTGTCGATGATGCCCTGAAAACAATTTCGGAGGAGAGACATTCTCTTAGGAGTGATTATGAAAATCAAAATGAACTAGCACAGCATTCCATTGAAACTGCGTGGCAAGCATCGCGTTGCCCGTGACAGTTCTTTTCGTGGGCAACCACTTCTTCGCAAACCAACAAACCTTTCGCAGAGTTAATCTCATACGACAGCGAAACTGTCTTTATTATATCGTAACGATTTGACTTTCCGGTCCATGACGTCACATCGAGGAAACTTTTTTTTTAATACAGAAGGATAGAAACAAGGCAATGAGTGTAAAAGACATGTAAAATTAAACCTCAACAGCAACCTAGGATGGAAACTGACAAATATTTCAGATTATGTGACTTTGTCTTACCCTTCATAAAGCTAACCTGAATAGAAGCATCGGTTTGATTTGTTTTCTTTACACAAAGGGGAAAAACTTTGATTAGAGGAAACTGAACAAATTTCTTAAGTAAAAATACTAAATATTCTACTATGGTTTGTGTGGACGACCGAGGTGATAAAATCAGACCAGTAGTTTTTCACAAACTTAACAAATATATTTATTTAAAAACATAACTGCAACAATACAAAACTTAATATTTAATCTACATTTTATAAAATGTATCGTCTTTCTGGTGCTCTATATGAAAGTTCAAGCATGAATTTGATAGCATTTGTAAGAAACCTTCGTTTCAATCTCATTCAATGCATAATCACCTAAAAAAAATAAAAATATATTAATTATTAAAATTTTAATAGTATTTTCATGTTAGCAGAAAAATAGAATTTTCATAAATACATAAATTCCAAAAACTTGTATCAGGGTTCTAATAACCGTAAAAAATTCCCCCACTCAACATTCAGAAATAAAATTTCCAAATTTTGCAGACAAGGATAGAAGTGACCTTATGATAAAATGTAGGATTTTTTTTTTACAAAAATATAGGAGAATAATAGGTAACTATTATGACTGACATAAGGCATTTCTCTTGGACCCAGACCCCACTTTCACCTTGAGAATAATACATCTATGATTTCACGTAAAAGATGGCAGGTTTCTCGCCAAAATGAAAATCAACGAAATAATGGAATCAGAACCAAGCAACTTATTTTCTAGTTGAAAGAAAAATCACATTAAAAGCAGATCAACAAAAAATATTTCATTGTACCTATTCCGCCGCATCATGACGTATCACGGCCGCTATATAAGAGCTCCGCTTTCTTATAAAAACCGTAGCTTTACCTATGAAATTTGAAGCAACAACATACGCGCTAAGCAGTTCAAAATCCAAGTTTACCATTGAACAAATAAGATTCTCAGAAAGGATTCTTTTCAAAGGAATTTACAAGACTTATCAGCTTGACAAAATTTAAGAGTGCAATGTTGGCGAGATATGTCTCGTTTGGCGCATTTTACGTTTATCAAAGACAAAAAAAGAACAAAAATGGGAATTTGTTTCTTAAAAAATGAAAATCGGTCATTTTCTCATAAATTTAAGAAACGTCGGAAATATCTACTAAAGTCGGAACAATCTCATCCCTGATATGGAGGGAGAAAATAACGCCGTCCATGAAGAAATATAGGACAATTACTGAAATAATTGACATTTAAAAAAATATAGGACGACTTTGATCAGTACTTAGGTGAATATATTAGCATTATTGCTATTTAAGTATAAAGCTGGGAATTTTTTTTTTTTCTCTGCTTCCAGTTTTCCAAAACCTTTCTGAAGGAAAATCAATATATTTAATGTTCGCAAAAGAAAAATATTCATTGAGCGTCATCTGGAATCTGACAAGATCTGGAATGTTTACAAAAATATTAATTGCATTATATATATAAAGTCACCTGTCTTGAATTTTATTATAGCTCCATGTAATGCTATCACACAAGGTATACTGAATTCCCTCCTTACAACAAATTACTTAAAAATAAAAGATTAGTTATTTTCCAAATCAGAATAAATTACTCATAACATGTCAAAACTTTATTTTTTATAAATACTTAAAAATTGGATTTTCATTACTACTAAACAGATGAGCATTAATTATTTTTTAAATACTTTTTTTAATTGCTAAAGCTCATTTGAACATAAATGTATTCAAAACATGAGTTAATTACAGTGAGATATCAGGCCTCCAAGCTCTGTTACCACCCCTGCAAGAATAGGGAGACCATCCTATATCAGTAGAGATCGTCACAAGAATCTCACCGGGCTGAAATAAAAAACGAAAACTATGTGACTAATATTAATTCATACTATTTACACTGTGTAGAACTTTGCCCACCACAACAAAAAATGGTGGCACTTCCGAGAATTATGAGATGGCACTCTCAAGAATCGGTTCATACCGCGATGGATGGTCCATGGTGGACAGTTAAATTACCAAGGTGATGCTTATCACTTCCAATTAACTGAAGCCCTGTGAGAGCACATTGGTTCTATACTTATCATGGCTTCACCCTTCATTACCACTCAACCCAATTTCAGCAATCTGCCGGCTGGACTCGCAGTAGGCTCTCAAAGGCAACAAGGGACACTACAGTGGCATTCATGCATCGCATGACCATGCGCTTACGGTAGTACATCCTCTATCGTAATATATCTGTCATGTCTCAGTCGACAGTGATGTTGCTTCAGCCACTGCTAAATTCTGGGAGTATTGTAATTAAATTTTAAAATTTGATCAAAATCAAAATTTTTTACAATAATTAACTTAAATATCATAATTTAACCCATGTACTCCTTGAGCTGCTTTTCTGTAGATAAAGTTGAACTGTCTTTCATTCTGCTAAACTAGTATGAATCTATTTAAAGCCAATTTTGTTTATCAACGAGCGATACTTTATAATAGCGTTAATTGCTTGTCAAGCAAATGGTTAAGTAATAAACACATCTCGTGACCAGAGCGAGACTTTCAAATTAGCTTGAAAGCATGAAATTACACACAAATAAAACAATTTACAAAAACTATTAGTTTTAAAGTGATTTAATATTGCTAATCAATACTGGTTTAAAAGGAGTAATCGGAATTCCTTACCTTCAAGTGCGAAACCTCGTCTAAATTAATTGCAACGCGAATATACCCTTCAGCAACACCTAGGCTCGTAGGGACACCTACAATGAAAACAATCATATCTTAAACATGATTACTGAAATGTGTTCAAAATATACAATGCAGTATGACAAATATAATCTTGGAAAAGCTCAATACGATACAAGCCCTTCGTCAAATTGTATCGGCAGCTATATTAGACTTCCATTTATGGGCAAGAAAGTGATCATATCAAATCCGCCACTAACATATTCTAAATATATATATATAGACCTGTGCCATATTCCACAATTATCGCCAGTTAACCATGGAAACTATCACCAATTGGTGGTGGTATCGTATTTTGGGGTATAAATCCAATATTAAAATACGCAAAAAAGCAATGATATTTAGTGTGTAGCAATCCCTTTTGATTGGAAAAAATGTACTAAGCTAATTATAGTATGAATGACTAACAACAATAGTCAAATAACCAATGTCTCTTTTATCCCAATAATTTAGATTCTTTTAAGCTTTCATCAGCTTCAAAGTATAACTAACTTTTAGTTACAAAATTCTATTCACGTGGTTCTTTCAATCAATAGATATAAGACGATCTAACCATTATATATGTTGTGGGATAAAAACATCTACACTTTAAATTACAAAACATTCAAAATTTTCTCTCCGTTCACGGACACTCGCAGCCATGACAAGACTTAATCGATGACGCCAGCTTCGGAATCTATAACGATCTCGTACTGGCTTTGAGGTGTTCCCAGAAAAGAAATCAATTCATGGTAGATTTGGTGATAGCGGTGGTCAAGCAAAAAGTCTACTCCGCGACGGATCCATCAAGGATTAAAAGTATCCTTGCGGAGATGCACACCCATGTGATTACGACTTAATGCTTTGTTCCCTTAATCCCTTTAAGTTGTTACACAATGTATTAACAGTCACTAGATTTCTTTTTGTGGATTTCCATTGCTTAGACTAAACCCTGCGAAAATCACGAGATATCCAAGTAAGGTAGTATAGATTTTTTCCTCAACACTTACTATAATTAGTTAACCCTCGTGGATCAGTCGACAGAATCCAAAGAAAAATTCAATATTGAAAACATGCGTGTGCAAGTTTACCTCAGGCACTATAGAATATAAAATCAAAATAAAATTAGAAAAGAAACATACCCTTCATTACAAAATCGTCGTCTACCTCGGGTGAACTGTCCATGTTCATCTGAGAGGAGAAAATTATACATTTGCTTAGTAATTACCACGCAATACAAATAGTGATTAAATAGTTTTCCAAGCATATGCTGATTAATTAACAAATTAACAGTTTATTCTATATTTATTTGATTACAAAAACATCAGTATTTTAAAACATTCCAATAGATCCAATCTGTATGAAATGTTTTGCGTATAAGAATGGTTAGCTAATTTATTATTAAAAATACCTACAATATACAAGGTGTTTTGAAACTCATGGGCAAAAATGTAATGCGCGATAGAAAACATCTAATAAAGCAATTTTCACCATACAATGCATGAGCGTAATTCAAGCGATGAACTGCTAGACGGCGCTGTAACAGAAAGCATAAAGCTCGAGTTTACTTACACATAGTCATTTCAACCGTGGATTTCAGAAGGCATGGCAAAGCACAGTAATCAGGAAAATGCGGATATGCATTTTATGTATCATCTTGCGAATGGGACTGCTCTGGAAGCCGAAAGACTGTACAGGCAGCATACCCTGAGAAGACACGTGCCAGACCCAAAAATGTTCAAGCGAATGCATCGGTGCCTGTGGGAAACAGGATCTTTTGTCACGGGCATGCATGATACAGGGCGTGGTAGGACTGTGCGGACGCTAAAAGTTGTGGAGGACACTCTGCAAAGAGTGGAAGATCGTCCGGATATTAGCATGCGAAATGTTTCCTGTGCCATTAATGTGCCCCACTCGATTGTTTGGCGAGTACTACGGGACGAAGGATTACACCCCTACCACACACAGAAAGAGCAAGCCTTGACAACTGCAGATTATGTGCCACGTGTCGAGTTTGCATGTTGTTTTTGCAACAGCTAGCAGCACATTCTGATTTTAGTGCACATGTGTTCTTCACAAATGAATGCACCTTTACTCGGGAAGGCATTTCCAATACGCACAACCTTCATGTGAGAATCTAACAATCCGTACGACACACGTCCTCATGCGTATCAGAAGCGTTTCAGCGCACATGTTTGGGCTGGAATTGTGGGCGACCATTTGATCGGTCCATACCTTCTGCCATTCCAACTGGACGGCAGAACATACCTCACATTTTTACAACACGTATTGCCAGACTTACTTCATCCTGTTGCAGGCAGCATACAAGCACGTATGTGGTTTCAGCATGACGGAGCACCACCCCATGTGCAGAGCTCTTTAGACGCTAAATTCCCAGGGCGATGGATTAGTCGGGGTGGTCCCACACCTTGGCTGGCACGCTCACCCGATCTGGACTTTTTCCTGTGGGTCTATTTGAAAAGTCTTGTCTACGAAAGCCCCATCGACTCAGACGAGTATCTAGTTGCCAGAATTTATGTTGCTGCCGTCCCATACATGAGGGGTGTGTTTGAAAAAGTGCGCCACACGCTACGTCGCAGGTGAAAGTTGCTCTTTTGAGCAATTTCTGTAATTTTGCCACACATGCTGTTAATAAAATTATTTAGTACCTCTATCTGTTTGGTGTTTTGTTCTTTCATGTGACAGTAACTGCGGATACCTCCTAGCGGTACACCGCTTGCTCTCCGCCCATGCATGAGTTTCGAAACGCCTTGTATATTGACGACAAAATAAGTTCATACATCTAGTGATATATTTATTTCTATGTTAAGCTGATAACATTTTTGACCCTTAGATTTAAAACAGCGAAATTAACTATAAGGACATGCGAATTCATTTCAAGTGACTCATCCATGATCTATTGAAATATCGTAAAATTATACGTAAATTTAAAAGAGTCTGGCAACAAAACGGTAAACCACGGAAATGTGTTTCTAAAAGAAAAAATTCAAGAACAAAATATTCATGAGGATCAAAAGAATTTTGATTGTTTGAATGAGTGCTTGAAATAGCACGTAATACTTTAAAATTTAAGACAATCTATTAAAGTGAATAAAGCATAATTTTTTTTTAATTTTCCGAAACTTTAAAATTACTCTTGAGAAATTTGAAGTGATTGATCACCAAATTACCCGAAGCCTTTTAATTTAATTATCATTGGTCTCTCTCAGCCAGATATCTAAATTTTAGCAAACATGAGTATTAAAATTTTCGATTTAAAATTCAATTCGTTTATAAATATTCAGATAAAATTCAATATACAACTTACTGGTCTAGGAAAGCCTTTACTTATTTCGGGGAAAATATACTTATCCAATACAGGGTAACGCCTCTTTCTATGTGCAGCCCTAAAATCAATACAACAGTTATTGCATTAAGAGCGTTTGAAAGTTAAATCCATGAACTATAGGGATATATACATTTCAATATTTCGTGAAAATAAAAGGACAAAAATCGCAGTCTAATTTCATTTTACTGACTGTATAAATATGTCAGTAGTTTCGCAACATTTAGTTTCGGTAAATCGAAATATTAATCAAAAGGCCATCTTTCAGAATAATTTGCATTGTGTTAATCGACAATTCTTCCATTTATGCTAATTTTGCGAATGTGCAATATACTCTAAAATATAAATATTGAAAATTACTTGGATATTATTTTCGGAGATCTAGTGGCCAGCAACTCTCTTATTTCATCTAGAGTCATAAAGAACATGAGATCTGCATCCGGAATGCGGCCCTCGGACACCATAAGCTGCGATAATCGAACATATCCTTTGCGCCATGCGTCGATTCCTCTCACCATCACAGACTGTCCAAGGAGAGAAAGAGATATAATGCTTCATTGCTCTATGAAAATCAACAATTTATTTCAAACGTACTTACAATGACAACAATAAACAGTGTTTTAAATGCTACACCAGGCAGCCTTTTAACCCTAAGTCAGCCTGGAATCCAATCTAGAAACTGAAATAAATCTGGGACTAATATCAGTTTTACTTACTGATTCCAGTAAGATCAGGGCAGTTATAGATGGGTTTCTGTCACGACTGAAAAGTCGCACAGAGGGCAAGTTGGGGAGTCCGACAATCCATTTAAATATTGACGATTTTAAAAATAGTAGTATCCAGTTAGAAGATGAAAACTATCGATCCTATAGCTTTAAGTAGATTCTGTGACGACTGAGACAGTAGCAGAGAGTACCATTCATATGCCTTTCAAGTAGCGTTACGTTTCGTAACTATAATATTTTTTTAATTTATCTTAATTGGTAAATGGGAGGACAAGGTTAGACTGGTTGGTTCTGGGTTTTATGGCGCAAAGGTAAATTTTGGTAAATTACAGATAGAAATTCACAATTATCGGTTTTAAGTTCTCATCTTCTATAAGAACCACATTTTGTTGCATTCCTAGCGTCGCCAACTCCACCAAGTGGATCCCCAGTAAACTTTCTATCAGGGCTAAAATTTTTTACATGCACTTGACAAGTGAAGGCAATAGTCAAATAAATGTAAAATCAAAAATCACAAAGGGATGGTTTTTTTTATCATGATCGCATGTAGAGAAAATCTCAGATCCAAGGTTGTCTTCAATGTAAAAAATGATTTGGCAGGCACCCAAATTGTGATAATATTCAGTCTGCAGACATTAGTTCATTTAAGATTTCCGAAGTAGTATATTGATTGCCGTTGCGAAATAAGTCAATAACACGCAATTAGTTGTAAACTTTTAAAAATTACAAAGCTCCGTTGCTGAAGTCATTTTCTTCCCAAAATCTCGCTTGATATAGGAAAGCAATCAGTTTTTACTGTCCATAGAAGTTATCAAAAGGATAATTTGAGCCAGGTGGTCTTAAACGTATTAACAGACATTTTAAATTGAAAAGAATCCCAACTCGTGCACAAAATATAGTCATCCAAATTGATACTGAAAGATATCTTAAATTTAAATCTGAACCAATAAAATACCATATTTAAGAAATAGAAGACTGGCAGTTGGGCAGTGGTAATTCTCACCAATCACCACTAAACCGATAAAACCAGTAATAAACCCCCAAACAGTGTTTTATTTTCATTTATTCTTAATTTATGTTCCAGATATAGTAATATACATAGTCTTCTACTACACCAAGAAAGAACTTTGAAAACTATATTTACCTTAGACGCTTCTCTATTTTGAACAGCTGTACGAAGTAGACGAACATATACTTCCAAAAGTTCTCTGAAAGTTTAAAAATATTGTTATATTCATAAAATGGTTTAAAATAGTCTGTGGAAATACAAAAAACCCATTACAAGAGAAGGACATTACCTATCTAATTTATTTAAAGGAATAGATGATTGTGATAACAGTTCAGAGATACTTATAGATTTCTTTTTTTCTTTATCATTGTTGTCACTTCCTATAAGAGTCTAGAAACAAAATAAAAAAAGATTGTATGCCTCACACGAACTATAACATTAAATATAAAATTTATTAAAGATATTTTTAGTTAATAAATATTAAATTTAGATCTAAAACACTTTTTTACTTCGTATATTAGACGCTCACATCCACAACTCATTAAAGCAAAATATTACCATTTATTATAATTCTTATTCAAGCGTTGCTTATATAAAATTATCCCAAAATTTACGATTTGAAAGCTTAATTATTAATTTCTATTTTCCTATCTAGCAGCTGAATTGAATATTAGTTTCCGAAGCCACTTTTTTAATATCATTATATTTTCATTCGTTATATTAAAAAGTTCATTTCAATATTAGTTTTTATTAACGTATTTCAAGGTTTTATTTTTAAAGAGGTTATTTTAATCAATTTTATATAAATGCTCACTTTTTTAAGTAGTGATTACGAGTTCAGAAATACCTTAAAGGACTTTTCTTTCCTATATGAATTGCTTTTACTAAAGATCAGGGCTGTAGTGGAGGGTATACCGTGGTATAAGCCGTATACCCTCTGGTTTTTCCTGCAAATTCCGTATACCTTCTCTTAAAAACTTCATACATGCGTTACTTGTCCTAGAAAACATCGTGCTAAACATCTTGTGAAACGTAGATACCTGTAGAAGCAAAAGAAAAGTTTCTATTTCAAGATACCACTTCAGTACCTAATTCCAAAATCATACCTATTAATCAAAAGCAATTCATTCAAAGTATTGTCGATAGAAAGAGAAAAATTCCAGACTTTGTTCTGATGTTAATGAAGAAAATGTTCAACCTTTGAAGGATATATCCATGCCTGATGCAGAAATATATAAATACAGGGGATATTCGCCATGGAAAAAAGGAAGTAAAAAGGATCTGTCGACGTTTTGGTAAAGATGAAATTTGCACTATTCAGGGTTGAGGGACCCATGAAAACGCCCAATTTGCTCCAGAAAAATTGAAGCCTCTTTTAAAAGCAATTGAAATATTACTATGTTCCACAGCCGAGTGCGGGTTTAGATTTTTTTAAAGTAGACAATTGATCAAGAGTATGCGCTACAAAAAGAGACACGGACGGATTTCTTAAGTCACGTATTGAGTACATTTTCGCCTTCCTATGGAAAAAAATTCTGCGGGCACCCATGGTACAATCTGTATTTGTTACGACAACAGCACTGCTAAAGATCGCTACTTTTAACTCTGAAAACGTTAGTTATTGTATTTCATCTTTCCAATTTTCTCAGACAGCGATGGACGGTACTTCTTGGCCTGTGGGTCTTAAAATAGTTTTCCTGACAAGAAATAATCAACAAAATGCTTTAGAAAATTACAATGCCTATTAAATCAACCTACATTAGCAAATATTTCGTTTTCAATTGTATAGTTCTTAAATAATGTGGTGACATAGAAACATCCGTCAAGAAAACGGAACATTCAGTAGTAGCATGAGAAACCAAGAATTGGCCTCGCTATTCGTGTTAAGCATTATAAATTTTTTTTCCAACTTTTCAAACACTGAGGCAGGTAGATTGTTATGTTTCCAGGGACGGTCATCCTAGTCAGTCCGTCACTGCAATCATATTAATTGAAGTCCATGAAACAAGTTATTTTTTATGAAAGAAAATGTTCTGCTCACCTGTAAGAGTTTAATTAGGCTCTTCGGATTTGATTCCCACGTTTCAGAACGGATGTCGATCTACAAGAAAATAAAAATTATGAAATCATGCAAGAGATACATCATTGAATTCACCTTTAATCACATACAGTATTTCTAAACTAGGTTTTGGGAGACAAGGTATAGCTGACTGAATTCATCTTTCACCAATGAATATTGATCCAAATCATTGGTTTCCAATTGAGTTCAACGATTTGATTTAAATAAAAATTTTGTGGATACCTTGAGATTATAAACTAAATAGAGCATACAAGACATGGAAAAGACCAGCAATTATTATTCTTCAAATTAATATAAAATATTTGTATGTGTTCAATAGATTATCAAATGTTATAACTGCATATTAAGGATAAGTAATGCCAATTAAAGTTCTGAAACAGAAAAACAAATTAAATATAATCAGTTAAGGTAATACAAAGTGTTAGTTATAAATAAAAGTGTATTAAAATCAAGACTTAAAAAACTTGGAAAAATTATACTTAATTTTAATGTGCAGAATGCTTTTCAGCAGTTAGCCCATTTATTTTTCTAAGAAATTCTCTATTCTACAAGTGAAATATTGTACATTTTCCCCGGACCTCCTGAAACCTGATCGTGAACCATGGGGTTCCATGGCCCACTCATTGGGAACCACTGATCTAAATCACTTCCTCGAGTTTCATTATCTTTAACACATTTCCAAAACAGTTTTTCTGCATCCGCATTGGGAAAACTATCTACTAATAAGTTACAAGTCAGCTGTACGTATAATTTTTGAGTTTCACTAAAGCATTTAAATAGCTGCGTGTAATTTTAAAACTTCAAAACGCTTAAGAAAAAAAAAAATTTAAATTATAAAGTAAACATTGGTATTTCTTTGTTTGGTATTGTCTATTGGTATTAGTACAACAGAGACGGTTTGATATGCAGTATTTAAATGTTGCATTCACCTCTGATTCAACCTGGTTGCACGTAATTCGCTACAAATAAAAAATTATTCAATTTGTAGCGAGTGATTCTATGATGGAATGGACGAGTATTTGCTTAACAAATTTTAGATGTCACATATTTAGTATCTTGTATTGCACTTTATTGCTCCTCAGGGTCACCCATTCATTTTGGGTCCATTGCCTCCTAGGATTCCATCAGTGACCACAGGTGGGCGATCTCTCAACTTTGAGAACTATAATCCGAATTTTTTTTATAATCGCTTTAATTTAAAATCCATCCCCTTCCTAAATGCTTAAGTTCATATGCTGCGAATTCATACGAAAACTAAATTCTCTTCATATTTTACGCTAAGATTTATAAAGATGTTCAAATAAAACAATGCTTACTTCTTTCAAACACCTGTGACCATGCTTTACGATAAATTCCCTATATTTGTGGCCAGAAACCGTATTGGACGTTTCTAAAAAGTTCACTGCTTCCTGTAAATAAAAATATTTTTATATTGATATTAGGGAGGTAGTATTGCAAAGCATAGTTTGATGAATAATTTTCGCATGGTAGTACTGTAATAAACTCTTAATCAAAGTGCAATAGTGCAACAATAGTGTTATAAAAAATTTACATCCTGTTCACACTTAAGTTCATCAATAAACACGAACAAAGAACGTATTTTACTCACATTTATGTCCATTTTCTTAAACCTTTTTGGTTTTATATCTTTTGAAATGTAAAAAGCCAGTTTCTATATTAAAAAAAAAAAGAAGTTACAATTTTAATGTTTTACAATCTTATTAATTTTTACACAAAATACTTTGTTTGGTAAACATTTTCAAGGTTATTTCAAAAGCACATTGAGTAAAAATGGCTTGCTCTTTATGAATTTTATTAAAATTATCTTCGTTATATTATTTAAATATAATTTATCATTATGCATCATTGATTAAATTTCATGGACAACTAATGATTTCCATACCTCCATAGCAGATGGTACATCGGCACTTTCCACAGGGCTATTCGTGGCAGCCAGCCGGGAGAATTCGCGATACACATTTGGATCTACAACTGTTTAGAAAAGAAAGCGTGTAAGATATTCCATTTGACAAAAAGAAAAGGTATTGCTTACTTCCCAATAACTCTCAATGAGCATTAGTCTTAATCAAAATTTACATTTAGAATCGGTAAAAATAAATTTTTTTTGTTCAAATATAAAAATTGAAGTTTATTACAAAAATGCAAGCACAAAATCTTAATCCTTCAAAATAGGGCTTGGGACGAAAAGTAACAGCTTAACACTTTTGGACACAAACTGTTAAATAATGAAAGAAAGGAACACATTCAACAAGGACATTTATTCCTTTGATCCTTAGACTTGCCTTTTATAGATCTATTTCAGATCCCCTTTTTTGACTTAAGGTGAATAGAGTTACTCGAACTTCACACAATGCTACAATGGTCATTGATGGACATTTACTGCAGACGAATTGGGTATGAAAAGTTCAGCTAGAAGCTCTTCAAGACACAAGGCGAAAAGAACGATAGATTTCGGTTCGGTGAAGGCCGAAGAAAATAAATTAGATTTCGAATACCGAAGCACTCAGTAGTTGGAAGGACGAACCACTCGACTACCCTGCGATTCGATGAGTGCTTTTCTTTTTCTTTTATAAGAACTTATTTCTTATATTTGGTACCTCAGTACAAGAAAATTGAACAATTGTTGAGATGTTTCAAATTCTTCAATAGGAATTCGATAGTTGGCATAATGTGCCCGAGCGTTCTTCAAAACTTTTCCAGATGCTTGGATAGTCTAAAACGAGAGTTTTGTATGATATTAACTTATCTTAGCAGGAAGTATCCCTTAAATCAGATCTAAAGCAAGTGATTTGGAAGAAACGTTAAATATTTATGTTATGAAAAAACATTTATTTAAAGCCGTTAAAATGGACTAATTCTTACTTTAATTAATGCTCTGGGTGTTTTTTGTAAAGAACCTTTTGTATTCTTCTGGCTGTGCCTTTCCATGGCGGTATTGTACAAGTCCTTGTCGTCAATGATTCTTCCAAAGAGGGCTATGGTGTTGAGTCGAGTGTTTTCATAATCAACGTTGATTTGATCTAAAAGCTAAATAAAAACAAACGCGATGTATAAAAAAATTAATAAAAAGTACGATTAACATTTTATTTATTATTTCAAGCACTAATTCTACTGTTACTTACATCCAAACAGAAAATGGGTCATTCAACTCGTTTGGGTAAAAAATGGCATTTTCGAAAGGTTGATACATTTATTGTTAATTTTTTAAGTGTTATGTTTAAGTTAAAAAAAAAGGGTAGACACTAGAATCTAGGTGAGACAGAAATATGAAATTTTAAAATTACTGGGATACAGTACTTATTCATTTGAAGATTTAGATTCGCACTGGCCTCCTCTCTTATAGAAGTCTGATGCATCTTGAATGATAGATCCTTTTGGATATTGGGTATACTTCACGATTTTAAATTAAACTTTATATGGAAACAGTCTACGCATGAAAAATTCAATACAACTAGTCGAATTAGTATAATAAAATTTTGTTTTTGGGGTGAAATTTGTGATGTTTCTAAAAGGTATTTTTTTTACTTGTTTTATAATCAGTGTTCGGAATTTTTTGTTGTTGTTGCAAAACAAACTTTTCTATGAACTGCACTTGAAATTACCTTAAATAAAAAAAAAGGATACTCGATTTATGAGTTACAATTTGGTAAATACGTTTATAAAATCTCAACAGTTATGGGTGCACGCATAAAAAGCAGAGTTACAAAATGGCCTAACTGTTTCGTCTTATGATATGAAACTTGTATCGATCCTGTATGAGAATCGAAACAAAATATCTGGTGTAGAGATGAAAGTATCAATACAATCCTACCCATCTCTAATCAGAGTGCTGGTTTCTTAAGAGCTACGTCTTTGACGGCTCAGCCATAGCTGTGGCTTAATGAAACATAAAAATGAGAAAATAGGCCACCGAACAATAACATACTCGTTACAAAAAGTGTAAAGTGAAAATAAAGAACGTTATTGTTGAACAATAAACATTTTACTGGTAAGATAGCAAATTTTAGTCCTTTGATTATTCATCTAATAGCATAACTTACATCCAAACATAAAATCATTTTATGATTATACATGGTGATCATTCCTCCAGCGTAGTAATTGCCACGAATCCCCAATTGCGAGTCCTTGAAATGCTTTAACTGAAAGAAATTAAAACTTAATTTTAACTTGATCAAAAATAACTGTGTCACTTGGTATAATTTATGCGAACCCATTTTAAACTTTGCAATAATTTAAAATGGGAATTTTCATGAGTCTTTTTAAAGGGTGACGATTTTTTTCTAGAAACTCAAAATGGAAATATTCCATGTAAAATTTGAATAAGTACTTAATAAAATTTCTTGCAATGACTTCAATTCCCTCAAGTGTATACTTTTAAAGATAAGATTAAAGACCATTTTCCTAATATGCGTAAATAATTTTAATTCCAGATAAAAATCGATAGTCGAGGAAATAGCTAAATAAAAAATCAACCTGGTAATTCGTAACTATTAACAAGAAGAACTCGGTTACATTCTTTGAACTCAACTGGATTCCTTGTAACTTTTACTGGCGATGTGCTGAAATTGCATTAGAAAAACAATCGAATCAACTGAGACAATGCCGTAATGCTTATACAGGAAGCGCCATCACTTGAGAAATACTATCACAGCTAACATTAAGCTCGACTGAAAATGCCTCACAATCAAACACTGAAGTCGTTTAAATTTACCCGCAATAAGTTACAACTGGTATGTTCTATTCTTATTTTATATTGTTCTTACATCTATTATTTCCATTGCAAGTTACTTTGTTACACATGCTATTTATTGTTAAATTTCACTATTTAATTAGTAATTGTACAAAAATGGATTTTGTTAGCACACTAAATCATAATCATTGAACCCCATTCTTAAGAATGAAAACAAGATTTTATAAATCAAAGTGGCTGTAAAAAAGAAACGTAAAGATTACGACTTACAACTACTGTATTTTTAAGAAAACATTTCTAGAATATCAGAATAAAGTGTAAGGCTTTGTTCAGCCTCATCACGTAGCACAAGTATTTTTCATTTCTAGTCTATTACTTTGTGTCGAATTTATCAACAAACTAGCTGAATAACCTGGAGTTGCTCGGGTTGTAATGGTTAAATGTTGATTGAAAAGTTAATTAAAAGAATCACTTTTCTTGCATAGAAAATTGCAATCATTTAAGTGGAACGGAAAATACTTTTAAACTTAGTTTTAACTTTTTCATATTTCTATAATTTACTTTGGATGGAAATATATACATTTAATTCCTGAATAATATATTGTAATATGCAAAAGATTAAGAACATATGCAAACTGAAACGAAATTCTGATGAAAAAATGCAGGATTCTGAAAAACTAAAAATGTGCTAGTGTCAAATTTCGACTTCCTGAGCTCAAATAGAGCAATACGAAAAAGGACATTAGAAAAATATTGATAAACACGATCATCATTTATGAAATTCTGCAATGCTCATATACTTATGACCTTTACTTGTGTTAAGTATCCTATAGAACGTGTTTCTTGTACATTTATTTATTGCAGGTAAACAAACTTTAGATTTTGAAATTGCAGCACAATGAGGGACCATCCCCTATAAAAGCATGTATTCTTTCCCTATACCATCACATCTTGTATTATATATATTGTACTATACATCTTTAGTAATCTCCCCTGAAAACATTGTTGAAAAATAGAAACTTTCATCACTAATAAGTAAAGGCAGATACGCATGATATAAAAGGAGTAAATAAGACTACAGCTTCCGCTTGCCAACCCAAAGAGGATTGCTTGCAATTCTCATTGGTTCGCTGAGCGAACCTATGCTCGATTCGCTCGCATCAATGAAGACATGTGTCCTAGCAGAAAGGATTGTTCACAAAATATGATATTACAAAAAAAAAATATTTTTAAAATCTAAATTTGCTGTATTACAGAAAAGATATATACAATACCTCTGAAATCAGAATTCAAATGAAAACTCGGAGTAAATTTTGGTTCGAAATGCTAGCACTGCTTTGGAAATTGAATAGCCAGCGTGTTGTTTGTGTTTACATTTCCTCAGCATTCGAGCCACCCACACTTTTCCATTGAATTTGTTGTCGAAAGTCATAGTGCAAACGTCTTGTTGAATTATAATTGTTGACCCTGAAAAGCACAGTCTTTTAAATGGCCCTGAAAAGATCCTTCGCCTTCTTTGATTTCTAATTATAAACTGCAACAGCTCGACTAAAATTGACTTTTTTTTCAATATAATATCATCCGATAACGCTATAAATTCAATCGAGTCTCGAGGCTTCGTGGTAAGCAAACAATCGCACAATGTTGCCGAAACGCGATAACATATAACGTCTTTTTTTCGTGCCACATAAGAGAATTATATATATAGATTAAAGGTTGAAAAACAGCCAATATTACCTGAAATACATTATTGGTGATTTTTCTGACAAGTTCATCCGCAAGTGTAGACATGGCTCCGGGCATTGCTTCCCTAAATTTGTGAAAAACTAAAGTTGTGCAAAGTGTCGAATTTCGACTTCGTGGGCTGAAAGAGCAATTCGAAAAATATTTAAGAAAAAAAATATTGATGACGATAATGATTTATAAAATTTAGTAATGCTTAAATATGACTGCGACATTTCAACGTGTCAAGTTTACTCTGTAGAACCCGTTTCCTTGTTAATATTCATTTATTGCAAGAAAACAAACTTAAATTTTTAAAATGGCATGTTTTCCGCCGTATTCGAAAGTATGAGAGAACTAAATTTGGTGTTGATTGGTCAAACGGAGTAGATTTGCAAAGAAAATCTACACACAAACTTTTTTAAATACATAGATTGTAATACATGAAACATTGAAAAACAGAAACTTCCACCACTAATAAGTAAAGGCAAACACGCATGATCAAAGGAATAAATACGATTACAGGATGAAAAAGAGCCAAAATTACCTGAAACACATTATTGGTGATCTTTCTGACAATTTCATCGCCAAGTGTAGACATGGCTCCGGGCATTGCTTCCCTAAATTTGTAAAAAAGAGCATTAGAATCATGAGCTAAGCTGCTGTCTATCTTTTATACTTTGTAAGGGTATGTGATTTTTGTAGTGTGTAAATCTATTTAATCACTTGGACAGAAACATGTCTATTTTCTAGTAAGGCAAATTTTTGTAGACAAGTTTCCGTTTTAGGACTACACGATTTGTTACTAAGATTTCATTCATAACATAAAAAGGCGTTGATAAATTCCAAACTCAACGTCCTCTTCATTTTCAATGCTTTTTAGACTATTAAAAACTCGCAACAGAAATACAGGATGTAATGCTGAAAGCCATCCAACTCCAACTTATTACTCATTGGCTGGTACAAAATGTTCAATTTTTATAAATCTGTGTATCAACGTTCCGTATCTAGCCAAACAACAATCGAAACAGACACAATAATCGATAACCATATTTGGTATGCAAAATTCTTAATACCAGACATGCAAGTGATTAATGTTTGTGCGACAATGAACGTCAAGAATGTTTCCTGGCACCTTTGAAGGGCGCATCATGAGGATTGTTGAAGAGGTATCGGAGGCTGGCTATAAATATTCCGATTTGATGTTGAATTGCCATGAGTTGCGATCAAGAATGCAAGTATGATTACTGTATTCAACGTCTAGCACACTGCTTTCCTCTCCCGTGATTGTCTCTACAGAGTTGGAAACTCTTCCTTCACTAGCTAGATCCCCAGATAAGTCTCACATCGAGCTTGTCTGGTCGTTTCATACCAGGCCATTAAATGCGCCACCCCGGCATATAAGGGATCTGAAGCAGTTGTAGTATAATTTACTACAGGATGGCATAAAGACTGTCGCCGCAGACTGAAGATAGGTATAGCTACTGGATGGAGATTTTCAATTTACTAATTAAGAAAATGTACGAAGTAATGCTGCAAGAATAATGAAGCATCTTGATTTATACTGTGGTCACTTCCTTAAATCTTTTTATATCACATGGTAATTTCCATTAAGAATGAACTCTGACTTAGAGATTCTAAATTCATCTAAAATATTATGTCCTTAAGTTTACTTAATTCTATAAATTTATAGGTAGTCATTAAATTTTTAATTCCAGAAACTTGTAACATCAATTGTTTATTTTAAGGTGAATTTAGCAAATTCAAAGGGTCAGAACCATTACATCTTAATTTTTCGTACTTAAATGTGTGCTTCCATCATATTTTTAACTGAACAGAACTAAAAATATTCTTAAAACTTTTAATTCTACTTCAGAAATATATTCAAGATATCATGATAATGAATAAAAATAATTGTTACCATCTTTCCTTTAAAGCATTATATTACAGTGAAACTTCGATTAACTGTCTGAGTCGGGAACGTGACGGTTAATTGAACAGACGGTTAACAGAAAAACCTTAAGCAACCCACCCCCATCCATTTCTTTTGAACGATTGATAAAAAAAAATGCACGTTTTCAAACTGGAAATACACCGTACATACATTTCATTTGTTTCACAGAAAGAAATAATATACAATTTACATTAAGTACAGTATATTATTGTTACATCAGGGCTCCCAACAGGTTTCAAGGTCCAAAAAGGTGACAAAAAGTGACTAATAGAGTAGAAAAAGGTGACTAATGAAGTAGAAAAAGGTGACAAAAATAGACTAATCGAGCAAAAAAAAAAACAATAATGCTGAACATATTCTAGTATAAAGATAAAATAATAAAAAGATCCTCCCAAGCTAACCCTATCTTTTCTTTGGAAGGATATTTTTATTTTCTTCATTTAAAAATTACATCATTTTAAAATATTAACATAAATTTTTTTAAAATCGGAATTATGATTTTTTAGTTTGTTTATTTTTGACACAGCTTGAAGAATTTCTTCCTTTTCTTTGAAAAATTAAGTCTTTTTTTGTTGTTGAAAAAGACTAAAATTAATTTTGTGTTTTTCTTATCAATGGAAGAATGTGCATTTTTTTAAAGTCTGTCTGTACAGACACTTGTCGCGAGGTGGCGTTGCGAACAGTGACGTATCACCAACGAGGAAATGTGCCCTGCGTGGCAAAGCTTTAAAAGAGTTCAGAGTTGAAAATGAAGTGTGTTAGTCCACGTGTGTTTTTACTGAGCTAGCGAGAACACTGTCTTTGCCGACCAGCATCATCTGAGACTTTAGCCGTTCCTTCAATCATTGCCTGAACAAGTGCCGCTACCTTTAATAATTTTGAAGCACTATCCAACAGCTCATCCTCTTCCTTACACATAATTTTAAATTATTGTTCTTCTATCACCATTCTTTTCTTTGCCAGCTGCTTGAAATTGTTTTCGCTTCTTCCAGTTTATATTTTTCTTCCCAGTCCTTCTCTAAAATTTCTTGTGCCTAACGTTTAATATCTCTCTTTATTAAAAAAAAGTTTCCGCTGCCGCAGGATTGAAAACTATCCTGTTTAACTCGAATCTTAGACGGTTTCCCTAGAAAGTTCGGATAAAAAAAAATTAACATGGTTTGTTCTTCATAGTATTCCCTGGACGATTATTAAGATTTTTTTTCCGATGCGGCTATTAGTTTAGGGTTTATTAAGTGTCAAAATTGAACAAGCGAAATTTCTTCCGCGAGTGAGCAAAACACATAGAAATTTTCATTCTTAAGCCGCGAGTTTTTTTTAAAAAGTACATCTCAACGTATTGCAGCTCGTTGAGTATTTTTTTAAATTCCAGTTTGGTTCTTGATAATATTTTTTTTTGAAATCGGGAAAAATCGAGACACTTTCATTACTTTTTTTTTAACTGTCATATCTATATCTTATTACTATTAGTTTTTAATTTTGAAAATATCGCAGTATACCTCAGAATGTACTCTTTCTTACGGTACAATTATTTTTAAAATTGGTTCATAAATAAATTCGATGCAATCAAATATTGGTGACACAAATTTCGTATTTTTTTATTTCGCGGAGCATTGAATTCGCCGAGGGTTGTATTTTTGACTGCCGGGTTTGCTGGATATCAAATTTATCGAAGCAACAATTGGCATAAAACGATTTCTTTTCATTTGGGGAGGATAATGGCTCGCTTTTTTCACTCTGCTCTCAGACGGTTTACGAACAAAGTACAGATTGTAAAGCTAGGAGATTAACACGGTTTACTTAAAATTGTACAGGAAAAAAGATGTAGGAGGTTTATTACTGATGTGGCTATTAGTTTAGGGTGCAATAAGTGTAAAGTAAAAAAAAAAGTGAAATCACTTGCGAAAGGAGTATTGGTTTGCGAAGCAAACCAAGCGGGACTATGTAGCAATCCCTGAGGGTGGTCAAGCATAACCAAAGAGGGGGCGAAGCCCTCACTGTGACGTCACGGACCAGAAAGTCAACTCGGGATTATACGAATTATTAATTATAAGATTAATAATTAATCAAATTATTAATTATAAGATTATTAATTATTAATTACAGGATGATACAAATTATTTATTTTCCCTGCATCAAAGCGATTTCCGGAGTGAACCAATGATTACGCGGACTTGCGGATTTTCGATTCTTCAGCGTAGAAACTCTGGAAGTTTCGGATCACTTGGCAACTCTGCTAATGTCTCGCAGTCTGAAGAAATGGTTCCAGTAAACATCAATATGCTTCATTCTAAATCCTTCTTCCTCAAATTCTCTTGAGTAATTTTCACTCATCCAGTAGTATGTCTGTTGGGACATCCCATAGCATTGCTCTTGCAAATTCTAATAATTGTCGAACACTCTCGCAACTGCGCATTTCGAAATTGAATTCGTACGAACCCTGTTCTTTTTAGAGGAAATGAATTTTTTTTAACTGTGCACCAAAAATGTTTCTTCTCTAAATAAGACTTAAGAACTTAAAACCCTTGAAAGGGTGACAAAATGTCAAAAAGGTGACAAAAAATAAAAAGGTGACGTGTTAGGAGCCCTGTTACATGAAGTACGCTGTAGGCGTACCAGGCATGAGAATGCAAAATTTCAAAAAAGAGGAAAACCGAAATGTGAAATTAAATACACGCGAGTCAGGTCTGTGCACAGGATTTCGCAATAGTAAAAATTAACATAAGCCCAGAGCTATAATAATTTATTTATGAAATTATAAATAATTAATGGTAGACCATAAATCAGGAAAAGCGGTGAATTACGAGCACATGCTAAATATCGGCCATCCGAAATAACATCAAGGTAGATGGCTCTCTATATGAAAAAAAAATGTTATTGCCGCTTTTTTCGCTCGATTCTTAGACGGTTTCCCGAGAAGGTACAGATAAAAAAAAATTTAAAACTAACATGGTTTGTTCAAAATTGTACAGGAAACAAGATAAAAGATTTTTTCTGATGCGGCTATTAGTTTAGGGTGCATTAAGTATTAAAGTCGAAAAAAGCGAAATTTCTAATGTGAGTGAACAAAAGACATACACATTTTCAGTCTTAAGCTGTGATTTTTTGGAGTTGGTACTTCTCAATGTGAATTTTTACACAATGCCGAGTTGTTTTAGAAATTTCAATTTGTGTGGTTCATGAAAAAAAAAAGTTTTTTTTTTTAATTCGGGAAAATTAGGACATTTTTGTTACTTTCTTTAAAACTGTCATATCTACCATATCTTATTACTATTAGTTTTTAAACTTGGAAACATCGCAGGAAACCTCAGAATGAATTTTTTCTGATGGTACAATTATTTTTGAAATTGTTTCATAAATAAATTCAATGCAATAAAAAGGATAATTTTGCGAAAGTGTAAAAATTGTTCCTCGCGCAGATGTGCGGAGATCCAACATGAATGGAGTCGAGCAGGAGGCGGAGGTTTTGCCATCGCAGGAGATTGACTCTGCGAAAGGAGTATTGGTTTACGATGCAAACTAAATGGGATCTGCAAAAGGAGTGTTGGTTTGCAAGCAGGGGTAGAAACTCTTAGTAGACCTGGGCGATGTTCAAATTTTTACCTTGCGATACATCGGCAATATAACATCACGATATATTGTGATGTTAACCATGCATTTTATACATAGTAAAAGCAAAACCTTGTTCTTAAGTTATTTTTTTCTTTATAAAAAATCGAGGTAGGGAAAAAAATAACAAATAAAGTCTGTGTTGTACATTTAAGAAACACGCAGATTTAAAACAGGATTTTGCTTACATGTGTGTGCTCAAGTCCACACACCATATATGCTCAAGTAGAGATTCAAAATTTAGCTCATTTAGAAGGAGAAAAACTTCAGCATAAATAGAAATAAAGGGGCATTTGATTCCTCTAAATAATGATGACAGCATATATTACCTAGAATGCCACAGAAGTTCACAACAAAAAAGGATGCAAACAGATTCATTGTAACACCAAGAAACAAGAATGAGTTTTTGAAATTCAATTTAAAATGGGCAAAATCATTTCTGTTTTAAAATTTTTAAATTATACTGAATTTCACTTTTGCTAAAAAAATTTGGAAACGAAAGTCATCTACCGGACACAAATGGTTTTTTGAGAAATTCCTCATTAATTGTAACAAAATGAAAACAGGCCGTTAAATTCCCAGATTTTGCAAAATCATTTTGTTTTTAAGTAATCTTAAGGAAAGAAAACATTAAATAATGTAATAATGTAAAGACCAAAATAAATTCAGCAAGTAGAGAAGAATTATTCGATCCCTCGCAGTTTGAAACTTTAATTTTCAATCTTTAAACGTATGACCTGTTACCTTATTCCCGAAAAAAATCAGCGCAGAAATCGCAAAATTATCACAAAAGATTCTCATTAGTAGGCCTTTCATCGCGGCATCGAAAAGCTAAGTATCGTGGTGGAAATCGCACATGCACATAAATAAACATCGGAATCGTTGCGTCGGTGTGAACCGAAACCGAAAGACAAATTTTCCCCCAAGGATGCTTTATAAAAAAAAAAATAAAAAAAAAAATAAACGACATTTCCGCTGGGAACTGATTAGTCAACTTAGATATCGCGCATGCGCTAAGAAAGCATCGAAATCGTTGGTGCTGAGCGACAACATCGACACCCGAAAACCGTGAGATCGGGGGAAATCGCGATGTCACGATGACCGCGAGATTTGCGCTAGCTAAAGCTACGGTTTCCTAAGGAAGCGGAGCCGTTATCAAGCAGTCATTATTTTAGTTATTTAGCAGTTATTTTTCATTTCCTGCGCCAAACAATTCAAGCGGAGGGAAGCAAACAAACAAAAATTTTTACTGGCATTGTTTAGTTCGTTTTTGTGAAATCGGGATCGTTAAAAATAGTTTGAAAATTTCAACGGATTTGAAATCTGCGGAAAATTTTACACCAAAACGATACCTTAAATGTGATTTTCTTTAAAAAAATAAATAATAATTTATTAATAATTAATAATCAAATGGTAAATAATTGAATAATAAATCTGTTTTTGGTATCGATCAGGCGTAGAATTTTACGCTGATTTGAAATGGGTTGAAATTTTGATTCTATCTTCAACGATCCCGAAGTTAGAAACTTTGACTTGAGAATAAAAAAGCCACTTCGTTTTGTTTCTCGAATAAAATAAACCACGACAGCCGTCTGATTGCCCATTCTCCACAGTATTCAGTCCGTCTAAGTTGACACCTCTGGTCTCTGTTAAGACGGCCGTCTAGGTATGCCCGCAGTATCATGACGTATCACGGCTGCTATATAACGGCTCCGCTTTCTTAGGAAGCCGTAGCTTAAGGGATGGCTGTGTAAGATCGGAAAATGTCACGATGCATCACCATCGTGAAAATCGGAAACCGATGTGGCGATGTCGAACTCACACCGGTTTTTCACGATGTATCAAAACATCGCCCAGGCCTACCCCCTAGTATATATAAACGTTACTAGGACATCCGGTTCTGTAAAGCTTGAAATATACTCTCATGGGCTAGATACACTAATGACGTTATATTCCTAAAAACGGCCAAAATCACTTTAGAAAAACGCGGAAAATTACTGAAAAGCGGTGAAAACGCGAAAAAACTCACAAAAAGCGGAAATCCGCGGAAGATTCTCATGCCTGAGGCGTACGTATGTATTCAAATTTTAAAATACTCAAGTCATATTCTGTGCGTACGTACTAACTTAATATTTTGTAAATTAAATTTAATAACGGATTGACGGTTAACAGAATCTGACGATTAAAAGAGTGATGGTTAATCGAAGTTTCAGTGCATTAGGGTGTACAACTAAGAAAAATGAATACTTGCCCAATATTGCAGACAGAAAAGTATTCGTCCTCCGATCGCAATGGGGTATCCATTTCGTGGTCTATTTCATAATCAGATACTTCCGTTTTACTTGACACAGGGCGAGACTGAAAGAATACGTCTTGAGCTTCAATGGTTTCTACTGCATGAGTGTTTTTCAATATAAACATAAATGAACCACAAGAGATAAAAACTTACTGTTAAGAAATATTTATGTATCACCGTAACTTAATATTGATCTCATTTAGACCTCATTTAGGTACTAACAGTATAATCCAACTCCACTAAGTACTTTTAGTAGAATACGTTTCACCATCCTGTAGACGTCTGTTTTAAAGGTGGCTCCGGAGGTATTTGAGCACGAAACCTGGTGACCTGGAGTCACATTGAGCCTGTGACAAATACCAAATAGCGCTCGTTATAGTCGGCACGCACTTCGATGGAAGATCCACAATGAATACCTGAAGCCTTGTGATATGACACTATTGCAGCTCAGCCTTCACTCTCTTGCAGCTCAGCCTTCACTCTATTGCAGCTCAGCCTTCACTTCAAACGGCAACTCGCACACCGTTGTTAAAGGCAGTTCTAATAGAAGTCAAAGGTCACAATCTATTGCACGACCATGCATACGGAAGAAAGCCCCTGATCTTATAATACATCTCGCGTGCCCATGCAATAAGCGATCGGTCAACTAGTGTTAGCATCTAATTCAGCCACGGCTATATTTTGGAGTGGGAATATTGTGACCTTGTATAGCTAGCTACCTGTACAAAAGTTGAACCTGCAAATACGATAGGACTCAAACGTAGCTGCGTAACCTAACTCCTCATGTAGTACTTTTGGGTAAACTAAGTTGTCTGTCTGTCACGACGTCTTCCTAAAACATAACCTAATGCAATTTCATCAAATCACATAACATGTCAAGTTTGACGCAAGTTAAAAGAGAGGTTATCGAAAAACTAGTGTAATTTATCGCTTTTCTGTCCAGAAATATATTATATATAGTATTAGATTTCAATTTCTACATTTGTATGTAAAATTAAATTTTCACAGCTGTCAAATTATTCTGGGTCAGAAGTTTTATATAATTCTTAAATGCCGTGACCAAAGTCCGCTTAAAAATACTCACAATAAGGATTTTTTCCTTCAAATTTTAACCATTTTAATCGATTCCCTAAAAACGTTTCTTACACAAACACATGCTTATATTGATAACTGCGATCCGTGTTTAAACTGTACTCTAAAATAATAAATGCTCTGATAAATAAGACAAGTCTTACTTGGAAAATATATAGACCACTGTTCCAAAAGCCAAATTCAATATCCCTTTTGGATCTATAGCTCTTCTCAATCTAAAGTTATAAAAATAATTGAAATTCAGCATTACTATATGCACATTACTATAACTTAAAAAATGGATAAAAACTTCGAGTTGAGTGTGATTCATATCATACTTCAATAGCTAAGTAACCAAGTTTCAAAATCCTTCTATCTGTCAAACAGCAAGTTTGTCTGTCATTTTCAGAAACATCTTCCTTAGTTGTGCCTTCGTTATCTATATTATAGAAAACATTTGTGTATTTTAAGTTTTCCTTTCCAAGTCTAAAGGCAAATTTAAACAAAGAAATTTCATGTGATGCGAAATTTACCGTTCATAACGATCCGAAGACTTTTTGATCCAATATCTGTTTTTTTGATAGTCAACTCTCCATCGGCACTTTTTTTAAGTTCAATTGAATCTGGTTCTTCATTACCCGATACGACAGACTGAAAATAAAGAATTGCAACTTAACAATTTTAAAGCCAAGGCCCTCTACTAACAATTTATTCCATTTGCATAGTACATTCTGCAAATAATTTTTCCAGCATAAATATTACAAGGTGAATACTTTAGTCAAATTGGTTATAAAAATAGAAACTTCAAAACAACGATTAATACAGATTAAATGCTAAAATATCGTCAATGACCATGGACATAAGCATTGTGTCAAAAAGCAAATAACTAAATAAATTTGCCATCGCTCAACTTTTCTGGAATTTCCTCGGTTTGATTTCAAACATATGAAAGTGGTACAATCTCCCAGATATATTCTCGATTTGACTTGCCCATTTTTCTATGTCGACCACCACATTATTGAACGATGCTAGTGTTTCCTGCTTTATTCTAGAATATATTTAAACTTGTCTTCTTGCGACTTCTGTCTTGGTAATGTACGACATCCTCCACCGAAATGTCTAATTGGCTTGCGTTTGAAATTAAGCAAACAATTAAAACCATAAATTATATTAAGAGAAAGAACTTTAACATTGAAAGAAGAGAACCAAAAACAGATTCTAAGAAAATTCTAAAACAAACACAGAACGTGAGTTTCGTTCCTATGGTAACGTAATCTTAGATTTACGTTCTGTAGGCGAAGGTTACGGTGATTGATATTAACACAATGACCATTGGCGATGTTTACTAAGATTTTAATGTGTAGTACTTTGAAGAGTTTCACTAAGTATAAACATTGTTCTACAAAGACGTTCAAATCCAATAACTGAGAATCGTAAAATTTTCAAACCTCTCCTAATCCATAATTTGCTGTAATATGCATAGAAGTTGGATTTCCCGTCAGTGGATCGCAAGTAAAGAGAACTCCAGCCACATCACATGGTATCATTTCCTGTATCACCACAGCCATGGGGGAATTTATGATTTGTCCGTTTTGCCTGTAAAAGAGCAAGACGCCAGCAATTATTAACGTATTTTGAATCATTCTTAACGCAGTACATGAAGCGATACACATTGTATTGTGTTAATTTGGTTGCATGAAAGTCAAAGCCCTCACTTGTAAGTCTCTCACAAATCGAAAGGAGGAAAAAACTTGTTGAAAGGCTTTTGAAATGTTAATAGTTTAATCCAGTGGATGCTAGGAATGGGCGATGTATCGATACATCGTGGTAAACCGGTATGAGATCGAAATCGTCACACCGGTTTCGCGATTTCGATGATGACGATGTATCATGATACATCGGTTTTTCCCGATGTCGATTTTTTCAAAGCGCATGCGCGGCATCGCGGTTTTTCCCGATGTCAAGGAGCCAATCCCAGAGCACATATATCACGATTTCGATATTTTCAAAGCGCATGTGCGATATTGCACAGCCAATCCTAGAGCACAAGTATCACGGTTTTCCGTAATCGCGATGTCTCCTGTTGCTCAGCGCCAACGATTTCTATGTTTTCTTAGAGGAATCAAATGCCCCGTTATTTCTATTTTTATGCTTCTGTTTTTTTCCTTCTAAATAAGCTATTTTTTAATCTACTTGAGCATATATGGTGTGTGGAACATACTAGGACAATAGGTGTGAGTGTGAGATCGTCATCGCCACATCGGTTTCGCGATTATCACGCTGGCGATGTATCGGGTCGTTATCGCCATACCGGTGTCGCGATTTTCAAGCTGCCGATTCATCGTGATATCGCGATATTCCCCGATGGCACGCAGACATCCTTTAGCATAGATATTACGGTGTCGCGATGTTGTAGTTCAGCGGCAACAATTTCGATGTTTTCTTAGCGCATGCGTGATTTCTCTGGTTTAAACAATGGGTTTTTTTAGCAAAATTTGGGTTTTGGTTAAGACTTGTTAGGAAAACCTTCCTTTTCTCAATATTTTTACTTAGCCAACATATTTGATTCGTACTTTATGCAAATCGTATCACGGTTATGCAAATCTTGTCACGTGATCTTCCATACTAATATATAAAAGCGGTTGCAATCTGTTGCACCAGTATTCCCGCTTTAATTCCCATTCTTGTTTGATCACGTACCCGCTTACTTGATCTCTTCGATCAAGTTATTAGATTTACTTTTAATGTAACTGTGTCGAATGTAATATTTTAACCTTAAACTTAAATTCAATTATTATTTTTTTGAATAAATTCTAGTTTGGATTTTTAAAGACTTCGTCATTTGTATTTATAGTAATTTACGTTCATATCAGCCTATTATGTGAAAGTTTATTTCAATTCACTGCGTGGTTACTCTAATTGATCTTAAAATTCAATCAATGGTTATGGGCCCAGAGTAACTCACGAAATAATCAATCGCCGGCTAATTTAAAAATAACTTGAGACGGCGGGCCTATTGGTCAACAAGTGTAGAGTTAACGAAAAATCCCTTCCCCCTTTTTCAATATGGAGGCATCTGTTGAAAAACTGAATGCCACCAACTACAGCACATGGAAAGAAGACATCAAGGTCTTGCTGATGGAAAAAGGAAGTTGGAGGATTGTAACTGACGAGGAGAAGATCCCTACCAAGGCATCAGCTGGTGACAGCAACGATGATCGTTTATATCAAAAGCTGATGAAGGATTATAATCTCCGGAAAGATCGAGCCTACAGTGCCATTTATTTATCTTCAGAGAAAGAATATCGCTTATTGATAGCTGGAAATGAAGACCCTGTAGCTGCATGGAAGATCCTGGATGAACACTTTAGACCTGATTCAAGAGCTAGAGCGATCGGCCTTACTGACGAATTCTTCTCATGCCATGTATGTCCGGACGAGGACATTGGATTATACGCAGCACGATTAAAGCAGATTTCAGCCCAGCTAGCCGACTGCGGGAAGCCCATCCAGGACTGGTATCAGGCGTTCCAACTCATCAGATACCTACCACCAGTGTATGCGGGTATAGTCCAAGCAATATACAGATGGAAGGATGATGACTTTAAAGCTGACAAGGTCCTGAGTGAACTACTGGCTGAAGAAGCTAGGTTGAAGCAAAGTAACAAAGACCAGGAGATGGTTGCATGCCAGATAAGAAGCTGTTATTCCAACCAACCTAAGGTCAACTTAAGAAAAACCCCAATTGAAAAACAAGACCAAAAAGAACAGACAAGCAGAGGAAGACAAAGAAAGAACCAGAGAAGACCCCACTCAACTTCCCGAAAGCATCTAATGACAAGTTTGGTCATCGAAGCTAATGCAAGTGGAACTTCAAGAATTACACCTGGGACCTGGGTATTTGACACAGCGGCGACTTCACACTTCTGTTGTGAAAGAAATCTGATGCTCAACTACAAGTTTATCAAAGGCACAGAGGTAGCTGTAGCAATCGGAGGTGTGACTTGCCCCGTGGAAGGAACAGGCGAGGTGAAACTGGAATTCTACGTGAATGGTGAGATTGAAATTTTAAAATTAACTAATGTTTTATATTCTCCCAAGCTTAAACAAAACTGGATTTCTGGTAGTGTAATAGATAAAGCTGGTCATAATTTTGTCTGTGATAGAAATGTTTTAACTGTATTTCATAAAGATGGTCGCAAATTGTTTTATGCCAGAAGGCAAGGTGGTTTATACTATGTAAAGCCTAACTATCCTAAAAGTATAGTATCAAATATACCTAAAAAGGATTTAAAACCTAAAGTTAACCTTTCAACCTCTTCATTAAATGATTTAAATATTTGGCATAAAAGATATTGTCACATTAATACTAAGTACATTGTAAATACTAGTAATAGTGAAAGTGTAAAAGGTTTACCCAAATTTAAGAATGATAATATTAAATGTGAGCCATGCAAGATCGCCAAATCACGCCGTAAATCATTTAAACCGATCGGGAAAATAAGGTCAAACAAACCATTAGAATTAATTCACATGGATCTTTGTGGCCCAATGCAAAATACTGCAATTGGCGGATACCGTTATTTTCTTTCGATCACTGATGACTTTTCAAGAAAAGTTACAACTTACCCAGTAAAAGAAAAGAGGAATGTTTTCAAATGTTTTCGTAGTTATCAAAATCGAGTTGAACGTTATCTGAATTCTAAAATTGTATGTGTTCGAACAGATAACGGATTGGAATTTTGTAACTCTGAGTTTGAAGCTTTATTTGAGGAACAAGGTATTAGAGCCGAACGCACTAATACTTATACCCCTGAACAAAATGGTGTTTCAGAGCGTTATAATTACACAGCAATGGATGGTGTTAAAACCATGTTGAATGATAGCGGTCTGGGAAATCACTTTTGGGTGGAGGCATTATTTTGTTTCACTTATGTATGGAACCGAATTTGCCATGGCCAACAAAAACTGACTCCTTTCGAACTTTTTAGTGGTAATAAACCGTCAGTTAAACACTTTAAAATTTTCGGAACGACTGCATTTTTGGGTATTCCCAGACAGCACAGACGTAAGCTTGATATGAGAGCTAAGAAGGGAATTATGATTGGCTATGCCCAAAGAACCAGAGGATATAGAATCTGGCTTCCTACTGAAAGAAAAATAATAGAATCGATTAACGTAAGTTTCGCCGAGGATGTTGGTGATAGTAGTGGAGCAGTACTGGACCCTCCTAAAACTTTTTCTTTAAAATGTGACTATCCAACATCTGACTCCGATACGGATCAGGAACCTAATAAAAGTGATTCTAATTCTAAAGATTCGAGTAGTGAATCGGAATTTAAATTGGAACCTAAACCGGGAACTAGTAAAAGTGAAGTAACACAACCAGTTTCCCCCGTAAAATTTTTACTTATAAGGAAAGTCGTACCTCGAAAGAAGGGTTCGAGAATCGATGTCTACTATTATATTTCTGGGAGTAAAACTAGATTGCGTTCACAAAACGATGTCAGAAAATTCTGTGAAGCAAATAATCTACCGTATAATATGGAAAGATTTGATTTCCATGGTAGAAATGCTCATACTGAAGAGATTAAATTAGAACCTAAAGAGATCAAACTGTCTGAAACTAATATTTCTGAAGCATGACTAGATATTACAATCCCAAATTGTTATAATGATACTTTGAGATCACCTCAAACTAACGAGTGGCGTAAAGCTATGTTAGATGAGATTTCAGTCATGAATAACCGAAAAGTCTGGAACCTGGTACAAAAACCTCCTAACAATAAAGTAATAGGTTGCCGTTTTGTTTTTACAGTCAAAAGTGACGACAAAGGCAATATTGTTAGATATAAAGCTCGATTAGTTGCACAAGGCTTCAGACAAACTAAAGGTGTTCATTATGACGAGGTCTTCAGCCCGGTTGTGAATTTTGAAATTATAAGATTGTGTTTCTCAATTTTTGTATGTAAATTTCAATGGTCACACTGTCAAATTGACGTTAAATGTGCCTATTTATATGCATCACTTGATGAGAACATTCTGATGTCCCAACCTCAAGGTTTTGAAGATCCTAACAAACCTGATTATGTTTGTAAATTAAATAAAAGTATTTATGGACTTCATCAATCAGGAAGAAATTTGTTTCAGGAAATACACAATGTATTAGAAAATCTTAAATTTCATAAAATTGAATGGGCAAACTGTATTTATACTTTTGACGACAGTGTGGTACTTTTAATGTATGTTGATGACATAATTATCTTTGCTATAAATGAATCTTTAATATCTAATATTGTTCAAAAAATAAATCAACAATTTGATATAAAAATTTTAGGAAAGACGCGAAAACTTTTAGGTGTCGAGTTTGAACAAGATGGTAAAACCCTACTGATTCATCAGGGTGAATATATAAATAAAATTTGTTTAACATATAAAAAGTACAACTATCCTCTTGTATCTTTACCAATTGCTGTTGGAACCATTTTATCTAAACAACAGTGCCCGAAATCAAATGAAGAAATTTCATTGATGTCAAAATTACCATACCGTAACTTGTTGGGTTGTTTAGCATTTTTAGCTATGAGGACTCGTCCTGATATAAGCTATGCTATAAACATATTGTCCCAATTCCAATCTAACCCAGGTATTATACACTGGAATACCTTATTAAAATTGTTGGGTTATGTACATCAAACCAGTAACTATAAGTTAAATATTTCTAATATAAATGATATAAATTTAAGATGTTTCAGTGATGCTGATTTTGCAGCAAATCGAGATGATCGTATCTCTATGGGTGGTTTAATTCTATTTATTGATGAATCGCCAATTATGTGGCGTACTTTCAAGCAAAAATGCGCGAGTTTATCAACTTTAGAAGCAGAATACGTTTCTTTAACGGAGGCATCCAAAGAACTCGTATGGATTATTCGTATTCTAAATGAACTGAAAAACTTAAACTTTTTGAAAGTAAACTTTGAAAGCCACCTATTGTGTGATAATCAAGCAGCTATAAATTTTTCAAAATCATCTATAGAGAACCATCGCACTAAACACATTGATATCAAATTTCATTTTATTAGAAACTTGATTCTTGAAAACTTATTTACTTTAAAATATGTAAATACAAAATCTAACTTGGCTGATTTGTTTACCAAACCATTACCGAAAGTAGGATTGAAATCACTAGTTGATAAGATATTTGTATTTTAACATATTTGTAATATTTTTTAAATGTAATTATTTCTTTTTCATGTCTGACTGGCTACTGGCGAGATATCGTCCACTACTTTGGATGGATACAGCTGAGGCGTACGAAAGGCTCCTAATACCTTCTCGGAAGGAATACAATTGTAATCTGCCATGGTACGAGGATGCTGTATGCAGCCAGGGCGGTGGTCGTTATTGAACCCCTCTTTTAAGAGGCCTATTTGGTCTATTTTTATTTTTGTTAGTCCGTAAAAATGTGTCCTCCATTTTTGCATAACAAATTTGCATGCCAGCCCGTCATACTATAATGAAAATTTTTCATGTATTTTTTACAGAGAACTGTTTTTACTCTGTTATTACTTTTTGAATTTTTACAACATAAGATATTGTTGTGTGTTTGTGATTATAAGAATTGACTGAAAGTCATAAATATTAATCTTTGTTAAATTATTTAGTTACAAGATTAGTACGATTGATATTCAGAACTTTGAATTCTGGTATTTTTTAAATGTTATTGGCTAGTAAAAGGCGGGCCATTGTTAGGAAAAACCTTCCTTTTCTCAATATTTTTACTTAGCCAACATATTTGATTCGTACTTTATGCAAATCGTATCACGGTTATGCAAATCTTGTCACGTGATCTTCCATACTAATATATAAAAGCGGTTGCAATCTGTTGCACCAGTATTCCCGCTTTAATTCCCATTCTTGTTTGATCACGTACCCGCTTACTTGATCTCTTCGATCAAGTTATTAGATTTACTTTTAATGTAACTGTGTCGAATGTAATATTTTAACCTTAAACTTAAATTCAATTATTATTTTTTTGAATAAATTCTAGTTTGGATTTTTAAAGACTTCGTCATTTGTATTTATAGTAATTTACGTTCATATCAGCCTATTATGTGAAAGTTTATTTCAATTCACTGCGTGGTTACTCTAATTGATCTTAAAATTCAATCAAGACTAACAAAACGATTCCGATGTTACTTTATGCGCATGTGCGATTTTTTACCAGGCCTGCTAATGAGAATCTTTTGTGATTTCTGCACTGTTGTTTTTCGAGAATATTCTGGCAAGTGGCACACATATAAAGATTGAAAATTAAAGTTTCAAACTGCGGGGAAGCTAATTCTACTCTACCAGGATTCATACAGAATTTTGAATATAAAAATTAGGAATATTTAAGAAATTCTTTCGAAATTTTTAAGGAGTCATAGAAAGTTTATACACACATTTTTAAGCGTAAAACCGGTTTGAGGTTGACATCGTCATACCGGTTTCGCGATTTTCCCGATGACGATGTATCGTGATATATCGGCTTTTCCCGATGTCACACAGCCAATCCCAGAGCACTATCACGATTTCGATATTTTCAAAGCGCATGCGCGAAATCGCGGTTTTTTCCGATCTCACGCTGCTAATCCCAGGGCATCATCACGGTTTCAAACGATGCCACGCAGCCAATCCCAGAGCACCATCCGGTGTCACGATATTCGATGTTTTCAAAGCGCATGCGCGATTCATCACGATTCATCGTGAAAAACCGATGTTGACATCTCCACATCGGTTTCGCGATTTTCACGTTGAGTTGCCAAACCAGTATTTCATGGTTTTCCGGTATCACGATATTCGATGCATCGATGTTTTCATAGCGCATGCGCGATTCATCACGATTCATCGTGAAAAACCGATGTGGACATCGGTTTCGCGTTGAGCGCGATTTTCACGTTGAGTTGCCTAATCAGTATCTTATGATTTTCCGGTATGAAATTTCGCGTTGATGATGGCGTGTTATTTTAGCATCTTTGGGGGAAATTTGGGTTTAGATCGACTCAACGATTCCGATGTTTATTTATGTGCATGTGTGATTTTCCACCACGGTACTTAGATTTTCGATGCCGCGATAAAAGGCTAACTAATGAGATTTTTTTTTATAGTTAATTTTGCGATTTCTGCGTTGATTTTTTATTTGTAGGGAATAAGTCGGCACATAAAGTTTGAATTTTAAAAATTTCAAACTGCGAGAGAACGAATAATTCTACTCGTTTGCTGAATTTATCTAGGTAAGCTTTATATTACGTTTTTTTAATTAGTTAATAATTTTTTTTTTTGCTTAAAAATATTTAAAAACAAAATAATTTTGCAAAATCTGCGAATTTTAAAGATGTTTCCATTTTTTTTTAATTAATGAGGAATTTCTTAAAATCATTTGTGTCCTGATGATGACTATTGTTTCCAGAATTTTTTTTGTGTGCAATTGAAATTCAGTACAGTTAAAAAATTTTAAAACAAAAATGATTTTGCACAGTTCAAGTTGAATTCCAAAAACCCTCTTGTTTCTTGATGTTGCAACCAATCCGCTTGCATCCCTTTTTGTTGTGAACTTCTGTGGAAGTATAGGTTATATATGCCGTCATCATTACTAACAGGAATCAAATGCCCCTTTATTTCTATTTATGTAGAAGTTTTTCTCTTTGTAAATAAGCTATTTTTTGAATCTACTTGATCATATATGGTGCGTGGAACACACACATATATATATGCAAAATCTTGTTTTAAATCATGTGTGTTTCTTAAACGTACAACGCAGATCTTTGTTTGTTATTTTTTTCCTACCACAATTTTATATAGCAAAGAAAAGAACTTTAAAAATATTTTATGCGCATATATATATATATATATATATAAAATGCATGGTTAACATCACGATGTATCGTGATGTTAGAATGCCGATGTATCACGATGTCAAAATTTGAACATCGCCCAGGCCAAGTGGATACAGAACGAATCTTTGGCCACACGAGACCCAGGGGAAATTAGGTAGTCAAGGAGCAAGAGTGGGCAAAAGGATGCTAAACAATTAGTAGCATCAAATTTTATAAGCAAACACTGATCATCTTTAGACCATACAGTCATACTCAACTCACTGATGCATTGTCGTTGCTTTTTGTAACCTAGTGCAGATAGTTGATTTAAGGATGCTGGATTAAAATAGAGTCTAAGATAAACAAATTTGTAGCATACTCTTAAGGCTTATCCTTCATGTTAGTAATTATTTTCAACTGCACCAATTTCATTGAATTTTATGTGTTACGTGAATTACATGAACTTTATGTAGCGTGTTTAAGTGCAGTTCGTTTTTGTTACTTATTTTCAGCAAAAAGGTTTCATGAATTTAGTTCCTAGTTTTGTTTCTAAATTAGCTTTAAATACACATGGAGCTGCATAAGTACTATGGAGAAATTCAAATATTACAAACATGTAATTAGTAGATTAGTGTAGAATTATTTTATGAGTTTCCCCAAGGGGCTGCCAAAAGAGAAAAATTGCCTCAAAAGGAGATAGGAACTGTGTTAAAAAAGCTTGGGATACTAGTACAGCCTTAAGAAATTAACTATGCCTATAACCTTTTTTATTTTATGACCAGTTGACATAAGAATGCATTTGGAAGATAAAAATGTGTGTGTTTCAATACGGTCTTTATGTAATGCATCTCATCAAAAGCACTCCTAGACATTAATATCAAAGTAAATTATTCTGTACCTCTAAGACAATAAAACAGTTGCAAAAATACAATTTTTCGGAAAAACAGATTTAACAGTTCTACTTTCTCAACTATTTAATTATTTTATAAAGAGGACGATCGTGTATCAAGACCAGACACAGTGTGTTATGCTGAGTTCAAATTCATTGTAAAGAATCTGTAATACACTTTTACACCTGATATTAAGTCAGTGGTTAACAAAATGTAGTGTAAAGTAAGTTATGTTGCAACACTCCTTGCATTTTATCTTAAGGTACCAGACAAGTCAGTCACAGGATTGCAAATATTTACACATGTGCAATTAATCTAATGTTATAAAATGGATATAAATGTTTGATTCTGCGAAGCGTATATATGAGACTGAGCATGCATCAAAATATTTTATTCCTTATATTCAGTTGAAAAAATAAGGTAATGGTAATTTTAGTTAACGTCGTACTAGAGCAACACAACAGGCTATTGACGACGGTCCGGAATAAGTCCCTTAAGGGAAAGATTCGAGGACAACACCTCGTAATTTTGAACCACGGTCAGATGACGAAGCAACACCTGAGCTGGCACCCCACTCTCCAAACTTCCACGCCAACCCAATTTGTGGACTTTCGGCCACAACAGATTTAAGGTGCACCATGAAAAAATAAATCTTCATATGCCCCATTGAATTTTAAAATCTCAATAGATTCACAATTATAATTTTTTAAGAGGGTCCTTGTTCTGAAAATTTTGGAACTCCCTTAAGCATTTGAAGCCGGACACCAAATGGCCTACTACTAAGAGTTACCCAAGATGTCTTTGAGTAAATAACTGAAGAACGAGAATCTTCTCGAGAATGACCAAAGTTTTCTTTATTCTTCATAACTTTAAAGTATTTCATAAAATTTACCATCAGTATGTTACGTGTACATAAAACTCAGACACATACACTTAAAACTACATATGGACTACATACGCTGAAAAATACGTACAGTACGATGAAGTTAAACATACCTTTTATACTCAACTGCATTATAGCCGAACTGTAAAGCCCAGCACTTTTTCACGGCAGTTAAAATCTAGAATAAAGGTATTTTCTGAATCAATTTCCAAATTAAAATATCCAGTACACAGAAATTTTCAAACTTCTGCAAAAAAATACTCCTAGCATAAAGTGTTTTACCTTGTATATAGAACAAACATTTTTATATTACCTCCTTTAAGCCTCTCACTCCAAGAAATGTATCCATTTGTCCGGCAGCTGACAGTTGATCCATGTCTTCCCCTTCAAATTACAATATTGTTTGTTGAACACGGGTATTGTAAATTATAAATTTATATAAAAGTATTACAAGCAACAAGTATTCTGTTAACTTTATGTTCTAGTGCGCGATCATGGTTCCCACGCCTTTGTCCAAAAAAAATTCAAGGACTTTTCAAAACCAAAAATATTTTTTTCAAGGACCTAAAATTTTTTATAACGACCTAAAACAAAGCACGTGCAAAAATTGTCAATTAAAAAAAAAAAATTTAATATTAAATAAAAAAAATATATATATATTATTTTTTTTTTACTTTTTTTTAAACTACTGACAGTCAAAGAAAAGAGGAAAGGTTGTCATCAATTTTGGTTATAATTTGGATTTTATTTTATCACAGAACCTGTGAATTTTTTTGAAAAGTGGGCTTCTTGTCTCAATGCTAACTATTAGGCTATTTGCACACATATCAATTTCAGTCGTGCGGTGAAATATCATACGATAATTTCTTTGGTGGCACGAAGAAGAGTATGGGAGCTTGCACATGGTTCGATCGACACACGACACAATCTCCGTTTTCATTTTGCTCTCGTCCACGGCCACTACAGCAGATGGCTGTCGTGGTTTATTTTGTTTGAGAAACAAAACAAATCCAAAGTTTCGACTGCAGTGATACGGCTTTTTTGTTTTCTGGTCCGAGTTTCTAATCTTCACAATCATTAAAGATAGTAAAAATTTCAACGGATTTGAAATCTGTAGAAAATTTTACAAGGATACCTTAAATGTGCTTTTCTGTAAATAAACAATTTTTCAACTGTAACTTTTATATTTTCGCAATACGAATTTGGCCACATTTGACAAAGATATTCATTACGAACACAAAAAATGTCTATTAGAGGTTTCCTGTCTTCGAGATCGTTAAAAATAGAGCAAACATTTTAACAGATTTGAAGTCCGCGGAAAATTTTACACCAGATTGATACCTCAGGTAGTCCGAATTTCATGCAAAGCCCAAATGTGCTTTAAGAAACTTCTTCGTTTTACGAAAACGGATAATTCAGTATCCTAAACTGTTAAGTTTTCATTCTTGAACGTACAACGTCAATTGTATAATTTCTTTAATAATATAAAAATGAAAAAAAAAAAAAAAGTGACCCTTTTAAAAACTTTAATATTTTTTTTGTATTTCTTCATCAATCCCCGAGACAATTTTAAGAAATGTTCAAAGAGGCGGAACTCTTTCATGTTTGTATGCAAAAAAGCGATGGGATGACGCGTCAATGAAACATGGTGTACGACCTTGTGTGTTCATATATACATATTACGTGGTTCATGTATACATCACCCATTATGGTTGTTCATATATATAAAACGTAGTGTCAAAACACGTAACACTTCAGAATGACGCTCAAATTGCGCACCTGCCGTGAAGGAAACTAGTTTGGACACAAATTCCAACGCAATTATGTACTAGTAAAAAAAAATCAAGTACTTTCAAGGACTTTTTACCAAGTTTCGTAATTTTCAAGGACTTTCAAGGGCCCCTAGTTAGGAAAACAAAATTCAAGGACTTTTCAAGGACCGTGGGAACCCTGACGATTGAAATGTATACATTTTAACCCGAGATGACAAAAGTAAAAGTCATTTCATTAAATAGTAAATAAATAAAAAACCTTAGTGATTTTTAATATGAATAAAATCAGACAAATTTTACGCTTTGAAACTCATAACCGGGATAAAATATCACGTAAGCACAAACCCAATTTAGTATCCTACTATTTTATGAGATAGAGTGGGTGTTTCTCCAGTACAAGTTTATATCTTCGCGATCGTTAAAGATAGAGTAAAAATTTCAATGGATTTGAATTATGCAGAAAATTGCACACTAGATCGATACTTTAAATGTGATTTTCTTGAAATAAATAATTTTTCTATTGTAACTTGTATATTTTTGCAATAGAATTTAGCCGCATTTGACAAAGATAATAATTACGAACACAAAAAGTGCTATTGAGCTTGATTTATACAAAAGATATAACTCGAATGGAGTACTTAGTTGCCTTAATTTACTGCTTTATATAGATACCAATTAAAAATAGGATGAATATTTAATTGTATTCAATGTTTTGAAGAGTTTACAACAAAGGGGATAGTAGGCAATTTGATTTCTGAGATAACATACAACGACAACGGTCTGTTTAAGTTTTCATGCGTGGCAAATGTCTTTAAAAAATAGATTCAAGTTGAAAGTTTAAATTTAGCTTTATTTTAATGTCTTTATTTGACTCTCTTCCGATTTGTTCCAGCCATAATGCTTCAGAAATGTTTTTGTTAATGAACGATCGCTGTGATCCGGAGATCATATTAATATGTAATCTTTTTCTGTATCTGTAAATATTGTAAAATAGAAATTAAACTTTAATCTAACGGAATAATCTCTCCAATCGTCACTTTTGTATTTGTCCAATACCATACAACCAATTGATATCGAAAATACTGATATTCAGCGTTATCCCCTGCTGTCTGTCAAGTTATGAAATTATAATGCAAAAATAATCTAAAGCTTCACCTCAGAAACCGAGGACACACCTGTAGCAGATGAACGCACTGCAAATTTGATTGGTTTCTCATAAGGAAAAGCTCATTTGAGATTTTCTGCAATGACTACATGAACATCAAAAGGTTGGTTAAAATTTTTTTGTATGTCTTTAATTCAAAAAGTTCCATTCAAATTTCTTCGGTTTTGTTTTACGGCACAGGGGTCATTCTTCGAGTAACTTTAATGACATAACATCAAGTAATTTTACCGACACATAAGATAGGAATATACCCAAGTTGAATTGAACCTACGCCACCTACAAGTTGCATGTACTATTCAAAGTATATGGCTTTTGTTACAAACAGCACGTTTAATTTTAAAACTAAGGACTTTATGCCAAGTGCTAGTTCCACACTACATATAGGTCGAGTACTGTGCAACCTGTAGTCTTCTCTTTATAACTACCTAACAAGTTTTGGCCTTCTCGACTAATATGATCCATTTTCTAGGATTCTTTTCACCAATTGATGTGGTTATTTAAAAGTCATCATGCGAGTTGAAGAAAAGACAAAATGTTGTACTCTTAAATTTTGTTATGCTCCGAAGTTTCAAATGATTTAGTCTGTTGATCTTATCCTTTGATCTAGTAAATAATGGACCAATTGTCTTCTCACATAGGTACCCTCTTGATCCTCTATACTTCCAAAGAGGCAAGGAAGCGGTCTAAGATGTGAGGAGTTGCAGGTATAACAGAACGCTTAACAGAATGATAAAGCTACCCCTTTTCTCAAATTTAACACTTCTTGGGTGCCCATTCCCGAGCCATGCCGAATCAGTCTGACTTTCGAACTGAAATGTCAATCCGAGGCGTCTTGTAACAATGAACAGTCGGTTTCAAAACTTTTATCAATATTCTAAAAATGTCACTTTTTAAAGAATTCTACTTTACTTTGAATTCTACAAACATTCCTTTATTAATACATAGAATTCAAATAGACTTACATTTTTAATTAAATTTTTTCGCCATTAAAAGATTTTTAAATGAATCGTAAATTAAAATTGACTTGTTAATATTAACTAATGCAATATCAAGAATAATTATAAATTTTTACCCGATGGAATCGATTGACATAAATTTTCAGGGACAATTTCTCTTCTTGGCTTCGTTACGTTCCTATAAACCAACAAAATGTTGCAAGTTCTAAAATCTAAATTTTCTTTTAGTTATTGCAAGTGACAAAAGTAGTCAAACATTCCACACACACAAAAAAAAATATCTAAATGAACTGAACATGTTAATTTTTTTGTCAACCATATTTTTCATTACGATTTTGTAGAAAAATCATACCCTTTGAAAACAATCCCTTTTCCATCCATTTCATTCATTTGAAAGTCAATACAAGAAATTTCATAACACGCCTCTTCATCTTTACTGTGAAATCTATACATTTCTTTGAAGGTACTTTTCAATTTGTATCTATAATCTAAAATAATATAGGTATTACATATAAATATAAACATTGAAGCAGTAAATAGTTAACAAATCAAACACAAGAGAGATTACTCGTACTACTTTTTAAAAGTAAGAGACGAAACAATAAATAACTTTAAAATTTAGAGTAGCAATGCATGAAATTTCTTGCCATACTTACTCACTGCTCCATAGAGGAATCACCTACTGGAATAGTGAACTTATAAAAACTTTGAAAGGTACGATCTCTACTATTATAACAGGAAGTGCTTGGGTGTGTTTCTGTATCTCTGAGTGCAAGTGTCCTGACGAATCCATGGCACTTGCAATAATGAAATTTGGCCCATAGGTAGTCTTAATTTTTTTTCCGAATTTTAAAATTTAATCAAGAACATTTTTTAATTAAATTATAAGTTTATTTCCCCTCTATTCATCCTTTTCGAGGAGCCGACGTCAAAGCTCCTCGATTGAAGAAAACAATGCAATTCAAAACAAGCTATATTTAATTAAAAATTCCAGTCCTAACCCGTGTAACGTTGGATAAAGATGGGACTCTTATTTAAAATTGTTTTTTTTCTTCCTTTCTTCTGTTTAATGGTTTTAGTATCAGTAAGGAAACAAAAAGAACTGTCACGGGTAATGCCATGCTAGTACTATTATAAAATTTGCACTGGTTCTAATAAAATTTTATGCATGAATTTGGTCTAAATATATTGGGGTGTGACGAAGTTCTTAGTACGTGGTTCATACATTTGATAAATTGGCAAAAATTGATCCCCCATTATCTACATAAATAAATTAACTCCAGTTGACAAGTGTTTTACTCAATTTAAATGCTAAAAACAATTTTGTGTGATAAGCCACCCAAGATTTACAAAAGCTTTCAAAACAAGGAAACAAGATGAATTTCTCCCACAACTAGTGGACTTTTTTTGAAGTGATGATATCTACTATAAAGACATTTATAATCTTTATTAAATGTCAAATTATCGTTTTCTATCTGAAATTAAGTTTGTTAGAAAAAAGAAGAAATGTTTGTACTACATACTTTTGGCTTGGAAGTTAACATCAACAGTATTTAGTTCAGTTGTTTCACGTATTAAGCTTGAAGGACCATCAACATCCAATTTTGAAATGACATCCATATCTCCAGAAGGAAGTATGATGTAACCAAATCTGAGCCTGAAACATTTTTGAAGAAAACATGAGTACATAAATGAGTTACTATTTACTATATAATATTCAATTTTACAAAATGCATTTTTTAGCTTTTAGTCCAAGATTAATATAAAGATTAAGGTTTTCCAATTTCCCCTCAGAACAGTTACCTCATACGTTCAAAACACTATTTCAATATTTAATCCACTGGATACAGAGACTGACGAAATTTTTGCATTCTCTGCTTACGGAGGGGGTTGAAATCTTTTAGATTTCAAACTCCTGAAGAAACGGCTGAAATCCGCTACGATTGCCATCCTCACTTCTGTGCCACAAAGAGAGCAGCACTTGAATAGCCTCCGTTCCGTAGACAGGAATATCAGAGTTCTTGATGGGGAGCTTCGAGCGCTTAGAATGTGCGAGAGGTTGATGTTCTATCCCTTTGAAAACATTGCCGAGTGTAAATTATCATACATATTCAAGATTCCGATGTCCTTTCAGAGTTTACCCACGATGTATCTATACCTTCTAGACATAATCAGACCCACAATAGAAATGACAACATGTGATGACAGAGGTACTAAACGCATTACCTCTCCTCTTGGGGAAAGCCGTCCCCCAAGAGGAGAGGCCGGTTCAGCCGTGTTTCCGTAACACGAAGGTAGAAAACGATATTCTGCTGCTACGTACCGAGAGGGTTAACGTTGATTTAATATCAATTTGATCCATCCGGTCTCTTGACTTCTCCGTTCCGTCTTAATCCAGAATCCCAAAATAAAACGGGTCTGTTGAGACTGCCCTCAGATCAGTGTACGGAGGAGGTTATCCACCTTTTAAGTGACTGTTGGCATCGATCACCATTTACGAGATGTCAGCGTCTGACCTCCTAGAGGGACCTTCCTTTTGTTTGACCGGTGATAAATCTCTCGCGCCAAATGATATGCCACACAATACTATAAAACGAAAGCGTCAGTCGCAAAAGCCACTCAGGGTTCTATCGCTCTAGTTAGGTAATTAGGTAAGAGGGGTTGGATAAGCAGATGGCCCTGCTTAACTTAAACTTCGCCGCTTCACCTTACTGATAGCCTTTTATCGAGGGTAAATTTCCAAAACTTGCTGCGAATACACAGTGGGCAACGTGAAGTATCCCTTTACAGTTGAAATGTTACGTTTTTAAATCTATTCTTGCGGTGGAACGTAACGCGAATTTTTAAATTGAATTCGTGCAAACCCTGTTTTTTAGAGGAAATATGAATTCTTTTTTTTAACTGCACCCCAAAAAAATTTTCTCCTCTAAATAGAATTTAAGAACTTAAAACCCCTGAAAAAGTGACAAATAAAAAGGTGACGTGTTAGGAGCCCTGAACTCGCTTAAAGCTCCCCAGTGATTGTAAGCTTCTACACAAATACGTAGAATAGAGTTCTGTGCCATAAAATTATTTTTATTTCATTTTAATCTCTCATAATGCAAATACTAATATTTTTGAGTAAAACTATATAGTTTAAAGAACTTGTTGAAAATATAAACAAAATGAATGAGGGGGAAATGTAATCTGGATCAAACAAATAAGCTTAAAAATTCACAAAGCAACATTTGTCAGTTACCTGAGCAGTAGCTAATCTGGTTTAGGTCTCTTGCGCAACTTTTCTACGTCTTTTAAGAAAACCAGTTCAGCTCTGAAAAAAATACCAAGGGGTTAATCACAAACTTTTGTACGTGTCAACGAACATTAATAATAAATTATCTAAACAGAAATTACCTTTGAAAGTCTGATACAGAGGTTTCTTCTATTTTTCGCTTCTTAGATTTAGAAAATTGCACTTCTTTAGCAATTTGAGCAACTTTAATTTTTTGAAATTCATCTTGTGATAAAATTCGAGAATGCGATAAAGAAAAAGCAATATTTATATCATAAACATTTTGTTGCAAACCCTCCGAGTTGTCTACTAAAATTCTTACTCAAGAGAGTTCTTTTAAACAACTGTCAAATTAATTCGAGTCTTAAAAATAGCATTAAGATCAATTTAAATAATGCTTTGCAATAAATGAGCTGTTAATAACTCAAATTGGCTACCATTCATGGTTGGTTTTGTAGTTTTATGGCACACTAGCCACTGCCCTTTAGCGATTCCGATTTTACGAAAAAGAATTGACTAACCCAGTCCAAATGTTTTTTATTTCTTGCTCTCATTCCCTGAAATGGAATAGGACAGGAAATGTAATCAGTTTATTTTTTTTTAACGCGAAGGGCAGAAAATGCAACCTGTTTCACGTGATGTCATAATCTCTTGCGAAAATATAAAATATATATTCAATTTAAAAATTATTTAACGAAAATCATATTTTTAGGTATCGATCTAAAGTGAAATTTTCCGCAGATTTCAAATCGGTTGAAATTTTTACTCTTATCTTACTCTTAGGAGATAGAAAAAAGAACCGACCCCAGTTGAAAGATTCATCATCTGGCTGGAAAATCATTCCTCAGCTAAAAATCAAAGTGGAAACAAAATTGGTGTACCACACTCAAAAACGAAACTCCAACACGAGATCTTGAAAAAATTAATTCAATTTCCCGGAATGTCCAGAGTGCAACTACTGCGTAAACGCGGTTTAATGGACTTGTTCTAGCATTTTCTAGAAAAGAGGGTTAATAAATATCAAAATCTAGTATGCTTACCTCCAGAAGATCATTTTCACTTAAAGAGACTCCAGAATCTGTTCCTCTAGGAACGCATGAAAGCATATTCTCATGGGATCATTTTCAGCTTCCATTTTGTACGAGTCGAAACGCATTTGGGTTGGAAATACATCCATTTTCTTTAAAGCGTTCGAAACCAACTAGTTGAAGATAAGAAAGCTGTGGAGCAATTTTTTTTTCTAAGCTGCAGAGAAACATGGTGTTGAGAGTTTGTTAGCGCCACGAGCTTGGTTTTAAAAATGAGACTAGGCAAGATCTCACTGTAAATTTTATCTTTCCCTTTCTAAATCCTTTTATTTATTAGCAACACTGACTTGGTACTGATATGGCTTTTTAACCAAGTTGTTGACTCAACAATATAATGTATCACGTATATATATTTAACCTAGAGTAAATTACTTTTTTTAATGAACTAGTTATACCTTTCGTGGAACTTTGCATCACTCAACACAAGCAAGTAATTAGGGTAAGCCTAGTAATTTTAAACTATTAAAAGATCCAACAAATCATAAGGGAGTTTAATGTTGCAACCATACAGTAAAAATGAGGGAGTTTATCCAGTTTAAGTATGTACAGCAGATCTACGAGCCAAGAGTGCAAAATGTGGATACCAGCCCTATCAGCATGGGTGTCATTTACAAGGTATGACTGAGAATTAATAAGAGTGGCATTTAGTCGTTCAGCACTATTGTCACTCTGAGGGTGGTATGTTTATTTGTACCTAATCTGGCATACACTTCAGTTATAGACTTAAACCTTCAATCAAAAATTAGATTTGTGGGGAGACCATGTCAAGATAAAATTAAACAAATGCCATCAAGTTTGACTCAATGTCAGGAAATTTATGTAATTGATATTTCAAGGCCAGAAGAATGAGGATTAGATAAGACACAAAGTTTTGCGATAACCATGGCAAACTGACCTAAAAAGGCTCAAGTCAGATTCATCAATTTATATTTGAAGGGAAGATGAATATATGTCGATAACTTAATTAATCATTTTCTTCAAACTTACTACTATTAAGGTTATTGTGAAAATGTATGAAAGAATATCGAATTAAAAACGGATTCAAACATGTTTTTAGGATTACAGATAAAACAAAGAGAATTAAATTATTTTATCCTAAAGAAATTATGTAATGAATATATTGGCAAAATTCAATAAGCAAGATAGCAACCTGGTAAAAACTCTAGGTGTAGCAGGAGATAAGCATCTTGATGACTATAAAGACTGGAAAAATGGCATTATCTACAATCAAGGCTTAAATAATTGCAGCTTGTGAATGTGCTCCAAGATGGACTAGTTCCTTATTAGAAGAATTAGGTGAAAAAACCTAATAATTAAACCCATTGATATTAAAACAGAAAGAGCCCTGATGTATTGCATTAACAAACAGAACGTAAATTGTCGTACGAGACTTAAATAGGAAGTTCCATTTTATCAAGGATAAGAAACCCCAAAAATACAGGAAAGTAAGACGAAGGCGAAAATCACAATCATACAAAACTAATAAAAAAACAGGTTTGAATTCGAAACACGCCAAACGGCAGCTTTTCAAAGTGTATTTTAAGTAAATCCTGGCCACAGCACCTTTTGTTGTGTCCCGTTTTATTTTAATTGATCGAATGGATAATTTAGCGGATAGTGGTGTTGGTACGCGAATATATATATATATAAGCGTTGTTTATTCTTTCTCTATGAATTTAGAATAGTCGAAAAAGACTAGGCCTACACAAATTACCTGCTTGTGTTGAGTGATTCAAAGTTCCACAAATGGCATTCCTTGTTCATTAAACAAAATAATTTTTTCTAAGTTAAATATGTATACATAAGAAAAAAGGCACTGAGTTAACAACCGAGAAAGTTTCGAAGATCAGTGTTGGTAATACACTAAATAAAAAGATTTAGGAAAGGGAAGACAAACTTTACCGTGAGATTTCGCATAGCCATTTTAAAAACCAAGCACATGGCGCTAGTAAACAAACGATAAACAACACGTGCTTCAACGCAGAAAGAGAAAAAAAAAATTTTTGCTTCGCGGTTTTATACTTGTTTCAGAATTGGCCAAAAAGGGGGAGGTGAATGCCTCCAATTGGTCAATACGATGGCGTTGGTTAACAGCTGTTAAAAGTTGCAGTTACTATTTTTAAGAAATTCACTTTGAGGGCTTGGTGTAAACTGGGTTTGAACATGGCACTGGACGCTGAAAACAAATGATCCATAGAGGAGATATGAACAACAGAGAAGTAGTATACAGATGGTTCACACTGCCATAGGAAGCAATGGACTCATAAATAACATGGGAAATCGCATAGACGCTGGCACCCCCAGCGAGGGAGCAGGACCCTACTATAGCGTCGGATCTAGACCTCGTTTCCATAACAACCAAACTAGGTTTCCTCAACAGCTATCTCAGCTTTTATTTTTTCGAAACCCAATTTGCATTTTTGATGAAAAGCTAAATATTTTTCAAATAATTTTTAGCATAAGTGCTTCAAAATAGGACTTTTTTAATGAATTCTGAACTTAAAAAAAAACCTTTATTTGTCTTACCAATGTATGAACTTTTTTTCTTTCATTTTTGTTTATTCTTTTATGTGAATGCTTCTTTAAAAATATATTCCAAAACATATTTGATTTGGAAAATTGTTGATCTCTGTTGATAGTCTGAAATATTATTTGAACAAAAAAGTACATAATAATTTTTTTTATTAACTTAATCGGGTACATTATTCATTTTTGAACAAATTATACAGTTTGAAAAAGGAATATAAAAGAAGTACTATTTGTGAAGAAGTCTCGTCGAAGCTCATTTAGTTGTAAGTCAATCACACACACGACCAAGTGATAGTGGACTGTATGAATTTTATTGTTGAATCATGAATTCAATTACCAATACACAATTCTTCCCTGTGAAGAAAATAACTCAGAAGGGTATTCAACCCCAAGGCAAAATCTCTCACGCTGCTGTCTCCCCACACACTCAGAATACGAATACAAAAAGAAAGAAGTTGGCGCCTAAAAAACTAAGATATTACCTGACCTTGTTCTGAATGCAAAAAAAAAAAAGAACACAGTTCAGCTACTGTTACTCGCTTATACATATTTCTGTGTAATCTATGTAGAACAATTTTAACATAGCAAATAAACAGTAAAATACAAAACAGGATACAAAGGAATGAAATACTTTGGTAAAATAAGCAACTTGACAAGAATTTTCATTTGCCTTCCAAGGAGTAAAATTGATTGTTTAGCATTCATAAACAAGCTAACTCAACGTATTTACCATTTAGAGTAGCAAATGAATTTATAATATTACTTATTTTATTCATTATTGGAGCTAAATCACACAATTTTTCACCATTTAGTGTAGCAAATAAACAAAATACACAACAGGATACGACAATTTTTTTAACTCAAAAATCTTCACAGGGAAAGTGTTAGTTTCAGGATATGTCAATTTAAATCAAGTTATTTTTGTATACAAAATATTTTTAAATCAAACTTTTAAATTTAATTTTCTTTTCTGTATTAAGTTCACAGTGAGTATCACACAAAAGCATTCCAATTTTGCAAAAATATGTTTATAAATGTTGACATAAAACCGGTTATAATTCAGAAAATGGTAAATTTTAATTACACAAAAACAGAATGTAAATAGAAAAAATCAACAAATACACATAATGCATAATGAATAGAGCACAATTGTACAGAAGTCTGAATTTCACATGTTTCTTAAATTTAAGAACGATTGATTTTGCTTAAATAAAAAATGCAAAAACTAATACTGAAAGATTTTTAAAAATTAGTTAACTTGGGCGAATAGTCTTAAAATTAAATAGAACGATTTCATTTTTTCTTCCTTCAATTGGATTTTAAAATAAGTGTTATTAATTTTACTTGATTGTAAAACGATTTTAAAAATGGCAAATAATTCACATTAGTAGTTTAAAAAAGTTATGATTATATATTATGGAAAACAAAAGCATTTACCTTTCAACGGTTTTTACAGGCGGTAAACTTGAATAACGGCTTTTCTATTGATGATGGTATAGTATTTTAACTAACATCACACTCACTACGAGCAATGTAGCAACACAACTAGATATATGTGACGGCTGGGGATCAACCTTTTCTGTTGATGGATAGTACAGTTTTTAAATAATTATTAAAATGATGCAAATAATATTCAGCTGTATGACGCTTCAAGAAGTCTGCCGAATAGAAAATAAAAAATGGCTTCCGCTCTGGCTCTGAATGAAACATTTCAAACTCCGCCCACAATTAGGTACATGCTTCTCCACTGGAGCTCTATACGCCATGGCTTCAGTGAACCCTCTATATACTACTTCTCTGTGATATGAACCACGTAGTAAATAATAACTTCATCACAATCTGATATTTTTACACCAAAATTCAAAAAACTAGAATACAAGCAGGGATGGGTTGGATATAGAGGGTTGACAGTACACAATAATTGCTTAGGAAAACTAACAGGGTCTAAATTATAGGAGACAAACAATACAAAGGGAAAGTGCAATATAAGGGTGAAAAATAGCCAAAAGTATTTTATTGTGATGCAGTGTGAGAAATAAAATGGATGAGCTCAGGGGAATTGCACAAGCAGAGGATATATATATCATTGGGATAACTGAAAGTTGGGCAAGCAATGAAGATGCACAAATTTTAGAATTGAGTGGATTCACAATGTTTAGTGAGGACAGAGTGAATAGGAAAGGAGGTGGGGTTTTGATTTTTGTGAGAGAATTCTTAAACTGTACGGAAATAAAGGTAAACATTAAAACTGAGGGTATAGAATCAGTCTGGGTGAAACTGAATACAGACAAAGGCAAGGGACTAATTCTGGGTAATCTATGTATATATAGACCTCCTGTTTCTAGTGAAGAGCAGGAAAAGGGGTATGTGCAATCTGATAAACAAAGCATGTCAAAAAGGAGAATTAATTTTAATGGGGGACTGTAATTATCCAAATATTGACTGGACAAACAATCTAGCTACAAATGGGAAAGGGGCAGAATATTTTAAAGTGATACAAGATTGTTTTTTGTACCAGATGGTGTATGAGGATACTATGGACAATGCAATATTGGATTTGATTTTCAGCAATGATGAAGATAGGGTGCAGGGTTTGGTTATAGGTGAGCCACTGGGAGAAAGTGATCATAGAAGTATCAGATTAGGTATAAATTTTCAGTCAGCATACACAATCAACAGTAGGAAAATTCCAAATAAGGGAAGAGTTAAATGAGACATTCAAAGGGGGATTAATAATACCGCATCATTCTGTACAATTGGAGGAATTCAAGAATAAGTTAGACAGGGTGATAAAAAAAAAACATGTAACGTTCAGGAAAAAAGGAAAATCTAGAAACTTGCTCCCGATGTGGTTTTCAGGAGAGACACACAAAGCTTTAAAATTAAAACAAAGAACATACAGGGTATATAAAAGCACTGGTAATGAAGACACCGAGCAAAATCTCCCAGTTGCAAGCTCCGCTCTAGTCACCATCGCACCAATGCCGTTCCTGACCTACCAGCCACCCAGAAGTCCATGCATATTCTTTGGAGACGACCAACCAGATGTTCGCCGGTGGTTCAAGGACTTTCACCGAATCGCCAGCTATAACCGTTGGGACGAACAGATGTGTCTGGCAAACGTCATATTCTACCTCGCCGGATCAGCTCGACAATGGTTTGATAACAATGAGGACACATTTACTGATTGGACTTCGCTCAGGAATTCCCTGAACAACACGTTTTGTCAAACAGATGACATAAAGCGTCAAGCTGAGAGACGGTTGGTTACACGTGCTCAACAATTTGGCGAGACGTCTGAATCATACATCCAAGACGTACTCGCTCTATGCCGAAAAGTTGATCCTTCCATGCCAGATATCGAGAAAGTAATCCATCTCATGAAGTTCCCTTCATGCCAGAGTACACTTCCGTACACTTGCACCAGATCCTGTTTGTTCAGGACTATGAGACCGTCGATGCTTTTGTGAAACGCTGTCGTCAAATAGAAAGCCTCTGAAGAAGACGTATCATCCGACCAAGATTACAGAGGCTGCCAAGTGTTTCTGCAGTTTTGGCCGAAATAGACATTGGTGATATAAGATCGCTGGTACGAACAATTGGCAGGGAAGAGCTTCAAAAGCTCTTGCCGGAAGTGCAAAACTACACGATCGACGACCCTGCATCACCAACGGACGTCGTTCTCTGGTCCGGGAAGAAGTTATGGAAGCTCTAGAACCACTAACATGTACAAGACGCAACGCCCCTCCCCGATTTTCAGTTCCAGTTAGGTCACAGCCAAGACGCGAGGCCAGAAACAGCGCCGTTCCACAGCGTAAGACAGACCTGTGGAGAGCTGACAATAATGTGCCTATCTGCTACCATTGCGGACGCCCAGGACACGAGCTGAGGTACTGTAGGGAGAGACGACAAATATTTGCAGATACAAGAGCCCTCAGAACATCTAACCCTCGACGAGAAATTGATACTGAGACCCTACACAGCTTTGACGACAACTATGCACAGCATGTTGGTTGGTTTGGGTTTAATGGCGCAAGGTCCAATAGTTGACAAGCTGCGCCAGACACAAGACGAAATGTGACCCAGTAAAATTAATAAAATATTTAATATATCAAGTCAAATAAAGGTAAATTAGAAATAAATAAGGAAGTGAGGAATTTAAAAGTATTTTGGTCCAAAAAAAGTATAGGATTATTTTCGTCATGAATGTAAAAAAATGTATTGATAAAGTGATGGCGTATTTAGAAAATGAAGATGACAACTATATACAATTTAAAAATTTAGAGCATCGTAAAAAAGGAACGAGTGCAGAATGAGGAGGATTACCCAGCAAAGCGGATAATCTAGGTGAGGAAGTTTTAAAAAATTTAATGTAAAAATGCCATAAACCAGGACTCGAGGTTAAGAAATGCGAGACTGTAAGATCGACGTTGCAGTGTTGGCACATAGGAGGGTTCTCTCCTTCCAGCGAGTATTGATGAGTAATTCTCGAATGTCCGATACGGAGCCTAGTTAAAATTACGTCTAGACGACGAGGATACAAGGAAGGCCAAAATGATATATTGGGTTGTATTCTGTGGAGTTTGTTTTCTCTGCACACTCCATTCATTCATCTAATCATTCCAAATGATGTCTCTGACATTTTGTCTGAGATCTTTGTATGGAATGCTAAGACTCAAGAAGTTTATAGCATTATTTGCGGCAGTGTCAGCAAGTTCATTACCAGTAATCCCAGCATTACCTGGTATCCAACAGAAAAGGATTCTATAGCCACGCCTAGTGAGGTGATGGAATTTCAGCACGGCAATAGCTATAGGATGTTGTGGATGATCTGCTGACAAGCATTTCAGTACACTCTTCGAGTCCGTGTAGACAATAAAATTGTTAATTCCCCGGTAAGAAATATATTTCAGAGTGCTTCATTCAAGACACAAAATTCAGCCGTAAAAATATATATTACACAGGGCAAAGCATAACTTACAGTGGTCGATCCACAGACAAAGGCGCAACCAACATGTTCTGTTGATTTCTACCCATCTGTAAAAATTGCCGTGTAATTTTTGTAAAGATGACGATGAGCGGCGAAAAGTTGACGGTAAATGAGCGGACTGGTGTTAGATTTCCCAAAACCTGAGAAAAGGTCCAAATAAGAAATATTTGTAGGGTTCCAAGGGGCAAATTAATATAAAGGGTTCTCAGAAACGTTGATATCATTAAGAAATGTTGTACTCAGCGTATTTCGTATTCGTAACCCGAAGGATGAAATGCAGGACGATCGATTCCTAAAAAGACGATCAAGAGATGTGCCAAGGAGTGAACCTCGAAGTGGATGATAGGGATGACATAGAATGCGAAAATATAGCCGAATCGATAACAAAAGACGTGTGGAAGTCAATGATGGTTCCACGCATAACACAGAGGCTTTTTACGGGTGAAGTTCTAAAGGCTCCAGAACAGATTCTTAGTGCGGTGTGGTGCACTGTATCCAGCTTTTGAAGAACAGATGGACGGGCGGAGCCATAGGCTGCGCACCCATAGTCCAATCTGGATCGAATTGTTGCACGATAGAGGTTGAGCATGGAGGACCGTTCTGGCCCCCAAGATGTATTGGAGAGAACCTTTAAAAGATTAAGCTTCCTCTCGCAAGACGTCCGCAGCTGTTCGACGTGGGGGAGGAAGGTAAGTTTCTGGTCGAAAACAATACCAAGAAACCTTACTGTCCACCACTGCAATCCTGTTATCATCCAGAAAGACCTCCGGGTCAGGATGCAGGTTTCGAAGTCGACAGAAATGAACGCAGGACGTCTTTTGAGATGAGAAGCGAAAGCCGTTATCGTCACTCCATCTCGTCAAGCGAGAAACGGCAGTCTGGAGTTGTTGTTCAATATACTGCATGTCTTTTCCTTGACAGAAGATGATACGGTCATCCACATAAAGATTTCCTTGTACTGAGGGTGGTAGTTGATGCAAAATGTTGTTAATGTTGATTGAAAATAGAGTTACACTCAGAATGCTACCCTGTGGAACACCTTCCTCCTGGATGAAAGAGTCCGAGAGAGTAGAACCAATTCTTACTTGGAACTGTTGTAGTTCTAAAAATTTCTGGATGAATATGGGTAGGTTACCCCGTAGTCCTAGGGCATAAAGATCACGAAGTGTACCGAGTTGCCAAGTGAGATCATATGCTTTTTCAATGTCAAAAAATATTGAAACCAGATGGTTTCGTTGTAAAAATGCACGGCGAACTTGTGTTTCGAGATTTAAGATGTTATCCATTGTAGATCGTCCAGTTATAAAGCCACTTTGGTACGGGGAAAGAGACTGTTTCGTCTCTAAGACGTGGACGAGACGAAAATTTACCATTCTTTCGAGGAGTTTGCATATGCAGCTTGTAAGAGCAATAGGTCAATAGTTGTACGGGTTGGTGGGGTCCATTCCAGGTTTTGGAAAAGGTACAACAATAGCACGCCTCCAGGCAGAAGGGAAAGCATGTTCTTCCCATGCGATTATAAAGTTTCAAGAGGTTAGACAGAGACTGACGAGATAAATGTTGTAGCATAATGTAAGTGATGCCATCCGGACCAGGTGCAGTCATCCTGGTCTTCAGAAGGCTCCGCATCAACTCTTGTTTTGTGAAACTACAGTTGAAAGCAAGTTCGGAGTGAGAATGGAAATTAATGGGTTGCGATTCTGCGCAGCGTTTTAAACGTAGAAATGTCTGCGTGTAGTTGGCAGCGCTTGAAGCTGAAGAAAAGGCGCGTGCAATTGAATTTGCTATTTCAATAGTTTCAGACATACAATGCCCATTTTCCTCAACAAATGAGATGGTATGTTCGGAGTATATTCCCAAAGCTCTCCGCACTTTGCCCCATAACTGTTTAGATGGAGTAGAAATTGTAATGCTTGAGACATAACGCTCCCATGATTCCCTTTGGCTGCGACGGCGTATTCGGCGAGCATTGGCCTTTGCATGTTTAAATGTAATTAAATTAGCAGATGTAGGGAATCTGCGAAAAATTCCCCATCCTTTTCGTTGTGCTTTTATAGCTATAGTGCAGTCTTTATTCCACCATGGTCTTTGGTGTTTTCGAAAGAATGGCGAATTCTTCGGGATAGCTGTATAGCTGTATTAGCAGCTTCCATCATTACCTCTGTGATTGCGCGTATTGCTGCATCTATATAGCCTTCTACCATTTGAGCTGTAATATTGGCCTTAGATGTAAAATCTGGCCAGTCGGCTGCTGTATAGATGTATCTAGTTGGACGGCTAACAGGGTCATTTCTACCGATATGTGTAACGAATATCGGGAAATCACTGTTAGGCAGATCATTACCGACAAAAAAAGAGAAATAATGTATAATTGAAGGAGAGCAGATGGCAAGGTCGATAGAATGGAAAGTGCGGGATGGTTCGTGGAAGTGGGTAACTTCACCGTTGTTGAGCAGACAGAGACAGTGATCAGATATCAACTGTTCAATCTGTCGCCCACGGGAATTAGTATTTCCACTTCCCCAGAGCGCACTATGTGCATTTAAGTCTCCGAGAAGGATAAAAGGCTCCGGTAGCTGATCTATCAGGTTGTCAAGGCTCTGCTGTTGAATGGTTTCACTGGGTGGTAGGTACAGAGTACAGATGGTGATTGTATGTCGTATTTGCATTCGGACAGCGACAGCCTGTAAAGGTGTGCTGAGCGATAGGACAAGAGAGGGGTATGCTTGAGAGGTGAAGAGTGCAACACCTCCCGAAGCTCTTCCAACATTGTTACTATCACACCGAGAGCAGGTATAACGACGTATTTTTGCTGTGTCAGCAGATTTTAGGTTTGTTTCCTGAACTGCGATGCAGGCAGGATTGTACTCTGTAATAAGATCTCGAATGTCATCCAGTTTGTTACGGTATCCACGACAGTTCCAAGAAATTAAAGCTATTGTTTACTGGGAGTAAGAGCAGCTCTTGGCCGCTCTGGTTTGCTTACTATATTCATATCGACGTTTTTGCTGTTTTCTGATATTCCCGAGGTGTGGAGGTGAGGTATCCTGTCCTCAGTAATCAGACGAGGAATTTTGTAGTCTTTTATGTGAGAATTTTTCGAGTCTTTTTTTACCAGGTATTCCGACTCTGGTGCGATGTTTACTTTTACTTTTGAATGACGGTCGTGGAGATGGTTTTGGTATTTGGGTGGAACTGGCCTCAAGACTTTCAGAGGAGGGTATAAAAGTGGAATTGGTTACATGTTTATTTAATGGTTTTTGTTTTGAAGTTACAGGTTTTTGTAGTATTGGAAGCACTGAAAAGTTTGGAATTCGAATATCGATTCCAAAAGAGGATTCAGTTTGAGTGGCTATTGTAGTAGATTTTTTTGAAGTTACGGAAGCATATGAATTTCCTGTCACTGGAGTTCGAGATTCTACTAGTCTCCGAGCCTCAGGGAAAGACAGATTTTGGAGCGTTTTTACCGATTGTACCTCCTTTTCGAATGTCCATTTAGGGCAGGATCGAGAGTAGGCCGGATGATTGCCACTGCAATTAATGCAATGGGGATCAGAAGAGCAGGTATCAGCTTCATGGTCTGCTTTTCCACAGCGGGCGCATTTTGTGGAACTTCGGCAAGATGGTTTCGAGTGCCCGAATCCCTGGCAGTTGAAACACAGCTGGGGGTTCGGAATAAATGGACGGACTGGGCAACTAAGGTACCCAGCTTTTATTCTGGACGGTAGTGTAGGGTTATCAAAGGTTAGAATCAGGTGTTTAGTGGGAAGTATCTGCCCATCTGGACGACGGATGGTGATACGACGTACTCCACAAACCTGTTCATTTCGTAAATTTTCCAAAATTTCTTCTTCTGATGTATATAATAAATCAGGTTCTGATACAACCCCTCGATATGAATTTAAAGACCTATGAGCACTGATTGATACATTAAAGGAGCCTAATGTTGTGGAATTGGTCAGTAATTTAGATTGAGTTTCTGAAGAGGCCTCAACCAGAAGGTCTCCAGTACGAAGTTTTTTTATTGATTTTACCATACCTACGAAAGATTCAATGGTTTTATTAATTAAAAATGGTGAAACCTGAGAAAAAGAAGTATTTGAATCATTATTTAATTTGATCATAAAAAAACGGGCATTCGAGAAAATTGGTTGGTTGGAATTAAAGGAATTCGTGCTAGTTTGTTGCTCCCCTCCAGGGAGAGAAGAAAAAGTAGTATCATTCATAATTATAAGAAATGAAAATTCGGGCCCTGAAGCACCACCCACCACCGAGTCCAACAAGGGGATGCAGACAGCACCGGTGCTAACAGGACCTATACGCTTACAAGTCACTCCTGTGGCAGACACCACCCTTAACGTGTTGCTCAGTTAGTGACAGTTCGCTTGATCCCTAGCCGATGGCAAAGTCCAATCGACTAGCCGATTGGTGTACATGGGACCAATGCACACCTCCCGTTCACCTGAAGCTAGGGCCAAAGCAATGTATTGGGTCGGTATATCGAACCTCAACTACCAGGATCTCTTTTTCCAGGGACACGGGTCTCCACGCACGGCAAACACGTGGGTGGTATAATCCTCAAGAGGAGCTGAAAGCAACAGATTGGCGAAAAGCTTCTCAAGGGGAGCCCTCACCTCCGAAGAGGCAACCACCACGAGGGAGGAAGAAAAAGCAAAAAGCAGAAGGATAGAGGAGAGGAAAAATGAAAGAGGGAAAGATCACTCGGGTACACGGGGTTGTGAAGCCCGTACAAACCTAAAGAAGGTGTGCACCTGGGGGCCCGAAAAAGGAGGAAATACTATTGACCCGGCCTATATGGGAGCACATGTCGATATGTGTCACTTTGCCGAGAATGTCAAAGACGAAAATCTCCATCTCAATCTCAATTGCCACAGGGGCAACTTCATCCGATAAAAACCCCTGACATACCATTTGCCAAAATTGGGATTGATCTACTTGGACGCTTTCTAGTTACCCGAAACGGAAACCGCTGGATCATTGTTTGTACAGACTACCTTACGAGGTTCACAATCACAAAAACATTACCAACTGCCGAGGCCACGGAAATCGCTATATTTATAGTCGAAGACAGTATACTGAAGCACGGTGCTCCCAGAGAAATGATAAGTGATCGAGGACGTTCCTTCTTATCCAATATTGTTAAAGACATCAATCAATTGTGCCAGACGTCTCATCTTCTGACAACATCCTACCATCCACAAACCAATTGCTTGACAGAAAGATTTAACAAGACATTGGCAGACATGCTGTCCATGTACGTAGCCAGGGTTGTCTTTCTACTGCGTGCTATACGTAATTTATTGGCGTTAATTTTCCCACTCGCATTGGGGTGACTTTCGTTTTTAGCGATCCCGGAAGGAGGACGAAGGGTCTGGGTTTTTTTCTGCTAAGGAGCCCCCAATCCTTTTTTTTTTCAGTTAGAGATGCTACTCCTTTGGTTTGCGGCGGTGTTTATACCCCAAAAATTATGATATTCTCGTCCCGTTTTAGTTAGAGAGACAATACTTCTTCGCTTCGCTGCTGTGACATCACCCCATAACTACGATTTCTTAATCGTTCAACGTTAAATGAACGAGTCATCATCCATAATCGAGATGAGGGTGCAAAAGTGTTACGACCTTCGATTTGACTTCGCACTTTAATGGTGTCGATAATTGACGGTACCATTTTTTGATCGCGTGCATCGCTAGTCCAACTTTGCTGTTCTGCGAGCCACGAAAATAGATTTTATTGAACACTTATTAAATCATTGGATTTGGACCGATCAACGAAATCGACCAATTCCTCAAAGTCGTTCTCTGGTTCTCGTAACTGACCCGATGGCCTGATGAGGAGACATGGACACCCCATGAGGGAACTAAGGACGTCTCTTCCATAACTCCAGCATCGAACTCGACCAGTGACCAGCGGTCCCTTCGAAGATAAATAAAGAATATGTTGACTCTCAAAAATTATGCTGCGAATTTCTTTCGTAGTTGATTCTACAATATCCGGGACATCCCACTGCGTCAACTTAGAGGTGGCAAAAATCATCATCTGGCGAGTCTACCTTTATAAATTCTTCTTTCTAAACGACAGACATTTAACCGATTTTGCCTTAGCCTTTCACGAGCCATTTTTGTTAATTATGTGTTGTCAATATTATTGTATCCAGACAACCTATATAGGAGTAAGATATCCCGAATCTCTTTTTCAACATAATTTACACCACACATTGTTTTCGTTTGCACCTGTATAGTGTTACCAAACGGATACTAATTAACTTAGCCCACTGTATAATTAACTACCAAATCAAATAAAACCAAATGCAATAAAAATGTAAAAAACAATTGGGCCTTTAGTACCAATTTTTTTCAACAAGAAAAAATTATTTCTATGAATTTATTTATTTTAGTATGACGTTTTCTGTTTCCAACTTATATTTAGGAAGCAACAGACACATTTCTCAAAATAGAACTTCCACCTCTATCTTTGTCAATTTTAAGAGCTAATGACCCGAATCGAGATTTTTATCACATTTGCTGCATAGTGTTGCCGTTAGAAGACATTTATTGGAGCTGGTATTGGAGAAAGAACATATGTAGCCAAAGGCTACACTATGCACTGTAGGGTTAAAATCGGTAGCAAGAAAGTTATGCTAATTAACAACGTAAATCGAAACAAGTTTTTTTCAATGCAGGAGCTTAAACATCAGCTCCACGAAAAGAATGAACGGAGGGGAAAGAAACTAATAAATCAATTAAAAAAATGTTCTACATTAAAGTTTAGGTTGGACATAAAATGCAAAAAATTAATGGATTGAAAAAAATTAGTGGATTTGGAAGGTTACAAAGACTTTTAATGGGTGATGTTGGGAAGGCTCCAGAACAGATTCTCAGTGTGCGGTGTGATGCACTGCATCGAGATTTCGAAGAACAGATGGACGGGCAGAGCCATAGGCTGCACACCAATAGTCTAATCAGGATTGAATTATTGCACGATAGATGTTGAGCATGGAGGACCGTTCTGCCCCCTCCCCAAGGTGTATTGAAGAGTACTTTTAAAAGATTGAGCCTTCTCTCGCAAGACAACCGCAGCTGCTCGGTGTGGGAAGAAACGCTAGTTTATGGTCTAAAATTACAAAGAAACTTTACTCTTTCCACCACTGCAATCCAGTTATCATCCAGAAAAATCAGGATGCATGTTCCGAAGATGACAGAAATGAACGAAAACGTCTTTTGAGCAGAAAAGCTAAAGCCGTTGTCGACACTCCATCTCATCAGGCGAGAAACGGATGTCTGGAGCTGTTCAATATATCGCATGTCTTCTCCTTGACAAAAAATGTTAAGATCCTTCACATAAAGGTTTCCTTGCACTGAGGGCAGTAGTAGATACAAGATGTTATTAATTTTAATTTGAAAAAACATCCAGAATGCTAACCTGAGGTACACCTGCGACCTATAATAATTTTTAATTAGCATATCAGTCAAGATCCAACATTTCACCTGTCATCTATTTTATGCAGTTCTTCGGCTTTAGAGATATGCCTTACTTCTTAAGGACACATAATTTTGTTAGCTTGTGAATGTTCCGAATGAATTAACGAAAGAAAACTGCTAATAATGTAAAGATTGTAATCACAAAATATGCAAACCTATATATGGAGGCTCCAGGAAAAATTTATGTCATCATTTATTTTTTTATGATTAAAAATCTGAAAATGAAAAGGCAGATCTATAAGAGTAATAAAATTTACATTGCGAAACTTATTATGTATCTGTCATTGTGCCCCCTTTTATTCTGTAACATTGCATCCCATCTGATATAGTTTGTAACAAAATCTTTATTTTACGACTACATAATGTGAATTTAGATCCATTTTAAATAAACAGAACTTTAGCACAATTAGCTTTACTACTAAAATATTCTTCATTGTAAAATATGCACCACTCATGAATAAAGATAATTTAATTCCAAAAACAAAATTTTAATACGCAAAAATAGAGATTTGCATTCAGAAATGTAACTAAGGATGCAAATTCTTCCGAAACACATGGACTTCTGGAAAAACAAGATTGCTAACAAATTGGATCTCATTTTGCTACCACTTAAAAAAGAAATTCACTGTAACACTTTATCCCATGTAACCCCACCTTCCACTACTTCGGTAAGTTGGCGACGGTACTAGTCAGCACCCGAGTTAGCCACTCATTCCCAAAGCATTTTGGAAAAGCTTGCGATTTAAAATCCCTAATGTGAAACTGTATTCTACACAGCACTAATCGAAAAATCTTTGAAAGTAAATTTAAATTTTCGTGTACATTTTATGAAGTTATCAGACAGTAAGTCATAATTCCTTACCTATAAAATGAAATACACACTTTGAAATTTATACAAATTTGTTTCCAATTTTTAATTTGATGCATAAAAAAGTTAGTATTTTACATACTATTGGAAAGAATGCAAATTCTAAAAACATACCAAATACTAAGTTCTTTTTCCTAGCAGATGGAAAGTGAGACTTTTCGAAAGAGTATGCGAAAATCACCCATCAAGCTCCCTTATTTGCGATTTACGGAGAAGCCAATGAACAGTAGCGGGAGAACTATGGTAGGGAGGGGAAGTAGAGTAAAAAAAAAAAGAGGTCGAGGCATATCTTAGGCTAAAAGCTCGGTATATTTGTTCTTGAAAAGAAAAATGACCACTGTCCACAAATCACTTCAAGATAAAGTAATATACATCTCAAAAAAAGTAGTTAAAAGTGCAAAGAAAACCATGTTATTACTGTTGTACGAAATGTTAAAATTAAACTTTCTGAACATCCGCCAACACTATTCGATCATACAAAATTCCGTGCAAATCTGGGCGGCAGTACTCCTTTGTCTAAAGAAATAACTAAACAGTTGTGTTTCTCCAGTGCGATGTTAATTTACGAATCGCCTTCTAAAAGTGAGCAGTTTGTTGAATTTTTGAAAATCAGTGTTCAATTAAAAATTACCAGTTACTGTTAAAATACAAAATATATTCTTTAAATGCATAAACAATTCTTATTTTTAATCTACTTTGATCTTACTACTAAAATGTAACTGAAAAAAAAAATACACGTACAGTACGACTAGAAATAGAATTTGACAAATTAATCTTTTTTTTATTAACTGCTTATTTAAAAGTAGTTTTTTTTTTAATTTAAACTTATCCTGTAAGAAGTTTAATTTTCTCATTCCAAAAATCATGCCTTAAAAACTTTCAATAGCCAGCTTTAATACAACTTTTTATTCTATTGCAAAATCGATAGTTATGACATGAATTATATACTAACGTAATGATTAGTACAAGAGTTTGGAACAAAAAAAAAAGAGGCCCATCCTTTATATGTTAAACCCAAAACAATCTTTTATTCAGTTTTCCGATACTTAAACAGATGCACAAAATCCTACTTGCATATAGTATAGAAACAGGTTAACATTTATATCACTATTACGTTTTTAATAATAAAGCAATTTAAATAAATATCTTACCCGATGGTCTGGCAAAAAATTAGCTGCATAGTAATAATAGTTGCTGTATTATCACAGCACAATTAGAAAGATTGAAATTGCATGGTTATTTTGGGCTTTTATAACCCAAGTGCCATATTTCGCCGAATTGGATGGTAGTTCCGCAAAACAGCTTTGGTGTGTAAATGATTTGGTAATTGGTAATTTTTAGTTAACGTCGTACTAGAGCAACACAACGGGCTATTGACGAAGGTCCGGTATCAATCCCCTAAGAGAAGGATCCGAGGACAACTCCACGTAATTTTGAACCACGGACAGATGACGAGGCAACACCTGAACTGGCACCCCACTCTCCAAACTTCCACACCAACCCAACTTTATGCCACGACAGATTTAATGTGCACCAGCCGGCCTCTACACCATAGGCTTACAAACATCCATGCACTGACATGGAACCTTCCTATCTAGAGACTGACACTTCAACCTCCAGACCGGTTGGTCGGCCGGCGACGATCCGAAATCAAACCTGAATGGAATGGTAGGTAGGTATGTAATTAGCGTCGCACTGTAGAAACACAATGGACTGTTAGCGGTGGTCTGGGATCAACCCCCAAAGGGAAAGATCCGACGTCAGAAAATAGATGAGCTGGCACTCCACTCTATAAACTTCCACACCATGCAAACGTGAGGGAATTCGAGGCTAGACAGATTTAACATAATGCTCCAACCCCCTTTGTCTTTGGTTGGATTCGAACTCGCAACCCTTCCGGTGCTGGTCCGTTACTCTTCCATCCGGGCTATCGCAAACCACGTCTTGTTTTCGAATACGATTTCAGCGTTTCGCCAGTTTACAAAGAATGAATACCCAATTCATTTAAAGCCCGTTGCTCTAGTAAGACGCCAATTAAAATTTACCTAATTATTACCGAAATAGCCCGTTGTGTTGCTCTAGTACGACGTTAACTAAAATTACCAATACCATTACCTAATTATTACCCAATTCATTTAAGATAGTTAATCGTTCAATAGTTATTAGATTAAACGCCAAACGTCGAATCCAACCAAAGACCATCGTATAAAAATGGGTTATGTTAATCATCGACCTTAAAATGAAATAGACGGAGCATGCTACCGCTGTTTCAAGTTATTTCTTCCAGTTGCTCGGTTTGAAGACGTGTCACGTGGTTGTGGGTAAAAGCATGAATTCTAAACTGTTAATTGGTTAACGTGACTATCCACAGTTATTATAAACACTAGTCTGCGCTTCTATAGCCAATCGAATAAGTCGATTTGTGATTTACCCTTCAGAAATCTTACGACATTGACTCCGCCCACATGATCCCTCTATTTCATTTTAAGGTCGATGATGTTAATACCATTTTCGCACAAGTCATATTAATCAGAATTTGTATCACCTAGAATCTGATAGGGTAACGCGCTAAGTGCTTCAAAATTACTTCTTTTTGTGTGCCGAGAAGGAAAAGTTCCATTATATAGCCGGGCACACGAAAAAATTAGAGGGCAAGACAGGTAGAAAATACTATTGCGTAAATCAATGGCTACGAAACATTTTAAAATGAGCTCGTTATAGACACACATACACAATACTGTTCTGTATCTATTTTAATCGTCTTACCACTTAGCAAATTTGTACAAAAGGTAATAAATAAAGTTTCGTTGCAGGAATGCGATTCTGTCTTGGAATAGCAAGAGTAAAGAAGAAAATAAAGAAAAGAGGCTCTTAAAGGTAAGCGAAAAGCAAAATTTGAGGAAAGGAGAAGGAAATAAAAATATTTAAAAATAGTAATTCTGTTTTCAAACATTTTTCCAAAACAGATTTTATGCATACCATACAGCCATACTGCTGCAAAATAATACATTTTTTACTGCCTTTACTTAACCCTAGAGCTCTGGCGTCTTACAATTTACATGAATGATAGTAATGTAAAAGATAGTAACGTTGGTATTGAACGTTTAAAATTTTTAATCTTTAAAGGTATTAAATTGTTTAAAACTTATCCATTGCTGCATTTAATTTCAAATAATATCTCTTAGCTTCATATGGGATGGAATTCCTATACCCGATATCATGCACAAGACATCCGGGTTCGCGATTCGGAGAGACATGGAGATGCACAAGTTACAGCGGGCCAGGACGAAGTAAAAGCTACATTCATTAACCTTTCCATTTCCATTAAGATATCTCAAACAAGCACGCTATGGAGTATATTAATCATTAGGTAACCATATGAACCATTCCGGGTCAAGTGGTTTACTTTCGAAGACAGTTACCGCTCAACCCGCTGTTCTCAAAGATATTAAAACTAATTGACTTTGACGCTTGTGAAATTTGTGTGAATAAACTGCTTTTATACTTTCTTTTAAAGAGATTTTTACGATCTTTTTAGAGATCATCGACTGAAATGGCGTGTGGACTCTGCAAGGGCTTCAGACGAAGGTGATCATTTAATTTCATCTGTAATTATACATTTAGAAAAATGTATGCATTCCATGGAATGCTGTGCTAATCTTTAAGAGAAGGTTTTAATAATAGTTCAATTTTTTAATCTTTTTACAGAAATAGCGAATTTTTTATTGTATTCTTAATTTGCTTAATTTTCACAGTTGTGGTAAACATAAAGTTTGATTTCAAAGATTTGAATTTAATAAAATATTTTTTTAATTTGTATAGTGCTGTATTTTTTCTCTTTCTCTGTTGCTTAAACTGCTTTTTCTCGGCATTCTTATTACCGACAAAAATTATTAATAAAGAGACAAAGAGAGATAACAATAAATGGGTAACTTTTCAAAATAATTAGTACTTGATGCAATATGAACAAAAAAATATTAAAATTCAAACGTTTTCCACGGTATTGCATTCTTATAAAACCATCATATTTGCAGAAAAGTTCCTTCGCGATGAATTGCGGTGCACCATCTTACAATTTACTGTTAAGATTTTTGTAATTCCCGTCATTCCTCAAACAATCGGATGCATTGCCATTTCGGTTACATTTGGGGCACAAGTGTTTAGATTTCAAACCTCATTAATATCTCTGAGGTTCTTTCTTACTGGGAGGGACGGTCTGAAGGGTGAGCTCAATTTTCACCATGTTTACGTTATGGTTCATCGATGCTTATGATTGAGCACATCTCTATGAACAGGTTGATCATCGCTTGAGTGTCGTGAAGGAAAAGGTTAATTATTGGCAGGGCAAAAGAAAAAAATTTGTTTTTTGACTACACTGTCAGTAAATAATATTGGTCAAAGATATGACTACAGAATAATTACAAAGTAACACGTTATCTAATAGTGTTCTGCGTCTATTTTTATCGTTTTAGGCATCTCGAAAACTGAAAGATAGTACTGTACTATGTTTCGTAGCTGAACCGAAGGGTAGTAAATAAAGTTTCGTTACAGGAATGCTTTTCTGGCCTGGAAAAAAAACAGGAGAGAAGAGAAGGCAAAAAAGAAGCTCAAAATGTGAGCAAAAACTTCCTTCGTAAAGAGGACGATCTAAACGCACTATGTTCAATATAAATCTAGTATTCTAATCCTTCTCAGACAAATCTTTTTTTACAGTTTTTTGCAATATTGTGCGATATTGCACTTTTTCATTGCTTTTTACTTCACCCTAAAGCCCTGACGTCGTAAAATTTACAGATTATGTTAATAGTAGTAATATAAAATATAGTAACCTTAGTATTGTGCAACGTTAAAATTTGAATCAATTAAAGTCATCACCACCAAATCAGTTAAGTATATATGTCTTCCCGTTACAGCATCTTATTTAAAATCTTATTTATCAGTTCCTAATAGAACGTGACTTGGACATAAGTAGACGTGAAGCTGCCCAGGACATCCGAGAACGTTATATATATATTTGGAGGATCAAAGAAATGAAAAAATTCCAGGACCATCTTTCAAAGAAAGCTTTGACAGGCCAAATGACACTGAAGAAGAAGTCAAATTTGAAATTTCAGAGCGCCAGGACGAGGTAAAAACTATATTCAATTACCTTTGAATTTCTAATGACAGTTCACGCTCAATCGCATTACATTTTGGGAAAACTTTCACTCAGTTTACTTAACGCAACTTGAAAAACTGCTGGAAAAAAAAGTTCCGCTCTACAAAACCTCGAGCATCAAACAGCAACATTTTGATAAGCAAAATCTTTATTCGCAAAAAAAATAACAAAAAATATATTTTTAGGTATTACTGTTCCTTATCCAAATTAGAATCTAGAACACTAAATTGATGTATTCGCATTTACCTATTTGGACAGAAAAGTTATGAGGCAATAATTTAAAAAACAAAGCAGTTTTCTTAAAAAATGAACATAAATTTGTAAATAATTTTCAATCAGGTTGAAAATCTAACTACTCACATGTACTAAATAAAATATTTTCAAGAAATGATTTTTGACCATATATAAAATCATACACAGCTTACAAAACTGCTAAAAATAAGCGCCTTTCCTGATTAAATATATTTTATGTTAATCGTCACTAATCTGAAAACCTAAATAACAACATCGCGTATTTTTGGCCAACTTCAAAAATTGAAATCTCTTTATATATAAATTTTCAGCACAATTCATTTCATTAAAAATAGAGAAAACGGGAAACTTAATTATTCAACAGCAATTTGGTTGGGGCTCAATTTCCTAAAAATTGGTTCCGAATGTGAGACGAATTAAGTGAAAACTGCGCGAACGTAAAAGTTAATCCATGGAGTTCGGCAAATTTCAATTTTCAAGATTTCAATCCGAGATGGAATGTGAAGTGCTCATCCAGCATCGTGTTGAATTTTTAGCAGGCTCAATCAGAATTTTAAACATGCAACACCCTGAATTAACATAATTTTCCTTTTACTTATCGCACTCGTCATAAATGAATCTCACAAAGCCTATGAGATTTGAGGCTTTCAAGATCAAGTACAGGAGATGAAATTGGCGGTGTAGCGTCGTGAGTATAATTTACGTGGTGAGTGGCTTGAAGACAATTAATACGACTTTTAAAAATACAGCACATTTAATTAATTATTGAAGACGTACATATAAGTTAAGGCTATTTCGAGGCTAGTAGATGGAAAATACAAATAGGGTTTCAGTCCAGCGGCTTCATAGGAGCAGAGTCGTTCTGCGTCCGTTCACGTTCATGCGTTCCACGATTCTCCTCTTTTCCTCGAGAGAAGACCCCCACACGTTCTTCCAAAACCGCTACAGTTCAAAGACAAGGGGATATCCCCATCCGGTCATAAATTCAAGGACCACCATGAAAGCTGTTGTGAGAGAGACCCCCGACGACGCTACAGTGGGCTCGCACATTTTCCTGTTGCTATGGTTAAGCGCTTAATTTATGTATATTCATTCAAACTAAGTGCGCGTCAACTTCTCCCATTTCTGCATCTTATAGCAAATCATATTTATCAGGCTGTTGTAGAATGCATCATATGCAGAAAACATCTAACAGTACAGATCGAGGAGCATGAAATGAATGCCCATGGACAGGGCCCGATTTAGAAAATTTGGTATAGTAGGCACAACACGCAGAAAGCCCCCCCCCCATATTATTTGTTCATCACAAAAACTAATTTTATAACAATAATTGATACTTACGTATTTAACTGTTGCCCGTTTCACAGATGTCACCAAAAAGTTTGAGAAAATCGTGACATTACTTATAACTCTTGGCCAAACAAAATAAAGCAGATGAAACTAAGAACATAATAGTTAGATAATTACTGTAATTACAAGAATGTGATAGTGGAGGAAACGGTCGACGGATATTTACGTAAATACACAATAATTTATGTAACTACTTAAAAACTTTTTATAATTTTTTGATACTTTTGAAACTTAGGGGCCCTCTAAATTATGGGGGCCCTAGGCCCGTGCCTCACGGGCCTAGTGGTAAATTAAGGCTTGCCCATGGAATAGGCCATATACCGGGACCGTCTACGAAAGTCTGCCTAGGAAGACCTTATAATCCAGAAAATGTGGAAGACGAGCCGATTGGATATGAAATTCCTGTGCGCCAGGTCGAGGTAAAAGCTACACTCAATCACCTTTGATTTTCCAACACCATATCTGAAAGAAATACCCTATGGAGAGTTTAAATCACTGTACTGCAAAAGGCATCCGGCTGCACCGCCTAGTCTACCATGCCATCGAACGGCGACATGGAGACTCCGCACTCGATGCATACGGAAGAACGTATGAGGACGAGGATGAAGAAGAGTCGGAAATCTCGACAAGTGACAAGATCCTTGTTTCCCAGGACGAGGTAAAAGCTAGATCTATTACCCTTCAATTCACCATTAGTGTATCGGGAAAGAATGCAATGTAGATAAATTCAATTACTTATTGCCATTATTGCAAGTCGGGATTTTTGGGAATCTATTTATATAATTAATTTACGTGGCACGCAAAAAAGACGTTATTTGTTATCGCATATTGGCAGCACTGTACGTTTGTTTGTTTACCACAAAGCCTAGCGCCTCAATTGAATTTATAGCGTTATCGGATGAAATTATATTGAAAAAAAAAAAAGAATTTTAGTCGAGCTGTTGCAGTTAATAGAAATCAAAGAAAGCGGAGGATCTTTTCAGGGCCATTTAAAACACGGTCCTTTTCAAGGCCAAAAATTACAGTTCAACAAGACACTTGCACTACAGCTTTCGACAACAAACTGAATGAAAAAGTGTGGGTGGCTCGAGTGCTGGGTGACATATGCTGGTACAAATGTACACACAAACAACATGCTGGGTATTCAATTTCCAAATCAGCGCTCATATTTCGAGTCAAAATTTTGCTCAAAGTTTTCATTTGAATTCTGATTCCAGAGGTACTGTATATCTTTTCTGTAATACACCAAATTTAGATGTGAAAAATATTTTTTTTTTGGAATATCATATTTTGTAAACAATCCCTTCTGCTAGGACACATGTCTGCGAGCGAAGCGAGCATAGGTTCGCGCAGCGAACCAATGAGGATTGCGATGCAATCTTCCGTGGGTTAGCGAGCGTTAGCGATCAGAGGGCGGGCCCCCTAGTTACAAATATATCTGAAGGGTGAAGTGGATTTTTCTGAAGATTGATCTTTATTGACATACACGTAGAGTAGCTTTTTAGAAGGGAAAGGCATCGATAGTTAACAACGCGTGGACAAAACAATTATAGTACTCGTATTTAATAACTATTGCTAATGAAAAAAAACTAATGACTGGTATTTTCAGGATCTTTTCAAAAGACAATAGATGAATGATTAATTGAAACTTTCGTCCAAAATGATGTAACTTTGTGCATATTTTTGTTATCTTCCAGGGAAGCCAAGAGCTAGCCCATTAACATCTGTTAAGTGACGACGGATATCCGCCAGAGGAGGTTCGCGGCTGCTCCTTGTGTTCGTGCCCGATCTCCTCTGTAAATAAGCCAAATTACTGCCAGGCACGTTGTGGTATTTCGGAAAGACGGATGTATCGTTCGCGCGGGTTCAAGTTGCTTTCATTTGGGTTGGGCAGAAAACATTGAATGTTCCAAGACCTAATAAAAACAATTGTCTACCCTAAACCGATTCGTGTCTCCTTCGAGATTATTGAATTTATTTTCAAATCACAGCTTACCCTACAAGCGGTTTCGACGACTAGAAACCCTACCAGTGGTTTCGACGAGATATCTCGCTAAGATATTATTACTGAGATCTGGTCAATTTTCTTCAAATGACCAGGTAACTCGCACATCAAGATCTGGCCAGCTTTACTAATGAAGAGATACCTCGTTGAGACGACCACTAAGAGGGTTAAATCAGTTTCACTTCTCCAGCTGAAGAAAATTGAACCCCCTTTTAAGGCTACATTTCACACAGATAAACCTTTCAAATGCACACGGGATAGAAACTTACAAGAGCTGAGGTTCAATTACTAGTATAAGCTGTTCGTAGGTAGGTAATTTAATTAAAGTCGTACTGGGTGAACGCAACGGGCTATTTACGATGCTCCGGGATCAATCCCCTAAGGGTAAGATCCGAGGACAACACCAAGTCATTTTGAACCAAGGTCAGATGACGAGGCAACACCTGAGCTGACACCCCACTCTCGAAACTTCCACACCAACCCAACGTGAGGACTTTCGGCCAAAACAGATTTAAGGTGCACCAGCTGCCTCTACACCATACGCTTACAAACATCCATGCACTGACCCGGATTCGGACCAGGAACCTTCCGATCTAAAGGCTAACACCTTAAACACTCGACCGGTCCGACGGTCTGGGATTAATCCCAACGGGAAAAATCCGTAAACTGTTCATACTGTTGCAAAAAATATTGGGTTGTTTGTCGAGAAAAGAGATCGTAGTTTTTAACGGGAATACTCAAGTCTGATTTTGGATTGTGGAACAAATAAAAGCAGACACTAGAAATTTGAAAGATTGATTTGAATTTTCAAATATTCACATACACAGTTTGAACAGTTCCAAGTGGGCCGACCAATCGGTATAGAGGTTAAGGTGTTAGCCTCTAGATCGGAAGGTTCTTGGTTCGAATACGGGTTCGGATGTTTGTAATGGTATGATGTAGAGACGGCTGGTGCACCTTAAATCTGTCGTGGCCGAAAGTCGTCACGTTGGGTTGGTGTGGAAGTTTAGAGAGTGGGGTGCCAGCTCAGATGTTGCTTCGTCCTCTGACCGTGGTTTAAAATTACGAGGTGTTGTCCTCGGATCTTTCCCTTAAGGGATTGATCCCGGACCGTCGTCCATAGCCCGTTGTGTTGCTCTAGTACGACGTTAACTAAAATTACCATTACCTGTTTTTATTTAGTTAGTTTACTAGTAATTACCAATTGCCAAGAGCAGTTCAACATTAAATGGAAGGCTGCGGCAGCCCATTTGGAAGAGCAACAGACTAGCGAGCTCAAATCCAACTACAGGCCGTCGTGTTCGAATGGTGCTGTCGTATCTTTCCTTTAAGTGATTGATCCCGGACCGTCGTCTCACGTTGGGTTGGCGTGGAAGTTTGGAGAGTGGGGTGCCAGCTCAGGTGTTGCTTCGTCATCTGACCGTGGCTCAAAATTACGAGGTGTTGTCCTCGGATCTTTCCCTCAAGGGACTGATCCCGGACCGTCGTCAATAGCCCGTTGTGTTGCTCTAGTACGACGTTAACTAAAATTACCATTACCCGGACCGTCGTCAATAACCTGTTGTGTTGCTCTAGTACGACGTTAATTAAAATTACCCATTACCAATCAAATGGTGCTGATGCATGTTAAATCTGCCGTGGCCTCGATGTTCTAACGTGGGAGTGGAGTGCCAGCTCAGGTGTAACCACGTCATGTGACCGTAGTTCAAAATTACGGGTTGTGCTGTTTTTTTTCGGGGGATTGATTCCAGACCGTCACCACTGTGTTGCTCCAGTGTGACGTTAATTAAAAATACCATCAATATTGAAGGATTTTATTGATAAAGATCTGTGATTTGTAGCGTAGTTCGGTGAATTTCGAATGACACCGCTTACGCAATCCGAAGTTACACTGGCCCAAAGCTCGCCCAGCATCGTAGAATATAAACATATTGTTGACCCTCTCCACACGGCGGTCAATGCGCCTACGCACTTAATTCCAAGGCATACTTGCCAACTTAAATAACTGTGCATTAATTATACTTTTGCACGGCAATTGGCAATTTTTTAGTTAACGTCGTACAAGAGCAACACAATGGGCTATTGACGACGGTCCGGGATCAGTACCTTAAGGGAGAGATCCGAGGACAACACCTCGTAATTTTGAACCAGGGTCAGATGACGAAGCAACACCTGAAAACTTTTGCACTAACGCCACTTGACATAAAACACAACATTAATTCTGTGCACACAGATGGCAAAATATTTTGTCACTTTTATAATTTTTTTGTGACAGCAATTTTACGGGTCTGGGCATGGATGTTTGTAATCGTATGGTGTAGAGGCGGCTGGTGCACCTGAAATCTGTCGTGGCCGAAAGTCCTCACTTTGGGTTGGCATGGAAGTTTGGAGAGTGGGGTGTCAGCTCAGGTGTTGTTTCGTCATCTGACCGAGGTTCAAAATTACGAGGTGTTGTCCTCGGATCTTTCCCTTAAGGGACTGATCCCGGACCGTCGTCAATAGCCCGTTGTGTTGCTCTAGTACGCCGTTAACTAATATTACCACTACTATCATAGCCCGTTGTGTTGCTCTAGTACGACGTTAACTAAAATTACCAAAATTACCATTACTATCATATAGAATGTTCGTCGTGGCCGAAAGTCCTCACGTTGGGTTGGCGTGGAAGTTTGGAGAGTGGGGTGCCAGCTCAGGTGTTGCTTCGTCATCTGACCGTGGTTCAAAATTACGAGGTGTTGTCCTCGAATCTTTCCCTTAAGGGACTGATTCCGGACCGTCGTCAATAGCCCGTTGTGTTGCTCTAGTACGACGTTAACTAAAAATTACCATTACCATTACCATATAGAATGTTCATTTACACACCAAAGCTAACTTTGCGGCACTATCATCTAGTTCGGCCAAGTATGGCACTTGGGCTATAAAAGCCCGAAATAACCATGCGTTTCACTCAGCTATCTATTGAGTAGATGGTTCAGTTTTGTTGTTCACAACAATGTCACTAATCAAATGTCTCTGCAAGTGTTTCTGCAGACGGTTATTGAAGCCAGTAGCAATTCTTTGGAATTGTGCTATGCATGTGATATTGCTTCCACTAACTATTACTATGCAGATACTTTTTGCCGGACCATTGGGTAAGATATTTAAATTGTTTTAATATTAAAAACGAACTAGTGTTATAAATGTTAACCTGATTTTGTGCATTTGTTTTAAGTATCTGATAACTGAAGGAAACATTTTTTTTATGTTTAACTTATAAAAGACTAGTCCATTTTTCGTTCGAAAAGTCTTGCACTAATAATTACGTTAGTATATAATTTATTTCATTAGTATCGATTTTGCAATAGAATAAAAAATCTTTTAGCTTAGCTATTGAAAGTTATTAAGACAATTTTTTTTTTGTTGCATGAATGGTTAAATTTCTTGCACTATGTTTTAATAAAAAATAACTTCTTTTTAAATAAACACAGCTGATGTAAACAATCTCATTATTTGTTAAATTCTATTTATAGTTGTACTTGGTATGCATTTTTTTAGTTACCTTTTAGTAATAAGAATATCACTTAAATGTATCTTATTTTTTATAGTAAACTAGCCGGGCTGCGCCGGCTAGCATTCGGTGGTGTGTAATAGTGCTTTTTTTACACACCGTAATTAAACGTGTTTTGATTTGTATATTTTATTTTTTGAAACAATTATTTAAATCATAGCGTATTTAATCACACAAATATTTAAGGAAATTTGGTCGAAATATACATATACCGCTACAAAATTACCTATGTGATATTTTGCAGGAAATAGACATATCATTAAATTCTAACTCCTAAATAATTTTGCAATAGGTAATACACCGGAACACATAAAGCAAACAAAAATAAAATTCCAATCCTTGAAAAAATGCAAAATTCTGAAAAAAAAAACCACGTAGGTATCTATTTAAACGTGTTGACTTTCGACTTCCTGAATATATTGTGAAATAGAATAATGCGACAAAATACTTAACGATATTGACAAAGACAATAATGATTTATTAACAAAAGAACACATATTTATAATACTTGGGAATTCTCAAATATGTGTGTGTCCGCAACATCTCTCATTCAACTCAAATACCCAAACACGGAATTCTAAATCAAATTAAAAAAAGTAAACATTAATTCTGACGTGTCCAGATACCGGGTAACAAAATAACGTTTAAATTGCTTTTACATCAAAGGAAGAAATAAAAAGTCAGTTCAAACATAAATATTACAATTTGATTCCTTATTTTGCAGAGAAATTGACCCCGGCTATTTGAAAAGAGCAAGAATTCAAAATATCTGGGTTATTTTATTTACGTTGATTGTTGCCATTCGACGACACACTAATAACGTCGATTTTGGGTCCACGTACGTTAGTGTTTTATATATAGATGATAGTATTTAATTGAACACTGACTTTCAAAAAATGAACAAATTGAGCACTATTAGAAGGTTGGTCGTTGAATTAACATCGCACTGGAGCAACACAACGAGTTATTGACTTAGACAAGGAGTACTGCCCTGATTTGAAAGGGATTTGCTATGAGCGAATAGTGTTAGTGGATGTTTGTAAAGTTTAAACTCTAGTATTTCGTGTATAACCTTATTAACATGGTTTTAATTTGCACTTTTAAAAACTTTTTTGAGATGTATCTTACTTTATCTTGAACTGATTGTGGACGATTCAAAATGGGCGAAAGTTGACATCGATCATTTGTCTTTTCAAGAACAATTATACAGAGTTTTAAGATTATGATACGCCTGGACCTCTTTTTTTACTCTACTTCCCCTTACCAACCTTGGAACTCTCGCTTTGAATAGAATAATGCGACATTGTTCTATTTAAATCATGTTCATTGGCTCCTCCGTAAATAGTGAATAATTCGCATACTCTTTCGAAAAGTCTGCTAAGCAGTTTGAAGAAGCGATGAGAATAGTTACTGTTGATGCTTTTTGAAAATGGACACTCTTTTGAGAATGATCCCAATGAACGACGAACGTTTTTTAGACATCAAATTAAAAATTCTAAAATCAAATTATTGTATTGTCATCCGGAAAGTTCTGCGCGCTTTCAAATCGAAGCTAGCTTTGTTTTTTTTGCTACCGCTGATAAGGAGTGACCTTGAATGAAGCAATGTTTAAATTCGGCCTGTTTTGCTTACTCTGAATAATTATAGCACGTGTTGTGGCATTTGTTTCACTGTAATGCAAGAATGGAGAACCAGAAAGTTCATTTTCGTCATTATGCTTTTATTTTTAAGAAAAAATAAATGCTTGTCAGACTGCTTTTAAAATGTGTGCTATATATGGACATGGCAAACTACCACACAGTCTAAACATTCCAAAAAGAACTGTTCATGATCATATGAAGATTGTATATGTAAGCCGCTACAATGTATGGGTACTCCATACTTTAAACACAGCAGAATATGCTTGCTCCAATTTGAGCATGTAATTCTTTACTGAAACGAGATGAAGCACCTTTTTTGAAACGGTTCATTACTGGAGACTAGAAGTGGATACTATACAAGAATGTTACAAAGAAAAGATCATGGGGCAAGTCAAATGAACCTCCTCGAGCAACATCGAGAAGGGGTCACTAATGACCTGATCCCATATGATAGATTCCATAAGATTTTCCGTACCAACACAATTGATTCCGTTATTAATGTATATGTTCGGGTGCCCTCTAGCGATGATTCGTCGTAAGCTTAAGATGAAACAATATGCCGAAAGACTTTGTATTAGTTCGAGATGAATAGCACGGTATATGGCGCAAGTAAACGGTAAAATCCATGCTTTTCCCAATATTTTTAGTACAACGGCCCTACTAAATCCACTCGGATAATTTCAAGACAAAAGCCTCCCTAATTTTATCTTCTGTAAGAGGCGTAGGGCTGGTCTCAATTCCTTTCGCTGCATGTCTTCTACATCGAACGTATTTTGCAATTACTCGTTGGATGCTTTTTCCACCTCTTAAAATGCAAAATTGTTGTCGACGACGAACCGGTCTGAATGTTAAAGTGTTAGCCTCTAGATCGGAAGGTTCCTGGTTCGAATCCGGGTCCGGGCATGGATGTTTCTAAGCGTATGGTGTAGAGGCGGCTGATGCACCTTAAATCTGTCGTGGCCGGAAGTTCTCGCGTTGGGTTGGTGTGGAAGTTTGTCGAGTGGGGTGACAGCTCGGGTTTTGCTTCGTCATGTCCGTTGTGTTGCTCTAGCACGACGTTAATTAAAAATTAACAATTTTACCAAAATTGTTGTATGGCAGCTAACTCGCCTTTAGTTCCAGCATGCATGGATCGCAGATGTTCTTGAATTAACTTGTCGACTATCTCATTATTTGCAGGGAGTACAATAGGGCAAAAAAAATTCTCGTCTCTTTTTAATCTAACATTTTAGTTTTTAATCTAACGAGACCCTCATCGTCTATAAAAGGGCATAGTTTTGAGCTTGAGCTTCAAGTCGGCTTCCTTAAATGTCTCTTGTTGAACAATTTTCATTAGTTTTTTTTTCTGCAAATTCCAGTTCAGTGACTTTCGGCTCTCCCTTAATGTACCTGTTGGATCTGAGACATCCAAGCAATCATTCTTAATATCTGAATACTTTGAAAAGTGCTTATTATACCAACGTTGATCAATAGGTGTGCAAAAAAGGACAAAATAATGAATTTCCTCTTTTCCTCAAAATATTAATATTGTTAATTTTCCTTCTAGAAATCTTCGAAGGAATACAGTCGCCCATATCCCGATTTCTAGCTTCGCAGTATGTATCCAAACTTAATTTGACATTAGATGGGCAGATATCATGGCATCTTGAAATTTTCACTTCTGATAGTGGTAAATCAATTATCCAGTCCTTAAATTTCTTCTGAATTTCCTCGGGTATCGTTTTGTCCCAATCTAGAGAATCCATTTTTGTTGAGCAAGAATCTTTGGGAATCTTGGGACGCGGCACAAAAAGCCTAGAGGATCAAAGATCTTACAAATCGCTGATGATGCATCTCTCCTGATAACACGGGATTTCATTTCACCTACTGGTTTTAGAATGCAGAAGATATTATCCTTACCTTTATCCCACAGTAATCCAAGAACTGGAATGGGATCTTCTGTTTTTCCTTTTAGCTCATTGCTCCCACCCGCTTAGGTCGAAGCAAGCCTTATCTAGCAGTTGTCTTGACTCTTGGATGAATTTTTGTAACATTTCTTCACTTGATACAGATGCCACATAATTATCTACGTAGAAAAATATTTTTTAATGTCTCCTGGTTGCTAGGTGAGCTTGATACAATTATGATTTAATACAGCGACTAACAGGAATGGGCTTCAGGCGAGACCAAACCCTACTAGTCTGTCTAAATACTTTCAATTGTCGTTTTTCAAAATCATCCCACCACAAAAATCTGAGGAAGGTGCGATCTTTCGCGATTGAGATTTGGAGAAACTCTTTCTGATGTCCGCCATAACTCCTATTTTGTCTTTTCGAAACCTCATCGGTAAAGGTTCTAATTTTAATAGATTCGGACTCTTTTCAAGGCAGTCGTTAAGCGAAGGCGAATATTTCCCTCAAGATGAAGCATCGTACTTCGTATTTCGTTGAGGAATTCTCTTTAAATACATCTGGATGCAGTGGGATCGTTCTCCAAGCTCTTTGACAGGTACCTCTTCTAATAGTACCCACATTTTCCCATTTTTGAAGACCTCAATCATAACAAAGTTTTTACTTTCTGTTGAAGCTTCATAGCAGAAAGAGGAAATATGCAATGTACACATATACGCCAGAAAAAGAGGCAAGACGATAATCAGTTTTTACTTTCTTTTTTCCTTCCCTCTCATTTTTTAAAAGTCATTTTAAACAAGAAATATTCTAAGTTCCAAGATAAAAAAAAGATAATGACCCAAAAAGCAAATGCCCTCGGATGAAAAGGAGTATTAATGCTTGAAGTGCGTTGAAAAATAAGGCACTACCTGGTCGGGAGACGATTGTGTAGAATGCACAAGCTTTCGAATGTGGTCCCATGAGGCTTGTACAGCTGGTAATCCTTATTATTTGTCTACATGTGAATATAACAGATTAGTGTAAGATTTTGTTCCTAATTACTTTATTTGTTTTGTCGCAGAGAAGTTATTTTTGCTACTTTCATTGAATTTTATAAATTTTCAATTTTATTTAAGCTTGTATTGCTGAAATTAGTTTTTAATTGAGGTTTATAAAGTTTAGGCTTGGTTATTTTTTCGAATAACGATGAGATTGATTTTTACGTAAGACGTCACACAATGTTGTGCCTTATTAGTAATATCGATAAATGACCATATTTTGAGATTTTTATTTATATATAAATAAATATGTAACGACATAATTATCATTCTTCTAGTGTTACAACTAACCCAATCACTGTTACAACCGCCCCGGGTATGGGGTCAGTTGAAACATTTTCACTCATTTTTTTTAAATGCCTCCCGATGTCTTTGTAATGCAGATAATGCCACTATAATATAATACATTTGTACAGTGATAACTAAGATAAAATTTAGGCATGCTGTCAAATACACAAAGGTCAAAATGTCGTTTGCGATTTTATCAAAAATGGACTCTTTAAAACAGGACGCAAGGGTACCTCGGTTGCCAGTGTAGCCGTTCTGAGTGGATCTCTATTTTAAATCAAAATTAATAACATCTTGTATCAACTACCATCCTCGGTGGAATGAAACCTTTAGTAATATATCATGAAATCTAACAGTCAAGGAAAATAATTATATTGGACAATTCCATATGGCCGTTTATCGCTTGATTATATGGAGTGTCGACGGCTTTAGCTTTTCTGCTCAAAAGACGTTCTACGTTCATTTCTGTCTTCAGAACCTGCATCCTGACACGGATATTTCTGGATGGTAACAGGATTACAGTGGACAGAGTAAGGTTTCTCACTATCGGTTTTCGACCATAACCGTACCTTCCTCCACACGCCGAACAGCTGCTGATGTCTTGCGAGAGGAGGATCAATCTTGTAAAGGTACTCTCCAATACACCACGGGATGGAACGGTCCTCCATGCTAAAACTCTCGTGCTATAATTTGATCCAGATTGGACTATGGGTGTTCAGTAGGGTGGTCACAAGGTATACGGAGAAATTTTTTTCCGCCCAATCTTCCATGGCACCCCCTTAAAATTTGCCAATAGGCTAGAAACTGATTGGCAAAGTTTCAGCTCAACCTGATAATATTAACTCGTGCCTCATTGATGTTAAAGTTAAGAAAAACCGCGATTTTTAGCAAAAAATCGTAGTTTTTACTCCTTAAAATCGAAACCATTCGTCCTAGAAACCTGGTTCTTGTCTAATTTCATAGGAAATTTTATTGATTTGAAGTTTGATCTCGTCATTTTTTGCTAAAACTGATTGAATGGTATTTAGCATTTTTCAGATAAGATCGTAGTTTATATCCTCAAAAGTGAATTTTAATGCAAAGCCCTAAAAGCATTATAATATTCAATTGCATCTGCTTTACAAATTTTGCTTTCTGTATTTTACATTTTGTACATTATAAAGGCTTTTGTTAGAGGTATTTTAAAAAAACGAATCCAACAACATTCAAATTCAAAATGCAGGAATTAGGGGTAAAGAAGAGGAAGCAAAGAGTAAAAATGACGGCAAATAGTGTTCAAATGTATTTACTAATTATAGTGTTGAATTATACAGGGTGGTCATAAAAAAAACTTGGCCGATATATGGACCTCTAGCGGCCGTTCCGTTCAACCGATCGAGATGAGATTTCAGATATAGTTATTCAGAGGTATGTGCTCGGGATTCTGCGAACGACAACAAAGTGGCACTCACGGTTACGGTTATACATGGAGAAACTCGAAATTTTCGAATGGCAACGTCCACTTTTTCCTGTCAGAAAATGCTCAACGCATGCGAAAACCCTGAAGAGCGTTGGAACGGTACGTGTATCACAAAAAACGGACGCGTTATGCACGCATAAAAAACGGCTCTGCGAACGGTCAACAAAACCACGTTCGGGGCGCACGGAGGAAATTTGCATATGACAGAGGGAAGACGCCAAATACTGATGACAATGCAGATCGAACAAAGGAAAACTTATATTACACATGGCACACAGTGGAAATAACACATTTTACATATGTGTGCCATCACATGCAATTGCACAATGCACACATTGCATGCGGGGGACTGTGGATAGTAAAGGCGAACGTAACATAGCATGACGGATGTTTGCAATCTCACGTTTGAGAGTGCCTTTAAAATCTGGCAAAGTTTGCGGATTGCACATGTATACCCTAGATTTCAGATATCCCCAGATCCAGAAATCCATAGGAGTGAGGTCGGGGAATCTAGGAGGCCACGGAAATGGAAAATGGCGTGAGATGACGCGGTCGCCAAAATGCTGTTCCAGAACCCTGCGAACAGACGTCGCTATATGTGTAGATGCGCCATCTTGCATCCAAACGATGTCATTCAGTGCATTTCGCTGCAGCAATTCTGGTATGACGTAGTTTTGCCTCGTCCGTCCATAACATGCGAAGAGGCCAGTCGTTATTGACATCATATCGGATAAGGAATTCATTTGCAAAGTCGATACGTTGTTGATGGTCCCCCGCGTGAAACATTTGGACGCGCTGGTACCGGTATGGAAACATGCGGAGTACAGAGCGCAGTAGATTTAGAACCGTTTTCGGCATATCCAATGCACGAGCTATACGTCTTGCAATTTGCATATGCCCTGAATTCACTGTGTGATGCACTTCCGTAACAGCGTGCTCAGGAACAGTTGGTCGTCCGGATCGCGGTATATCACAGGTGCAGTCAGTTTCTTCGAATTTCTTTGCTAAATCACGCAGAGCTTTTGTGGTTCATGGGCCAAGTATTTGGCGATAGCTTCGACGGTAAACACGCAAGGCTTCCGCGACATTCATCTCATTTTAATATTAGAGTTTTACCAATTTCCCACGAATTTTCGTTGACAGAGTCATTTTGTTGGCATGTGCGAGCTTCCGACTGAAGATCTGGCGAAAGGCGTTCTGTGGTTTAGTCTTGCCTCCGACGTATGAAAATTTCCTCCATGTGCCTCGATCGTGGTTTTGTTGGCCGTTGGCAGAGCCATTTTTTAAGCGTGCATAACGCTTCCGTTTTTTGTGATACACTTACCGTTCCAACGTTCTTTAGGGTTTTCGCATTCGCTGAGCATTTTGAGAAGGGAAAAAGTGGGCGTAGCCATTCGAAAATTTAGAGTTTCTCTACCTATAACCGTAACCGTGAGTGCCACTTTGTTGTCGTTCTCAGAATCCCGTGCTCACACCTCTGAATAACTATATCTGAAATCTCATCTCGATCGATTGAACGGAACGGCCGCTAGAAGTCCGTATATCGGCCAAGTTTTTTTATGACCACCCTGTACATCATTACATTATTATTAATTTAAATATACAAATTGGGAGGTAATTTCAAATTAAGGTGGTTATGTCTTAGATATCGTAGCTTTTAAAGAGTCCGGAAAAATTTGTCTACATTCAGATACAACTTGTAAAAGGAACTGCCGTTGTTCTTAGTCTTTCGTCAAAGAGGAATTAGTCTTTAATTTTACTCCTCTCTCTCAGCAGTGTCATTAACAACCCTTAAACCGTTCACTATTTTTTTAGCGTTTAAATAATGTTGATTTTCACACCGTATATCAGGATAAGTATTTAAAAAATCTGTATCTATTTCAAATCTCTTAGAATTTAATTTGTTTCTGCTCTAATTCTAAATTTTTTTGTGTCCAATAATTGAACAACTTGTGGGAGTTTGAGTTTTGGTTTTACTTTCCCTATCATATCATCACAATCATCTTCATTTTCTACTTTGGACCTTAATTTTTCAACCATGTTTGTTTGGGCAATTTTTCCCGAAGTATCATCGAAAAATGAAAATGCAACCTGCTCAGAGTTCAGATACCACAGATGGTTTATTTTAGACAGGGCCTTGTCTGTAACCTCTTTATCAATTTTCCTGTATCTAACTAAAGATTTTAATAATTGTAGGTCTAGGTTGTGGGCCAAAATGGGTTTGTGGGCATTGAACCATGCTTTTACATAAATATTGATAGTAATAAAGGAATATCTGCAATACCTTTTCTCTTTAAATCAGATAACGAAAATTGATCCCTGAAAATATGCATTTTGAGAGAATAAATGGCAATTGCCATTCATCTGGCGTGATGAATAGCACCAGGTATTTTAAAAGTAATATCTTTTTGAGGAAGGACTCCCTAAATGAACTAAGCAAAGTTGGATTAATTCTTTATAATCATCCCTAGGCTGTCGGTTTTTTAATTTTTCAAAAAGAAAACTTGAAATTTGGTCTGGATAATTTTTTTATTTCTAATATTTTTATCTTCTATACCTGTTTGTATTTCTTGTCTAGCTTGGACCACCCAGTCCGGAATTTTCGAAAAATATCTGGCTGAGGACCAGTGGATGTGCCCATTTTACAGTTAAAAACTGCTTTGTAAGCAACTTCTAAAACATGGTTGCGACATGCTAAATTCAGAAGGTTTTCCTCCAATAACTGCTCTAGCAAAACACAGGTTCCCCAAAGGCGACCAGTATTTACTGCCGTGGTATCAAAACACATTGCCTGGATTTTCCCAACTGCCCCCATTGCTCAACTGCTGGTAATACAGTTTTTGCATGAATTATTCTCGTACTATTTTCAAGGATTGGAAAACCTATCAACTGTTCTTCATCGCTACAAGTAATCAAAATCTCTATCCGCTCCACATTTTCTTCACAAGAAATCTGGAAGCAATTTCCCATCTCAGTGCACAACAGCTCCCTCTAAATAGGAATTTCTAAATCTATTTTTGAGATCAGTTGCGGAGTCGTATGTCACTTCTACCTAGAATTAAATTTTGTGGACCATGACCTAATGCCTGAAAAATGCTAAATACCACTCACAAGATGTATCTGAAGTACTTTTACAAGTTGTATCTGAACGTAGACAAATTTTTCCTGACTCTTTAAAAGCTACAATATCTAAGATATTACCACCTTAATTTGTAATTACCACCTAATTTGTATATTTAAGTAATAATAATGTAATGATATATAATTCAACACTATAATTAGTAAATACATTTGAACACTATTTGTTATTTTTACTCCTTGCTTCCTCTTTACTCCTAATTCCTTCATTTTGAATTTGAATGTTGTTGGATTAATTTTTTAAAATACCTCTAACAAAAGTCTTTATAATGTACAAAATGAAAAATACTAAAAGCAAAATCTGGAAAGCGGATATAATTGTATATTGTAATGCTTTTAGGGCTTTGCATGAAAATTCACTTTTGAGGATATAAACTACATCTTACTTGAAAAATGCTAAATACCATTCAATCAGTTTTAGCAAAAAAGTGGATGAGATCAAATTTCAAGTCAATAAAATTTCCTATGAAATTGGACAAAAACCAGGTTTCTAGGACGAATGGTTTCGATTTTAAGGAGTAAAAACTACGATTTTTTGCTAAAAATCGCGGTTTTTCTTAACTTTAACCTCAATGAGGCACTGGTTAATATTATCGGAATAAGCTAACACTTTGCCAATCATATTTTCCAGCCTATTGGCAACTTTTAGGGGGGAAATTCGAAAATTGATTTTTTTGTAACCACCCTAGTGTTCAGCTTATGGTTCTACTCGTCTATCTGTACGAAATCTCTATACAGTGTATCACACCGCACTGAGGATCTGTTCTGGAGCCTTCCGAACATAACCCATGAAAAGCCTTTGTGATGTGTCGAAGCAGCACTGACTTCCACGTCTCTTGCTGTCGCTTCGGCTATATTTTCGCATTCTACTTCATCCACTTTGAGGTTTGCTCCTCGGAACATCTCTTGATCGCCTTTTCATGAATCTTTCCTGCTTTCCATCCTTCGGGTTACGAATGCGAAATGCTCAGAGTAGTACAATTAATAATATCGACGTTTCTGAGACTTCTTTATATTTTTTGCCACTTGAAACCCTACAAATGTTTATCACTTGGACCTACTCTCAGGTTTTGGAAAGACGGTAGTCTAAATGCTTTTTGCAACATTTCAAATGTGTTTGTAGCAGAAATTTCATTGCGGAAACAAAATTTAACGCGTGTTAATTGCTCAATTACACGACATTTCGGAAAATCAACGTAGTAAAAATTCTTCGCTTATTAACACTTATTTTCAGACTATAAAAATAAATAATCCCCCGATTGTTTCCACCTGTTTATATAAGTCGTAAAAATATATTTAATAAAAGTTTGCAGACGATATCTAAATACTATATGTATTTTAAAGAAAGCATTCGGGATACTTCACAGTAGAATAGTTTTCCTCCTCGTGTTCCCAATGTATATACTGGTCATCAATCATGTTAAATTTTTTTTGTAAAACTTCTCATCTATTTTAAGGATTTTAACGTTCATCTATCATTTTTCGTTTGAAAACAAAGATAAATTTTGTATTTATATTTTCAAACTTCAATATTTAAACTTTTTTTATACAATTTTTAAAGCTTAAACCTTTAGACTTTTTTTACTACTTTGGCTGCTATTTTACCTGCTTTTATTGGGTGTATTTAATCTTGCGTTAGGCCCAGCTTGTCCGCTATCGGACCTTGCACCACAAAACTCCAACCAAACTCTTAATCGATGGAATTTTTCAACGTTTCATTCATCACGATCAAAATCAAGATGTATAAAATTGGGGAAAACAAAATCGGACACGAAACATAACCCTAACGAGAACCATGGATATCCATACAATGTGACACTGCTACTTAAGATGGATACTTAGATGTTCGAATACGCTGGGTGAGTACTTTTGGCATTCGATCTCCCAGGATGAAATACTCTTGTATTCGAGTACCTAGAATGAGTACTTTGTATCAGTACTTGGTAGACTTACTCGAGTACTTCCAGTATTTGAATACACTAACCCATATCTTAGATATTAGTACTTCGGTATTTGAATTCTCAAATCTGGATGCGATGCGTTGGTATTCGAATACTCGAGTCACTAGATAGAAATGTTTAATGACTAATTGATTTCATTACGAAGTTTTCAATAAGTATTATCTTCAGTTGTGATTGGAATTTTATTTATTGAACAATCGATGGAAAAAATTTATTTGTTTAAGTTTAACACTACTTCCCAGAAAAATCTTGCTGATTACATTATCTTTCCATCTAGCGATTATATCCAAATTCAAATGGTTTGTTTCGTACGTTTTAAAGAAAAAAAGGGTTTCTCGAACGCCAACGCGGTTTGACTCGTACGAAGTGGAAGCCGAAAAGGATCCCATGAAAATAGGCTTTCTTACACCGCCAGAGGAACACGTTTTGGAGTCTCCTTCAAGTGAAGCTGATATTCGGGAAGTAAGCATACTAGATTTTGATATTAATTAACCATCTTTCTAGAAAATGCTAGTACAAGTCCGTTGCAACGTCTTGGGGATGGAAGCGTCTACTAGATCATTCACAGTGGTCTCCATTAATATATTTTTATTTACATAAAAGAATAACTTTAAAGGATTTTGGTAGGTAGCGTATACAAGACGGTAGAGTCTAGGGGATAGATCTTTACCAAATATGGAGAATTGTCCTTGACCTCGGGACACCTTTTGGACTTTCAGACTCCGGTGAGTCCTTATCCAGACTTTACTCGGGCGAGTAAATGTTTCTAGCTCGGTTGAGCTTCTCCAAAAGTTCTCGCACGCGTGTACACAAGTCGGCAAAACAGCAGCTCAGGCTTGAACTTTCTTCACGTCTGAGACGGAATCCCAGTTTGGGAAATTGATTCGGTATTCACTACAAGTCGGCACGGTAGCAGCTCGGGCTTGAGCTTGCCTCTCATCTGATAGACAGAACCAATTGCCCAAACTGGGATTCAGAGTCCACGAACAGCTACTTCCATGGTCTCCAGAGAACGGGTTATCGGAAATCGTGAACTGGTTTCACTTCAGCCGGATCAGTTTGATCCCTCGGGTCTGACCTCTTCCTTCGAAAGTTTCCTCCCGTCTCAACTCCGAAAGTTCCAGGGGGTTGTCGCCTCCCTCTCGTTTCATTCGACACACTTGTACTCTCACTATTGGCTGGTTCAAAAACGGGCGGTCCATTGGAGCTAATTTTTCACCGGTAGCTTCATTAGCGGACGGCGGCATGAACCAAAAAAATTTAGAGGTCTACTCTGATCACGTGGATGCGGCGGAAATGAACTTCTGCCCCTGCGTCTGCTCGGCATCGCGGTAAAGACACTTCGCTTCCTCTCCGTTGAAACTAAATACCTCGACCCACCGATAACTCGTTAACTCTGGCGGCCTGAGTTCATACGCGGCGTGACCTCTCAGTATCTGGCTTGACCTCTCGGCATTTAAGATTTCCCTTTCAAGTTTTCCGCCGAGCGCTTGCTTTTGCCCTCGTCACAGAATGCGTCACACCGTTAAGCCACGTTTACACAGGAGTAGGAGTTTGAAACGCGTCGCCCTTCCAAACAGCAAAGACATTCCGAGAAACTGCATTAATTTTATCGTCAAGGTATCGTGTCGGGGTGGCGTTTTCCATTGTTTGTAACACAAATTCTGTTTTACTCCAGTAACTGAAAAATATCAAGGAATGCAACATCTTTGTGGGACATTTCTTCGCAACCAATTTTTGGGGGTGAAAATGCTTTTTCGTCCGCTTTCAGTGTTGTAGACAATCACCCGCTCCCTTCGGCGTCCCGTGTTCGCTCACGCTGTCTTTTGTTTGCTCTTTGTGACATTTTGCCCTTTTCTAGTATTTTGTCGGCAACACAAAGGGGGGTGATCACTTTTCTCTACAAATGAGACGAGTGCTTGCCTTTGTAGTCGGACAAAGCTTTTACAGAGTGGGTCGAAAAACGTATTCGATACAAAAGAGAAATGTTTGCAACTCTGGTGTAAATGCGGCTTTAGATTTTGTGTGGAAGCAGTTTCCTCTTGGTGTTATATAAATCCTGAGGCACCAATGCAGTCGAGAGAATGAGGGAGTTGCAAGCGAGGACAGTACTGAAACGAGATGAGAACCTAGTCTCCGCTCTTGAAAAACATACTTTTGGTATGCCTATTTATGAGTCGCCAAAGTGTTATGAGGAGTCGTTAAAGTTGTGATTTGGGATCATCATACTGAAGGGAAAGTCCAGAAAGCAGAGCTGGATAATAAGTTGGCAGTTCAATTGATATTCATAATCAGAGTGGCTGTGGGAACGAAGTGGAAAGTTCTTCTTCAAACCGTATCGAATTTAAATGATATTGTCAAATATAATTTTAACTTCTGAATACTAACTGCCTTTAAAACATCGCTATGAATCAAATTTTTATCTGAAAAATCTTACAGTTTTTGTGATCCACTCGGTGTAAACGTTTTGTCGACTTTTATCGGCAATTTAAAGGGGTGAGCACTCTTTTAATCTCCTTTGTAAAGAAGAGTGATCACCATTCATCAATTGTGTGGAGGATGTTGCGTTTGCAGTAGCAGTCTGCGTAAATTTATCGTAACAAGGGGCACCCTGGAGGTACTGGGTAAGACCATCGTTAAAAGCGAGAGATAAGCGACGAGGGCAAAATGTCATAGCTAACAAAAAACGGCTTGAGCGTCCACGGGGTGATTGTCTGCAATACCGAAAGGGGACTAATAGGGGAGCATTTTATCCAAGTTTCGTCTGAGAAATGTATTCTCAAAAGTTGCAGTGCTTTGATCTCTACAGACTCCTGGTGGCAAAATAAGATTGAGTTGAAAACTTGTCCAACATCCTGACACGATATCTTTATAATAAAACTTGTTCCGTTTCTCGTAATATCTACTAGGGGGCGCGCCCCCTGATCGCTAACGCTCGCCAACCCCCGGAGGATTGCTTTGCAATCCTCATTGGTTCGCTGCAATGAAGACATGTGCCTAGCAGAAGGGATTGCTTACAAAATATTGTTAGATTCGAACAAAATATTTTTAAAATATAATTTTTTTTGTATGACGAAAAAGTTATAACAGTACTTCTGGAATCGGATTTCAAATGAAAACTTTGATCAAATTTTGACTCTACATGTGAGCGATGCTTTGGAAATTGAATACCCAACATGGTGTTTGTGTGTATAGATTTCGCCAGAACTCGAGCCACCTACATTTTTTTATAGTTTGTTGTCAAAAGTTGTAATGCAAGCGTCTTAGTAAACTATAATTGTTGGCCCTGTATTTCAAATGGCCCTGAAAAGATCATCTGCTTTCTTTGATTTCTATTATAAACTGCAACAGCTCGACAAAAATTCATTTTTTTTTCAATGAACTTTCATCTGATAACGCTAAAAATTCAATCGAGGCGCGAGGCTTCGTCTAATCAAACAATCGTACAATGTTGCCAAAACGCGATAAGAAGTAACGTCTCTTTTGCGTGCCACGTAAGAGAATTATGTATAGATGGTTGTATCTATGGTTGAAGGGGGACGCGTCTGCAACTCCGATATAAACGCGGCTTTGCCCTTTCTTTATCTGGGCTTCAGGGATGTTTTAAAGGGCCGCGGTAGCTCGTTTGAATCGGATTAGCAACCGGAGGGTTGAGAGTTCTAACCGATCGAAAGGCCCTTGTGTACAAAGGGGGCTGGTGCACGTCAAACTTGCAGTGTCCTCAAATATCCTCGCGTTGACTTGGTGTGGGTTCAGGTGTTCGTTATCTGACCGGTGTTCAAATTGTGATGTCCTCGAATCTGTCTATTTTGGATTGATACCGTACCGTCGTCAATAGCCCGTCGTGTTGCTCTAGTACGACTTTAATTAAAAAGCCCATACCGGGATTTTTCGAAGATCTTGCTCTACCCGATCTTTTCCGGGTTCGGAAAATTCTTTAACTATCGATTCGGTATCGCTTAAAAACAATTACTAGAGTTTGCGGCTTGTCAACATGAGGCCTGCTCGACAGTTAGTCCTTTCTTGGTTAAAATATCGGAATTTTCGTTGCCTGCAACAACTGGGATCCTTCAAAGATCCAGGATGGTTCAACATAGGAATAGAAGCGAACGTGGTAACTGGTGCGAACATGGGAAACTGGAGTTTAATGAAAGTGTAAGTAAAATTATCGACGCTCTAAGCGACCGCGGATAATTTGTCGGAGCTTGTCCAAACTTGATTCTCGGGACAAAAAGAACTCGCTCTGGCCTTCCGAGCAATCGGATCAAGCCCCCAAAAAAACATCAGATGTTCAAGAGAACTCCCAGCAGTGATTCTGAGAGTAAATGAAACTGATCGTCTCCCAAAGGAAAACCACAAGTGTCGGACATCGTGGGAACGAACGGAAGACCAACTGGAGGGATGAGTCGCAGTAATTTCCGTAACACTCGGCCAATCATTTCATTTCGGCCTACCTTGCGTTTATGATATTACTAAGTTTTATTAACTAGTCTTCGAATAGAACACGCGCTTTTAAAGCAGACATCTTTCATTCAGAGAAACTAGGCGCTTGTGGTCATTACTATCCGACATATTTTGACTGTCCAGTTTTTAATCGCCACCGCGGATGCTATTAATGCATCAGACTTGAAAGATTGGATCTGCGATATTCCCCACCCAATTCAATAATCTGATCATCCTCGTCAACTAATAATTATTAGTTAGCGATTAAAGTGTGCAAATTTCAGATTTTTGGGTACGAAACTATTTAAAACTTACTATAGAATTTGAACTGCAACCCCCTGATTTAAAGCATTTTAAAACTAATAATTATGTGTCTGATAATGAATCTTTTACCTAATTTCCAGGGATCTGATGAAATATTCTTCTATGGAGTGAATTCGAATTCCCAATACCTGGTTGTCAGATTGGTGACGGGTTTGAACCATGAAGCAGAGGCATGGATTCACTTGCAGATGGGTAATGGAAAAATCTACAATCTGAAAGATACATTTGGGTTCCAACAATCTAAAAGTGATGGAAGAGTCTTCTCTTGTGGAGATCTGCAAATGCGATATTTGTCTCCGATGAGGAAGTGGAGAATCGTTTTCAATGGTTTGCTGAGGTAAGGCCTACGCCAATGTAAAAGGTCTCTTTCCACTTATTACTAATTAATGACGTGAAGCTCCAACGGTGTTACTTAAACTTATTACAAATTTTTTTTTTTAATTCAGTCAACGTAACTGCTGTATACACATTTACCATTTACTTTAAAATTAAAAACCAATATATTTCCAAGTCTTTTTAGGCGAAAATTCGAAGGGTTCCCATTATGTACTTCCTCTTTGTCCGTTACTTCGAATATTCCTTTATCTCAAATTTTCACTCCTCGCGGGACGTCTGTGGGTGATCCAATAATTCCTTTCAACCAACATTCCTTTTTGTCTGGCTGGAGAACCTCCCAGTAGTGTTTATGATTCGAAGGTCTGTATATGGGAAAATATAGTTTGGGTTGCGTGGAAATCGGTATACGTGTTTGTGAACAATTTGCACCAGAATATTGCGGAATAACAATGGCGTGACCTAAACGCAAATATTCTATGGCCTGCGAGCTTCGTAGGTGCATCACACCATTTATGCTGCTTGCTCTTTTGTATATAAATGGGTCGTGGCAAGCTTGATCTCGTTTTTGTATTTAGTTTTTCTTTGCATTTCATTCCGCGTTCTGATTTTTACGGTAAATCGGAACATCACAAAAATACTTTCACATTCGTTTTTATAATAGTATAAAATTGTAACGCAAGTTTTGATTAAAAAGGGTTGTTTCTATTTATTTTTATATATTTAAACCAATAGCAAAGTACTTAAATATTCTGCTTTATCAAAGTTTATTTCAGTTTATAATCTGATCTTTTTGTCATTTTAGTGTAATGTGACAATTTTAGCATTTGTGTAGTTGTATATTGAAATATTGTTTAATAAATGACCTTGTATTGATTAAAATGTTTAATAAAACATTTTTGTAGTGAAGTGAGTGACGGTGATTCATCAACCGAGAAAATGGTTTACGTCAAATTTGCTCTTCTGTAAGTACATTATTTAACTATCCGACTAAAAAAATGCCTGCATATTTATAGCTCAGATGAGGTGGTCCAGAAGTTTCTTCAACTCTCTTCAGGTATACTCATGCGAAAAATATAAAAGCGTAGTAATAAACAGTTAAACCTGTTTTCCTTTAAAATTTTTCTTTAAATTTCAAAACAATTTAAAATTGTATGAAGTATTCATGTTGGTCTTGAGGATTATTTCTCGGATCTCAAGATTTCCAATTTAATCTTAATGTTCTTGTTTTTATATGGGCTATCTCGGATAGCTGCTTTTATTTAACATAGATTGATAATACTACAAATTTTGACATCCTCAATCATTGATTCAGCTCTTTGAAATAAGGTGGAGTAATATCGGCATATTTGTTAAATTATTTTATAGGAAGTGAAGTTCGAAACACGGTGTATTAAGTTATCCCATCCTTCAATCGTGTTTTATGAAGCAGAATTGTTTCTAGTACTAGGAGGCTCCACCCATGCTCGCGTACGCTCACAAACTCCCGAGGATTGCTAGGCAATCCCATTTGGTTTGCTTCGCAATCCAACACTCATTTCGCAAGTGACTTTGGTTTTTACTTTCAAACTTAATGCACCCTAAACTGATAGCCTAATCAGTAAAAAACCTTTTCAGTCTTTTTCTGTTCATTTTTTGAATAAACCACCTCAATCTCGTAATTCTCTGATCTGTACTTTCGCGGGAGACCGTATGAGTATCGACCAGAAAAGCGAGTTCAGCCGTTTGGACTACAGGCCAGACGTGACAGAGTTTCAACGGCCAAATAAAAAAAAATCATTGCCATGGTAACTGTTGCTACGAAAAATTTTATATCTGGCAAACCCGTTAGCTAGAAAAGCAACCTTACGTTTCAGTTTCCTCTGCGTGATCAACAATTTGTACACTACAGCGAAATTATAATTTTCAACTCATCGAATTTATTTATGAACCAATTTTAAAAATAATTGTTCCATAAAAAGAGAGCATTCTTAGCTTTCATGTGGTATTTTAAAACTATAGTTTTAAGATATAGATGGACGGGTTTAGTTTTGTATCTGAAACTATCTAAAAAATACGAAAATTGTATGACCAACTCTTGATTGCATCGAATTTACCAATTTAAAAAATAATTGTACCGTAAGAAAGAGTACATTCTAAGGTTTACCGTAATGTTTTGAAATTTAAAAACATGGTAATAAGCTATAGATATGACAGTTTTAACAAAAAGTAATAAATTTCCCGATTTTTTCCTAATTTGAAAATAAATATAGGCCAAATTTAAATTTCTGAAAAACTTGGCGTGGTATAAAAATTGTCCAGATGTACTTTAAAATAAAATTCACGGTTGAAGACTGAACATTTGTAAGTCTTTTGCTCACTCGCGTTAGGAATTGCGCTCTTTTCGACTTTGGCACTTAATGCACCCTAAACTAATAGCCGCATCGGAAAAAAAAATCTTCCGTCTTGTTCCCAGTACAATTTTTAACAAACCATGTTAATTTTGTAATTTTCTGATCCGTACCTTCTCTGGAAACCCTCAAAGAATAGAGCGACAAAAGCGAGTTCTCAATCCTGCAGCGGCAACTTTTTAATATACAAATATATATATTGCTTCACTGAATTATCTTTCTCTATCTCTATGGCTTGGTTAGAGGATGAGAGCACTAGATTTGATATTTTATACTAATATATTATGTATAAACTGAACTGCTGCTTTTTGAAAAAAGAACCCAAAGTTGGGATGACCGAAAATTTGGCAGACGGGTGTTAATCACATATCAATCGTGACAGATAAAACATCTCAACGGAGTTCTAAAATATAATTTGCGTGCGCAATACAGGCTGAAATAGCACTCGGAAGATATAAAAACGGCCTCTTCCATATTCACATTTCTACATGCCATGTATGCACTTTAAAGAAACTAAAAATAGTGAATTTCGAGGAAGGTTTGAATTTTTGTTCAATGTTTTATTCTCGTTTGATGTGTAGCAAATACAATCATTTTAAAATAAATGAATTCTGAACTAGAATCAATTGAGATGTGGCCTTTTAATACTTTCGAGTAGCAAGTAAATTTTGAATTTTTAGTAGTTCCGGTACTAAAGAATTGATCTTGTTTCAAAACCAGAGTAAATAGACTTGATGCATTGAAAAAAATTTAGTAAAATGAAAGGTATTTCTAACTTTAAGTCCCTTTTGAAATAAAATCTTTGTAACGTTACTGCTTTGAAGTTTTACTTATATAAAACTCTGATTTTGAGCTAGTAAGTGTGAAATGTATGAATCGAATTGAATTGGTAAAACAATCTTGTTCCAAAATGAGTTTCCTAAGGACTAAAAGTGTTTTTTTTTCAATCGATTTAAATCTCGGGAACATAACTAAAAGTTTTACTTACATGTGAATGTTACATTTTTTTTCATCCTTTTACATTAGATGGCATGCTTCTGCGGATCCCTTCGATTCCTTAACCAACATCAACACTAGCCACTTAGCTGATGGATTTGCTAAGGCAAAGTGGAATTCTGTCGTGCCCCCATTCGATATGTTTGTATATTTACTTATATTAAAGAACTAGTCTTGTTTATAAATCTTTGAATGCATGCATCTAACTTAACAAGTTGTTCATAGATTTACTTGTATGTATTCAGATTGGACAAAGCATTGAATTTTTATTCTCAACCTGGTATCATTATGGGTATGGTGACCATAGAAAAAGATGAACATGAAATATACTTGTATGGAGAAAGAATGAGATTTCTAGGTAAACAAAATCGATTTATTAAATATTTTAAAACTGAACTTCCGGTCTACCTTGAGAATTGGGCCAGACAAAGTCTGCACCTGTCTGTTCTAGAAATGAGACTTGGCCCTTATTCTATAGGGATATTTGCAGCATTGGAGTATGTAACATTGGCGCACTTAGCGGCAATTGACTTTCCATATGTTTGTGAGGGTTGGATAATCGCCAACAACCGAAAAGCTATGCTTCAAACCACTCATCTCCAAACCTCATCCGACTCGACCCCAGTAAAACTGTACCACTCCTATTTCTATTGTGACCACCAGTACCTTGTAGACTTTATAGTACACAGGAACCTAGTAATTTGCGTGTACTTGCTAGTTGACTTAGTGTGATCTAGTATAAAGACCGAACTTCTGTTTATTTCCCAATGAATTCTATAGTCTTCAGCCTGTTATTACACTTGCTACCACTCCAGTGCGATCGCCATCTCCAATTTGTAAGGTCTTGGACATTTTTATCGACAACTTTTAAAACTTCATTCTGAATTTATCACCTGTTTGCTCATCCTCTTCATACATTACTTTTAGACTTTTCCATCATTCAGGACTTCTCTACCACATATACAATTAAAAAGTTTTAAATTCAATTCCTTAAAATTGTCAACTAAGATTGAATGTAAAATTGGGGCAATTCCGATTTAATATTTTTCTGTAATTTTAGAAGCACTTTTTTCACTCCGATCGAGGTACCTCCAAAACATGCGTTTTGTATGCATAAACCGCTTTTTCGGGTGTCGAAAATCGTTAACCACGTAATTTATTTTTATGTGCGGGAATAAAAAAAGTTATTGTGTGCCAAATCAGGGCTGTACGGCGGATGACCCATCAATTCGATGTTTTGGCCGGTAAAAAAAAATCCTTAGTTTGAGCCGATGTGAGAGCTCGCATTATCGTGGTGAAGAATGATTCGCTTCTGCTTTTTTCGAATTTTTCCGATGTCTTCCGGAAAACAAATGGTCGTGTACCATTCAGAATTGATCGTCCTGCGTTGCTCTAACGGCACTGTCGCCGTGTGACCGGTAATGCCGAAGAAACGGGCAACCGTTTGCTTCGATGTGCTTCTTACGCGAACAACTTATGTTGTATTTGGCTAGTCTTGGAAATAGTGATGCGACATCGACAGCAAAACATCGATGTTCAAAATTAAAATATCGATGTTGATAATATATCGCCCCAAAACCATCGATGTTTTTAAAATTCAGTGTATTCAAACTCCCCCCCCCCATTTCTTAAAACTGGTTTAGCAACTAGTGATGCGACATCGGCTCCACTACATCGATGTTTTTTTTTATAAAACATCAATGTTTTGAAAACATCGACATCGATGTCGCATTTCTACTTTTCAGACCCTGCAAACGAGCCTTCTTTTGAGCGTTTGTCAGATTATGCGGGATCCAACAGAAACTAATATTTTTTACGGCCAAATGTTCATGTAATATCTTATTGATGCTTGTTATACTAATGCCCGAAGATACCTCAATCTCACGGTATGTCACATGACGATCTTGCTTTATCAGTTCATGCACAGCATCGATATTTTCTGGCACAACCGATTTTGGACTACCTTCACGGAATTCGTCCTATAGCGAACGTCGACCACGATTGAATTCGTTATACCAGTTTTTTAGTGCTGTGGGATGGTGCTTTATCGCTGTATAAAGAATTAAGTTCATTGAAGCACTCTTGTCTTGATAATCGTGAATATTTTCGTGTGATTATTTTTCATGAGTCGATTCCATTTTTTGCCCGAGATGAATTGTTCAATTAATTGTAAACAACACAAATCACGCTAAAATGACAAAGTTCTAAAGAAGTTATGGTTAAAAATATTAAATAATCGTTTGAAAACGTCAGTGGTTGCTTAGCAACACTTACTTATATTTCTGGCCTTGGCAACAGTAACAACCCTCGTATCACCCACGTGTCTGCCGTGCACGGAGACCCATGTCGTTGAGAAAATAGGATCCTGGCAGTTGAGGGGCGTTATACAGACCCATTACGCTACTTCGGTCTGCTTCGGGCAAACGGGAGGTGCACTGCATCCTCCAGTATATCAATCGGCAGGTGGATTGACTTTGGCCATCTGCTAGGGTTCAAATGATCATTAGTATGACTAGCTCCTCTCAAGGCAGATATAGAGCTGTAATGACAACGTATAGGCTTGACTAGTACTGGTGTAGATGTCTTCATCCCTTAGTTGGGCTCCATGGTGGGCGGAACGGTTAAGCCTGAATTTAAATTAATTAAACATGGAATATAAGAATAATTTTCAGTTGAGTACCAAATAAACGAAATTGATGACAGTAACGGATTCTTTGTTAAAGGAACTAAAAATAATGTGTCGGCTATTCCCATTCCAAACAAATTTTCGGAATGGTTGGAGATGTCAAAAAAATAAAGAAATGTAACAGCGGTGATGTATTAGTGGAAATTACATCTCGATAACAACCCAATCCATCGTAAATCTGAAAAAATAGAATAGGAGGTCACGGTTTCACCTCATTTTTCACTAAATCACTCCCGAAGCGTTATCGCAGAATCTAATTTGCAATTTGACACCGAGAAGGATATTTTAGTCACTTGAAGACCAACACGTTGGCCAAATTCGAAGGCTAACATTTTGTCGTGACGGTTAAATCTTCTCACAAAATGTATAATACTTTTCAAGGTGCCTGTTCTGCCTAAATTTGTTAATATTGCTTGCCTTAGATGCCCTGTCAACGCACAACCCAACCCCTTACGCTGCTTTAAATGCCAGCGATTTGGACATTCCATTGAAAGTTGCTGCGGTAATGAAACTAGCGCTTGCTGTTCAATTGAAGGACATAAGAGTAAAACATGCCGATATACACCAAAGTGTATTAATTGCAAGGATGATCATCCATCCTATTCACGCCTTAGTCCTCGTTGGATCGAGGAAAAACTAATTAAAACCATTAAGATTACTCAACCTTTCTATTATCGAAGCCAGGAAAATCGTTAGCGATAGAAACCCAAAAGCAAGCATTTCTTACTCGACAGCATTAAATGTTCCAAAAACTTTGGCTACACAAACAGACGATCTAACTTTTGGTTAACTCATTACTATGCAATCTCTCCTAACCATTAACCAAGCATCTAATCAATCGCCTACTGAAAAAACAATAGACAATACTAAACGAACGAATAATTCAATCCCTTCAAATTGTTCCAAAATACAAAGGAGGATAATCTACCAAAATTTTTTAAGAGGAATGAAAGATTCCAAAAAACTGAGTCATCGAAACTAAAATATAAAGATTATTTAAGGAGGCAAGAAAGTTCTAGGGAAAATTTTGGATAACTTTCGAGGCAAAAAAGATTTGCAGCTGTAGAAGCGGTTACAACCCAAATTAGAAAAGCTGCAGAAATTGCAATTTCCAAAACATCTATATATATTTTTAGAACTAAATGCTTCTAAATTCCCCACGTACTTATTTCTAATTTTATTTGCTAGAAAGATTTTTAAATATTGATTTCACCGGGTCAAATTTCGTCATGTGCCTGGCGCAGCTTGTTCACTATTGGACCTTGCGCCATAAAACCCAAACCTACAGATGCGTTCATCTCGTTATCTGTTTCATTCAGACGAGAACTTCATGTTTTTTACCCTCATGGTTTATTTTCGTGTCGAAAACTGCCCAGAATTGGCCATCCTTTGCAAAACTCATAACCTGTCGTCACCACTTCAAGTGACAATTTGTTTTCCTACTTGGATATCCATTCCCTTGTAATAATAGGGCAGTTTGTTGACGAAATATCTCTTGCTTGGCAAAAATTGATCCGTTCTCGTCAAAACACTTGGAGGATTAAGACAAACTCCTTAAAAGGTTTCCTGTTAGGATAAATAGAACATGGAATGTTTGACTGACTTGATTTTGTCCTAATTTTTTATTATACGACTAGACTATCTTGGTTTCGTTACATGTAAGCTTTCGTACTTATGGAAACCATAACACTTAGTGTGGTGTAAATTGGACGTAGCTTTCCAACCTCTCGCACCTAAAACAGATAAGAGTATCGGGAAGGGAATAATAATCCGTATAGGGAATAATATTAATGCAATATTATTCCCTAGTTTCTATTCACATTTGATATGATCTGTCAACTTTCGTACAGTTTAATAAACAACTAATTTTAGTTGGCGATACAATTTTTAAGCACGAGTGTAAAATAAGCGTTATTATTGTTTCAGGTGATATTTTCTCTCGCTGTAAAGCGGAAATATTTCACCTACTTGGGCAGACGCAAAAGGTAAATAAAATGCATTTTAATTCCTCTTTAAGAATTGGACTGGGTAAATATGAACTCCCACCTTATGCATAGTTTTATAATTGATGAGAATTTTCTTTTAGAATGGAAGACGGGTTCATTTAGTTGAGGTGTCCATTCCAAATGTTGTTGAGAAGTAAGTGGCCTTTCTAAATTCTAGATAGTTTTTTATAGTTAGAGAGATGTTCAGTTTCCTAGTTTCAAAGTCTTGATAGGATAAAACAGTTTAGTAATTATTGTTATAAGGCTGCTAAGTTGTACTGAAGATCCAAAAAGGGTTGCTGAAATCTGAACTGAAAATTCAATAATTCTATAAATTATATTCACTTCCATGTCTTAATTACTTTCCCTTTACCAAATTTCCTTTTCTTTATCATTCTCGTGACGTTCGCTTGATATGTTTTCTCCTATCTCGTTGCCTTGTACAGGGTGTCCTAAAAGTTCCCGTACTGTGGTTCATGAATTTATTTAAAAAAACAACATGCTTTACAACAATTATTTTTATGCCAATGGTGAAAAGCACTTTTAACCTAACTTGGTATAGAAATTTGAACTTAAAATTATAGTAAAAGTTCAAAATATCCACCCTTTTCGTGGAGGTAAAGCTGAAGTAGTTTGCGCATATTTTTAGAAACTCGTTTCAAGATGCTGGGAGTGACTTCTTGTATCCTTTCAATAATGGCAATTTTCAGATCACCTATTGTTTGGTGATATTCATAAACTTTATTCTTTAAATGTCCCCAAAGAAAGTCGGGGATGCGCAGATCGGAGAACAAGTTGGCCAAAGGTTTCTTGAGATGAGTCAATCGCCAAATATCGTCTTGAAGCATGCGCATTGTTTCGTAACTTGTATGGCAGGTTGCAACCGTCTTGTTGGAACTAAGTCTTGTAAATTCACTTCGAATAATGCAACAAATTGTTGAATAAGTTGATATAGCGTATCTTTGCTCGGTATTGCATCCTTTGGATGCTTATGTCGCCAAAATTCTTTACATCTTTCATATGATTTAAATTAAAAATAAGCATCAAACGGCGCAATCCTCTGAATGCGTGATAAATTCTTCTTGCAATGAAGAACAAAATGACGTGGAACTTAATTATTGCAAAACTTGAGTGCGAAGAAAATCAAACAATAAAAATTAAAGAGTGGATAAAACTATAAGCAGACGATAAAATTCAATAATTAGAAAAAGAAGAAAAACACGGGCAACAAATTTTTTTAAAGTTGGGAGTACAGGAACTTTTAGGACTCCCTGTATTACCGCAGCTTGGCCAAATAATGCCTTTGCGCCATAAAAAAACTCCCAAATCCAACCAAATATGGCCCTTGCGCTATGAAACACAATCAGTCGCACACTTTCAGGGGTATTTACATTCAATAAACGAACCAGACTGAATGCGAAGATTTTAATTCCCGTTCCCCATATGGGGATATATTTTGGATTATTTTCGCCATTTTGGTAATGTTTTTCTTATCCGATTCCTATTGTATATCAATTTGGAATTCTTTTTAGGAATTTCTGCTTGCGATGTGCTGATATCGATTAGAAAAACGGACGTGTTCAGAAAGCGTAAAGGAAACGCGCTAAACCAAACTAGGCACAACCACCATCGACATTTAACTTGACAGAAAATGCCCAAAATCATCGACCGTCTAACGAAATGGACGGAACATGTGCGAGGAGATCATATTTCTCCCGATCACTTGGTTTGAATATCTGTCGCGTAATGTGTAGCAGGTAGGGATTGAATCCTAATGTAGTATGTGCTATTTATCAAACGTGATTAAATACTATAGTTTGCACTTCAATAGACACAAGTCAATTCCTAAGCCTACGTGATAATCATTTCTGAAATCTTGTGACTGACCCCGTCATTGTGCCTACTTTTCTATTTCGTTAGAAGGTCGATGTGGGACATTATCATCCTTGTATAGTATGAAAAAAGAATGTTGGTATGATGAATGATGGTATTTTATCTTTTCTATCCTGAAGAAAATTTGGAATATTTAAACTTGATATTAATCTTAAACTAAAAGCTATAAAATGCATTTTGTAACAATGAATATCGTATAGTAATTTACATTTGCACTCTGTTTTCGTCAAATGTTTCAGGCTCAGATTTGGTTACATCGTACATCCTTCTGGAGATATGGATGTCATTTCAAAATTGAATGTTGGTGGTCCTCAAAGCTTAATATGTGAACCAACTAAATTACATACTGTTACTGCTAACTTCCAAACCAAAAGTATGTAGTCCAAACATTTCTTTTTTTTCTAACAAGCGTAATTTCGAATAAAAAACGATAATTTGATATACATTAAAGATTATAAATGTCTTTATAGTAGGTCTCTCGTCACTTCAAAAAAGGTCCAAAAAATTACCCTGTGTAATAAACTTTTCTTGATTTAAAATTTTATTTTGGATAATCCTTAGTTGTGAGAAATTAATCTTGTTTCCTTATTTTGAAAACTTTTGTAAATCTTGGTTGTTTATCTCAAAATGGTTTTTAGCTTTAAAATTGAATAAAACACTTGCCAACTGGAGTTAATATATATACTTGTATCTACATAAATAAATTAAAATTAATGATAATATATGAGAAATTAATGCGCCTTGGAAAGTAATAACTTCATCACTACCCAATATTTTTTGACCAAAATTCATGCATACAAATTTTTTATGACAATCGGTGCAAATATTATGATGGTACTTGCAGGCCAGCAAGGCATAGTCCGTGATAGTTCTTTTAGTCCTTACTGATACTAAAGCCATTAAAAAGAAAAAAAATTTAGAGTCCCACCTTTATCCGGCGTTAAACGGTTTAGAACTGGAATTTTTTAAGATGGCTTGTTTTGAATTACGCTGTTTTCTTCAACCGAGAAGCTTCGACGTCAGCTCCGCGAAAAGGATGAATGGAGGGAAAATGAACTTAAAATTTAAACTAGAGCATTTTTTAAATAAATTATAAAATTCGGGCTGGGTTTAAAATTCGAAAAAAATTAAGACTACCTGTGGGCCAAATTTCATTATTGCAAGTGCCACAGATTCGTCAGGACGCTTGCACTCAGAGATACACACCCACCCAAGCACTTCCTTTTATACTAGTAGAGATCGTACCTTTCAAAGTTTTTATAAGTTCACTATTCCAATAAGTGATTCCTCTAAGGAGCAGTTGGTAAGTATGGCAAGAAATTTCATACATTGCTACTCTAAATTTTAAAATTATTTATTGTATCGCCTCTTATTTTTACAAAATAGTGCAAGTACTCTTGTGTTTGAAAAAAGCAAATAGTTTTTTAAATCAATGTTTATATTTATATGCAATACCTATATTTTAGATTGTAGATACGAATTGACAAGTACATTCATAGAAAAATGTAGATTCCACAGCAAAGATGGAGCAGCGCATTTTGGCATTTCTTGTATTGACTTTCAAATGAATTCCCTCGATGGTAAAGGCATTGTTTTTAAAGGGTATGATTTTTCTACAAAATTTCTGAGAATTTTTTGTATGGTTGACAAGAAAATCAACATTTTCAGTTAGCTTAGCTAAAATAACTTTTTTTTGTGGAATGTTTAACTAATTTTGCCATTAACACTACTATTGCAATAACTAAGTAAATTTAGTTTTTATAACTTGCCACATTTTGTTGGTTAATAGGAATGTAACGAATCCAAGAAGAGAAATTGTTCCTGAAAATTTATGTCAAGCGATTCCATCGGGTAAAAATTTATAATTATTCTTGATATTGCATTGGTTAACATTAATTTGAGTTATGAATTTTAGAGTCAATAAAAAAATCTTAATGGCGATAAAATTGTAATTAAAAGAACATTTTTGGGAAAGTATTAGAAGTAAAAAGTTTAAGTCTATTTGAATTCTTGGTATATACACTATCTACCAATAAGTATATGAACACGTGTGAAAAGAGATCCAAAATTAATTCGCATTCAATAATTGGTAGAACCTCCATGGGAGGAAATTACATCCTCTATCCTCCGGGGCATGCTTTCCACAAGTCCTTGTATGACGGCTAGTGGTATTTTCTTCCACTCTGCATGGAGAAAACATGCAAGTTCCTTCACCGATTTTGGACGGTTGTTGCATCCCTTAATTCGGCGATCCAACTCGTCCAAGAGGTTCTCGATAGGTTTCATGTCATGGGATTTAGGAAGGCCAGTCTATTAGGTTAACCCCCATTGTCACCAGACGAATCCATGGTGAACCTTGCAAAACGACAGCTGCCATTGTCGTTATGGTCGTATGGGTCCAACCCGTAAAATTGCCACATCGTAGGATGCACACTATAATCCAAAATAGGCCTCGGCGTTGAACTTGCCATGAATTTAGACCAAGGGTACCAGTCCATACCAGGAGAAACTCCCCAGACCATGATTCCATTCTCGTCGAACTTTACTGTGGGCATAATACATTCTGGCAAGAGGCGTTTTCAAGACAGAGTCGGTCCCTGCCATTCGTACCGTAGAGGGTGAACCTTGATTTGTCACTCCAGAGAATCCATTGATCTACGGACCTGTGCGACGTTCTAATGTACTTTTAAATCTTCTTCGAACTGGACACGTGCGTTTCACTCTGACATAATTTATTAGGGGAAACGATGCCTCTGTGGTGCATATAGGGTCTCTTTTACTGTTCACCATACCTTGGTCGATTGTCTTGTTTTTAATCCTCACCGTCAATACTTCTTCCATAAGTCAATTTTAAACCTGCAGGTTTTGATTGGGGAAAATCCCCTCCCAAATCTTTTTAAACTTTTAAAAGCCATGCACTTTTTAAATTCCATTTGATATTTTATCTTTCATATTTCATTGAAACAACCTTTAAGTATCATTCGCTATTTTTATATTCATTGTTCGATTTGTTTTACGTATTGTAGTTTAATTTTTCAGCCAAAATGGTAGTTTTAATCTTATTTCTAAATCACTTGGCTATGCTCTGTCTCGTGCTTGGCGCAGCTTGTCCGCTTTTGAACCTTGCGACATAAAATTCAAATCAACCACTGATCTACGGTTAATTTTCGACATGCTTAGCACCACGTTAACTGATCAGCGCGGTTGGACGTTGTGATCAAAGGCTTATGGGCGGCAGCACGACCATGAAAACCAAGCAATTGTGCTTCCTTACGGATGGATTTAATTGAAACATTCTCGGATGTCTGTTGAAACTCTTGGAGTATGTATGCCATCGGTTGGGTGCGGTTCTTCCGAATTTCTCTGGACAGCACCCGTCAGCCTATCTCCCAGTATGGTGGGTCTGACGACTCGAGGCACATCCCGGCAATCACCGCTCCCCTTCCACTTCTGAATCACATAGGACACTGTCAATTTTGGGTAATTCAGCTCGCTGGGTATGTCCCTTAAGGATCGGCTATTTCTGTGATATCAGATTTCGTGAAAGGTAATGGGTAACTCTACATGCGACTAATGCCAATGTTTTCTACACTATATTTAACGGCAGAGGGCGTGACGTTAATCAGGACCGCAGCTATCGTAATTTGCATGGGTGTCCAAAAACTTATTGGTAGATAGTGTATTAATAAATGGATGTATGTAGAATTGAAGATAAAATGGAATGTACTCATTTGTAAGTGAATTTTTTAGAATATTGATAAAAGTTTTGAAACAGACTCTTCATTGTTACAATACTAAGTGCCCCGGATTGACATTTCAGTTTGAAGGTTGGCCCCCTAGTGGGTACCCAAGAAGTGTTAAATTTGAGAAAAGGGGTAGCTTTATCATTCTGTTAAGCGTTCTGTTATACCTGCAACTACTCCCATCTTAGACTGCTTCCGTGCCTCTTTGGAAGTATAGAGGATCAAGAGGGTGCCTATAGGAGAAGACAAAGACTATTGGTACATTATTTACTAGATCAAAGGATAAGATCAACAGACTAAATCATTTGAAACTTGGGAACATAGCAAAATTTAAGAGTACTATATTTTGTCTTTTCACACAACACGCATGCTGACTTAAATAACCACATCAATTGGTGAAAAGAATCCTAGAAAATGGATAATATTAGTCAAGAAGGCCAAAACTTGTTAGGGAGTTATGAAGAGAAGACTACAGGTTGCATAGTACTTGACCTATGTGTGGTGCAGAAGTAGCACTCGGCATAAAGTCCTTAGTTTTAACATTAAACGCTCTGTTTGTAACAAAAGCTATATACTTTGAATAGTGCATGCAACTTGTAGGTGGTGTAGGTTCAACTCCACTTGGGTACATTACTATCTTCTGTGTCAGTAAAGTTATTTGATTTTAGGTAGTTAAACAGAAAAATTTGAATTGAACTTTTATGAACTAAAGACGTGTAAAAAAAATTTTAACTACATTTTTTACTTTCGTTATAACTTTAAAGTGTTTTTGGAATGCAACTATTAAATGTAGATAATAAATTTCCTTTTAATTGATACGACTAAACTAAAAATGTCACTGGGTTATGGATGTTTGGACGAAGCACCTATTTTTAATGGAGTACAGCATTTATAACTTATGCAGAATTAGATGTAACGGTTAATTAAATCGTTATACGTTTAGAACGATTTTACGCCATAATTAAAATAAAAGGCAACGTAGCTCATCTCATTACCACACTGCCGTCTTGGGTTCGATTCAAACTTTTAACAGCACTAGTCTAGCAATCTGGTAGTTGTAAGAGGCACAAGAGGTTTCCTGTAACTTATACGGGGTGTATTTCTCTTTGCCTGCAAAACTTTTCTTGTGCGTGTGGGTTCTCTTCACGTTGTTTTACGTTTGCAGCTTGACTGAATGTGGTCTTTGCTCTATCAAACCCAACAAAACGACCTAACATATCATGTTATTTGTCTTGATATTTTAGGTATTACTCCACTGGTACTACATTTTTCAGACAAGTGTTGCCAAGATTCAACTTTAACTGGAGGGAAAGGATCGTCCTTGGGAAAACTGACGGAACTGAGTAAAAATCTTCAAAACGCAAGTGATATTTAATTAAATTTTCATTGAGTACTTCTCAATTTAAATTTATAAATTAACCAAAACATTCATTTCTAGTTTATAGTGCCAAAAGGATTCGTTGTTACGACGGTTGCTTACGGAAACTTCGTTACCAATAGCATTTTGGAGAGTATAAAAGATCTGGAAAATGTTCTTTAGTATGTTTTAATTGAACTTAAATACGCGTCCTTAAAAATAGTCTTTGGATTTAAAAGTTTTAAAATTAATGTATGCATCTCAATTTTTCAGCGGTAACGTTTCCGGTGATGTAAAAGCTGCGTGCATAAAGTAAGAATGAATCTGAAAGAAATTTTAATTATTTCATGAAAGGATCGAAGAGTTAAGAAATTAAAAAATTTCAATTTTTATTTTCTTCTAGGGTAGTAAATAAAGTTACGAAAACAACTATACCGGATGATGTTCTCAAAGTCATCGCAGAAAGTCTCGAAAGGGCTTTTCCTGATAAGAAACCAATCAAATTTGCAGTGCGTTCATCTGCTACAGGTGTGTCCTCGATTTCTAAGGAGAAACTTTTGTTATCAAATTATGTAAAAGGAATCTAGATACACAGCAGAGATGACTCAAAATGGCACTATTTCAATGATCAATTGGTTCAGTGGTAATTAGACAAAACAAAAATGATTGTAAATAGTGTAAAATAGTAATTAATATCTCCAGATACAGAAAAATATTACCTACTAATAGGATTCAAGACATCAGTCGAATCAATCAAATTGAGAACGCTTAAAAGTTGAATATTATCGAATTCATATCAAGGTTCTAACTGACAAAAGCTGCAAGTGTGGAAGAGGAGGTAGGTGGAATGACGTCAGCGATGCCAGCGCCATCTAAAATTGAAATAATTTCCGCAGGGTATTAATGGTTAAATTATATATGGTAAAAAAAATTCAAATTTAGAACTACTAGAGCATCTTCACTGAACTTAATCAATTGCATTTTCCTGTATTAACTCAAATACACAAACTCTGTAGAACGTGTTTCCTTATCCATGTCCATTTATTGCAGAAAAACAAACTTTAGATTTTAAAATTACGGGGGTTCGATGTATACTCTTTAGGACAACCAGTGTGCCAATTCCACGGCTATAGATTGGTCTGAGGACGAGAAAGAAATAGCCTATGTTTTCCAGTGTTCTAAAGTGTAAGTGAACGAAATTTGGTGTGGGTTGGTCAAATGGTGTAGACTTGTATAGAGAAAGTACACACACATCCTGTTTTATATACGTATATAGATTGTAAAGTGTCGCAACTTGCACGCGCCTGTTCCACATATATTATTTCAATTCATTCACACACAATGAATATGGCTTACATAAATGGATGTAGTTTATCCTTCTAACTGAAATAAATTATGTAACACTTCGTTCACTTTTCAGGTGTTAATTCTAATTTCAAATAAAATGCATGGCAAAAAGCACTTCGTCCTACCACAATTAGATTATGAACGTAGAATTCAATGCCTTCCCATTATCTTGTTCATGGACGATTCGGCCACGTTTGATGCAAAACATATTCCTTCATGTTTTCTTTTCTCTTCTGATTTCTATTTTAAAGTTTTTCTTTCTGTAAACGGGCAGATGAAGAATTTCGTAATGGCTAACTCGTGTAATTTTAGCAATGTTAACCATCCATAGCTGAAAACGAATATTTAAACTAAGCGGCAAGATTGTTGAGTGAATTCCATCATTTTATCCCGGAAATGAATGCCGGTCGATTTTATTTTTCTTATATCCGGTGTTGCCATTCGTCGAACAAGCAACGCCGATTTCTGATCGTCTGAATTATAGAACTGGTGTTTTAAAAAACTACCCATCTCGTAAACAGTATACTAAATTTGTTTGTGCTTGCGTAGTGTTTTATTGGTTATGAGTTTAAAAGCGTATATTTGGTCTGCTTTTATTCGTATTAAACATTAAGGTTTTATAAATTTGCTATTTAATGAAATAATTTTTACACATTTTGTCACCTTGGATTAAAATGTATACAGTTGAACCATACTAGAACACCTAGTTAATAGAATACTTGTGGGTTGTAATACTTATATATATTTATAATTTACAAAACTTTTGTGTTTCAACAAACTATTGTAATTTGAAGGTGAAGACACTGATGAACTGTCAGCGGCCGGACAAATGGATACATTTCTTGGAGTGAAAGGCTTAAAGGAGGTAATATTAAAATGCTCGTTCTATACATAAGGTAAAACACTTTATGGTGGGAATTTTTTTTGCTTATGTTTGTAAATATTTGAAAATTAGTTGTAAATTTCTGTGTACTGGATATTTTAAATTGGAAATTAATTAAGAAAATACCCATATTCTAGATTATAACTGCCGTGAAAAAGTGCTGGGCTTCTCAGTTCAGCCATATTGCAGTTGAGTATAAAAGGTATGATTTAACTTCATCGTACTGTACGTATTTTTCAGCGTATGAAGTCCATATGTAGTTTTAAGTGTATGTCTGAGTTTTATGTACTCGTAACATGCTGATGGTAAATTATATGAAATACATTAAAGGTATGAAGAATAAAGAAAACTTTAGGTCGTTCTCCAGAAGATTCTCGTTCTTCAGGTATTTACTCAAATACATCTTGGGTAACTCTTAGCAGTAGGCCATTTGGTGTCGTACTTCAAATGCAGGGAGTTCCAAAATTTCCAGTACGAGATCCCCCTTAAAAAAATATAATAGTGAGTCTTGAGATTATAAAATTTCAATGAGGAATATAAAGATTTACATGACCAATGATCCTTATTTTCCACCTTAATTTAAGGAATGAAATACTGATGCATGCTCAGTCTTATATTTACGCTTCGCGAAACCATACAATTATATCCATTTTATAACACTAGAGTAACTGTATGTGTGTAAATATTTGCAATCCTGTGACTGACTTGTCTGGTGCTACAAGATCGAATACAAGGATTGATGTAACATCACTCACCTTACAAATACACTCAATTCGGTTGACTAAGCACCCACAACAAGCATTGTATTGAACCTATCTGCTTTGCAATTAAAATAAGGTGGAACTCGATAGATGCTGGGGTCTCGAAATTGTTTTATATTCTAAGTTTAGGGCACAAGAGAATTTTTTTTCCGCCTTGAATGTGCTATTTAGCAAGTAAAATATTGCATGTTTTCAGAGGACCCTCTCCAATTTTACCCCGTTCTGGATTATTTTGTAAACCATTGATTTAGTATCGGGTGCAAAAGTGAACTATGTATGTTAAGGTTGCTAAATACTTTATTTTTTTTTTACCTGAAAAGCATACAAAATTGCCTTTGTTTCGAATAATCTTGATAATACTCTTTACAATGAATTTCCACTGGAGAATCTATAGCACTTACAGTAATGAAATTTGGAACACGGGTAGTTCTATGTTTTGCGATTTTTGTGTACCGCCCGAATTTTAAAATTTAATCTAGAACATTTAAAAATTTAGTTTTTTACCTTTCGTCCTACTTTACAAAATGTGACATCATAGCTACCTCGAATGAAGGAGCGGTTTTCGTCCTAATGCCTTAGGAACCATGCTAAATTTTCCGATTCTAGCGTGTATTGATTTACGTTGTTGATAATAGCCACGGAGTTGCCTATGGAGTACGTTTACGAAGCAAACCAAATAGGAATACATGGCAATAACCGGAGGTTGGCGTGCGTCTGCGAGCAGTGGTCATATCCGACCCCACGAAAAGAACTCGTGGGCAACGTTGCGCTGGCCACGTAGTGACTAGTAATTCATATAGCATAAATCCAATCACATCGGTGGAATTGAAAGTATTTACTAATCTGAAGGATAATCCTTAATGGTATGCTACAAATTTTTTTATCTTGCACTCTATTTTCATCCAATCAACATTTAAATCGACTATTTGCGCTAGGTTACAAAAGCAATAACATTGATCTATGTAGTGAGTATGGTCAAGATCAGTGTTTGCTTAAAACATTTGAGGTGACTTATTTAGCATCCTTTTGCCCACTCTTGCTCCTTAACTCCTAATTTCTCCTGTGTTTCGTGTGGCCCAAAGATTCGTTCGGCATCCACTTTAAGAAACTGGATTAAAGGATTAAAATTTAAAAAAGTTTCAACAAGTTTGTTCCGCCTTTCGATTTGTGAGACATACAAGTAATGGGTTAAATTTTCATACAACCAAATTAACTAGATATAATGTGTTTAACTTCATGGTCTACGTTAAGAATTATTCAAAATACGTAAATATCGCTGGCGTCTCTTTTTCAGGCAAAACGGACAAATAATAAATTCTCCCATGGCTGTGGTGATACAGGAAATGATACCATGCGATGTGGCTGGAGTTCTCTTTACTTGCGATCCACTGACGGGAAATCCAAATTCTATTATTATGACAGCAAATTATGGATTAGGAGAGGTTAGAAAATTTTAAGATTCTCAGTTATTGGATTTGAATTATGCAATATTTAGTAGAACAATGTTTATACTTAGTGAAACTCTTCAAACTACTAACATTAAAATCTTAGAAAACATCGCCAGTGGTCATTGTGTTAATATCAAACACTAACCTTCGCCTAGAGGGCGTAAATCTAATCTAAGATTATATTACCATAGGAATGGAACATCTGTTCTGTGTTTGTTTTAGAATTATATACCTGTTTTTGGTTCTATATTGACTTCTTTCAATGTTAGAGAGTTCATTCTCTTAATATAATTTATGGTTTTAACTGTTTTTTAAATTTCTAACTGAAATAAAATTGGATATTTTGGTGGAGCCGCTACCATGAAAGAAGTTACAAGAAGTTACAAGAAGACGCAAGTTTAAATATATTCTCATGCACCAATGTTCTAACTTAGCTTTTCCAGGTCGCGTGTTGAGGCGGGAAGCACTAGCGTCGTTCACTAATGTGGTGGTCTACATGGTAAAGATAAGCAAGTCAAATCGAGAAGTCTCGGATTGATTTCAAACAAATGGAAGTGGTACAAACTGGTGAGGAAATTCCAACAAAGTTGAGCAATAGCAGATTTATTTAGTTATTTTCTTTGACGCAATGCTTATGTTCACGACCATTGATGATATTTTAGTATTTAATCTTTATTAGTCGTTGTTTCGAAGTTTCAATTATTATAACCAATTTGACTGAAGTATTCACCTTGTAATATTTATGCTGGAAAAATTATTTGCAGAGTGTATTATGCAAATGGAGTAAACTGTTAGTAGAGGGCCTTGGCTTTAAAATTGTTGAGTTGCAATTCTTTATTTTCAGTCTGTCGTATCGGGTAATGAAGAACCAGATTCAATTGAACTTAAAAAAAGTGCCGATGAAGAGTTGACTATCAAGAAAATAGATATTGGATCAAAACTCCGTCGAATCGTTATCAAAGGTAAGTTTTTCAATACATGAAATTTTTTAGCAGACCTTGTTCACATTTGCTTTTAGACTAGGAAAGAAAAATTAGATTACACATGTGTTTAAAAAGTAGGGATATTGTAATACCCGTTTCAAGTACATGCACTGAAGTACCTCCAATGCAAATGAATATTCCACAAGTAATGTAGGATAAAATAAGAACACCTACAGGTCTTATTCTACTGGGAAGTAAGAAATAAAAAAAATAGTTCGATGATTACATTGTAGGTTTTAGTTATTGTGAAATCTTCTGTATAGTTCTAAAAGCAGCCAAATAAGAAATGTGCTGTTCTGACCAAAATACAGGCTGTAAAACATGCAGATTTGCTTTCCACGATACTGTTCAAAAGTTCCTAAGACCATGATTTCTATTTATAGACTTGGTAAACTCCTGCTCTTGAGATTAGGTGACCGTATGAATTCAGTAGAGTCCTAAGTTTTCGGACACGAGTATAACAAATGATTGTTAATAGTAAAGTTATAAATAATCGAAGTTGATTTCTCATTAGGATTAAAATTGACCTATTGTCAGCAGAATTTTTGACTGCTTAAACAAAAATCTGAATTTAAGATCCTTTTCTAATTTTTTATTATATAGATAACGAAGGCACAACTGTGGAAGATGTTTCTGAAAACGAAAGACAGACTTGCTGTTTGACAGAAAGAAGGATTTTGAGACTTGGTTATATAGCTATTGAAGTATATGAATCACACTAAACTCAGTTTCTATCCGTTATTTAAGTTCTAGTAATGCGATTATAGTAATGCTGAATTTGAATTATTTTATAACTTTAGATTGATAAGAGTTATAGATCCAGAAGAGATATTGAATGGGGCTTTTGGAACAGTGGTCTATATATTTTCCAAGTAAGACTTGTTTAAACTGTATTCTAAAATTATAAATGCTCTGATAAATAAGACAAGGATCGCAGTTATCAATATAAGCATGTGTTTGTGTAAGAAACGTTCATTGGGGATCGATTAAAATGGCTAGAATATGAAGGAAAAAATCCTTATTGTGAGTATTTTTAAGCGGACTTTGGTCACGGCATTTAAGAATTATCTAAAACTTCTGACCCAGAAGAATTGGACAACGTTTAAAATTTAATTTTACATACAAATGTAGAAATTGTAATCTAATACTATATATATAATATATTTCTGGACAAAACAGCGATAAATTACACTAGTTTTTCGATAACCTCTCTTTTAACTTGCGTCAAACTTGACATGTTATGTGATTTGATGAAATTGCATTAGATTATGTTTTAGGAAGACGTCGTGACAGGCAGACAACTTAGTTTACCCAAAAGTACTACATGAGTTAGGACGCAAACGTAGCTGTGTAACCTATCGTATTTGCAGATTCAACTTTCGTACAGGTAGCCTAGCTATACAAGGTCACAATATTCCCACTCCAAAAATATAGCCGTGGCTGAATTAGATGCTAACACTAGTTGACCGATTGCTTATTGCCTGGGCTCGCGAGATGTGTTAATAAAATCGGGGGCTTTCTTCCGTATGCATGGTCGTGTAATAAATACATTGTGACCTTTGACTCCTGTTAGACTTTGCCTTTAACAACCGAATGCGAGTTGCCGTATGAAGTTAAGCCGTAGCATGAATAGAAGTGTGTAATCACAAGGCCTCTGGTATTGATTGGCATCGCAACTATAATCCAGCTATTCATTGTGGGTTGTCCATTGAAGTGCGTGCTGTTTATAGAGAGACATTTGGTATTTGTTAAAAGTTCAATGTGACTCCAGATCACGTCGTTGCGTGCTCAAATACCCCCGAAAGCACCATTATAACAGACGTGTTACCTGGTGCTGTGCCGGTTACGTGTTACCTGGTGCTGTGCCGGTTACGTGTTACCTGGTGCTGTGCCGGTTACGTGTTACCTGGTGCTGTGCCGGTTACGTGTTACCTGGTGCTGTGCCGGTTTACCAAAAATACTTATTGGAGTTGGATTACTCTGCTAAGCGGTGCCTACATGTGGTAAATATTACGTTGATACATAAATATTTCTTAACCGCAAATTTTTATCTCGTGTGGTTCGTTTACACTGAAAACACTCGGGCATAAGAATCCACTGAAGCTTGACACGTTTTCTTTCAGTCTCGCCCTGTGACAAGTGGAGCGGAAGAATCTGATTATGAAATAGACCACGAAATGGATAGTCCATTGCGATCGGAAGATGAATATTTTACGGTCTGTAATATTGGGCAAGTATTAATTTTTCTTAGCTGTACACCCTAATGCAGTGAAATTAGATTGACCATCCCTCTTTTAACCGTCAATACGTTATTAAAAATAAATTCAGAAATACATTAAAGACGTACTAGTAACTTAATATTTAGTGAAGTTGAATTCAAAGTTTTAAGAATATTATAGTTCTGTTCAGTTAAAAATATGATGGAAGCACACATTTAAATATGAAAAATTAAGATGTAATGGTTCTGACCCTTTGAATTTGCTATATTCTACTTTAAATAAACAAGTGAAATTACAAGTTTCTGGAATTAAAAATTTAATGACTCGTTGAAAAAATACATATGAATTTATAGAATTAAATTAAGTAAACTTAAGGACATAATATTTTAGATGAATTTAGTCGGAGTTCATTCTTAATGGAAATTACGATGTGATGTAAAAAGATTTAAGGAAGTGACCACAGTATATATCTAGATACTTCATTATTGTTGCAGCATTACATCGTACATTTTCTTAATTAGTAAATTGAAAATCTCCATCCAGTAGCTATACCTATCTTCAGTGTGCGGCGACAGTCTTTATGCCATCCTGTAGTTAATTATACTACAACTGCTTCAGATCCCTTATATGCCGGGGTGGCGCATTTAATGGCCTGGTATGAAACGACCAGACAAGCTCGATGCGAGACTTATCTGGGGATCTAGCTAGTGAAGGAAGAGGTTTCCAACTCTAGAGACACTCACGGGAGAGGAAAGCAGTGTGATAGACGTTGAATACAGTCATCGTACTCTCATTCTTGTTCGCAACTCCTGGCAATTCAACATCAAATCAGAGAATTTATAGCCAGCATCTGATACCTCTTCAAAATCCTCATGATGCGCCCTTTAAAGGTGCCAGATAACGTTCTTGACATTAATTGTCGTACAAACTTTAATTACGTCCATGTCTGCTACTAAGAATTTTGCATACCAAATATGGTTATCTATTATTGTGTCTGTTTCGATTGTTTGGCTAGATACGGAACGTTGATACACATATTTATAAAAATTTTAATTTAATTAAGAAAAATTTTGTACTAGCAAATGAGTAATAAGTTTGAGTTGGATGGCTTTGAGCATTATATCCTGCTTTTTTGTTAAGAGTTTTTAAGTCTTTTCTAGCATTAAACATGAAGACGTTGAATTTGGAATTTATCGGCACCTTTTTATGTTATGAATGAAATCTTAGTAACAAATCGTGTAATGCTAAGATGGAAACTTGGCTAAAAAATTTGCCATACTAGAAATACAGATTTCTGCACGATTGATTAAATAGATCGACACGCTACAAAAATCTCATACCCTTACAAAGTACAAAAGACTGAAAGAAGCTTTGCTCATGAATCTAATGCTCTGTTAACAAATTTAGGGAAGCAATGCCCGGAGCCATGTCTACACTTGGCGATGAAATTGTCAGAAAGATCACCAATAATGTGTTTCAGGTAATTTTGGCTCTTTTTCATCCTGTAATCGTATTTATTCCTTTGATCATGCGTGTTTGCCTTTACTTATTAGTGGTGGAAGTTTCTGTTTTTCAATGTTTCATGTATTACAATCTATGTATTTAAAAAAAGTTTGTGTGTAGATTTTCTTTGCAAATCTACTCCGTTTGACCAATCAACACCAAATTTAGTTCTCTCATACTTTCGAATACGGCGGAAAACATGCCATTTTAAAAATTTAAGTTTGTTTTCTTGCAATAAATGAATATTAACAAGGAAACGGGTTCTACAGAGTAAACTTGACACGTTGAAATGTCGCAGTCATATTTAAGCATTACTAAATTTTATAAATCATTATCGTCATCAATATTTTTTTTCTTAAATATTTTTCGAATTGCTCTTTTAGCCCACGAAGTCGAAATTCGACACATTGCACAACTTTAGTTTTTCAAAAATCTGCGTTTTTAAATCGAAATTTCGTTTTTGTTTGTACATGTCTTAGTCTTTTGCATATTGTAATATATTATTCAGGAATTAAATGTATATATTTGCATCTGAAGCTATAAAAATAAAAGCTAAAACTAAGTTTAAAGATACATAGAAAATTGCAATCATTTAAGTTGTAAGAAAAGTGATTATTTTAATTAACTTTTCAATCAACATCTAACCATTACAACCCGATCAACTCCAGGTTATTCAGCTAGTTTGTTGATAAATTCGACATAAAGTAATAGACTAGAAATGAAAAATACTTGTGCTACATGATGAGGCTGAACAACCTTGCACTTTATTCTGATATTCTAGAAATGTTTTCTTAAAACTACAGTAGTTGTAAGTCGTAATCTTTACGTTTCTTTTTTACAGCCACTTTGATTTATAAAATCTTGTTTTCATTCTTAAGAATGGGGTTCAATGATTATGATTTAGTGTGCTAACGAAATCATTTTTGTACAATTACTAATTAAATAGTGAAATTTAACAATAAATAGCATGTTTAATAAAGTTACTTGCAATGGAAATAATGGATGAAGAAGCAATATATAAAATAAGAATAGAACATACCAGTTGTAACTTATTGCAGGTAAGATTACCCGATTTCAGTGTTTGATAGTGAGGCATTTTCTGTCGAGCTTAATGTTAGCGGTGATAGTATTTCTCCGGTGATGGTGCTTCCTGTAATCATGCATTACGGCATTGTCACCGTTGGTCACTCTTTTCTCCTCAATTGGCTTGTTTTTCGAATGCAACTTCAGCACTTCGACAATAAAAACCCCAAGGAATCCTATGAGTTCATAGAATGTAACGGAATACTTTTCCTTAATGGTAAGGATTAACACGTTAAATTTTTCTATTTAGCAATTGCTTTGACTATCTATTTTCATCCGAGAATAAAATTACTTATTAAAATTAAGTTTAAAGACCATTGTCATAATATGACAAGTATACGCTTGAGATAATAGAAATTATTGCAAGAAATTTTAAGTACTAAATCTAATTTTATATGGAATATCCATTGGGAGTTTCTACAATAAAGTCACCCTTTAAAGACTCGGAAATTTAAAATGGGTTAGCTTAAATTTTATGTTTACGCACGAAACACTTTAAAATAAAAATTCCCCAAGTGACACAATCATTTTTGAACAAGTTAAAAATTACGTTTTAATTTCTTTCAGGGAAGGGATTTCAATGACTGGCAGCTGGCGATTCGTGGCAATTACTACGCTGGAGGAATGATCACAATGTATAATCATAAAATGATTTTATGTTTGGATGTAAGTTATGCTATTAGTAAATTTTAGTCGTTTGATTATTCATCTATCTTACCAGCAAAATGTTTATCGTTCAATAATAACTTTCTTTTTGTAACGAGTCTTGTGATTGTTCGATGGCCGATTTTTCTCATTTTTAAGTTTCACTAAAGACACAGCAGTGACCGAGCGGCTAAAGGTTTAGCTCTCAAGAAAATAGCACACTTATTAGAGATGGGTAGAAAAAACGAAAGATCGCTTGTAGAACGCAGAATTAAAAGAAAATTTATTAGTTTTACTAGTTAAAATTTCAAGTTCACTTCATTTGTGGTTCATAAAAGTTTATTTTTTCAAAAATGGTTCCCAACACAGATAATGTGACTAGTAAAAAATTGCCTTTTAGAAAAGTCATGAATTTCACTTAGGAAACACATTTTTAAAAACCAATTCGGCAAGTTCTAATTAAAACTATATTTAGACAGTCTACCCATGAAAATTTCAGTATTTAGTGCAGACGTTAAGAATACCCAACATCCGTAAGGATCTATCATATACATCAGATATTCTATAAGCTTGGGCCAGTGCGAATCTAAATCTTCAAATCAATAACTACTGTCTCAGTAATTAAAAAAAATTATATTTCTGCCTAACCTAGATTGTCTACCCTATTATTTGTTTAAACGTGCCACTAATGTAATTAACAATAAATTTATCGACCTTTCGTAAATGCCCATTTTTACGGAAATGGTTACATTTGGTACATTTTGGTTTAATGATCCATTTTCCATTTGGATGTAAGTAACTGAGGAATTAATACTTGAAATAACAGTTAAAATGATCTTTGCTTTTTAGTTTCCATTAAAATATTTAATCATCAATAAGGTGTCATTTTGACTTTTTATTCACCGTTTTTACTTTTTAAGTATTAGATGGCGAAATCTATTCACATTTGCTACATTTTCTAGATAAAATCCTGCTCTACTAAATAGTTTCAGTAAGTATATTTCTTGCCGAGAGCAAAGTTAATGACTTATTTTCATTGGAGTATCGCATTTGGCACTTTTAAACACATTAGTAACTTTGCTTGAATTTGCTGAAATTGGAGTCGTGTTAGTGTCTTTACAAAGGTGTTTATTTTGCACGGCAGTGCATATGGAATGCTTTTAGAGTTGACCATTTTGTGAAATAACACGTAAAGCGGTCAAATGACTGTTAACGGTAAAAATGGGTATACTTCACACGTATAACGAATGCAAAAAGGTATATAAATATCTATGCATTTCACCCATTGGTAAATTTAGTGTTTACAAACTTTCATGATTTCATAGGGGTTGAATTCCTCATGAGAGAAATATGAGGCAAGTGCTCGCAATGGACTTTTTTCCTGTTTGCGATTTGACAGAAATTATGTGTGGGCATGTTCATTCAGGCTTTGGTCTGTGTATTTACCTTGCAAAATTCGAAGCGCTCTAGCGTGACACTCGTCTATAATTCTCCACCTCAAGAATTTACACCAGGCGCTACTTCAATATCAAATTAGGGATGCGACATCGACAGCAAAACATCGATGTTTTGAAACATTGATGTTGATAATGCATCTCCTCCAATCTATCGATGTTTTTAAAATTCAGTGTATTTAAACTTTTTCCACCATTTCTTAAAACTGGTTTAGCAACTAGTGATGCGACATCGGCTCTAATACATCGATGTTTTTTTATAAAACGTCAATGTTTTGAAACCATCGATGTCGCATCCCTACTTTTCAGACCCTTCACCCTTGGTCAATTGGGTCTAAAAGTATGTTAAATTTGCCGATTACAAAAATTATGCTACTTGTTTTAATTTTTAAATGAAAAAAAGTATAGTTATAAAAATTTAAAAACTAACCATCGACAAGGTAGAAACATCGACAAGTATAAACATCGACCCCAATACATCTATGTTTTTTTTATAAAATATCGATGGTTTGAAAACATCCACATCGCGATGTCGCATCCCTATCACAAATGCGTTTTATATTAAGTGAACTCTCTTATTCCTGCTAACGAACTTGCTCCTCCACACCCTCGGGTTGAGCACTCTTGGTCAAAGTGTCCATTTACTGGATCGATCCGTTTTGCAGTAACGATGCACTTAAAATGTTTGACAGAAGTATCGATTCGTGAAGTACCTCTTTTCGATGCCAGCAAAAAGCTAATTTCTCGTCGCCCCTAGTTTTCTTGTGCCGACCAACCAGTATAGTGGTGAAGGTGTTAGCCTCTAGATATCGGAAGGTTCCTGGTTCGAATCCGTGTTCGGGCATGGATGTTTGTAAGCTTATGAGGCGGCTGGTGCACCTTAAATCTGTCGTGGCTGATAGTCCTCACGTTGGGTTGGCGTGGAAGTTTGGAGAGTGGGGTGCCAGCTCAGGTGTTGCTTCGTCATCTGACCGTGGTTCAAAATTACGAAGTGTTGTCCTCGGATCTTTCCCTTAAGGGACTGATCCCGGATCGTCGTCAATAGCCCGTTGTGTTGCTCTAGTACGACGTTAACTAAAAATTGCCTATTACCAATTTACCTAGTTTTCTTGTAGCTCCTCATTTGCACCAGTGGTTCACATCTCCTGGGTATCGGACATTCATCTCTTGAGAAAAGTTTGGATTGGGTCCTCCCGGCTTGAACGGCTTATACCATAACAAAACCATTCTTCCCCATTGAAGATATGAATCATACACCAAAAATTCATGGCAGAATAAATGGGATATACGAATTCCTAACAAATTGCATTCCCTTCAACCATATGTAAAAAAAAAAAAACTTTAATCCTAATAATTTTAAGACTCAAAGTTAAGCTGGAAAGACTTTGTATAGCTTATACCTATTTAAATCGCAGGCATTTGCTACACTCAGCACCAACTTGGACTTGTCCGACATTTGATTCAATCCTATCCATTGGGTATGTTTTAAGTGACTGTGTGTCCCGACTTTAATACAATTAGACTAAACCACTTTGGTGTTACTAATCATAGTATAAAGGATTTATTGAGTGACACTCCTCATCCAAATCTGTTTTATTTATCAGACATGGGTTTTAATAAACTTATCTAAATATTGAATTGAAATGCTTTTATGCATCATTATCTTCGTCAAATTTTGATTATTAATAGTAAATTTATTAATAAATTTATCGGAAGAAACCGATAGTTTGGCGCAGCTTGGCCCTTGTGATATAAAAATATCTATAGATCATACCCGGCTTGAACTAGGCCCTATACCTGGATTTAAAGAAGTATCTGCAACGATATTAACCAAAGGTCCTAAACGTCAGGCATTGAGGAATGAAAGCATCGGTACAGTACAGCCCACATCTACCTCGCCCTATATAACTTGAACACTTCCATCGTGGAAATATGTTTTCAAAGCAATATTTAGATTTAAAAAGTATATTTGTCTTGTACTGAAAGTAACCGATTCTGTTTAGTAATTTTCCGAATAATTTGAAAATATACATAGCTATTGCTTTTACTTAGCTTTTAGATAAAATCAACCTTGATAGAGATAACACCAAACTCAACACAGTAGGACTCTTTGGAAGAATCGTTGAAGACGAAGACTTGTACGATACCGCAAGGGAAAGGCACAGACAGATGAAGTCAAATGATTCTTTACTAACACCAGTCAATAGATTTTTTCGAGTAAGAATTATTCCATTTTCCCTGCTTGCAATAAATGTTCATTCATAATATTATATTTAACTTTTCCATATTACGTGCTTTGGGACTGATTTAAGTGATACTTCCTGCTTAGATAAGTTAATATCATACAAAACTCTTTTAGGTTATCCATTTATCTGGAGAACGTTTGAAGAAGGCTCAGGCACGTTATGCCAACTATCGACTTCCTATTGAAGAATTTGAAACATCTCAAGAATTGTTCAATTTTCTTGTACTGAGGTGTACGGATTTACGTCAGGTGTGTAAAAAAATTTATTGTAGTTTATTACTAATGGTAAATTTTGAATAGGAACATGACGGAACATTGTTCTTTCAACCCTTTTAGTAGATATGTGATTTTAGAATCGTCACTGTAGCCCAGTTAAAAGAGCAATGGATTATCAACTCGGGGGGGGGGGGGTGTTATAGTTTGGAACTAGGTACTGTCAAAGATCGTCGTGTAGAGCTGTTGCACGTTAAATCTCGTGGCTTCGATTGCCCTGTCCTATGTGAGTTTGGAGAGTGGGGGTGTTAGTTCAGGATTCTCGCCATCTGACCGTGATTCAAAATTACGAGGTGTTGTCCCGGACCGTCCCCTATAGCTCACTGTGTTTACCTCCAGTACTACCTTAATTAACTACCTACCAACATCAACTGTGCATTTACTCCTTAACTAGCTGAAGTTGTGTCTGGGGCATTCCCTGTATGTTTAACCTGAGATCGCTTTTCTAATCAAATTATACAAGTGATTGCAAGAGACTGAGGAATCGAAGATATAAATTCGCACATATAAGGTGTCAAAGATGGGTAGTTTTCATAAAACTTAAATGATACCATTTTTCTGCGAAATAAATTATTTTGTTTTTAATTACAGTTGGTCAATTCAAATCAAGTAAGGTTGGGTAATTCTTGTAGTTGTAAATAAGAATTAACGCACCAGAGTAAAAAGTACGCATTTGCAATACCATACTCCTATGTAATTGGATAATTTTTTTTCAGTTGGAGGAATGAAATGTGGTAGCGATATTCATTAAAATTGGATTGAAATAAAATATAAAGTTTTAGTAACGACGCACTGGGGCATCAACAAATATAAGCATTTGAGAATTTATTGCAGATTCTATGCTTGGCACTGCTAGTAGAAAATGTCTCACATTAAGACCTTAATTCCCCCAAAAAATATGCAAGTTTAATACACGTCGGACTCTAATTTTAGTATGAAGTACTACTCTGAAATATTTCTCTACATTTTTGATCATGTGGATTCAATCCTCTTCATGAAAGAATATTTCTTTTAGGCAGTAAAATGCCATATGGATTGCACGGAAGCATCTTCCGTTTGGAACTTGGTTGCATTATCAACTTTGAAGAGTGCCAATGGAGGAGGTAAGTGGTTAAATTCTGTTTAAGAACCAACTTCCCTGCATTCTGACTACATATACGACTTGCGTGAGGAACAGGAATAATTGCTTGATATTGAAATTCAATTGGAAATGATTTGTAAAGGACTTTGTTGTTGGGGTGTAGGACAGAAATTTACGTATAACAGAGGCTGTTCGCACATTTTTTAGACTATTTTGGTTAGCGGTAATAAAAAATCGTTTGCTGCAAAATAAATAATTGCAGTTGTATTATGTTTTTTAAAAGTCAAAATTATCGTCTGCGGCTTGAGAGGTTTGTTTTTATTCAAAATGGCGTTTTTAACGAAGCAGTGGTTCGAAGGCTATATTTATGCTCTTTCCGAAGAGGAAATATTCAAATTCCGTTATCCAAAAACTATGCGAGAGTCATGGTTTTGTGATATCTAAAGCGTCGATAAGTAATATCGTCAACAAGAAAGGAAAAAACGTCAAATTGTAACCTCAAGTGGGAAAAAAATTTCCAAACGAGTATCCAAGGAAGAAACGGACATCTTCGACTATTGCAAAGGTACGTTGTTTAATATTAAAAGAAAATCCCCCTAGTCAAAGGACAGTTGCAAAATCATTAAAATGCTCGGTGTCTACTGTAAACAAAATGATAAACGTTGGTCTAAATCTTTAGAAAGCGAAAAAACGCAATGTGTATAGTCTTTCTCCAAAGCATATTGCTGAACGCAGGACACGCTGCCGAATTCTATTAAAAAACACTTATCCAAAGAAAACTGGTACATTGTCACAATAGATGAATCATGGGTGTATTTAAATGATTGTCAGCAAAAAAAGAGCCATTTATTATCGTAAAAGGAGAGAAAAATTTAAGTACATGGTTCACAGAATCGAAAGAATGTTTTTCGAATGGATTCATGATTGTTGCTGGTTTTTCATATAATGGCAAGTTAAAAATAAAGAGAATGGAAAAAATTCAAGAATAATTCCAAATACTATCGGGAACATATTTTATCGCAAATTTTTCTGAATGAAATGCCATCGTTTTACCCACAGTGCCATCAATCTGTGGAACTCCAAGACAAAGCTAGCAGTCGCACATCAAAATCAAATGTAAATTTCCTAAAAGAAATGGAACAAAAAACCGGTATCAAGGCCATAACCTTCACTTATATCCCTACTAAATCTCCCGATGTATCACCCATGGATTTTTGTACTTTCGGACTTTTAAAATCTGCATTATCCAAACGTCGTCCCACAACCCTTACAGTACTCTGGAAAACTGTTCAGGAGGAATGGGATAGAATACCTCTTCTGACACTTCAAAAGGCATTATTATCCTGGAAATTACGGTGTCGAAAGATAGTTCAAAATAAGGGCTATCAAATAGAACATTTAAAACACGAGAATTTTATGTAATTTAGTTTTATGAATACAATATGCATTGTCTAAAAAATGTGTGAACAGCCTCTGCATAATATTAAATTTCAGTATGTTTATGAAGGAACGTGTTTAATCATTGAAAAAATGTTGTTTCTATTCCGTAAAATAAACATTAAGTCGATCATAGAACATCGTCTGCCGTTTCATTTTCTTTGACATCAAATTGGCAAAATAATTGCCGGCCTGAGGATCGGCTACATTTTCTAAGATTTCTTTTAGATCGAACATCACTTTTGGAGCACGTAGTTCACCTTATCACAATTAGAATAAATTTTACACAAGGGAGGGAAAACTTTGAATTGAAAATCTAGGACCGAGGGGGGCTTACTGAATGTAAGAAATAAGTTATTATAAAACTAAAAAGCACTCATTGAATCGCAGGGTAGTCGTGGCTTATCCTTGCAACTACTGTCCGCGACCGAGAATTCTCGGGTCTTCGAAATCGAATTCCTTTTCTTTGGCCTTCGTCAAAATCCATCGTTCTTGTGTCTTGACGAGCTTGTAGCTGAACTTTTCCTACCCTACGGGTCTGCAGTCAATATCCATCCCTGAGCATTGTGCGAAGTACGCGTAACGCTCTTCACCATAAGTCAAAAAGGGAATGAAATCGATCTTAAAAGGAAAGTCAAAAGGATCAAGGATTGAATGTTGAATGTGTTCCTTTCTTTCATTATTTAACAGTTTATCTCTAAAAATGTTGAGCTGTTACATTTCATTCCAAGCTCTATTTTGAAGGATTTGAATTTGGTGCTTGCATTTTTGTAATTAGCTTCAATTTTTATATTTGAAAAGTTCTATATTTCTACCGATTCTAAATGTAAATTATTATTAAGACTAATACTCTTTCAGAGTTATTGGGAAGTAAGAAATACATTTTCTTTCTGTCAAATGGAATATCTTACACGCTTTCTTTTTAAAACAGTTGTAGATACAAATGTGTATCACGAGTTTTCTCGGATGGCGACCACGAATAGCAATGTGGAAAGTGCCGATGTACCACCTGCTATGGAGGTATGGAAACTATTAGCTGTCTACGTAATTTAATCAATGATGCATAGTGATTAATGAAAATTACCTTCGTTATATTATTTAATCATTTAATTCGTAAAGAGCAAGCTATTTTCATAAACGTGCTCTAGAAATAACATTTCAAGACTGTATAATTGTGTCTACTCGAAATTTGTATAAATTGGTATTTCTTTTCGATTGAAAGCATTTAACAAACAAATTATTGGAGTAGAAATTATTAAGTTCCTAAAATATTAAAATTGTAATTATTTTTTATAGAAACTGGCTGTTTACATTTCAAAAGATATTCAACCAGAAGAGTTTACAGAAATGGCAGTAAATGTGAGTAAAATACGTTCCAAATGTTGAGAAACAATGTGTTTATTGATTAACAAATACAATATCAATTTGTATTTTGATTTATAGAAAGCGGTGAACTTTTTAGAAACGTCAGATACGGTTTCTGGCCGCAAATATAGGGAATTTCTTGTAAAGCATGGTCACAGGTGTTTGAAAGAAGTAAGCATTGTTTTATTTGAACATCTTTATAAATCTTGGTGTTAAATATTAAGATAATTTAGTTTACGTGTGAATTCGCAGCATATAAACTTATACATACAACTATTTAGGAAGAGGATGGATATTAAATTAAAGCGATTGTAAAAAAATTCGGAATATAGTTCTCAAAGAGAGAGTTGAGAGATCGCCCACCTGTGGTCACTGATGGAATCCTAGGAGGCAATGGACTCGATAGAAATGAGCTACCCCGAGGAGCAATAAAATGTACTAAAAATGTGACTCCTAAGAATATTTTAAGCAAATACTAGTCTATTTCACCATAAAAACACTCGCTACAAATTGAATAATTTTTTATTCGTAGCGAATTCCATGCAATCGGGTTGAATCTGAGGTGAATGCCACATTTAAATACTGAATATACTACCGTGTCGTTTGTAGAAACCGCAAACAAAACAAATACCAATGTTAGCTATGTATTTCAAGTTTGTTTCTTAAATATTTTGAAGTTTTAAAATTACACGCAGCTAAATAAATTCAATAGTGAAATTCCAAAATTATACGTTCAGCTTACACATACAACTTATAAGTAGATGGTTTTCCCGATGCAGAAAAATGTTTTGAAAATGTGTTAAGCCGATGAAGTTCGAGGAACTGATGTAGATCGGTGATTCCAATTATGTGGACTCTCACGACCAGGTTTCAGGAGGTCCGGTGAAAATATACATTATTTCACTTGCAGAATAGAATTTCGTAGACAAATGAACTAAATGCAGAAAAGCATTTTTCACATTAAATTTATAAGTATAATATTTCGTACTCGTTTATGTCTTGATTTTAATGCACTGATGAATAACACTTTGTATTACATTAACTGATTATTTGTATTTTTTTATTTTGTTCCGTTTCAGAACTTTAACTGGCATTACTAATCCTTAATATGCAGTTATAACATTTGATAATCTATTAACACAAATACAAATATTTTCCTTACAATATTATTTTGAAGGATAATAATCGCTGGTTGGTATTTTGCAAGTTTCGTCTGCACGGTTTAATTTTATAATCTCGAGGTATCCATAAAAGTTTTATTTTAGTAAAATCCTTGGTCTCGAAGAAAAAAAAATTTTGAAACCAATGATTTAGATTATTATTCGTTGGTGAAAGATGAATTCAGTTTGCTATACCATGTCTCCTAAAACCTAGTTTAGAAATACTGTATTGGAGTTAATTTGAATTCAATGATATTTCTCTTGCATGATTTCATAATTTTTATATTCTTGTAGACAGACATCCGTTCAGAAACGTGGAAATCAAATCCGAAGAGCCTAATTAAACTCTTACAGGTGAGCAGAACATTTTCTTTCGTAAAAAAATGACTTGTTCCATGGACTTCAATTAATATGATTGCAGTGATGAACTGACTAGAATGACCGTCCCAGGAAACATAACAATCTACCTGCCTCAGTGTTTGAGTACTTTGAAAAGTTGGAAACAAAACTTGTAATTCTAAACACGAATAGCGAGGCCAATTCTCAGTTTCTCATGTTACTACTGAATGTTCCGTTTTCTTGACGAAGGTTTCTAATGTCACCACGTTAATTTAGTAACTATACAGTTAGAAATTTGAATCCCTGCTTATGTAGGTTGATTTAATAAGCATTGTAATTTTTTCTAAAACATTTTATTGATTATGTTTAGTTGGAGAAACATTTAAATTGCTTCATAGAATAAATTTTCCTATCTAAAGTCGTCTTAAAGATATTTTTATTGAAAACTCGAAAGCAGAGAAGCACCGGTCTGTCGGTGATTTTCCGGTGAACCTGTTCGTCCCTGAGAAAATTAGAAAGCTAAAATAAAATAACTAGCGTTTTCAGAATTTAAAAATTAATGAACTTTAGGAAAGACTATTCATATAGAAATAAAAAGTCCCCCTTTGGTGTATTTCTGAATTTATAATCATTGCTTCAAAACCGTCTTGATTTAAAATTGATTAAAATAAACTCCTTAAAAATAAAACTAATTGAAATACGTTAATAAAAACAAATATTGAAATGAACTTTTTAATATAACGAAAGAAAATATAAGTTCATAACTACAACGATATTAAATAAAGTAATGTTTTCGGAAACTAATATTCAATAAATCTGCTATTTAGAAACGTGAGAAATTTTAATTAAGCTTTAAAATCGTAAATTTTTGGATAATTTTATATAAGCAGCGCTTGAATAAGAATTATTATAAATGGAATTTTTTTCTTTGCTTTAATGAGTTGTGGATGTGAGCGTGTATAATCTACGAATAAAAGAATTTTTTATATTTACATTACATTTTTTATTTAATAAATATCTTTAATTAATTTATATTTAATATTGTTATTTTTGCTAGGCATTAAATTTTTTAGGCGTCTTAACTTTATTTTGTTTCTAGAATCTTATAAGAAGTGGCGACAATGATAAAGACAGAAAGAAATCTACAAGTATCTTTAAATTGTTATCAACATTATCCATTCCTTTAAATATATTCGAAAGGTAATTTCCTTCTTTTGCTATTTGTATTTCCAACGACTATTTTGAGCATTTTATGAATAGAATAATAATTTTCAACTTACAGAATGCTTTTGCCATTATTTGTTTGGCTACTTCGTTCAGCTGTTCAAAATAGAGAAGCGTCTAAGGTAAATATAGTTTTCAAAGTTCTTTCTTGGTGTACTATAAGACTGTATACTATACATTTATGCTTAATTTATGTTTAAGATGTAAAAGAAAATACTATCTGGGGCTTATAACTAGTTTTTCCGGTTCATTGGAGATAGGAGAGAATTACCACTGCCTGACCGTCATGTTTTTCTTAAAATTAAATTTTAATAAAATAACCATATTTAAGATGTATTTCAATATCGATTTCGATGACTGAATTTTGTGCACCAGTTTGCTTTTTAATATAAAATGTCTGTTAATACTAAAGTTCAGCTGGCACATAGTTCTCTTAATAATTTCTATGGGACGTAAAAACAAATTGCTTTTTTTTCAAACTAGTTTTTTTTTTTGGAAGAAAATGATTTCAGCGGTGGAGTTTTGCAATGTTTCAAAGTTCAACTAATTGCGTGATATTGACTTCTCTCACAATGGCAATCCATATACTACTTTTGAAATCTTATATGAACTATTGGTTGTAGACTGAATATTAGCACATTTTGGATGCATTAAAGATATCGCGTTGCCCTTCAGCAGAATCCCGCCAAATCTTTTTTATATCAGAACCTCGGATCTGAGATTTTTACAGCATGCGATCATAAAAAAAATTCTCTGTGATTTTGATCTTGCATATATTTCACTATTGCCTTCACATGTCAAGTGCCCCAAAAAATGTTTTCCCCTGAAAAAAAGATTTACCTGGGATCCACTTGGTTCAAATAGCGACGCTAGGAATGCGACAAAATGTGGTTCTAATAGAAGATTAGACCTTAAAACTGATTGAGAATTTCAATATAATTTAGAGCAAACTATAATGTCGGGAATTTGCAAAACTATTTCCAGATTTGAATCACCGTAAAATTATCCTACAGCCTTTGCCCCATAAAACCAAAAACCAACCTTGTCCTCCCACTGACCAACTAAGATAATTTTAAGAATATTATATTCACGAAATGTAACTCTACTTGAAAGGGCATGACTGGTACTCTAAGGTCTCAGTTGTGATAGAATCTACTTAAAACTATAGCTTTCATATTCTAACTGGATACTATCTTAAAAATCGTCAATATTTAAATGGATTGTCGGACTCGCCATCTTGCCCTCTGTGCGACTTTTCAGTCTTTGACAGAAACCCATCTATAATTGCCCAGATCTTACTGGAATCGGTAAGTAAAATTGATATTAATCCCATATTTATTTCAGTTTCTAGATTGGATTCCAGGCTGACTTACGGTTAAAAGGCTGCCTGGTGTAGCATTTAAAACATTGTTTATAATTGTCATTGTAAGTACGTTTGAAATAAATTGTTGATTTTCATAGAGCAATGAAGCATTATCTTTCTCTCCTTGGACAGTCTGTGATGGTCAGAGGAATCGACGCATGGCGCAAAGGATATGTTCGACTATCGCAGCTTATGGTGTCCGAGGGCCGCATTCCGGATACAGATCTCATTTTCTTTATGACTCTAGAAGAAATAAAAGAGTTGCTGGCCAATAGATCTCCGAAAATAATATCAAAGTAATTTTTTTTCTTTACAAGTGTGCAATGTACTCTAAAATGTAAAGTTCGTATAAGAGTTGTCAATTAATACAATACAAATTAATCTGAAAGATGGCCTTTTGATTAAAATTTAGATTTACCCGAACCTAATGTTGCGAAGCTACTGGCACTTTTATACAGTCGGTGAAATGAAATTATACTGTAATTTGTGTACTTCATTTTTCACGAAATTTCAATTTCACGAGTTAATGGAACGAAATTTCAAACATTCTTAGTACAATAATACAAAATTCTTAATACAAAAATAACTCGTGTATATTTTTAGGGCTAAGCATAGAAGAAGGCGTCACCCCGTATTGGATAAGTATATTTTCCCCGAAATAAATAGAGGCTTTCCCAGACCGGTAAGTTGTTTACTGAATATTTATTCAGATAAAATTCAATATAAGAGTTGACTTTTAAATCTACAATTTTATAATTCATATTTGAGCTAAAGTTTAATAACTCGATATAAAACGGAGATAATTTAATTAAATGGCTATGGGTAACTTGGTGATCAATCACTTCAAATCTCTCGGGAGTAATTTTCAAATTTTAGAAATTTTTTTATGGTTATTTATTTCAATAGATCTTGTTTTAAGTTTTCATGTATTAAGCGCTATTTCAAGTACTCGTTCAAACAATCTGAAATTCTCTAAATTCTCAAATATTTTGAACTGAGTTTTTTTTAAACGCATTTCCATAACTTATCGTTTTGTTGCCCGACTTTTTAATTTATTCATAATTTTAAGATATTTCTAATGAGATCATATACGAGTCTTTTTAAATGAATTCTTGTGTCCTTATAGTTAATATCGCTATTTTAAGTCTACGAGTCAAAAAAATTATCAGTTAAACATAGAAATAAATATATTACTAGATATAAGAACTTATTTTGTCAATATATATTGTAGGCATTTTTCAATAATAAAATGGCTAATCACTCTGATACGCACAACATTTCATATAGATTGGATCTATTGGAATGTTTTAAACTACTGATGTTTTTGTAGTCAAATTAATATAGGGTAAATTGTTAATTTGCTCATTAATTAGTACATGTTTGGAAAACTATTTAATCACCATTTGTGTGTATTGCAAGATGACTACCAAGCAAATGTATTATTTTATCCTTTAAGATAAACACGGACAGCTCATCCGCAATAGTACACGAGGACGGTTTTTCAATGGAGGGTATGTTTCTTTTCAAAAGTTATTTTGATTTTATACTCTGTAGTGGAGGTAAACTTGCACATGCATGTTTTCGTTACTGAATTTGCTTTAGGATCTTATTTTGAATTGGATTTTATGCTTAAACTTTCTTGTAGTTTCACTGAGTATAGCCGTGCTCTCCAATGATACAGACCATCGGGAGGTTGGAGCGTCTTAAATTGGGCAATCTAAAGATGCATCACTAAACAGACTAAATTCGTAGAGTGCGAGCTATCAGAGCTTTCTTCCCTGGTATTTAATTTTAGGGGTTTGCATGTATATATCCGTTCAGGAGACTAGTCTTCTAAGGATTAGTTCTGAACAGTTTCTAATGACAAAATCCATGGAAAATCTCCACCACATGGATCTGTTGTCCAATTATCTAATTATAGTAAGTGTATATTGATTTAATTGTAGTAAATATTGTGTGGAAAATCTATAATACACTTTGATACCAACGGATTTTCATAGGGTTAAGTCTCAGTAATGGCAATCCATGATAAATCTGTCTGTTAATATAGTTTGTGTATATTCCTTAACCCTTTAAAGTTAAATCATCGAGTCGTAATCGCATACTTTTGGTTTTTGATGGATCGGTCGGAGTAGACTCTTTGCTTGGCCAACGCTATCACCAAATATACCATAAATTGATTTTATTTATCTTTGAACACATTAAAGGCATCGTGTAAGAGATCGTTATAGATTCTGAAGCTGACGTCATTGCTGAAGTGGCGACTTGTCCTGGCTGCGAGTGTCCGTGAAAGGCCAGGGAATTTCGAATAAGTTTTGTAATCTAAAGTGCAGATGCTTCTATCCCACAACATATATGATTGAATTGCCATATATCTATTGGTTGAAAGAGCTACGTGAAAGATTCTAGTTGACAGGTCAAAACTGGTTAGAAGTCGTACAGTAGACTTGCTTGTAGAGTGGATGCCTGTGAATCTCGGAGGGTATTAAACGGCAATGCATAATTCATTTCGTATGCTTTTATCGTTTGCAAAAGAGGGTTATTGTTAAGAGCCCCAGCGAAAAGGTGTGAAATTTAGTTCTAAAAACGGCGGTATAAAAGAAATCTTAAGGAAACTTTAGCCTCTTTGGGGGTCATACGCCAATACATACCATCGAGAAACCTGAATGTATTCTAACTTGTTTTGGCCTTATTGATTAACATTCTGTCTAGGATTCTTTTAACACTTCTGAACATTCATATTAGTTATGTGATGTAGAGTAAAACAATAACAACAATTAATAGGAACTGATCAAAGCGTAAAATCTAAGTAAATTGGGATGAGAGACATTAGAAAAGGTACTAAGCTAAATATAGTATGAATAACTAATAACATAGTGAAATAATCAATCAAAAGAGATTGCTACATTAACTATCTTTCCTTTCTTACGCATTTTAATGGAGTTAAATTCGAGAACACGATACCACTATCAATTGATAAGTTTCCATGGTTAACTGGCGATAATTTTGGAATATGGCATACGTCTAGATATGTATTTAGAATATGTATGGTGGATTTGCTACAGTCACTTTTTGTTGCACACAAATGGAAGACAATATAGCTGCCTAGTTTATAAGTCGTTTGGCGACGAAATTTGCATTTTTCAATTTGGCGAAGGGTCTGTAATGTATTGAGTTTTTACAAGATTTAGATTTGTCATGTTACATTGTATATTTTAAATACATTTGAGTAATGATTAAGTTATGAGTTTTTTCATTATAGGCGTCCCCGTGAGTCCAGGCATAGCTAAAGGGTTTATTCGCGTTGCACTTAATTTAAAAGAGGCTTCGCACTTGAAGGTATGGAATTCCGAATACTCTTTTTAAACCAGTATCGAATAACAATATTAAATCACTTTAAAACTGATAGTTTTTGCAAATTGTTTCATTTGTGTGTAATTTCATGCTTTCAAGCTAATTGGAAAGTCTTGTTCCAGTCACGGGAAGCATTTATTACTTAACCATTTGCTTGAAAAGCAATCAACGCTATTATAAGTATCGTTCGTTGATAAACAAAATTGGTTTTAAATAGACTAATGCTAGTTTAGCAGAGTGAAAGACAGTTCAACTTTATCTACGGAAAAGTAGCTTAAAGAGTACATAGGTTACATTGTGATAATTAAGTTAATTTTTGTATAAATTTTTGATTTAGTTTAAATTTATAAAATCTAATCACAATACTCCCAGAATTTAGCAGTGGCTGAAGCAACATAGCTGATTGACTGTCGACTGAGACATGACAGATGTAGTACGATAGAGGATGTACTACCGTATGCGCGTGGTCATGCAATGCTTGATTGCCACTGTAGTGTCCCTTGTTGCCTTTGGGAACCTACTGCGAGTGCAGCCGGCAGATTGCTGAAATTGGGTTAAGTGGTAATGAAGGGTGAAGCCATGATAAGTATAGAACCAATGTGCTCTCGCAGGGCTTCAGTTAATTGGAAGTGATAGGTATCACTTTTGTAATTTAACTTTCCACCATGGACCATCCATCGCGGTATGAACCGATTGTTGAGAGCGGCATCTCTTATTTCTCGGAAGTGCCACCATGCTCGTTCATAAAACACATTCACCAATTTAGCAGAGCGTGTAAAATACAGTAAACTGTACTAAGATGTACTTGGTGGAAATAAGGGTACATTGCTAGGCAATACTTTATTGCAACTTAATTTTTTGAAGTTTCAGTGCGAATAGTATGGATTAATATTAATAGCAAACTTCTTTTTATTTCAGCGCGGTGAGATACTTGTGACTTACTGTACTGATATAGGATGGTCTCCCTATTTTCCTATTCTTGCAGGGGTGGTAACAGAGCTCGGAGGCCTGATATCTCACGGTAAATAACTCAAGTTTTGAATTAATTTTATGTTCAAATGAACTTTACAAATTAAAAAGGTATTTACAAAGAATAGCATTAATTATTTTTTTAGTGCAATGAAAATCCATAGTTTTAAGTATTTATGTAAAATAAAGGTTTGACAATGTTATGTGTGGTTATTTATTCTCATAGGTAATAACTAATCTTTTATTTCTAAGGTGCTGTTGTAAGCAGGGAATTCGGTATACCTTGTGTAGTAGCATTACATGGAGCAATAAGAGAGTTTAAGACAGGTGACTTTTATATACATAATACAGTTAATATTTTGTAAGCATTCCAGATCTTGATACTGAATACGAATTAGTAAAACAAAAAATATTGAATCTTCCTTTTTTTTTACTTTTTTTCAAATGATCGATGTTAGAAAAAAATTAACTTTGTTATACCCATTTTGAAAAATTGGATAATTTGATCTTGCAAATTTTTTTTTATATGCTAATCTGTGTGAAAAATTATTTTTAAAATAAAAAAAATCTGGAGGAATTTGATTTAAATCGGAATTCTAAAAAATATCATTTTAAAAATGTATAATTTCTACAGTAAGGATTAGTTGTCTAAGATTAAACTTTTTGGACAGGAGACGTGCAATAGATAATGTTAATGTTTACCATAAAATCAATACTATGATTAGATTTTCAAAAAATTCGTCCTATATATTTTTTTAAGAGTAAAACAATTATTATACTTCAGCTCTGTATTTCATTTGATTCTATTGCGATGAACGTCCATAACAATTGATATTTTGACATTGGGGGATTTAATTTGAAATTTAATAAATCGTAAAATAAATTAAAATTGATTTAATTGTCTTTTTGTGTGTAACCCATATGGGATTTACGAACGACTTTTTCTTCGATACAAACAATAAATCGAATAGCTTCCTCATTCCAGAATGTTTCTGGTATACAAGTTTTTGCAAGAAAAAAACTTTTCACTTGAACTTTCATAATTGCAGGCATGATGCTCGATGAATACTTTTCTTTTGCGAACATTAAATATATTGATTTTCCTCGGGAAAAGTATGTCAAATAAACTATGTAGTGAGAAGCATCCAGTGCTTATTTGTAGTGCACAGGGAACGAATGATTAAACAAAGCTGATTCCTTTATCAGAAATCGCAAACTAGATCTTGTAAGAGTGTAGGTTAAAGTGTCTTTACTTGGGAATTGTATGAAAATTTTCCGAAAACACTGCACAATGTTGAGTGTATGATCTGGCCCCATATGTCGGACTGTCTAAACATCTTTACTGAAAACAAGGGTCATTCAAAGACATTTGGTCAGCTGCCTTTGTCCTCCCAATAATTGGGAGGTTCGAACTCATTGGGTCCCATCGAACGAGAAAGAAAAGTATTTCCAGTGTGTAACCAAAGGAGCTAAAAAAACCACCTACACCAAATATGTCTTGTTCTAAAAGGCCAAAACTTCCTTGCAACCCTTAATTTTTTTTGATTAGGGCGTAAGCTTCTCAAACACTCATTTTTCTTGTAATAGTTATGCATTAACCAATATGCAAAGTGGTTCAATCTTGCTAAATGTTACTTTATAAGAAGGGTCGCAAAGTCCTTGAGTACTTTTGGACTTTTTAGGACTGACCTACCTCCAACATGAGACAACTGTACCGATAATACTAATGATATATGTATACAAAACATTGTTCACAGAAACGCTTGTAAATGAAGCTATTGGTTTACTTGGGGGCCCCAATTATTTTCCCAAGTTGACTCCATGGCATCACAATTAATTTAATGTCCTCGGAATATGGAAGTTTGTTTTAAAACGAGTCTGTTTTCGGATACAAATTTTTAAACTTGTACAAAGCACAATTTCCCTTTCAAAATTTTTCATATTTTTTTTTAAATGTAAATTTTTTTATCCAAGTTTTTAAATTACGATTTAATTTAAATTAAGCTTATTTAAATCTGCATATATCCTGTTGCAATATCTATTGTTGGCTACACATGCCAAAACATGACATGGAGCCAAATAAAATCTTATTCTATCTTGGTGAAAATTATTGTGCCTTATATTGCAGAGGTTTAATTTACGCACAAGCATCCCATATGTGCTTAATGTGAGACAGATACGGGGATCTATCTTACTAATAAAGGTGTTTTTAATACAACGCGGAATAACTCTAGGGAGGGGAATTCATTAAAAATATCATGAATTTAAGTTCGTATTAATATACAATAGATAGGGTTGCCACGGGTTGGGGAAAACCTGGAATTGTCGGGTAATTTTTGTCCTAAAAAGTCGGATATTTACTAATTTTCGTCCAAAACCTTGGAAATTCGTCTCTATGACCTGGGAAATGATTTATCATGGCGTTTCAGACACTTTGGAGAAAAGTAGCCAATCAGATTCGTACAGTTATGTATAAATTTATTTTAAGAATACAATTTTTCAACCTAATTTAAAGAAACTGCTAGTATTTAAAGGGTAAAGAATTTTGTGTATAAATTTTTAGTGTAATTCTTAAATAGTTTTTTTTTTACTGGCTATTGAATGCTAAATTATTTATTGGTTTTCACCTTAAAAATGCTGTGAATTACTTGAGTATGACCTGTAATTTTGTAAGAATTTGTCTGGAAAAGTCGGAATTTTATTCCTGAAATATAGTGGGAACCTGATTGATTTTGCATAAAAACTTTTAAAATACGTTTGTTACATAATTAATATTTATTTTTAGGTGATTATGCATTGATTGATGGAAACCAAGGTTTTTTACTAAAGCTTCAGAAACCAGAACATGCTTGAACTTAAATTTTCCTTCTGATCTATATGAACATTCAACTTATTTTTACTAATTTTTATTAATTTTGTATAAATTTTAAGAATATACTCGTGATTGATTTAATGTTTTTCTTGGTAAGTTGTGTACAGTTATTTTAAACATAGAGCATAAATTCCAATAAAATGTATTTGTCATTTATTTGTCTTTTTATTTCAATTTATGTTAAATTACAATCCTATCAAATTTTTAATGATGGTTACAATGGGTGCATTTTCTATCTGTCTTTACACTCGTTAAATTTTAACGTAAATTATGAGCATTACAAATTTTGATTGTGTGAATGCGTGTAATCATACTGCGAATAAATGGATGTAATCTAAATTATATGCAACATACATTACTTTTCACTAAACTCGATCTAAGGACTGCAGTTATGATTTTTCAAATGAAATGAAGTTAGCCTTACAATAATTATGTTAACTTAAATTAAATCTATTGAATTGAGGACTTTAGGATTGATCTTATTTAGGACTTGGGGTTCTAAAGGTTATAACCTAAAATAGTCGAGGTTATATATAAACGAGAATGATGACACTTATTTAAATACTTTATCTACGACATTAGTCCGAAAACGTAAGGATTTCAGTCTAGAAGTCGTGGTGTTTTAAAGTATCATTACTGTTTAGTGTAGCCAACTATCCTAGCCATGTTTACGATATTTTGGTTCAGCGACCTATGCCTAGCATCTCCACTAAAAAGTTATTGCTTATCTACTACTGTGATCAAAAAGTACCTGGAATGTAGTCGTAAAACAAAAGGTATAAATTTACTGGTCGAAATTTATTATATCGCCTTCAAAGTAATCTACTTCAATGCACTTCTGCCAACGTTTTGCAATCCTCGAAACATGTCTTGGTCGTTTTCGCTTAAAACAACTTTTTTGTGAAACTCTTTCAGAGTTCGTATCGAATTTTCTTTTGTTGCATCAATGGACTCAAAACGGTGACCACGAAGAGGGAGTTTCACCCATGGAAATAAGAACGTCACACGCTGCCATATACGGTGAATATGGAGCTTGTAGAGCGGTATTTGTCGAATGCCATTTCAAAAAAATCACTAATAATAATGGCATTGCGAGAATGCGCATTATCTTATGCGCATTCTTACTTAATGTATTTGATTTGTTAAAATTTAATAAATGTTAGCGCGCTGATAGATCATACTTTAGTTAACAGAGGTGGATACGAAACTGAAATCTCGAGGTATTTAAAGCCTGCACGTATGACGCAGCATGCGCATATCAGAAGTCACTTGATGTGGAAGTAGTTTCTAATTTGCGTAACACCACAGTGGAATTGGATGGTCTACCAAATCACGAATCATCTGCGACGAATTCTCTACCTTTAAACTTCTTATGCTAATCCAATAGTCCTCTGTAAAAGTTGTTGTGTAACATTTCAAGTGTGTTTGTTGCAGAAATTCCTTTGGGGTATCGCAATTTACTGCATACAAGCTGTATTACATTCGAAAGTTTCCAAAATCAACGATGTGAAAATTCTTCTCTTATTAAAAACAAATTTATTTTCAGACGATAAAATTATATGAACTCATGGCAACAATCGGAGATTTATTTAATCCGTAAAATATTATAAAAGTTTGCATATATCTATTGTACTATATGGCATCTCGGCAAGAAAAGTACAACTCAAAATTGTAGAATTTCAGAAACGTCAACTTGAAGGATAGTAAAAAATATATATTGAAATAGCATAAACTTTTAAATTTTAGGTAAGCATTTATGGTGTTAACTTCTATTAACTTCTGTTATATTCTATAGAATATATAACACGCTGGGGCACCTCATACATATTTTTCAATGACATAACATCACAGAATTTTTATATTTTGACTTGTATCGCACCCCCGGCAAGAAAAGTGACTTATCTATTTTAAAGGAAGCATTTCGGATATTTTTTGAACACAGTAGTACGATTGCGAAGTGTTACTCAATTATATTATTTAAAAATGCATTTATAAGGAATATAGTATTCATAACACATAAATGGGATTCACACCTCTAAATGAAATATAACTATTAAAAAATATATAACTGCATCTCATTTATTTTTGGTTTTGTTAATTCTTATTTCTAATAAATGTAGGGTAAAAAGCACATTTCAATCAAATCACCACTGCCCCATTCTGAAAGCCTACTTCAGTTTTACCTTATTCCCTTATTTAAATGAGTCTTTATATTTTTACGCTCAACTTATTTTCTTTGTGTTGATTTCTACTTGCTCTCGGAATTCTGGAGAATTTCATTGAGTGGAGAGCTAGTCTAAGTTTTAGAAATATTCTACTGCTCAATACTCAAATCGAGCTTATTTAGACAAACCAGAGAATGAATTTTATACCGGTAGATTTTCTATTTTAAAATCCGATCTCATTTGAAAATATGCACGTAGATTTCTGTACAAATTGCAATAGTGGTTACGTATGAAACAAATTTTGCATAGTAGAGTACAATTAAAACTAACTCGTGGCTGCTTATATTTTCCTGTTGACGTAATGTTCATTGATTCAATCCTATTTTTAGTCGGCTTTTGGAGTTAGTCTGAGGAATACAAAAGGCTAGATGGATTCACTGTAGAACAGGAGTTCGACAGCTGCAAAACTAAATAGGAGAGCTATTGCTAATAAGAGTTCCAGATGAAACAATCATTGAAAAGACAAGCCGTCATTGACTGAAGCCAATGAAACTTTATGTAATACACAGTATATGGCAAACATTCACATCCAACAAATATGGGTAAAAAAATGTGAAATTTAAATACAGCATATCAAAAATGGCATGAATTTAAGAGTCCATTTTAAGTTTGCAGATATACGGACTTTTAAATTAAAATAATTTTGAAAAACTTGGAGTATAAGATATATTTGCGTACATAGTGGTATTTTTTATTTATCAATACAAAATGGGAATTGTTAATGCAATTTTATGCAACAGTAGGAAAATAGACTGAAATAAAAGCCATAGCTTACTTAGGAACTAAATAGGTTTATAAGGCACAGGACATTATCTAACTAATATTGTATAGTTATTATCGAATCTTTGTTTTCGGGTTTGATCATGGACCGTTGCCAATAACTCGTGTTGCTTCAGTTCGACGTTGATTAAAATGCCTAACTACGAAGCAGGCATTTTATATCAAACTGGGTGTAGGTGGTGTGGGGAAGGCTTGACCTTCCTCGTGTTATAATTATTTTCGATTCCACCCCGGATTTTTTTTTAGAAAAGGAATGAGCGCAAGAATGAGATTCCCTGTATAGTTGCTTTTTTTGAACCCATTCCCGGCTGCCTAGCTTCGAAAATCGTATACGTAGAGATTAGATTTCTCAGGCTTTTCCCTTCAATTTCTTGGAATTCAGGTTTGAGTGTTATCTAGTTTAAGGGACAGCGACCCCTCTTGTTTTCTCCCCATCTCATCTCGTTTGTGGCCTACACCGATTGGACAATCTGACTTCATAGGTCAAATCCACCCCGCTAGAAACTTCAACAGCTGCACTTCTTAATTACCGGAAAATGTTGGTGTGATTTAGCGCTTGTCTTCCTAAGGTTTTTGAACATTCCATTAGGATAACGGGATGACCCCGGCTGTCCTGCTCCCACGTGCTATATGTAATGATTGGCGTTAATTTCCCCCTCGCAATGGGATGACCTTCGTTTTTGGCGACCCTGGAAAAAGAACCAAGGGACTGGTTTTGCTGCGGTGCCTTTTTTTTTTAAGTTTGAGAGATTCTACTTCTTGGCTTTGTGTGCTGCGGTGGCTTCACCCCAAAACGACGACATTTTGGACGTCGTGCCCTTTTTTCGATGATTTTTAACCAACGCATCTTCATCCGAGATTGCGATGAAGGAGTAAATTACTATGGCCACGAGGTTGACATCGAACTATGGTCCAACTGATTTTCGATGAAGCTGTTCTAACACGCCCGGATCGCTAACCCAGATTTTTGCTTTCTCAACGAGCCACGGAGATGTTGACGTCTAAGAAAGATGCCATCAATTTATGTCTGAGATTATTTAATCGTCAAGTCTTCCCCAGTTTTTTCATGGAGGAACTAACGGAACCGAGGATTCTTCTGAGGTCGGAGTATTTCCAGCACCCTTTAGATCTATAAAGCGTCCGTTTTTTTCGATTCTTGTATCCTACATCGCGTTGAAAAATACTGCACTATGACCGATTCAATGGACCCATTCCTCAAAGTCGTTCCCGTAACTGACCTGACACCCTGATGAGGAGCCCTGGACACTCTCTGATGAAACTTAAGCACTTCTCACCCCCTACCTCCAGCATTGAATTCGACCACAGTGACCAGCGGTCCCTTCAAAGAGTTACCCAATTAAAGACTACTTTGGCTCTTCAATGGTGTGTTGAGACTTTTCTTCGTATGTGATCCCACTTTGTTCCTGGATGTTCTAACTGTGTCAACATCGAGGTGGAAAAGTACATTATCTGGTGAGTCCATCTTTCTGAAATCTATTCGAAACACGTCAGATATTCGTCCGATATTGCCTTTGCCATTCACGAGGCATTTTTTTATTGATCACGGCCAATCCAATTGTATCCAGTTTACCTATATAGGAATAACGTTTTACGAACCTTTTTTTAATACACTCATTGCCAAAAAATTTGCGCACCAAGAAAAATTCGCCACAATAAAACGAAATGTTACACATGTAAGTACTACTTTGATGTAAGTAAGTGATTAGAAAATCAAAGAAAAAGGATCATTTATTGCAGAAAAAAGTACAAATCAACGGAATTTTTTTAGCGTGAATGCATGATGCGATACGAGCGGGCATTGAGGCATACAAGTTCCGTATGATGTCCTGAGACATCTCGTTCCACAGTTGCTGTAAACGCGCCTCTTGTTCGACCAAACTCGTAGGGTGTCCAACTTGCCGTCCCAAATGATCCCAGATATGCTCGATTGGTGACAAATCTGGGAATCGAGCAGGCCAGGGAAGGGGTGGTAATGTGGCGGAGGCAGTCTTGTGACATCCTTGCTGTGTATGGCCGAGCATTGTCTTGTTGAAAAATAGCTCCTGGGAGCCCTGCCATGAGTAGCATCACATGGGGCTGAAGGATGTCATGGACGTACCGCTGGGCTGTCATTGTGCTATGGATCAATATTAGGGGTTATCTTGTATCGTAAGCAATGGCACCCCATACCATCACACCAGCTGTGAGAGAGGTGTGTCGCTGTAAAGCGAAGGCAGGATTGAGGCGTTCACCACGGGGCCTCCACACACGAACACGATTGTCATCACTGCTCAAATTGAATATAGATTCGTCGCTGAAGACGACCTGGTTCCATTCCGTTTCAGTCCAATCCCGTAGTGCGAAACTCCAAACGAAGGCGTCGGTGGGTGGGTGTCATTGGCAGCACACGTAATGGGCGCCACGATACCAGATGTCCTTCAGCCAGGCGCCTTGCGATGGTTCGGAGACACAGGGGCCCGAATTGAAGGTACTGCCTGTGTCTGGATAGCGGCCAATGAGGCAATTGGCTCTACGCGTGCGTTTCGTATGATGTCTTCTCGACGACTGGTCTGTCGAGGGCGTCCTGAGTGTGGTTGCCGTGTAAATGACGTCTCTTCTGTCCACTGGTCCCAACACCTCGTCACAGTAAAATCAGAACGGCCTACTTGACGAGCTCCTCGCCGAGCTGACCTCCCAGCTTCCATCATCCCGATGATTCTTCCCCTCTAGAACTCCGACAGCTGCTTATATTGTCTTCGATGGCTGCGTAACGGCATGTCGACCTCAGCGCTTCCTTTGCAAAAGATTAAGTACACTCAAACAAGCTCTGCTTTCCTGTTTTATAGTCCAAGGAGAAATAAGTTCAACACACTCTAGTGGCATTACGCAATGCGCAATCACGCTGCATTTCTAATCATTTGCATATCTGGCCGACATGTACCATCATGCCAAGTTTCGTTACGATCCCACAGTTAATTCTTGGTACGCAAATTTTTATGGCAATGAGTGTATATCACTTTCTATAACCTTTTAGTTTTACACCAAAGGTGGCTATAGCGCTTCTGCGACGATAGTATTTCCTCACGTATTCTGGATGTCACGTCAGTTAACTTGCTTTTTCGAATTCGATTTCAGCAATTCAATACAACATAGACGTAGGTAGTTGAATTAACGTGACCCTCTTGCAGCAAGAGAGAAAATTGGTGATTGTCCAGGATCATTCCAGAAGTGAAAGAACGAGGCCAACACGCAATTTTGAACCACATTCAGATGACGACTAAAAACAAATCAGCAGGTACACCACCTCTCCAAGCTTCCATACCACGCCAACCCTGTGATCATGACAGCCACATGTACACCCGTCAAATAAAACCCGACTCACGCGATCGCTATTGCACAATTTACATCGCAGAACAAAACGGAAGGTAACAATCGATAGGGGTGAATCTTTTCTACAAATACCAATATTTAAAATTTGTCTGAAGGGTCGTCTTCATATTAAATTGGGTGCCTGCTCCGATATTTTCAATACGAACCCCCATCTTTTATCACAAATTTGGATACTACACACAATTTCAGGGGTTTGTTAAAAATTTCATCTATTTTATTGGATTTTTCACCGATTTGTAAGTGTTTGAAAATTAGATCTCCTAATGTTAAATTGGTGTTTCCTGTTTTTGTAATACTTGCTGAAAACATTAATTTCCCTTGAAAATTGTTTTTTCATCCTTTGCAACCAAAAACTCAAACATAATATCTAAACATTTTTATTATCAATTTAAATTTTACTATTTTTTTATTAATTATGAAATTAATATTCATAAAAATTATGAATAGAAACCTGTGCAAATTTTGACTACATGCGATTCAACTGTTATTGAAACGTCGGAATTCCAAATTTCAGCTCATTACGTGCATAATTATTAGCGCAGTGAGACTTTTTGCAAAATTCGATGATTATTATCGTTATTGTAGATTGTTCACAACGTGAAAACAGAAATTTCTGCCAACAGATCCTGGGATTCAATCAGAATAAATTCTTTGTCACCATCTTAATGGACTCCATACCAAGGCGCCTGCAACAAGTCATTGACTGCGACAGTCACTACACGTCTTTATTAATACAGTGTGTATCGAAATGATAGGTCCACCCGCATTTTTCAAAGTTTCGACTCTTAATTTAGAATAATAATCACTTTTTTGGTGGAGATAATTATACAATAATCGTTATAACTATTTAGGAAGCAATTTGTTAAAAATAAATAAATCATTTTTATTTTACGCAAATTTTCATTTTGAGATCGTTTCGAAAAGATAGGTCCACCTTTATAAATCTTTGCACCAAAACGTTTATTTCCACAAAATTTGCATAAATACCACAGTTTAGTCTTACTGATTGATTACGCTCGCTGCTGTGGAGGTATTTAAACAGATTTGAACATCACATTGCAATCAAATGAAATGGTTCGTCATTGCAGTCTTCCGCTGATTGAGCAAGGGAAAATTGATGCATTTAAGAAGTGTAGAAAATTGAAAAGAGACATAACTAAACTTTTAAATAGATCGCATAATGTTGTAAACAATTTTGTGCGACTTGGAAATGCTTATGGCACTAAAACAACATCTGGGCGGCCATCAAAAGTGACACCTCGACAAAGAAGAAGTATCGTAAAGGATTTAAAATCTGAAAATACGAGCTTATCCACGTTGGCCAGGCAACAAAACCCTACAATATCAAAATCTACGGCCCATAGAGTGGTAAAGAAGTTCGGCAATTTAGTTTACTGGAAGAGGAAAGCGGCTCCGAAATTAACTAAAGAGCACAAAAAAAAGTGATTGAAATTTGCACAGGAAGTGATGTCCTGGAAAGAAGACTGACATCGATTGATATTCAGTGATGAAAAAAAATTCAACCTGGATGGTTCAGATGGCTGGCAGTATTACTGGCACGATCTGCGTTCCGATAGAGAGATATTCTCGAAGAAGCAAGCTGGAGGTGGTTCCGTTATGGTATGGGCCGGATTTGGACGTGCAGGAAAAACTGATATAGCATTTGTAGACAATCGTTTGAATGCTACAGCCTACCATCAGCTGCTTGAACAATATTTTCTTCCACAATCAGAGCACATTGGAGTCCCGTTCTTTATGTTCCAACAGGGCAATGCTCCTGTGTATACTGCAAAGTCCACTTTTGAATGGTTTCTGGATAATGATGTACATATTATCGATTGGTCACCTTGCAGCCTCGACCTGAATCCGGTAGGAAACATATGGGCCATACTCACAAGAGCAGTGTATGGAGGCGGAAGGCTGTACAACTGTACTACAGACTTAAAAAACGCTATTTCCTCCGATTTGGCAAAAATCGAGACAAACTCTTTACAAAAACTTGTAGAAACTATGCCGAATAGAATTTATGTGCACATTCTGAAAAACGGTGGGAAAATTTCGTATTAGTTGAACACTAATTCGATGTTTGGTTCAGTGGACCTATCTTTTTGAAACAGCTGTTTCACATAATTTTTATCTTCCGTATAATTCCTATGATTTGTATATTATTTATGCATAATTTTTTCATTGTATGAACTAACGTAGTTTATAAAATAGTACTTTGTACACAGTAAAACTTTTTTTACCAACATAACTTTCGGTTTTACTAGTAGACCTATCATTTCGATACGCACTGTATGTATAATGTGATTGAACTCCGAATATTTACACGCTCCCTCAATAGTTTTTATGGATTTTCTCGGTCAATTTTACACCGTTTTTCATTATTTTTTCATCAAATCCGCCTGAAATTGTGTGTATAATACAAATTTGGGATAAAAGAAGGTGGGTTCGTATTGAAAATATCGGAGCAAGCACTCAATTTTATATGAAGACGACCCCTTAGAAAATTTTTAAATATTGCTATTTGTAGAAAACATTCACCCCTATCAATTACTAACTTCTGTTTTGTTCTGTGATGTAAATTGTGCAATTGCGAACGGATGAGTCGTTTTTTTTACCGGTGTATATGACTGTATTTCATTGGATTAGTTTTGAACCCTCCTTTCCGAACCCGCTGCTTATTTCAAAATTACGAGGCGTTTTCCGTGGATCTTTCCCTTCGAGACTGATACCAGTTACCTGCCTATCCAGCTGTATCAATTGGACTCTCACGACCCTAAAGGTAGGTATTTTATAATCGCACTGTAGCAACACAGCGGGCTATTGACGGTCCGGGATCAAACCGTAAGGGAAACATCCCCGGACATAATTTTGAACCACTGTCAGATTGCGAACCGAGACCCTAAAAGCCAATGAGTTGGTAGACCCCTCCTGATAAGTATGAGGTCATCTGGACTTGAGTAAAATCTTCACTGACCGTCTTGGTTTGTTTACCTGAAAATCCCTCTCAGGTTTGTATAGTATATAATACTGATGGATCTAGAACCTGCTATAAGACATTTTATTTTAAACCGAATGTACACAACTGTCTGTGAAAGTTGCAACGACATGAAGGAATCGTGCTAAATAAACGAAACTTGCAATAAATGCTAAAAAGGTTAGGATATGTAAATGATTAGAATTACATAACGATCACGCATGTGTGGACCGAAAAACAGCCTCTAAACTTGACGCCTAAAATATGACGTCACCACGAGACGACAGACACCTCATCCGGTGACCGACCGTACAGCCTCCTCTCGTGCGTTGGCACAACATTGGAGCATGTCTACAGGTGTCATTGTCTGCCCCCACGGTTCGTCGACGTCTGATGTGCTTTGGGATAAGTGCAAGTATTCCTCTGTGCCGGATTCCCTTGACGCTGAACCACCGACGTCTCCGGTACAATGAACTCACCAACACAGCCAATGGCTTGCCGATTGGCAACAAATCATCTCTTCAGATGTGTCCCGCTAAAATATAGATCCGATTTTACAAAATAAAACTAAACAATGCCATTCGCGTTAAAAAAACAATCTGTTTATTTTTGGAATGCGAAAGTTGACGCGACATCACAATCTCTGTTGCAAAAATATGAAATATATATTCAATTTAAAAATTATTTATTTAAAGAAAATCATATATTTAGGTATCGATCTAATGTGATTTTCCCCCCAGATTTCAAATCCGTTGAAATTTTTACTCTATGTTTAACGGTCTAGGAGATAGAAAAAAGAACTACATGACTAAAGTTAAAACTTTCTTTTTTATCGTCTGCTGTAAAATCATTCCTAAGCGTAAAATGAAATCAATCTGATCTTACCCTTTTAGGATGAAAAGAACTTTGCATGGTTCTAAAGGCTGTCACCAAGATGACGTGAGGGCGAAAAGTGTAAATTTTATCATCTTTCATTCCACGGTAAAAAAGAGTTCCGAAGGAGAAAAAAAACTATTAAATTCATTTTAAAATGTTCTAAAATGTTCGATCCCGCCTACTTCAAATTGTGTGGAACAGCGGGTGCTACATCAGAATTTATGAAGCCCGAGGTCCTACTTAGAGTGCCTACATAATAAGAGTGACGACATACGTGAAACACTTTCTGATTGGCTTAGATACCTTTTCTACTGCCCCGAGGCGGTCTTTTCCTAGCTCCTGTAGACTTAACATGGGAACATTTTGGGCGTTCGAGAAAAACGTGTGTACATTAAATAAAAAAGAAAATATAGCTTATTAATGTTTCATTTCGTGTTCTAGAATGATTATTTATTATTATTTTAGTGTTTTGTCAGTATAAATTTGAATACTTTTTAAGTAAGTAGCTTTTTTTGAACAACGTGGTGTTTCCCGCAATCTAAGTTAGCGCGTTGTGTAATCCATCGCATCAATTACGCATGTAATTGAGCGTTTATATGATTCATTTATACCGAATGTATCCATATTATAACAATGATATGCTTTTTGTTCTCCTTGAAATGATATATTAATTCGCCCAGCAACCTTCTTTGAGACGATTCTGGTAGAAAAATGGCTGCCGCGTATGCGCATTGAGCCAAATTTGGTCCCTTGTCGCAACTCTTATTATATAGGCACTTTAGACCTACCCCTCCTGCAACTCATTCCCGGAGCTGTATTTCAGCAAGACGGTGCCCTTCCGCACACAGCTCGGAATGTGTAGAAGGGCGCTGTTTCGAATTGATATATGACAGTTGATTGGATCAACACCAATTAGATTAAACGCCAAAAGGGCGATAAACTACATTTTAAGGTAATCCCGATACGTATCACGCGACATGATTACTTCTGAACTTCGAATTTGGCCAAACAGTTTTATTCGCAATTTACAGTCGTGCACAGTATAGCCATATGAAAAATATGAAAGTTGTATGAGCAATTGTAACTTCTTTATGTTATATGGAACTTACAATGAAAACTAATAGTAAAGAGACTCTTTGACTGTTTTCATCAGCTGGGTGGAAATAACATTTGTAATTTGATTGGTCCATGGGACGGGAGAAGACGATCATTCGTCGATTCATCCATCAGATAGATCTAAGTGAATAATAAAACACTGACGATTTCACCATTTTTGTCAATACTATAGAAATGCGCATTTACACATCTACATTGTCTTATGGCGTTATATCGCCAAACGAGGCGATAAAAATTTTCACAGAGCAATCATGACTCCTAGTTGACATGATGGTTGGCGTTTTGAAGCTGCTCTTAATGTCAGGTAGGTATTTGAATTAACGTCATACTGAAGCAACACAACGGGATATTGAAGACGGTCCAGGACAAATCCCCCAAGGGAAAGCTTCAAAGACAACAAGTATTTTACGGTCAGATGACGAGGCAACACATGAGCTGGATATTAGAAACTACGACAGATTTAATGTGTACCAAGGTCACACTTATAAGAGTCTGGTTAGATCGAGTTTTGAATTTGAATTTTTGAATTTTTTAAGACTGAATACTAACTATTCTGTGTGTTTCTGTTTTTATTTTGCCGACCAATCGGTATAGTGGTTAAGGTGTTAACCTCTAGATCGGAAGGTTCCTGTTTCGAATCCGGGTCCGGACATGTATGTTTGTAAACGTATGGTGTAGAGGCGGCTGGTGCACCTTAAATCTGTTGCGGCCGAAAGTCCTCACGTTGGGTTGGCGTGGAAGTTTGGAGAGTGGGGTGCCAGCTCAGGTGTTGCTTCGTCATCTGACCGTGGTTCAAAATTACGAGGCGTTGTCCTCGGATCTTTCCCTTAAGGGACTGATCCCAGACCGTCGTCAATAGCCCGTTGTGTTGCTCTAGTACGACGTTAACTACAATTACCATTACCTGTTTTTATTTAGTTAGTTGCTTGAGGTTCTTGAAGAACCATATACTTTCCCATTAGAAAAAGATATAATCAGTCAATTTCGTGTAAAGAAGGCAGACAATGATGCATAGTAACATAATCATAATAGAAGGCAAGCTGTTTGTATTTTAAAACCTGGACTAAGAATCATTTGTTTATTAGCAGTAGTATGGCGGTACCTTGAGCGGCGAGATAGCAGGGGCACTCTAGTTTTGACTATTTAACTGTGTTGAAATTGTGAGCGCCATCTGGTGGAATAAAGAAAAACCACTTTTTTTCGGAATTAAAAAATAAATTAGAACGTTCTCGTATTCGACCTGGGGACATTGAGATTCGAATTAAACTGCGCTAACCACTGAACTACCGACGGAGTTGTAAGAAGGGGGTGTTTAAATGTACTAATGTATTATAATAGAAATGGACTATATATGTTTTAGAGGTGTGGGGTTCTGGTTTTATTTTTCAAATGAATAATTAATTTTATAATTAATAGCAATTGTGTTGAGACTATGATTGACTGATAGAACCATCTAGTGATCTTTTTTGAACAATGTAAATATAGATGATATGAACTGTAATAAATTAAGCTTGCTACTGATAAAATGGCAGGTACCGACATCTTGTGATGAAGGAAGTATAATAATTAGTTTAAAAATATTTATTTTATTTTCTAGCTATACACTTAGTGTTATACTTTAGATTTAAATGAGTGTTTTATCTTTAAGAAAATAATACTATAAAGACGGTTTTGAACCCGACAAAAAGTAATCGCGGCCTACACAAGTTTTTTAACACAAGATTTTTAACCATTCGACTACGAACACCTATTTGAATAATTTGTAGAATACATATAGAATTATAGCTTGTGAAGACTAGTTTACATGTTAAGGGATGAAAAAGGGACAGGTTTATATCCATTTAGTATGCAATTTGTATGTGTATTGACAAGGGAAAATATCAAACTGAAATCATCAGAACACTCTTGAACGCGTGACAGAGTATGTTTAAGGAATGTTATGAGAAAACGAATCAAAACTTATTCACCTATGTGACACAATCTTAAGTAAATAAGAACCTGTGCTATTTAGAAAAATGTTGTTTTATGATTGTGAGAAATGCAAATGAATGACATGCTACAACTGCTACACTAAAAGAATCATATCACATGCCTACACTGGAATTTTCTATAGGGGTTTTAAATTACATTTTGACTAATAAGGTTTTTTAATTGAATACTACGTGTAGTGCTGACATTTTGTTTTAATATCACTTACTCTCCAGGATTTGAATGTGTTTATGAAGATCTCTACCTCTTTTTCCGAGCCTGAAGAATATACGTTATGCGGGATTATCCTGCGAGCGCTGTTTCAGTAAGGTGAAATATTAAAAACTCCTCCGGTCTAGAATGGGACTAGAACTGTTTGACAAACCTTGCTATTTCATCCCTTTTTCAAAAGGTTGCATAAAGTATGAAGTTTTACGACATAATAACAGAATTTGCATTGTGAAAAGCAAGAAAATTAAGTTTTAGGTTTTACAATTTTCCCATGAAGTTTATCTAATTTAATTTTTATTATATATGAAGTAGTATATCCAGTTACGCTTTTTATTTTTAGTCCTAGTTCTACCTGTATACATTTTGACATGGGGGCACCAGAACCCTATAATCGACACTATCGCCGGCCCCAGCAACACAAAAAATGGCTGATTACCTTTAGGGGCCTTTCATATATATATATCGATATAAAGTTTTCTTCTTTTGACCCCTCCGCCTCCTAAAATATCAAACGATATCAAGGACCAAAATCCAACCCCCTGTGGCGAAGCGATAAAATGACATCTTGATTCTCCAGTCGCCTGGCCTGCTGGAATCGTATTTTGTCGGACAATGACCAGCCCCTATGTTGGAATAGAAAATACGGGTAGCTCCCCTCTTAAAGTTTTCGGACGATGGAAAACTGTCCAAGGGTTTTCCCCACGGTACGGGAGCTTCGAGGCTTGGAGCAGAGTGGGCTGGGTCAGCGATCGACATTTTGTGACAGAGTCGAGAAAAGTTTGGTCGTTGTGAGGGCGTCAGATTGCGACGGCCCAGTCTTTTGAAGTTAAGTCTCCGGTGGAGACTCTTTGCTATATTTAAATTGATTTGAAATTGTCTGTTTAACAGAGCAGCACTGTAAAAATATAAATAACCAAGAGGAAATAAACGAATATTTGTAATTATGCAACATTTAGATCTCCTAAAATATCCTTTCTGCCAAAACTGATACAAGCCCGTTATTTATCATTGTTACACCCTTCTCATTTGATATCGATACCCTCCCCAAGTGAAATTTCACGCTAAAAATCTTCACGAACCAATTTTTATTTTCTTTTAAATATAAATTTTAAGTGTCTTAAAGAGTGATATCAATATCAATTGCCATCCCGAACCCTCTCCCTTCTCATACAAACAATACTGCGAATCTTTGGAATGATGGGGTAGGGGCGCCAAATCATCATCTCCATGTACAATAAATTTCTTTCGGATCGGCCCTAGATTATCTGAGGATTGCCAAAGATTTTATTGATGATGAGCAACATATATCGTTACAGAGACTTTACCAGGGTAAAAACTACGTACGAACGTTCTTACCAGGCTGCAAGCTCCAGGCTCTTCGCAGCTGGGAAATGAAGAACTTTTGTTTTCTATACTTCAGAGGAACGCAGGAAAACAAAGCTCTCCGAATTATTACAGAAACAGTCAAAACTACTCCGATTTAAGTCATGCAAAAATATACAAGAAATCTCCCCATCTCCACGGAAATTAAAAGACAATCTTTAAGAACACTCATTACATTAAAAACACAGGTGTCACCAATCGAGAGTTGTCTAAAATTATCGGATGAACTTGATGTTAAAGAACTAGCGAACTCAAATACAAACTTGGTAAACACCCTTGACTTTATGGACAATGAAAAACATCTAGAAATAGATAATCTGGGTAAAAAAGGTATTCTAGACCCAATTCTAAGAACCACCTCATTATGTGTACTAGACGAAAAATACCCAGACTCAGAATGGACTAGAATATACACTGATAGGGTTCCAAACTACAAGATAAGACTGGAGCCGGGGTATATAGCAAACTGTTTTCACATCACGTTCCCGTAGGAAGAGACATGTCTAGTTTTGATGCTGAAATCCACGCCATCTCAATGGCACTGGACAGCATTATATTGAAAACCAATCTTTTTACTAATGCTGTAATTTTGGTAGACTCAATGGCCGCAATACAGGCTGTCACGTTGAGTCACCACACTGAATCTCCTAATATCTCCCATATAAAAAAACAATTAAATTTCGTAAAAACTATAACAAAGTGATAGTATTTAAATGGATCCCATCGTATATAGGGATCGAAGGCAATGAAAGAGCTGACTCTTTTGCAAAGAAAAGATAACTCAGCCAATCTCTACATTCATTAAAGAAATACATCAACAGTAAAATCACGACAGCGCACAAAACAGAACAGGACCTATTGTTGTATGTTTTTCTGGGATACATATGAGAGCAAGGGATGAACAGAAACATTCAAGACAAGTACAGAAGAAGAATTTTTGTTATTACAAACGATAATCCCAGCAAAGAACAGAAGGGGTGCGCTGCTTTCCTTTCAAGACTGGAATCCATTCCAGGTGAAAGTCCGACTTCTTTTCCCAATTTTACATCCATGCCTTATCCGGGATTCGAACCCGGGCCCACTCGGTGACAACCGAGGATCATAACCACCATGCTGGCTGAGCGGCTACAGGACCTGTTATCTAATGGAAAACGTTGGAAAGAGATCCAGGATAGTTTGAAAGACTAGTCATAAACCCCGTATGGAATCAGTGGCAAACTTTAGACTAAAAACTGGTCGCGACTGTAGCAGAACTTTTAAACCGAATCGGCGTCCTCATCACAGGTGAATGCCAAATCTGCAAAGTGGGCAATATGAATGCCGAACATCGACTATTATGCTCAGGACTCTATCCCAGAGTCTCAAACAAGTGTTGACTTTTCCAAACTATATTGGGACTCTAGAAATATGATGAACTCACTATGAACTTTTTGCAACCATAAGTGACCATCTCTATTTACCGATATGCATTGTACAATTTAATTCTTGTTCTTGTTTTCTCTGTCTCATATTCCTTTTTTCTGTGCCTGTTTATGGGTACAGCTACACTCTACGTTTATGAGCGATGGCAACGGCATTGGCGATTTTTTTGGCGCATTTCTAAAGTTGCCAAGAAAGAATTATTTCTTAACTCTTTTTCTGTCGCAAATTTTTTTCTTTTTACAACACACTTTTTAAATACATTTCAGAACGTTTAAAAAGTATATTTTTTAAAAACTTTCACAAAAAGTAGTAAGTTTAAGCACATATCAAAACATATTTGTGAACCAGCAGAGAAACTAAGCTACAAATGTTGGGTAAGAATACCGTGAAAATTATCAATTACACTAAATACAGTGGGCATGTTGAAAAAGAAAAAGATTTACAAAAGAAAACAAAAGCAAGAAATAATACAACCTGATAACGTCAGAATTCTTCCGTAAAAAAAAATAATGAATACGAAAATGGTAAAAAAAAAAAAACTCTTAATCCTTTCAAGAAAACTATTATAATAAAATAAAAATTCCACAACTGTCAAAATACAAATAAATGGACCAATGGTATCACCGAAAACGATTTAAAAGGACCAATGCAATCAAAGGAAAGTTTTAAAAACAAAATAACCAATGGGAGGAAAGAAAAAATTTCAAACGAATCAATGAAATCAAACGATTTTAACGGATTTTGGAAGAACTTTCTAGTATATTCAAAATGAAAATTTAAAGTTTCCGTTTGCCGAGGTTGCCATGAAAACCACAACAAACGTAACGAAAGATGCGTTGCCTTAATTTATCGTAACTCGCTACTAGAAGCGCGCCAAAAAAAAAAATCGCCAAGCCGTTGCCATCACTCATAAACGTAGAGTGTAGCTGTACCTGTTTATGTTGCCTGTAATTTTTATGGATTGGGAATTCCAAATAAAGCCATAAGTAAATTAAAAAAAAAACTTTCTTACCAATATATTATGTAGAGTGAAAACGAGTGGACTGAACTTCAAGACGTTCGTGACACCATAAATTCTAACATTACTGTGGTGATCTTCGGGTCAGTGTTTGGTGATTTAGTGAAACAGGAAGTTGTAAAAGTGTGTTTACCAGTCCAGATGTGAACTGTAAGGATGCGGAGATGTGTTTTACAACATCTTTGATAGAGCTTATAAAAGATAAATGAAAAAAATATTAAAATGTAATTGAGTGTTACTTGCCTTATTGTTGTGAACAACAATAAGGCAATCAAATGGGCCATGACTGTGTAATGTTTAGCCAATCTAAATAGACTATTCAACTACGGAATGTTAGCTATATTTAGCATGGACTTAAAAGATTACGTGAAAGAGTTTTTGGTGTAACATAATACATTACTGTGTTCTTGTATTTTGTGTTTTATAAATCTTGTGTTTTATAAAAATCTTGTGTTTCATAACAGAAGCGCTTGTTCAAAGTTTGGATTTTAAATGCTTGTTAAGAAGTGCCGACAGTTTATATACTGCCTCAGATAGTAAAACATTTTAGGTATTAATAAACAAATTATACTAGTTTCCTTTTCCCAGGTAGCACATATATGTCGGCCAATATGGAAAAAAAATAATGGCCAATATTGCCGTCGATATCGGCCAACGTAAAAATGACCTAGCAATATTGCTCAGTTTCGGTTTTGGACAATGATAAATATTGTTTTCTGACATTGCTCAATATCAGTTTTACGATATTGCTCGATGTTCTTTTTTGGCATTGCTCAATATTAGCTTTACGATACTGCTTGATTTTCTTTTTCAACATTACTCAACATCTGCTTCGCAATATTGAGTAATTTTTATTCAATATTAATCAATATACCTTTTATGGATTATGTGATTGTTAATTTAGAGGGAGTAAAAGATTACAGCCATCTTAAATTTTAAGTAGAATTAAAAAAATATTAATCATAAGAAAATATTTATATGATACAATATTTTATAAAATTGAAAAACATTTAATTTTAATACTTTTAATTATTAAATATAAATTTATAACAATTTTTGTAGCCATTGTATTGTGTATAAATATTTTTTAATATTTATTGTTTAATATTACTACATACATATTAATAAAATAGAAAAAAATTTGGTGGAATAATCTAGAGTGTGCTCTAACTAAATCATCACATATTCCATAAATAGGATATGAACCTCGTTAAAAACTGTTAGGAGAAGGTTATATTCTTCAAAAATTTAGTAGTTCATGATATCTATAAAATTACTTAATTTGGGGAATGGGTTTTCAGGTCATGTTAAGAATGTTCACATTAATGAGGTTTGACTTTTCCTAGCATAAAAGGAAACACATAAATGGCTATGCATCATTTTTACGTGAACAAAATTAACAAATTCTGTAGAATGACAAATCTCTACTCTTAAAATGTTGGTTAGTTCAGAAAATAAACTAATGAAACAGTTCTTTGAAATCAAAATGTTATACTTTAGCAAAAACCTTTCGCTGCAAGAGGAAAATTAAATTTATCCTTCCTATAGAAAGTAATCTTCCCTCACTGCTTTTGACATATTACCATTTTATGTTTCATGACAATCAAGGAAACAATTGCTAAAGCAATGCTTTTAGAAATTGTGGCCTACTTGGCTTTATAAAATCTAACCGGCGTCTATTATTAAATAGAACATTTAAAAAATCATTTCCCCTTTAAATGTACTCCATGCTAGCTTGAAAAAAAAATAATCAGTATAAACATACAACACTTACAGGTACCATTTTTTAAAACATTTTTTTTGTATAAGATTTTCAGTTCAGAAAATTGTTTTCTTTTTTTAAATATTCCAGTCCCAAATGTTAGCTAAGCTGCATATAGAGTTAATATCATAATTTCTTTTATTATGTGCATATTTTAAGCTCTTGTTCCATTGCTAATAGAAATATAGGGCTATTAAAACTTATTTTTGCCAATAGGACAATCTATAGCTCAAACCAGTGAAATCAATACAAATTAATATACCAGGAGTGACCAACCTTTTACATACCATGCGTCAATTATTTTAACATACGAGTTCAGATACGCCTAGGATGCGATGAGTTTACCATAATCTAATTTTAGATTTTCTAGGTATGCATTTTTACTTTTCAAAATCTGTCTGATCCTCATATTTTACCATGCAATGACTCCAGACTGACAAGTTCTTAAAGACATTTAAAAAAATTATAGTTAATTTCTCTTATAAAATTCTTAACTGGGCTACATCACATGTCCATTGATTCATAGCTAAAGAAAAGAAAGTACAAGAATGGACAAGTACTTCCAGTTACTGAGATACATCCCGAGATAAATACTCGATACATTTGGTAACCGTCTGCCTTGATATAACAATTTTGTCTACATTCCTTTCAATACATTTATTAACAAGATGTCGTGCAAATATTTGGAGACAGGTCTTAACAATTTCTAAATTCTGAACAAGTGAACTAAGTGCACCCTGGTGTTCAAAATTTGAAGATGGATTCAGTTATGGCAACGAATTATTCAAACGAATAAGAAGCCGACCAACCGGTCTAGTGGTTAAGGTAATAGATCGGAAGGTTCCAGATTTAAATCCTGCCCATTGCGCGAATATACACTCATTGCCATAAAAATTTGCTCACCAAGAAATAATTGTTGGATCGTAACGAAACTTGGCATGAAGGTACACGTCGGCCAGATATGTAAATGATTAGAAATGCAGCGTGATTGCGCATTGCGTAATGCCACTAGAGGGCGTTGAAATTCGTTCTCCTTGGAGTATAAAACAGGTAAGCAGAGCTTGTTTGAGTGTACTTAATCTTTTGCAAGGGAAACGCTGAGGTAGACATGCCGTTACGCCGCCATCGAAGACAATTTGAGCAGCTGTCGGAGTTCGAGAGGGGAAGATTCATCGGGATGATGGAAGCTGGGTGGTCAGCTCGGAGAGTAGTTCGTGTAGTAGGCCGTTTGGATTTTTCTGTGAGGAGGTGTTGGGATCAGCGGACAGAAGAGACGTCATTTACACGGCGACCGCGCTCAGGACGCCCTCGACAGACCAGTCGTCGAGAAGACCGTCACATCATAAGTAAACGCACGCGTAGAGTCAACTGCCTCATTGGCCGCTATCCAGACACAGGCAGCACCTTCACTACGGGCCCCTGTGTCTTCCCGAACCATCGCAAGGCGCCTGGTTGAAGGACATTTGGTTTCGCGGCGCCCATTATGTGAGCTGCCAATGACACCCACCCACAGACGCCTCCATTTGGAATGGTGTCGCGCACGACGAAATTGGACTGAGACGGAATAGAACCAGGTCGTCTTAAGCGACGAATCTAGATGAGCAGTTCAATTTGAACAGTTATGACAATCGCATTCGTGTGTGGAGGCCCCGTAGTGAACGCCTCAATCCTGCCTTCGCTTTACAGAGACACACCGCTCCCACAGCTAGTGTGATGGTATGGGGTGCCATTGCTTACGATACACGGTCACCCCTAATATTGATCCATGTCGCAATGAAAGCTCAGCGGTACGTCAATGACATCCTTCAGCCACATGTGATGCCACTCTTGGCAGGGCTCCCAGGAGCCATTTTTCAACAAGACAATGCTCGGCCACACACAGCAAGGATGTCACAAGACTGCCTCCGCCACATTACCACCCTTCCCTGGCCTGCTCGATTCCTTGATTTGTCACCAATCGAGCAAATCTGGGATCATTTGGGACGGCAAGTTGGACACCCTACGAGTTTGGTCGAACTAGAGGCTGTTACAAACACTAATTACAAAATAATAAATTACTAATTAATAAACTACATTACAACAACTGTGGAACGAGATGTCTAAGGACATCATACGGAACTTGTATGCCTCAATGCCCGCTCGTATCGCATCGGCATTCGCGCTAGTGGGGGACCAACAGAGTACTAAAACTTCCGTTCATTTGTACTTTTTTCTGCAGTTAAAATGATCCTTTTTCTTTAATTTTCTAATCACTTACTTATATCAAAGTAGTACTTACATGTGTAAAATTTCGTTTCATTTGAGGACTTTTTCTTGGTGCGCAAATTTTTATGGCAATGAGTGTATTTATGAAAGTGTATGGTGTAGAGGTGGCTGGTGCACCTTAAATACGTCGTGGCCAAAAATCCTCACATGGGGTTGGTGTGAAAGTTTGTAGATTGGGGTGCCAGCTCAGGTGTTGCCTCGTCATCAGACCGTGGTTCGAAATTACGTGGTGTTCTCCTCGGATATTTCCTTTAGGGGATTGATCCCGGACCGTCGACAGTAGCCCTTTGGGTTGCTCTATTACGACGTTAATTAAAAATTACCTTTAAACTAATAAGTAGGCATTAAGATGCAGTTCGCCACTTATAATAATCGAATGGGTCACAGGTTGGCCAACCTGTAATAAAAAGTTGCTTGGTATGTAATTCGAAGAACTGAGACAATGATGATTCAGATTTAGAATTTTGATTTCTTCTCAAAATGAATTACTTCCTGAAACTGCTGTTAAAAATCAATATTCTAAGAAATGTTAAATAAGAAAACAAGGACACATTGCATATTGACAGAAAAATATACAGATTTTACAAAGTTAAAAGGGAGGGTTATTGATGAGAAATTTCATTTTAATATAGAATGTTGCATTACTTAAAAAAAAAATTCACAAATCACAATTTATATAATTTATTTTTTTCTGAAGACAATCTGTTATCTGATGCACAAATTCTTTGCCCATTCTATTCTTCCACACCAGCTAAGGGTTTGCCAAACTTTTTTACAGACAATTTTTCTTTGTCTATTTCTTTATACTTCATAGCAGCTACAGCTAGGAGGGGAAAAATGATATTTAGCTTTGGTAAAGAAATTTGCTTACAGGATTGAATACATTAACACACTATTTATAAAGAAATCTTCAAAATTTGTGATCCAAAATATTTTCGAACTTAAAAAATTCTCATATGCTTGTTTTGAGCTAATATGGAGGCTATTTATATTTGCCTTCTGGCCATTTACGATCCAATATAATAGGAGGCTGTGTCAATAAGTAACGCACATGTCAATTTTTAAGTATTAAAATAATTAGTCAAAATGAAATTATTTAGTGAAAAGGGAACTAAAGGGTGAACTAGAGGTACAATGCAAGATCTCGTGATTCCACGTACCGATACCGTTCGCCAGACACCGGTAAAATGGCGTTAGTGATTACATCGACAACTGTGGAGGAGTAACGAGTTTGGTCGATAAAGCCCGATCTGGGAGGCCAGTGTCATCTTATTCAACCTGTTTAATTGTTGATGAAATCGACAACGTCATACGAGAGAACCGTCGAACGACGTTGAAAGAAATAAAAGAACGTTGCAACATTTCTTATGGATCTGCCTGAGACATTGTTCATGAGAAGCTAGGGTACAGGAAAGTTTGTTACTAAAGTTGGGTACTAAAACAACTGTCGGAAGAGCACAATGGATGCAGTATGGCTTGCAGTCTGACACATTTGCAGCGGTACCACGATGTAGGTAATGAGTTTTGGATGAGTATTGTGACGGGAGATGAAACCTGGGCTTTACACATGACGCTTGAGTCAAAATCTGCGAGCATGATGTGGAAGCATCATCGGGATACAGTTGGGAAGTTTTCTAGAACCCTCCATTCAGCCCGGACCTGACACCCTCCGATTTCCATCTGTTTGGACCCATGAAGAAGTTCTTTGGCGTTAAGAAGTTTGAATCTGACGACGCACTCAAACGGGGGCCGTGCGAAGGTGGATCTTCTCGCAGCCGACGGAGTTCTACGAGACCGGGATTTTCAAACTGCTCCATCTTTGGGACAAACTCTCGTTAAAGCGTCTGAAAACACAGTTAAAAAAGCAAGCCCTTTTCCCCGCCAACTAAAAAAAATCGACTTTATGGCAATTGTTGCTACGATAAATTTTATACCTGGCAAACCCGATAGTCAAAAATGTAAACTTCATTTTTGTGAGGAACATGCTCCGTGATAAAAACAAATACGAAATTTGCGTGACCAACTTTTGATTGCATCGAATTTATTTATGAACCAATTTAAAAAATAATTTTACCGTAAGAAACTGTGCATTCTAAGCTTTCACGTGATATTTTCAAATTTTGAAACTAATTGGATTTAGATATAGATATGACAGTTTTAGGTTTGTATTGGAAATTACGATATAAAAGTTCCGAAAATTATATGGCCAACTTTTAATTCCATCGACTTTATTTATTAACCAATTTCAGAAATAATTATACCATAAGAAAGAGTACAATCTAAGGTATTCAGTGATGTTTTCAAATTAAAAAAAATAATAGTATTAATCTTTAGATATGACAATTTTTACAAAAAGTAGCGACAGTATCTCAATATTCCGAAATTGGTATGACCAACGTTTGATCGCATCGAATTTATTTATTAACCAATTTCAAAAATAACTGTACCGTATGAAAGAGTACATTCTAAGGTATACTGCGATGTTTTCAAAATTAAAAACTAATAGTAATAAGATATAGATATGACAGTTTTAGAAAAAAAGTAACGAAAATGTCCCGATTTTTTCCGAATTTTGAAAAAAATATTATCAGGACCAAATTGAAATTTCTTAAAAAACTCGACGAGCTGCAAAAATTCACGTTTAGAGTTACTCTACAAAAAAAAATGAGACTGAAAATTTGTACGTCTTTTGCACACTCGCGTTAAAAATTTCGCTTTTTCAATTTTGACACTTAATCAACCCTAAACTAATAGAAGCATCGGAAAAAAATTTTCTTGTTTCCTGTACAATTGTGAACCAAACATGTCAATTAGGTAATTTTCTTATACGTACTTCTCGTTAAACCGTCTAAGAATCGAGCGAAAAACGCGAGTTTTCAATCCTGCGGCTGCGGCGTAATCATTTTTTTAATATAGAGAGACAATGTATTAGTTTTTTAACTATAATATAGAGAGATACGTGTTTTCTTTAAATTGGGTTACAGTAAAAAATTTTGATAACAACGATTTTTTTAATTTATTTAATTCAAACTTACCTTTACTTTTTTTGTCCTTTACTGGAAGTTCATTCCAGTTTTATGTTTGTACACAAACTTAAGTTCTAAGTTTTTATTTTATATTACGGTCCCTATATTCCTTTAATTGCTTATTATAAGGGGAACTGGTGTCTTTTAATTTTCTTTAATAAGTAACTCTGTATCCATAACTATTAATATTCGTCCATCATCACCTCCGGTAGATTCGTTGTCAGATATTTTAAACAAGTACCAGTGTTTTAAACAGAGACCAGAGCAAGACTGCTTCAGAACGGCGGCAAAACAATCGCAAGTGAGTGCATGCCCTTGCCTGTCCATAAGATTCATTGGGTAGAGCAACAGTTGCGTAGCAGCGAAAATAGGACCGGTTGCAATTTTTTAATCACTGCGATTGTTTAGTCGCAAGTTTATTCACTTGTATTTGAAACAATGAGTTTTATTTTTGCGAATTAGAAATCGCGCGACTAGAAATCGCAATTGGAGGCCTAGCCTAAGAGCGGATTTTTTAGAGCGTCACCGATCCCAGGAGGCTTTTGTGTAATGATGACGAGACTACATAACCGATAAGTATCCCATTACTTTTTTTATTCATCTCGAGACAGTTCGTGTGTAGTTCTTAAGACAAGATCTATTGCACACGCTAATTTTAACTAAGAAACCCCATCTCTCGCGTCCTCCTATTTTTTTATTTCCTTGGTGTCACTTTCAACAGCATCATATAATTTGCCGTGAATTGTGTTTATTATATTTGTTAATCAAGAATTTTGATATGTTGATTTTTACACTACTAATGTTATCCCTCCGTCGGGCTCAATATAGAACCAACGTGTTCGGGTGCAATGCGCTTGACAGGCACACATAAAAGAATCACAAATTTATACCCATTAATTTTTGTTTTAGTACTCTAAAAGTAATCAGTGATCTCCATAGGATTATTTAAACAAAAAACAATGAAATTCGTTTAAAAAAAGAACATCTTTTATGTTTAGAAAACATTAAAAGAAAATTCCAGATCTAGCACTAAATTGACTTTAATTTCCAGGGTAACAAATTAAATAATTTTGATAAAAATTATACATTGTAGTGCAGAGTTAAAAAGCCGATGCTCACTTTGAGTCATGTCATAGTTCTTCACCTTTAAGTTCATAAGAAGAGGGGCATTGGCAAACAGAACAGCACTTTCCGCAGATGATATTTGCATGAACCAAGCAGATTGCGCTGTGACATTTATTACATTCATAATTTGTCATCCTTCTCAAACCCGTTTCCGAGGTGCAGGTTGAGCATCTACGTCTGTTGACAGGTTGAATTTTCTGGAACATCTCTGATGGGTTGATTTTTTTTCAGCCGAATTTGGAGATTGATGAGGATTCCAACTGTCTTCACACTTCTTCGACTTAATTATCCAATCACCAGTTGGTGGGCCAATGTTTTTAGGAAAGGTCTTCTACGACATAGTTCTAGTTGATTGCCGAGATAAATCACTTGCGAATTGATACCACTTACCTTTAGCATTGTAAAAAATATGACTATTGGCCAGCGCTTTACATTTCGGCTCACGTTATAAGTGGGACACATTTAGTCTGCAGTATCAACGCCACTTTTGGTGGAATTTTAGTATGTGATCATTTCTGACTTCTATTGCTCTCCAGATGCAGGATCGATTGCACTGTCGACATGAAGCGAAGACACTGTTTGGGCATTCTTAGCGTTTCTTATGACTCCAGGAAGATGAGTTAGAACATTATGACCTCCCCCTCGTCGGCGGATTTTTGGCCCATTTGGTAGTTTTATCTTTTCCCAAAAAAAGTTGGGTTCTGGCTCGTTTTCATCTTCAGTAACCTCACCATCTGCTTCGTTTCTGAATTGTCTTTACGCTCTTCCATTTCAAAGTGAGAATCGATGTCACTCTTCACGCAAATCCTCGTTCACATGGGGGGGGGTCGTCCTCGTCTACATCTTCCAACAAACGCTTATCTTCTTCCATATCGTTCGGTTTAGACAAATCGAAGAATTTCCGGGCCGTTTTATCGTAAATACTGAACATATGAAAGAAAACACTAGCATAAATACATGTTCGGTCGCAATGAGCCCAAGAGGCCAGGCTGAAGTATATCCACATATTTACGGAAAAAGCCACAAAATTTGCATGGTGCAGTCATGAAATGAATAAAATAAACACTAGTGATGTTAAAACATAGATATTACGTATCTTTATATATGTAACGAATTCGGGCGCAATGTGCCAGAGAGATCAGAATGACGCTAACAGCTGTCCACGAAGCGCTCGAATAAAATTAAAAGGTTGGGTCCAAACATCCGGTAAAGATAAGAGACTACTAGAATAAGCAGATTTCTACCCCTTCTACGAGAGGAGGGGAGAACGTAAACGTCAAAGCTGTGCCTGTCAAGCCGGTTGCGCCCGACGGAGGGTTAAAAATAAATAATATTTTGTTACTCTTTAATTGAATTTACTTCTTTCATGACCATTTAGTTTGTTACTACAAGGCATGTTGAGAACACTATCTCTTTAAATGTTATAATTATTGTAATCAAAGACATACTTGCTATCTCCTCACACAGTTTTACGAGCAGGGTTAGCAAATGGTTAGTTTTGTTTCGCTTAGAATTACACAATACTTTTTCGCCGCCTTTGTGGTTTTAACTCACGAGCCTTTACTTTAAGTTAAATCCTCTTATAAAATAAGACCCAACATTGCTTATGTAAGACGGTCGGCCGCGGTTACTTTTTGCCGGGTTCAAATCTTTCTTTATAGTATTATTTGTCTTAAAAATAATTATCCCGTTTAATTCTAATATATCACGCTGTATATGTCTAGAAAATATAATAAATCCTTTAAAACTAATTGTTACTTCTGCCACCACTAGATGGCACTTCCAGCCATTTTAACAACACAAACTTAATTTACGGATGAGAACTTGTTAACCTATATTTAAATATAAAATATTGAAAGAAAATAGATCATTAGATGTCGTAACCAGTAATTCATGGTCTCAACACAACAACTAGTAATTAAAAAATTAATTATTCAGTTGAAAAATAAAACCAGAATCCTACATTTAAGCACCCCTTCTTACAACACCGTCTGTGGCTCAGTGGTTAGCGCAATTGACTTAGGATTCCCCGGCTTATCGAATTTATTTTATTTTAATTCTGAAAATATGTGGTTTCTCTTTTCTCTATAGATGGTGCTCACAATATCAACTTACTTAAATATTTATAACCTTATCTTTTTTCTCCCTTCTTTTCAAATTTCTGCTAATTAGCCGTTCAAGGAACCTCCATACTAATAGGATATATGTTACAGTTATGTCCAATTTTTTATCACGATTAATAATCAGACAGATTTTCTCTCTGAAATAGTACATTCAGAAGACATTTTTTGTGCTACATTTTAAATTTCTTAAAATTTTTATTAAAATTTACTTTAGTTCACTTTTTAAAAAATTCAGATAATCTGACGCTTTTGACCGATGTAATTTGTAAAATGCAGCATTAGTTTTCATTTGCCAAATATATTTAGGTTACAATAATCGTCAAACTTATATCGAATTTATCCCGCGACGAGTTCAATTCCAAAAATGACTTATTATGAGTTACGTTTCCAAGTGGATTTCTAATAATTTGAGCATTGCCTGTCATTATAAGCTCTAATTTTACTCTTCGTTACTGTAGCGATTCATGTTCTATAGCTGCACTTAGAGAAATAAAAATGAAACCTACAAAGTAATTTAATACTTATTTTTAGGGAATTGAACGTATCGTTATATTTTTATGATTCAATATCTTACAAGTTTTATAAATTTTGAAACAAATGTCTTGGGTTTTGCATCAATTAATTATTAACGACATAGCATTATTTCAAACCATTTTTTTAGGGTCACTGTATTCCAGATGTGAGACCAACTGATTTGCGACTTTGTTGCAAGTTCGAAACTAGGCCCAGCCAAAGACCGTCGTGTATACGATGACTGGTGCACTTTAAATCTGTGGAATCAAATGTCCTCATGTTGCCATGGTATGGAATTTAAGTTTGGAGAGTGGACGGCCAGCCCAGGTGTTACCTCGTCATCTGACAGTGGTTCCGAATTGCTGTACCTGGGCCGCTCCAATTGCCCGTTGTGTTGGGAAAGGAAAGATTCGAGCACTGTGGGCTCTCCATATTAAAATATCACTGTCTTTTAGTTCCCACGACGTATTTGTATCGAATTTCAAACAATAGTAGCCACTTTGCTTCAGACATTCAACAATCTTTTACTTCAAAATTTGTTCATCGTAATAATTTATAAAATAATTCAGAAGCATTTATCTGATTACGTCCTTGTCGCCTATTGTTAAAGTATCTTTATTTATTAATTACGTTTCATATGTAAAATTCTTGACGGATCACAGAGAAAATATATAGAAACCAAACGAGGGTTACACTGTAGCAAACGATTTTTTCTGCATTGAAAATGTAAAGTATTTATCGTTCCATTAAAGTTGGTTAAAGAATGAATTAAAATAAATTTATTAGATTACTAGCAAAATACCCGACCTTACTCGGTTTGAATTCGTTTACTCTAGATTGAAGAGATAATCAAAATATATAATGACTTACGTTTTTTGTAGAGTAAAAATTTATTTTAACACCTTTCGCCATCTTTATATTTTCTACAACTTACTTTGGACACAAATCCTACACATGCATATCCATTCATGTAATACATTTCACATACATCGCACAATTGCTGTATGACAAAGCTCAAAAAGACGAAAGGTGATACTAAGGTTACTACTATAAAAGACGATTTATAGGAAGATTTGGAATTCCCTTTCTTAAGTTGTTTTCATGTGCAACTCAATTAATTAAAATTACGATTTACGGCGAGTGCTCTCGCACTCATAGTCAACAAAACAATATTTTTTTACCTGTGGTACTCTTGCCTCCGGTATGCGACATTGTGAAATTTTGCAATCTTCCCCTCCTGTCATTACTACAACGAATTTTTTAATGTTGGAAAAAGTTCTAGTTTGGATTTTTAAACATTATTATTATTTCAATAACAACATTATTCTTTAAATAACGGCATTATTCTTTAAATAACGGCATTATTCTTTAAATAACGGCATTATTCTTTAAAAACGTCATTATTCTTTAAATAACGGCATAACTACACTTAAAATTTACTGAAAATTTATACTGACTTACCTAACATTTTCAAGTCTAATACTTTGTGGTGCTGTTGGGTGTGATGAGAAGGAAAACACATTTATTAAAATAATAAATATTTAAAACAGGAAACAGCAAAGTAAAACAAAATAAAAGATGTCGTAAAAAATTGTTCCAAAGATATTAATTTGTGATTCAATTTTATCTCTTGATCTCGCACAGTTGCCACAACTTACAACTAAAAGTGTACAAAATTTAGAAATGTGAAATTAATTCAGAGCGAAAGAACCAGAAAAAATATCACTGCTCGCGCGATCGTGTTCATTCTCGTTTCATTGAAAAATATCGTCTGTCCCAAATTTTCGGAAATCGTTTTCATTGCGCAAAGAATAAAAATAAGACTCGAAATAAATGACGTATCAGAAATGAAATTCCATAAAAATTTTTTTTTTTTGAAGAATAATTACTTTTTCAGCAGTACTGGTAAAGCAATCGAATTAATCGTAATATTCAATAGACATTCCAATTTTTCCAAAACTACCAAATTATGGTTGATTTAAGTATACTTACTCAGGTGTTTTAGCATGAAACTCATCTAAATATAACAATAAAGAAATGTTTAATATTGCATTCACTACATTAATAGATAATGTATAAAATAAAATACAATGCAATCAAATATCTGGAATACAATTCATGTGATGCCTACACAAACACACAAACACAAAATCGAGCATAGAACAGAAAGACGGACAGACCAATTCCACTCACTAAATCAAGATAAGTACTCTCTGTATGCAAATTTCCATGAAAATATCTTAAACCGTGTGGACGTGTATAGGGCACAACATACATACAGACAGACAGACAGACACCAAACGAGAAAAAGGCGGATTCGGCATCAGAAGGGTCCAAAATGGATAGAAAACTTGAAATGCGTCGAAAATATTGAATGTACAAACAAACACTCCATTCTTATTTATATAGATTAGAATATTCGTAACAGCTTGCACGCACAAACATAAATATTAAACTAAGATACCACTTGAATTGACCACTTTGCTGACGCCGTAAATAAAAATAAATAAATCATAAAAAGAGCACCGATAAGAAGGTTTTGGGAAATTAGAAATTTCGGAGACTTCGACTGTCAATATTATGATTTAATTTACTTTGATTCAAAAACTGCTTCGTTGTGTTTCCTATGGAATGTTCATTTATGACGCTTTTAAGCTGACTTCGCGTCTTGTTTTCCTAACAGTACAATCATGTGTTTATCTCTCTTATCTTACTATTCATTTGATAGTTCAGTTTTGTCCTTCGTAACAATGTTATCAAACTTCGAAAGAAATTTTTATTCAACTCATTTTATTGAAATCATTTGCAATCCTTACTCGGATAGAGCAATGGGTGCTGTGATAGCTGTCCCAGTAGCTATTACGCTACAACTGCTTTCTGCCAGACCATCGGGTGAGACATTTAATTAAATTGTTTTACATTTAATTAGAAACGTAATAGTAAAGTATTAATGAGACAACCCTATTTTGTGCATTTATAAGTACTAAAAACCGACGAAGTGAAAATTGTTTAAAATGTTTAGTATAAAAAGGATGAGTTCATTTTGTTCAAAGACTCTTGTACTAATCTTTACGTCAGTATATAATTCATTTTATAAAAAATATTAATTTTTAAATAGAATAGAAAGTTATGTGGTAAAATCAGAGCCATTTGAATAATTTTATGGAATCCATGCCTTTTAAGAATAATAAATGAATTGGATTATCATTCAAACATTTATAAAAATATATCTTAGATGTTTCGTAATAGCTGGTGGTTTTTAATTTAATCTACAGAAAATAAACAAAAGGCAAACTTTTGGATAATGCGCTAATTTGTTTGAATGAAATTATCTGTGATAGGATGGGTAAAAGGTAAGACACTTTCATAACAATAACACTACGGTTTTTATATTGCAAGAAAATACGAAAACCGTGCATGTTTACAAGGGGCAAATAGAAAGACTAAATAGACCCACGAAATTTCATCACACTCCTCTTTTTCAACAATTCTAAATTTTTGATCTGGTAATTAATTCTTGTTAAATTAGAAAATCTTGCTGTATTGGGTACCCAATGAATTCTCAGCTTTGATAAATGCTTTCTATAAGTGGTTTACACAGACTTTTTCTATTACATACTATCCAGCCGACTACAGTTTTAGTTGCGATCAGATTTCGGTCTGTCGAAAATTTTCTAACGTTTAAAATAATATATCCGGTCAGATGTCTCCACCTAAAAGTACCAAGGTTCAGAGATGCCTACTAGGGATGCGACAACGACAGCAAAACATCGATGTTTTGAAACATCGATGTTCAAAAGTAAAACATCGATGTTGATAATACAAACCCAAAACCTACACCCCAAAAACATCGATGTTTTTAAAATTCAGTATATTTAAACTTTTCCCCCCATTTCTCAAAACTGGTTTAGCAACTAGTGATGCTACATCGAGTGCAAAACTTTGATGTTCAAAATTAAAACATCGATGTTGATAATGCATCTCCCCCAAACTATCGATGTTTTTAAAATTCCGTGTATTTAAACTTTTTTTTTGCCATTTATTAAAACTGGTTTAGCAACTATTGATGCGACATCGACAGCAAAAAATCGATGTTCAAAATTAAAACATCGATGTTGATGATACATCGCCCCCAAACCATCAATGTTTTTAAAATTCAGTGTATTTATACTTTTTAGGACATTTCTTAAAACTAGTTTAGTACCTAAAGGTGCGAAATCGGCTCCAATACATCTATGTTTTTTATAAAACATCCATGTTTTGAAAACATCGTCATTGATGTCGCATATTTAATTTTCAGACTCTTCACCCTTGTACACTTAGGTCTAAAAGTATGTTCAATTTGCTGATCATAAAAATTATGCTACTTGGTTATTTTTTAAATTTTTATAACGGTACTTTTTTCATTTAAAAATAAAACATCGACAACGTGAAAACATCGACAAGTATAAACATCAATGTTACAAAAACATCGATGTTTTGAAAACATCGACATCGATGTCGCATTCCTAATGCCTATACATAAAATACCAATTCAGCCAGGTTTGGTTGGAGTGGCAAGTTCAAGGTATTCAAGAAAAGTTTGGTTGTTGGGTTTTATGACAAAATGGCCATATTTGACCAAGCTACACTAAACATCAAATAGATGGGCATGCGTGGACAAGAAATATTTTTACTGTCACTGAAGAGAAAAATACATCCAGAGAAGGATGGAACTTATTTCAAAAAAGAAAAGTTGATTTCTGCTGATAACTTCTTATTGAAGCAAGCTAGTCAATTTCTGGAGTATGTGAGCATCCACTTGAAGAATTGCATTAAAATGCGTTTGTGTCGTAGTCTTCAGGTTAACATGTTATTGTGCATTTCCAATCTTTATAGAAGATAGGTTACAAATGTTAGCCCTATAGGTGTGTTGCCTTTATCCAAGTTGTTGGGCACAATATTGACATAGATAGAGTCCGGATTCCTGGTCTTTACATACTCATTTACATGCACTTTATTCCAAATCTGTTAACATATTTTTAAGTTTTGGTCTATCTTGAATAAAATATCAGACTATTATAGCACCTAAAAAGACGTAATGGACCTACTCAAGAGAACAAAGTGAGAAGGATCCTTTACAACCACGAAATATACAAAAAATATGATAAATTCGGCGGGACGACATAGTGAGAACAATTAAAGCGTCACGCATCAGATGGCTGGGCCATCTCTTTAGAAATCCCGTTGCTGACCCTACCAAAAAAATGACTTTTTCCAAAATTGAAGGGACAAGAAGAAAGGGACAACCACCTACAAGATGGATTGATAATGTGGAAAGAGATCTCAAGTTTTTAGGAGTCAACCGATGGCGGGCGGTCTCCATCAGACAGGGCCAGATGGAGGAGGATCTGCGAGTCAGCCTTGACCTGTAAAAGGCTGTTGGGCTCCTGAAGAAGAAGAAGAAAAAGACGTAATTAGGGGTTTAAGACCAATAGAAAACTAAAACTACTTTAATACCTATAAACAACCTAAAAGACTTTTGAAACTTACAAAAATTCATTATTGATATATTTCGAGTTTCAAATGCATTTGAATCATGATTTTTTTTTACCAAGATTGTATTGGTATTGAGATACCTCGTCACACACGCATACGATATAGCACAATATGATATTGGCATTTACAATGCTACCAAAATGCAGTCATGATACTGCAAAATGGCAGTTATGTGAAAGAAATTGCATGAAACTACAAAATACAAGAAACTGTACAATCAAGAATTGATTGTAGTGAGTTTAAGATTTTTTTCTACCTCCTCAAGGGGGTAAAAAAACAAACAATTATTTTTCTTAAATTTCATTTGCTTTTTAAATAACTAATGATAACAGGAAGACCGGTGCCATATATCAGGGGTTTCACTGTTATAAATGATGGCATAATAAAGTGTATAAGCTCCAAGGAAATGAAGAATCCTGGTATTTGTCTTTGGCAATCACTATTGTTTACCCAGCATCCAACCAGAAAATGATACAAGACGGGTTTCTGGAATAGGTGTGGACAAACCACATTTTGTTTGCATTATGATGGCACGTGTATTGAGTTAAAATATTTTAGTAATGTATATGATGAACTTTATAAAATGAACCAAATGTTCCTGACTAAAAAAAGTGCCTAAAATGTCTAAAAAAGTATTGAATGCAGATGAATGATGTATCGTGGAAGGTAAAGTTGTTGCTTTGAAGTTTCGCTACATCACGTTATTGGAGAGGGATATCACCCGAATAACAGCTGTCCTCTGAAGAAAAGTTAAATATAGATTTGATATTGGTAATACGATTGGTTGGTTTAACGTCATGCTTTGCTATACAAAAGGACTACTTAGACCAGGTAAGAATTCAGGCCTATAACGGAGCATGTATATCACGTTTGCCATGTAAAAGTGGAGAAGAATACTTAGTGGACAGGTAAGGAAATTTCTTGAACTAATTTCGATCCTTGACATTATGTATTGCTGATACACTCTATCTTCGGAATTAGTTTGTTCTTTCTGAAGATTGCAATATAGCTTTATCCTGAGAATTTTATATTTTAATTTGATTGCTTGTAAATATGTAAAATTAAATTGTGCTCCCATAAAGTCAAGCATTGTAATTAAGAAACTTAACTTTTCACCAATTCAGAGGAACAGCGCTGGGAAAACCTTGAAATAATGTTTAAGTCAGATACAGATGATTCTAAAATGTTTTCTATGTATTCTAGTTAAATGGTTTTGGGTTTTATGGCGCAAGGGCTATATTTGGTCAAGCTGCGTCCAACGCAAGACAATAACGAGAGAGGAAAGTAAAGCAAGAGACAAATGGTAGGCGACGGTAAAACAGTAGGAGGACAGATCACACGTGTACCTCGGGATTGTGAAGACCGCACATACCTAAAAACATGCCCGTGGGGGCTCCATCTATTCTGGATATTGAACTTAAATTTTTTCTATATTGAACTGGTATTTATCAAACCTACTTTGTACCAAAACAAACTAATTACTCTATTTAAAGATTCAGAACTAATTTAAAAAATAACACTTTTAGCTATGCTTGATTTTAGTTTAGTTGTTCCTTCACCTATTTGGTCAATTAACAAACAACTTCACATCTGATCTGTCGCCGACCAACCGGCATAGTGGTTAAGGTGTTAGCCTCTAGATCGGAAGGTTCCTGGTTCGAATCCGGGTCCGGGCATGGATGTTTGTAAACGTATGGTGTAGAGGCGGCTGGTGCACCTTAAATCTGTCGTGGCCGAAAGTCCTCACGTTGGGTTGGCGTGGAAGTTTGGAGAGTGGGGTGCCAGCTCAGGTGTTGCTTCGTCATCTGACCGTGGTTCAAAATTACGAGGTGTTGTCCTCGGATCTTTCCCTTAAGGGACTGATCCCGGACCGTCGTCAATAGCCCGTTGTGTTGCTCTAGTACGACGTTAACTAAAAAATTACCAAAATTACCAATTATCTGATCTGTCATTAAAACCCACTAAGAAGCAAATTTTCCATTTTCACAAACTTGACTTTTCAAAACTTGAAATTTGCAAGAGAAATTTCGATTGCGATAGAAAATTTGATTTGTGATGAAGTTAGTTCTGAAATATTGTCTTGGACCTATTGCGAAGAATGGTCATCTGGAGAAATAGACAAAAGTCCATCCAGCTTTGAGAGACACAAGTTTAAACCAATTCCCTTGATTTTTCAGTTTAGTTTAAGACGTGGATGTCTTGCTTCGTCTGTGCAACATTTATTGCTTTGAGAAGGCTAAATATGCACAAGGCTGAAGAAGACAAGCAACCTCTAGACATTAATCGGTACTGTTTCTGTTTAAAGCATCAGTGTATTATTAAGTTAACTAATGTGGCGGTAAATAATTTTCCAAAATATAGCGGTTGCTACTTGCACGCTGGCATAATTTTTCAACGGGCCGGTTGGATATAAATCACATTTCACGTCTCTCCCACGCCCGTTAAAATATAGATGGATCATTGCTCCAACTATCCTGCTACCTATATATATACACACTACCCTACAATAATGAACCGGCGGATTTTATGCAAATCCAGTGCTCACACGTGACCTTTTAAGGTTAAATACGATACGAGAAGTGGTAACGTCGTTGGTTTTGTGTGAAATTGTGACAATGCGTCGAAACGAAAGGAACTTAATGACTTTGAAAGAGGTGTTATAGTTGGTTGTCACAAGTGGCAAATCTATTCACGCAATCGGGTAGAATAATCACAGCAACGGTCTACTGTTGGTGATGTATTGAAGGAGTGGAAGACTACTGGAGTTGGGACACGAACTACACACGTTGGTCGTCCCCGTAAACTGACCGAACGGGATTGGTGTGTCCTGAAGCGTGAAGTTTGTAAGAACCACAAGAAACCACTCCAAACAATCAGCTGTGAGTTTCAACAGGCGGAAGGGGTTACGGTGCACCCCAATACTTTTCTGAAAGAACTGCATGCCCTCAATATCCACTGATGTGTTGCGCACACAAATTAAACATCACCCTATCCAACAAAGCCGGCAGACTCGCTTGGTGCTTGCAACGCCGCAACTGGACAGTAGATCACTAGAAAACTGTTTATGGAGCGACGATTCACTCTACATGCTCGTCCAGTCGGATGGGCGTGCTTGGGTTTGGCGAATGCCAGGCGAACGTGTGTTACCCGAGTGCATCGTTCCAACTGTCAAGTTCGGTGGTGGTAGTGTACTTGTTTAGGGGTGTTTGTCGTGGTATGGCCTGGGACCTTTGCATGTTATTCCTGATAAATTTAACGCCGTTGCCGGTATGAACATTTTGGGCAGTCAGATTCTTCCTACGCTCTGGCAATTTTATGGAATGGACGAATGTTAATTCTTGGACGACAACGCTCCATGTAATGTTTCAGCGTCTCTCAAACAGTGGTATCAAGATATGGATGTAAAACGTCTTCGCTGGCCTGCTCAGAGTCCCGACCGAAACCCCTTAGAACATTTGTGGGACTAGTTAGGGCGGCGCTTACGGACCAGGGAACTACGTCCAAAATCTACAGCTGAGCTGGCGACATTCTTGCTGCAGGAATGGGGACAAAATACCCATAGCTGTGTATCAGAACCTTGTTGAAAGTATGTCCAGAAGGGTTTGCTAGTGTAATTGTAGCTCGTGGAGGACCATCACCCTATTAAAGCATGTATACTTTCACTTATACCGTTATATCTTGCTGTCCGGTTCATAATTGTAGGTTAGTGTATATATTTGAGTGTTCATGTGCTTCATTCATTTTCGTACTTAGCTCTATCATATAACGAAAGTAATTCTGATTAAAAAATTAAAAACGTTCTATCAGCCTCAATATCATTGTAAAAAATTTATAAATATATCTAATAATTTAAAGTGATATCTTTGTTAAAACCTAAAGAAACCTAAAACAGAGTTTTAAAACTTATAAAAACCAGAATAGGGTTTTAAAAACCAAATTAAAAATTTTTTTGCTCTTAAAAATACAGTGCCTACTTATAAAACGTTGAATTTATTTTACGTTATCCACTTAAACATTTTAAGCTTTTCGAACGAAAGTTGTGACACTAAATGATCATCCGATAAATGTCTTATGAGAGAATTTTTTTTCAAGCTAAATGTATGTGGTGGTAGTATTTCTGTAGCGATCGTGTTTCCTGTTCATATTCCGAGTTGGTTTTTTTTAAATACAATTTTAGAATTTCACCTATACAAATTCCAAGTAACGCAAGCTAAATTGGTATGATAAATATGTGGTCAACATCAATTAAATCAAGCAAAAAGGGCAATAAACTACGTTTTATAATAACTCCAATAGGTATCATACCAGAGAATTAGGACTGCAGTATTAAAATCTTCGCAGAACATCTGGATTGTTTACACTCAAAATCCTTCTCATAATTAAACCCACTCAGAGTCCCTGTTACGGAAAAAAAGTAGAACAATGAACTGATAATTCATAGGTAATTTATCAGTATTGAGAATGTTGGTATGTTGGTAATTTGCAAATTTTAGTGGCACGATCGTTTTCCTTTATGATAGATTACACTAGTGAAAGGGGAAAAAGTAGGTTATAGAACTATATCTGATAAATATCACTTCATGATGATAAGCTCAAACAAGGATCAATTTGACACCTTCTTTTACCGTCGCACTTTTGTCTATTTGATGTGAAGAACCGATAAACTGACGTGAAAGTTCGACAGATTGCGGTCTGAGTCGAGAGATAATTTCACAATGGTTTTTCGAAATTTTACTGATCAAAATAGGTTTACAAATTCAATGAAAACCTATCGGAATGCAAGTAACATCCCGGTTAATCTTTATCGGGGAGGTAAAGTGATAAATAAAAATTCGTGGAAATATATACATTCGACTTAAAGCAGAATCTCATTACCCGACACAAAACGCAAATTTAACTGTGCAGCTATTTAGTGCCTCGTATAAATTTCAGTAAGTGTGCTCTAAGATGACAGTATTTGAAGCATTTTAAATTTCTAGGACTATATAGAAAATCACACTTCATACTATATCCGAGGAATCGTGATAATTCTGGGAACATTGCTTGTATGATTGGTTTTAGGGAAAATAAAGGGAACTAGTGTTTTAGTTAAAAACTCAAAACACAGCTTTAAAAACTCGATTTAATAAAATTGTTTGGCAACTAATACATTTTGTAAGTAGAAAAATAATTCCTATATTATTTATTAAGTATATTCTTCTTTTGTATATCATTATAGATTTCTAATTATACAAATAATATATTAAAATGCTAGTTAGGAACTTTTATGATTCAGGTGTACGATTTGCAAGTTTGGAGAATTGTCAAAAATATTTATATATACGAATTTTAGAATTCATTCAATAACTTTTTTGAAATAAGTTCTCTAATCAAATCAGTTACTCAGATGAACATAAAAACATATTTTGAAACTGAAAGTATTGGTGAACTGAAAAATTCTCGATTTGTTCTGTTTACCCCTAGAGGGATTAACTGGCATTGACAAAGGCAACAACGATCCTTCGAAGGTTCCCCATAGAAAGAGGGAATGGAAAGAGAACACTCACCTAAGTAGGATCAGTTCATTTCCATTTCTTCACCACTCTCTCTGGGTTGGGCATTTGATTATGGCGTAAGGCATAAGGACAAAATGCACTGAAATCTGTTAAAATCTTAACAGTCAATATATTAATCAATTGTGTCAAAAATTCATGACAATAAAATAGAGAAAATAAATTTAAAAGGATGAAAACTGCAAAAAAAGAATAATTTTCAACACTAAGAATAATCTAAAATAGGAGAAGCGATACTATTTAAAAGGTGGGATAAAACGTACATAGATAATTTGCTTTAAAATTAACTCAGTTATAAGAGGATTTGACTGTCCAATAAAATGTGGAAAGCTAAAAAGTATGATTTGATACATTAAAAAAATAATTATATGCATGTTAAAAATTTGGAATAGAGTAAGAAATGGAACTAATGCAGAGTGAGGAGGATTATACCCAGCAAGACCAACAAATTAAGTGAAGGAGTTTTAAAAGGATGTACATAAAAATACCATAGGCCGTGACTGGAGGTTAAAATGTAAGAAATTGGTAGGTCTCTATTGCAATGGTGGAAAAAATTAGTACTTTCTCCAGACAGCAAGCACCGATGGGTGATTCTCGAACGCCCAATGAGAAGTCTTGTCAAAATTGCATCAAGAAGACGAGGATAAAAGGCCAGAGTGATATGATTGGTTGAATCCTATGAAATTTATTATCACTCAGCAATTCCCAGTATCCCTGCTAATCGTTCCATATCATGCCTCGTACAGCTTGCGGATATAATCATATGGAATTCGAGGACTCCAAAAAGGGTATTGCATTCTTGGCAACGTGTAAGCAAGTTCCTTACCGGGAATCCCAACGATGAACAGTATGCAACAAAAATAAATGCTATAACCACGTCTAGTAAACTGACGATGGAATGTTAACACGGTAATACCTTGTGGATGGTATGAGCGATAGCTTTATACAGCAGAAGAGAGAGGGGGATGGCGCAATAAGTGGTTATGACACATTATAAGTAACCAGCAAACTATAACCAGTGATAAGTGCTGCACTTTAAGCGAGCATCAGCAGAAATTGTCTCAGTAAGGGAAAGGTTCTGACTAAAGCAGTGTGTTTGTTATTCCGGAAATTTTTTATTTTTATTTTTATTTTTTTTACTGTTTCGTTCTAATTTCTGTCTTATACATAAATTGAGGAAAGTGTCTTTCTTTGTTAATTTATAGCCGTAATTAGTGTGTACGCATTTAACTAATATTCAGTAACATTTCTGTGTCATAATTTTTATGTGTAAGCGTCTTCATCAGTCATGAATTAGGATCATCCGGCCATACTATCTCACTGGGGTAATGGTACCATTATAACCGGGACAATACCTCCATGGCGGTATTGTCCAATGACCATGACAATACCATAACCCCGTGTAAAAGGGCTTAAAACTAATGACCTAATGACAAATGAAGCTAAAAATTCTGGTTTTCAAAATAAGAAAAAAGACTTACAGTCGCAGATTAACATTTGAGACATCTTCTACTGATGACACGATTTAGAAGATATGGACTTGGACTAAGTAATGACAACTCAGATGACGATGCGTTTGCTATTTTTTCAAAAGACGTTGAAACTTGCATAGTTTGTGAAGATTATTTTTTGGCATAATTGAAATGTGGTACTGGTGCCCTTTTTTTTTCGCAAGTGGACTCATGGATTGCAATGAGTTTGACTCAGCTGAGAACTATGTGTCTTTTGTCAAGCAAAATAGTTTTACTGATGACTATAAAAAATGTTGTCAATCTCTCAAACACTTTTGTAATGTTTAAGGAAGCTGAAAATCATAGTTTATTGTTATCTCTAATATTAAAAAAGTGAGTGTTTGTCTGTCTGTCTGTGTGTTTGTTTCCTGCACGCAAAGTCCTGACAAATCTATGGCACTTATAGTAATGGGATTTGGCACACAGGTAGTCCAAAAATTTTACAAGTTTTGGGTCGCGACAAATTTTTAAATTCAATCTAGAACATTTTAAAATTAATTTAATGAAATTTAATTATTATTGAATGCAACAGCATAGACGAGGACAGACTCTAAATTTATTTTTTCAGACGATAAAAAACAAATTAACTATTAACTGGAGTTATTTAGTTCTTTTTTCTATCTCCTAGACCATTAAAGATAGAGTAAAAATTTCAACGGATGTGAAATCTGCGGAAAATTTCACATTAGATCGATACCTAAAAATATGATTTTCTTTAAATAGATAAAATTTTTAAATAGAATATCTTTTATATTTTTGCAAGAGATTGTGACGTCACGTCAACCTTCGAGTTGAAAAAAATAAACAGATTTTTGACTGGCATTGTTTAGTTCTTTTTTTTGTAAAATCGGGATCGTTAAGGATAGATTAAAAATTTCAACGGATTTGAAATCTGTTGAAATTTGACACCAGTTAAGTACCTTATACGTTTTATTTTCTTTTAGTAAGTAATTTTTCAATTAAATATTTATGTTTTCGAAAGAGATTGTGACGTCAGGCCGAATTCCCATTTGGTTTGGGAAGCAAACCAACACCACGGGCATCTCCGTTATCGCTGTTATCCAATTTGGGAAGCAAACCAAAAATTAATAAAAAATAATTGTGTAATAAAATAATATAAGTTTTACTTCAGTTCATTACTTCTAATTTTATCTCAATTTCCCTGTTTATAGTTTGTAAGAGGATGACGTCATAACTCCGATGGTGTGGTGGAATTACCCCTGGTTCCAGGTTAATCACGCCACTGTGTAAACGTTATAAAAATTCCTTTTTAAATATCTTTAAAAACATATTTAAGCTTTGTTAATGTATTTGTGCAATGCCTAAGAAATCGTAAAACTAAATTGTCCTCTTATTTAAAGTGTTAGGTTACTTCACAGTATAGAAAACAATTTTTCTTTGAAATGGTGTGATTCTCCAGGTCTTCCCTAATCCTTTTAAAATACATAGTTTGGTAAATACAAAAATAAATAAAAGACATTTAAAATAATGGCATAAGATCTTAACCTTCCACAGGAATTTCATTTGAAACTATGCGAACCCGAAAAAAATCCAGACTACACCTCTTGCTATGCGTGCCAACTCTGATGGCAAATCTATATGTTTGAAATCTTGCATCCACTCAACTTTCTGAAACCAATAAAAATAGAGTATGTCTATGTGAAATATATTTTTAAACAACATACTTTCTTACAAAGATGTCGAAGGGAGAAATAAGAATAAAATAGAAAAGAGAGTTAAACAAAAATAATTAATTTGTTGATTTTTATTTTGAAATTTTACAAAATTCACAAAATGCAACAAAAAAAAGAGTTACGTAAGAGAATAAAAAAATATTGTTTGAATTAGCTTCTTACATAGTAATAAAATTCCTGATTCGATTCATTCGTGATTTGAGAAAATTATGCAAATTTAGAGTAAAAATATATTATCAAATGAATTTGTATACCTCTACAATAGAAATTTAGCTAACGTATTTTGTTGGACACGTCAATCGTTCCCTTTTTGTGTTTGTTGAGTTAACAGAATAGAACTTAGGATTAACAAATAACAGATTTATTAGCGGAAATAACAACAGAGAGCGAAGCTGTGAGGTTTCTGCTCGGCAAGGAGTCGTCTCCTAAGTCAGTGATAAAAAACAAAACAGGGAGTGGCTATACACCCCTTGGAACATAAACACGCGGTGACATCTATGAGTGGTCGGGTTGTCGCACTATCACGTAGGAAAATACTCAACAGTATTGATGACTATTGCTAATGATTCAAACATTAATGACTAATTGATGTACTCGTAGTAATTATGACTAATTTTTCAATCATGATGATCTTTAGCAGCGGTTGAAATTTGAGTTAACTAATTAATCGATTGAAAAAATGAGCTGTTTACGCTCAATTTTGCTTATTAATAATTTATATTTAATCTTGACAATATATTACCTTTCCATCTAGATATTACAACCTGGTGCAAATGGGCTATTTTAACTAATCGATTGAAAAAATGAGCTTTTTACGCTCAATTTGGCTTATTAATAATTTCTATTTAGTCTTGACAATATATTACCTTTACATCTAGATATTACAACCTGGTGCAAATGGGCTATTTTAACTAATCGATTGAAAAAATGAGCTTTTTACGCTCAATTTGGCTTATTAATAATTTCTATTTAGTCTTGACAATATATTACCTTTACATCTAGATAATACAACCTGGTGCAAATGGGCTATTTTAACTAATCGATTGAAAAAATGCTATTTAGTCTTGACAATATATTACCTTTCCATCTAGATATTACAACCTGGTGCAAATGGGCTATTTCGTACATTTACTTGAAACTATGCAAACATCAAACAAAAAAGAGGTTCGATTGGTACGATATGGATGCCAAAAATGATCCCATAAGAACGGGCTACCTTACACCACCAGAGGAAGGAATTGTTGAATCGCCTTCAAGCGAAGTTCAGCTTCTGAAGGTAAGCATATTACATTTTTATGCATTTACTTATACTCTTTGTCTTTGAAGGATAGCATGAATATTGGATTATTGATTCTCAACAATTTAATTACATGTTGATTTGTTGAATGCACATGCAGATTTAGGAGGTTTGGGTATGGAATGTTATTTAGTCCCTTAAAATTTTTTTGAATCTGCTTGGAAAAAAGTCACTGATTCCAGGATCGCGCTGACAGCAACGTTAATGGGCTATATTACTTTAAACAGAACGCTTAAAGTGTTTTTAAACATTTTACTGTGTCTGATAATAATGAACTTCTTTTTAAAAACTCATTTACAGAGGTCCGATGAAGTATTTTTTTATGGAGTAAATTCGGAATCTCAATACCTGGTCGTACGGCTGGCGAGAGGTTGTAACCAAGAAGCCGAGGCATGGATTCACTTGCAGATGGGTAATGGAAAAACCTACTGCCTGAAAGAAACATCTGGGTTTCAACAGTCTGGGAGTGATGGAAGAGTCTTTTCATGTGGAGGTCTGCAAATGCAATATTTGTCTCCTATGAGGAGGTGGAGAATCTTTTTCAATGGTTTGCTAAGGTAAATCCTACACCAGTGTTGAATTGATTCTTTTTTTTTTTGTTACGAATTAAGAATATGGCGCTTAAACTGTGTGTTACTTACAACTTATTAAAACTTTTATTTGAATCTAGTTACCATAGTTGCTATACACTCATTTACATTTAAATTAAAAGCCACTATTTCCAAGTATTTTGGACATGATGTTGAAGGAATCCCATTGCATCTTTCCTTATCTTTGTCCGCTCTTTGAGTCGCCTTTTATCCCAGAAACTCTTTTCACTCCTCTTCAGAGGACCCGGATGATCGTTTTGCAGGATGTGAATGTCGCGTGTTTATAAAGTTGCAGGTAGTTGCATTATGCACAGTTAGTGCATGTTCGCTAATTTAAGATTAATAATTTTAGTATACTATGTATAACAAGTGAATGATCGCTCCTGATATCTGTTTATTTGAAACCTTAAAGTCACCTTTTGTCATTTGGTAGCTTTGTCATACAGCAATGGTGCGATGTATGTGAAATGTATTATGTACGTGAATGAATATGCATGTGTAGGATTCGTATCCAACTTAAGTGGTAGAAATTATAAAGATGGTGAACGGTGTTCAAATATCATTTTATTCTACGAAAAACGTAAGTCATTATATATTTTCATCATCTCTTCAATCCAGAGAAAACCAATTCAGACCGAGTAAGGTCGGGTATTTTGCTAGTTATGCTATAAAATAGTTAGATAAAGTTTGATTTAAAGGCAGTACGTTTATATTAATTTATAAATAAACAGCAATGATGACGCATAAATATATACTATTTTTCAATGCTGTCCCAAAGAAACAAGTTTAATTCAGTTTATAATTTGATCTTTTTTTGCCATTTTAGTTTAATCTGACAAATTTTGGCATTTTTAGTAGTATATTGGAAGAATTTATTTTATAAGTAACCTTATTCTGGTATGAATGTTTAACTAATGTTTTATTAAGCGTTCTTTTTTGTAGAGAAGCGAGTGACGATGATTCATCTTCAGAGAAAATGGTACATGTGAAGTTTGCTCTGATGTAAGCACATTATTCAATTATCAGAATATATGAACCCAGTGTCTAATAATATTAATATTTGTGGTGCGTAATAGATTATTTTTGGCTCAAACGTGACTGATGACCCAAAAGACCCAAATAAAATTTTAAAATAAAATAGACAGGGGATATTAAGGTGTTTTCTTTCTTTGAATTTCAAAACAGTTTTCGATCTTATGAAATTTTTCACAAATTTAAGCTATGCAGCATAATAACATTAACAATTGCTAACTTGAATTAAATTTACAAATATTAAAACTTCCAATTCGATCGATCTTCATGCTCATGTTTTTAACTGTGGTTTGTCTTAGAGATTACAACTTTCAATACTCTTTTTAATGCTCTAAAATTTAATCAGATGGATTGATTGGCAGAATTTATATTCATGAAATTATTTTATGAGTATCATACACACCAATCGTAAAAATTAATTCTCCAGCACTTCAACCAGTTATACTTCGTTGTTATACAGCAGAATTGCTTTGTAACAATAAGATTCCTTTGAAACAGTGGTGTGGCAAGAAGGAAAGCTATAGGGCACAAGCCTGTCTGTTAGTGTGGCTTCATGTTTTTATACTAACATGTTACATGTAAAGTACACCGATGTTCAATGAAAATGCCACGCCAAGAAACAGTTGTTGGTTGACTGAAAATTTGGCAGACGTGAAGCTACAGCAGTTACAATTGGAAAAAATCTCAGCGGAGTTTAAAAATAAGGTGTGCTTGTAATACTGTTTGAAATGTGACTTGGAAGGTATAAAAAAGAATTAAAAGTAAATGCAAAACATTGTACTCGTGAATTAGATCAATAATGTTCTGGTAGTACATAATCTAATCGTGCCTCGTCGCAAAGCGAGATAACATTTCGAAAAGCTTGCGGAGTTGGAATGAGGAATATTTATAGGATTGGGGAAAGAAGCCGTTTTGTCGTATTGTGATATTAATAGCTGATGGCGATGGGTAGTAACCAATGATAGAGACGTCATACTTATTATTGTCACAACAATGAAACGACATCAGACGATATCTCACGATTACAACAGCAAGGTCTCGTAGTTTGGAGTCCGTTACTGCGACGTCCTTTAAACCTATACCACATACATAAGAGGTTTCAATGGAACCTAAGGCGAATACACCGGCGACGGAATCCTTGTTTGTAGATACAGTGGGGAACGGTATCTGGAAAGGTAAATGGCAGAACGTTATAGTGGTCTCACTCTTAGCGTAATGGTTTGAGGTACTGCTTCCTTTCATTCACGCTCTCGACTTATACGGATTGCAGGCACTACGAACAGTCAGCATTTTATCTCAGAGACTTTGGTACCAACTGTTTTACCCCTTATAGAGAATCTCCATCGTGTTATTTTACAGCATGACTTTACTCGTTCCCTTGTCACCCGATTTGTCCCTTATCGAACACGTGTGGAGTTTTATTGCTCGAAAATCACCTGCAGTCATATCTGGTAAATCGTGTTGAATCTGCACGGTGCTACATTTCACAAACTGCTATCTACAACCTTCATTGGTCAATGTGGAACCATTTACAAGTAGTTGTAACTGATAAAACTGGACAAATAACTGATTTTATCATCTTCTTTTTGACTTACAGTTCTATAATTTAACAATTTATTGTTCGAAAGTACAGACCTATAAATTTGTGATATATAAATATCATAGATGTACCTCACGTCTTTGTCAGTGTTGCATTTTCATTGAACGACAGTGTATAAATACATATACTACTTTTGGAATATTCTTTTCTTTAAATGCTAGCTAGTATTTTAAAATTTATTAAATAAACAACGAAAAATTCTAATAATATGAAATTGTTTTTCTCAGGATACATAAGGATCTTCCATATTAACATATCTGCATTTCATATCGAAGCTCCAAATGTGTAGAAAACGAATGAAGTGAATTAATTTTCACGATTTTAATAATTGTCATTTTGTTGTCAGTTGATTTATTTCACAAATACAGTCACTATAAAATGGTTTCTGTACCCAGATCAGCCGAGATCCCTTTTTAAATGCTTTTCTTAATCCCTTACTGTAAGTTAATCTAGTGATGATATAAGAGGACTTTAAGTGAAATTTTAAAAAATTAATAAGGTTTAAATATTTATCTGACATTAAATTGCATTTATAATTTTGCTAGTCATAAGAAATGAAATCCTAAATGTGCTAATGCTGTGAAGTATTACTATGATTGTAAAACTCTCTGTATAAATACAGTAGAAGCTTGATTATACCAGAGGCAACGTTGACCGAGGACACCTTGGATAACCAGAAACTAGGATAATACGGACTTAACGTAATACTGTATGCGAAATACAGAAAATATTTATTGCACACGTAGCTAATATTGCTACAGAAAGATGAATAGAGCAAGGATTATGAGTAATCTACTATCACATTTGCGTATCAGCGCGTATTTCTTGTGATCGTTTTACAAAAAACCTGGGTGTTAATTGCGTACCTTTTAAACTCTTGAAAAGTCCTTAACGGTCTTTTGATTTGCAGCATTTTCTCGGCTCCCTTCGACAAAGTGCGCACACTGGTGCTCGATACCTTATTTAAAGCTTAAAAGCTTGTTATCAAATTCGACTAGGATAACTCGTGCACTCGGTTAATCATGATTTTACCGAACTAATTTTGAGCTAGTAAGTATGAAATGCATGAATCAAATTGTATTTATAACACAATCTTATTTCAAAATGAGTTTCCTAAGGATTGAGTGTGTTTTGAGGATATTTAGATCGCTACAGGATTGCAAGGATACAAGTTACAAGTACATATGTGGAAAGTATAATTTTTATTCTTTTATCCACAGGTGGCGTGCTTCTTCTGATCCCTTCGATTCTTTAAGCGACATCAACACAGGTGCCTTAGCTTATGGATTCGCTAAGGCAAAGTGGAACTCTTCCGTTCCTGAATTGGAAAAGTTTGTAAATTTGCTTGCATTTACAAACAATACGACAGTTCTTATATATTTGAGTGAATGTATCTATAATATTTTACCGAGATATTCATTGATATACGTGTATGAATTTAGGTTGAACAAAGCACTGGATTTTTATGCTCAAGCTGGTGTGATTACGGGTATCGTGACCGTCGATGAAGATGAACATGAAATATACTTATATGGAGAAAGAGTGAGATTTCTAGGTAAACAAAAGCGATTTATTGAAATTTTTAAAACTGAACTTACTGACTGTCTACCACGAGAACTGTTCTACAAAGAAAGACTGCACTTGTCTGTTGTTGTAGAAACGATACCATTTTCAATAGGGAATTTTAGCATCATTCAAATTTGTCACATTGGCGAAATTAGTGACAATTAGCTTTCAGGATGTTTGTAAGGTAATGGGATATCGTCCACTGTATCTGGAGCAGAACTTCTAGTAGACAGAGCAACTTACAGCTGTTTATCTCCAATGCATCCTGTAGTGAAGAATATAGATTTTAACTCTTGAGTTTCTGAAAATAGATAACTTTATAAAACTTTATTTTTAACTCGTGACTACGGGTATGCACACTATATTAGTAACATGCGAGTTGTAGGCGGTGCATGTTCGATTCATGTCAGGTGCGATTCCTCTCTGAGTTTATTTCCCTCTTTTGTGCCAAGAAAACTTCCACTGTGTGCATGTCTATTACTTTATATTGTATGCTTTTTGTCTGGTACAATAAGGCCAAATATGGCTCTTGCACCATTAAAACGCAACTGACCTGCCAAATGGTTAATATAGCGGATTAATTATAAACCTAGCACATTTTCAATTTGAAGACTTTTTCTTTGAGCGTTATGTCTAGAACATTATAAGGTGAATCAAAAACAATGATGATTCTAGCTGTAATGCAAATATGTTTTTATTCATGCCTTTTTCTATACAACTAAAGACATTAGATCACTAAGACGTAGAAAACAAACTATATTGTGATAAAAAAAAATATCAGAATTACGGAATGGAGTACATCTGTACCGTTTGTGCGCTCATCATCTAGACGAGGAGTTGTTGTTTTGGACTTCTTCATGCATGACACAATCGTTTTAGAGGAAGATCCCTTTCACACATCTATTCACTCACACATATAGTAATTTAGATCCCAATCAGAGGCCGATAACCCCCTGATTAGGTACACCCAGAGGTATTGATAGACGAGGAGTTACAATAAAGAGATGATAAAGTTTGTACGGAATAAGGAAATTTGTATTTTGTTAAGTTTCTAAAATAGAACTTTATTGGAACTGTGCAAAACCAGATACTGCCATTTGTCTGAGAAATAGTTGTTTAAATTTTTGTGCAAACGAGTGAGTGGATCTTTGTATTTTAAGAATCAAAACAAATCAGCTGAAACTTCAAAAATAGCGATGATAAGAGATGTTTTATAAAATCTCTTATCAAGTCGTAAGTTATCAGTCGCTAAAAGGTTTAAATTATTTCCCCGGTGATGTTGGTCTGGTATGTGTTTATTTCTTCTCGTATTTTTAAATATTTGAAGATCCGCAAATTTTATATCATTACACTCATTTTTATCGCATTAGTTTGGAATTATTTCTTACAGTGATGAGCATATTTAGTTTGAAAGTGTTACAAATTTCATGTAATTTCGAAAGTACAGTACCTTGATATATCTTAGGTATGTGTACCGAGTCCTACTAGAATAATCAGAAACTCGGATAATACGGATATAATTAACAAAATAGCCAGTACGAAATTTGCTGTACCCCCTACATGCTAGTACTACTTCAATAGAAAAAAATCGTAAAGCAAGGATTTAGAATAATCTATAATTGTATAGATGCCACAGCATGTACTTGTGATAATTTTACTATATGTCTGGAAATGAGTTAGGTGCCCTTAATATTATCTTGAAAACATCCTTAAAGGTCTTATATTTCGTAGGATTTTCAGGGCACATTAATTGAGTCATTTTATCTTTCATATGAATAAATTTAAAACTGCATTCTGCTTTTCCACGTTGATGAGATTTTTTTAATACGATTACGTAATTATGTTATAGTTTTTTCATAACACTTCAGTTAGTATTGCAGTGGTATCATTTAGATGGATGCATTTCCATATTTTGTATTTTTTCAATATTATAAAATAAAATAATATTTTATTAGCGAATAAAATAATATTTTAATAACGAATAAAATAATATTTTATTACCAAATAAAATAATATTTTATTACCAAATAAAATAATATTTTATTACCAAATAAAATAATATTTTATTACTAAATAAAATAATATTTCATTACCAAATAAAATAATATTTTAATGATCTTCCAAATTTGTATAATATTGATTGTGATTTTAAATGTTGCTATTTGAGTTCATTGATGGAAGAAAGGTTTCAGTTGTGCTCGTTGATTACTCCTGAACACTAAAAGTCCCTGGGTTAGAGTTGTAATTAGATGGTAAAATGTGCACTTTTTGACGAAATAGAAATGTTTCCTTTCATGGTATCCATTTACTGATGGGTCGTAATGCTAGAATGAAAAAGCCGTCTTCTAACAGCCACTGCTTTTGAAAAAATCACTCCGATGTGTTCATACCATTGTTCGTTTAGTTCAGACGATGGAGTTTTATTATCATTAAAGCATGAAGTTGTACAAACTTCCTGTTTCGACATTGAATCTTGTTTTTATCTAACATTTTTAATTCTATGACCAGAATCTTTATCGTGGTTGTGGGGTAAGAAAATTACTCATACTGTACCACTATAGAAACCAAATGACAGGTAGGTATATAAAGAATAACATTCTTGTAATGATGTAAATTTCACTAAAGCTTTAAATCATCTTACATTATGCACATCCCCGGCAAGACAAGTGACACAACTCAAAAAATAAAAAATTTGATGTTATGTCCTTGAAAATATGGTTGAGGTGCCCCAGCGCGCGTGTTATATTACTATTCTATAGAACATAATAGAAGTTAACACTATAAATACTTACCTAAAATTTAAAAGAGCTTATACTATTGCAATATAAGTTTTATAGTATCCTTTAAGTTGATGTTTCTCAAATTCTGTAATTTTGAGTTGCGTCACTTTTCTTGCCGGGTTGCGATATGAGGAATAGAAGATGCTATATTATTCTCCACAGTTTCCACTTACATCTGCTGATCAGGTAGTCTAATCGGAGTACGATTGAATTTTAATGTGTGATGCAATTGTTTGAACATTAGTGTGTATAAAACTTTGGTATTGTTTCAGGTGATATTTTATTTCAAAGTGAAGCGGAAATATTTCACCTGTTTGGGCAGACATCAAGGGTAAATGAAATAAATTATAATTATATTTTAAGTATGGAAGCGGGTAAATATAAATTATTAACTTAAGCAAATTTTACGAATATAAGATAATATTTTTCTTTTAGAATGGAAGACGGGCTCATTTAATTGAGGTTTCTATCAAAAATGTTGTTGAGAAGTAAGTAGCCTTTTTCAATTCTGAACAATTTGTGTTATACGTAATGAAGTGTTCAGTTTTATAGTTTCAAAGTAGGTACATAAGGAATAAAACTGTTTTGTAATTATTTTTCTCTTTACAAAAAAATTGCTAAATTTTAACGAAACTTATAAATCAGGCCTCGAAATACATTTTTTAATACAGGTATACTTTGTGCATCTAAGTTTTTAAATTAGGTGCACAGATTATATTTTAGGTACACATTTAAAAAAAAAGAAATATAAGAGTATTAATGTAATGTAAACTACTTTATTAGTTGGGTATGTTTATATGGGTTTTTTCGTAGTAGATAGTAAATAAAAATATTTAAAAATCGAAATATCCCTTCTCCGGCGTACGGCTGTCGCGACAGCCACTTCAACAGAGCCATCTGGAAAATGTTTCGATCATCGGAAAGTTCTGGTGGCAGTGACGCAAGTAAACCTTCCTCCTGTATAAACCCGTTACGGCCCAGCGATTATGTTTTCGCATAGTGTGTAATTAGAAATTTTAATTACGTTCTTTTAGAGGGAGAGAGGTCTATACTAATATTTTGTTCAAACATAAAAATAACATAAAGCACGTTCCACCCCCCTCCTTTCCCTTTTTTTCTAACATTAGGTGCATTGCGTGCACCTAGCGGGTAAAAATGAGGTGCACAATTTTATTTTCATGTGCACAGTGCATCTGTTCACCCGGGTATTTCGAGCGCTGTTATAAATAGTTTACTTAAATCTGAAATAAAATAAAATAATTCTATAAATGTAAGATTAGTGTTGTTTTGTTTGGTGAGGTCTATGTATAAAGACTCTGAATCTTAAAGTACATCGACATTTAATGGCTTTGTATCTACAGCTACTATATACAGTTGAATAGTCGTTCGTATGTCTTTATGAGACAGAAAGTGGTTAAAATTATAATGTAATTCTTACTACTGTGGCCATATGTGAAGGATTTTCACTATGTACAAACGAACCAGATGTAATGCAAAGATTTTACTTTCTTTTACCCAAATGCTCTTGCATGATACGTTTGTGGGTTTAAATTAAAACGTCGTTTATATTTGCCATTTCGATAACGTTTAGCGTGTATCTGATTATCATTGACGAAAATAAAACTAACATTAGAATGTTGGTAATTTTTAACATTCAAGATAGTTAACAATAAAGCTTAAGGTAATCTAGAGGATTCTGGAATGCCTTAAACTTTATCTTAACTATCTCAAACTTGAAGTTCAGAAATTATCAGAGCTAAACATCGCATTTTGTCACATTGAATATCATGTAATAATTCATATAGGTACTCATTCTCGACAAACCTATTACAGGCTCAGATTTGGCTACATCGTTGAACCTACTGGAATTCTTGCAGTTATTTCAGATTCTGATGTTGATGCTCTTCGAAACTTAATACATGAAGATGTAGGACAGAATACTATTCGAGCTAAATTCCATACCGATGGTATAGTAGTTGCAACATTTCTTTTTTCCCACCAAGCATAGAGTAAATTAAGATAAAAAGATGAAAATAATGATTTAACAAAGATAATTAACTGTCAACATGATATTTTCTTTCATTAAGAGAAGAGTAGACTTTCAAAACCAACGTTTGTACGGAATGTTATAAAGCTTTCGAGCTGTTTATTTTCTATCAAAAAGTTTATGAATGAAGTTCAGTCCAAAATAAATGAAGCTGTATGGACGCTATTACAAAATTTATGGTCACAATATTTGATAAATTAGCAAAATTTGATAGGTTCTATGCTTATTAAGTTTTCCTTGAATTGTCATTATTTTAATTCATACGATGGTTTCTTTATATATAAATCAAACTAACTCCATTTGTTTGGGACAATTATATCATTCAATAATATAGTTAAAAAGGTGTACTAAAACATTCAAAGATTTGCCAAAGAACAACATTTTAAATCAAAATTTCAAAACTAATAACCACCGATGTACTTCCCCTCTGCACTTACATGTATACAACACATTAAACGGATTATTCAAAAGCAATTTTAAGGAAACCGCACATGAAAACACTAATGTGTAAGGATTCAAAAACAGAAGAAAATAAAAAAATCTCAATCTGAGAAAAACGCCTTTTTTTTAATAAACCTACTCGAAATAGCAGGATTGTGATCGAATTCGGTGATTTTGAGTACATTGTCTTGTAATTCCTCTGTGTAACAATAATACAGTAAGTAGCCAAAAATGTAAATCTTAAGTTTTTATTGTTTCCTCACGTTAAAATATTCATTTGCGTTCGGTGTTGAAACCAATCTTTGGGATTTTTACGTTTTTAATTTCTATCATTTTAGATGACTTTTACGAATTAAAAGGAACATTAAAAGAGAAAAATAGATTCCGTAGCAAAAATGGAGCATCAAGTTTTGCCATTTCTTGTATTGACTTTGAAATGAACTCCAACAGTGGAAAAGGGCTTGTTATTAAAGGGTATGTGTTTTTTAACATCACAAGTTCATTCAGATAAAATATATTACTTTATGTGGAGTATTAGACTTTATTGTTGTTTTGGTTTATAGGAAGATTACGAAGCCAGAAAAAAGAACAATTCCTAAGACTTCATTGCAAGTGGTTCCGTCAGGTAATGCCCACTTTTTTCTGGATTAATATTCGTGTAAAAGTAAAACTTTGTGAGTGCATGAAAATATGACAATAGTAATCATTAATGACAGTAAAAGTAAATTTGTAAGCAGCAAACAGTTCGGAGAAAGTATTTAAATAAACACATTAAATGTTTTAGAATTTTATTTTGTCTCTTTACCTTTGTAGATGCCCAATAAATTCTCACTTAAAACATTTTGTTTTCAAGCCGTATTATTATAAGCAGTAACGAAGTAATGTTCAATGTATTCAAGATGGCATGATTGCATTGAAACTCCCTTAAAATGTTTATGTCACTTTTAGAACATTAATAAGTTTTAAAGTACTAAGTTTCGCACTAAGTTCATAAAGGTCACATACTATCCCAGACTGCTTGGACGAAGACTATAACAGACTGCTTCACTGGACACACAAAGAATATTAAATTTAATAACTTGCTTTAAATTTCCATTTAATACCGATGATTTCCTTTGAGTAATCTTACATGATATGAACGAAAGGACATTCATAGTATTCAAGTAACAGAAAAGCACTGAGTATCCTTCAAACAGTTGTATGGCATATTTTTAGAACACTAGTAAACGTTTTAAGAAACAAACTCTTTGTTGATAACGGGCTATTTAGATTGGCACTCCCACTACAAAGAGGTTACAGAATGCGTGGCTCAGAATTGGTCCCACAAGGAGTATGAAATTTGAGAACAGGGTTAGAACTTATCATTTGGCTTGTGATATGTCATACCTGCAACTCCTCATATCAAGACTGTATCAGCGCCTCTTTGAATGTATTAATTGCGGATCAAGAGGTAACGCTGTATCTTTTACTCGAGCGAGAGTCTATTCGTCAACTATTTTCAGGATCAAGCGATTAAGATAAACAAGAGGCTATTTAATTTTGCCATCGTTGCTGTGTTTGTGTGCCCACTATGCTAGCAACCTGCGAAACTCCTATCTGTCAGTAAATGTTTCTTACATTGCATACATCCATTAACTTTATTTTGACTGTCATGTGTTTCTGGCAGTTTGGCTAAATACACTCAGGAACATTAAAAATAGAGCACCAAAAGGAATAACGGCACAATCGCGAAATTTTGCTCACAAGTACAGTGAGATCCGATATGCAAATTTACCAAGTTTGGTGCCAATGCGCATGACCACACACCCTGCATTGGCGCTGCAATCTGGAAGTGGGACCGGCGCATAGTGGAATATTCATAAACGTGACCATCACATTCCGACTATAGGAAGACTAAGTAAGCAAATAATGCCAGGTAGACGAGTGAGAAGACATTTCTCACAGTTAAGTGAAGTTTGAGAGGGGCCTCATCATCGGCATGAAAATCACCGTCTGGTCGACGCGCATTGTGGCCCACCAGGTCGATCGTTAGGAGTGTGCTGTCAGAACATGTTAGGAGCAGTAGACACGAGATGGTACCCACGTGTGGCGTACCGGGTCTGAAGCGACCAGGAAGATGACGAGGCAAGAGGATTGAAGAATAGTGCGGCAAGTGCTCGTTGATCTCACAGTGACTCGTTCTACGATACAATCAGATGTAGGGGTGCCAGTTGTTCCACAAACCATTTCCATACGTCTTGCGGAAGCGAATCTGCAATTCAAGCGCCCTTTTCGTGTACTGCCTTACACCGAAACATCGGTGACTCCGTCTACATTGGTGCCAAATCAGACCGACGTGGAATGCCACAGATTGGCAAAATGTGTTTAGTGATGAATCCCGGTATGTTTCGGGGTCAGATGATAATCTGGTACGGGTGTGGAGGCGCCCTGGTGAACGGTACAATTCCACCCACGCTGTCGTGCTACACACTGCCCGCACAGCAGATGTAATGGTCTGGGGGCAATAGCCTATGATAGCCGGACCACTCTAATTGTGGTACGTGGAACCTCAACGGGCCAGCGTTATGATGATAACTTTCTTCGACCCCTCGTGGGATCTTTTCGAAATGGTCTTCCAGGGACTATTTTCCACCAAGATTATGCTGGTCCGCATACAGCTCGAGTTGCTCAAGACTTCCTACGTCATGTTCAGACTTTTCCATGCCGGCCCGTTTCCCGGACTTGTCCCTATATAGCATGTGTGGGACCAGCTGATACGCTAGATTCCACCGTGTCACTCTGTATTTGATTTGGATCAAATACAGATTTGATTTGGTGGCTGTTCAAGATTTGTGGGCTCATCTACCTCAAGACAACATCAGACGTGTAATGAACTCACTGCCGAACTGTGTTGCGGCATGTATCGCAGCAGGAGGCTATCCGACGCGCTATTGAAGTTGCACTGTTTTTGTCTAACTGTACTCAATGTATTTGTTTAATTGTCTTGATTTTGGGATCAAGTGAATTTCTCATCTGTATCATTATGTGAATAAATTTCATTTCAATACGATGCTCCCTTCTTGGTGCGCTATTTTCAATATTCCTGAGTGTATGTTCCTTGTACAATCCAAACTCAGTCTCACAACCTAATTAAAAACTTACAATTTGTCTTCTCTTCATATTTTAGAAATTACTCCACTTGTACTGCATTTCTCAGACAAGCTTTGTCAAGATTCGTCTCTAACTGGAGGGAAGGGATCGTCCTTAGGGAAACTGACAGAACTGAGTAAAGATTTTCAAAACGTAAGTTGTATTACAGTTCATTTTTGAATCTCGCGATAACTGCTCAACTTAAATTTACGGATTAACCAGCGAAAAAAATAATTTATAGTTTATAGTGCCAAAAGGTTTGGTTGTTACAACGGCTGCTTACGAAAAGTTCCTTACCAACGAAATTTTGAAGGATATAAAAAATCTGGAAAGCATTCTTTAGTAAGTTGTTTTCATTGAACTAAAATTATCACACTAAAATAATAAATGTATCTGCTTGATTTTTAGTTAATCAAGTAATGTATGCTTATGCTTCAATTTTTCAGTGGCAATGTTGTCGGTGATGTAAAATCTGCATGCCAAAAGTAAGAATACATTTATGAAGTCTGAATTCTTAAATTATATCTTAGAGGATTGAACTGGTTAGTGAACTACAATTTACAAGTATTTCAATTTTTATTTTGTTCTAGGGTTGCAGATGAAGTTATAAAATCAACCATCCCTGATCAAGTTCTTCATTCCATCGTAGCAAATCTCAAAAGAGCCTTTCCTGATGAGAAACATATGATAAAATTTGCTGTTCGTTCATCTGCTACAGGTATTTATATGCGTTTAGGTTTTAAGTTAAACTTTAGACTCTTTTACATTATTATAAGAAAATTAGACAAATCAGGACACATTAGCTAGATATCATAAAAACTTGGATTAAGAACAATTAAATGTTTTTCTATTTAATGCAGCATCTCATAAAAATAGTCTACAAATAAATTTGACTTCTGCAGTGATAAGATCTTTTCTCACAGGTTATAAATTTCAAAGTAGAAATTTTGTCTAATTTTATTTATATTGGAAAACGATATGAATTTTAAAAAGTTTACTATACAATGAAATATTTTTTGCACCTTTTCTGTCATATCTTTGTTAAACTGTATATATTTTAACCACACTAGAAACATAGTCAATTAATTACTTTGTGGTTTACAATACTTTTATTCAGATACTTATTAAAAATTAATAACATTACCTGAGTTTAACAAACAGTATCATAATTTGAAGGAGAAGACACAGAACAACTGTCAGCTGCCGGGCAAATGGAAACATTTCTTGGAGTGATAGGCTTAAATGAGGTACTATGAAAATTATTTTGTTTAAGAAATTGGAAAAGATTAAAAATTTAAATGTATGCTTGTGTGTTGGATATATATCCATTTTCGCATTAATTTGAAAAATACTTATTTTAGATTTTAACAGCAGTGAAAAAATGTTGGGCTTCTCAGTTCAGCTATATTGCAGTTCAATACAAAAGGTAAGACTTAATCTCATCTTAATGTGTTTTTAGAGTCTGCATATAGTTTTAATAGCGTGTTTCTCTTAATTGTACTAATAGCATATTAATATATTTTACGAAATACAATTATCGAATTGAGAGTGAAGGTTATACCGTTGTGGAAATAAAAGGTTCTCGTTCTTCAGTCAATTACTAAGACATCTTGACATCTATCTCTCTTAAGATCAGTGAGACGTTTTTGCCTACTTCTTGAAGTGCTTAAGGCAGTTGTTCCCAATATTTTCAGTCCAAGGTTCCTCTTAAAATTTAAATTGTTTGCGAACCCCTTAAGTTTATAAATTTGAATGGGCATATGTAGATCTGCATAAGACCATAGTGATCCTTATTTTCACCTTTGTAAAAGTAGTAAAATATTAGATGTATGATCACACTCAGATAAACGCTTGACAGAACTAAACCCAAGTCAATGATCAATTCATAACATGTTATAGCGGTTACACATGAGTAAATGTTTATGAGCCTGTGACAGGCCTGTCTGGCACCACAAGATCAAAACAACAAGTGATGTGCTTACGTCACTATCACTCAATTTTGCTGATAATAAGCTTCTGCAGCACAAGCTATTATTAAACCTATTACTAATTGTAAATTGGTTGTACAGTTATTATTAATTATAACTAAAAATATGCAGGAACCTCCTACGAATTGTTTTCGATTCAAAATTTAGAACACTAAAACTAACGCAGAATATAAAAGAATCTTTTGGCTAGTGAAATGTTGCATGTTTTCAGTTGAACTCTGTGAAATCTTGACAGAGAGTCTACTTTGGGAACCATTGACTTAAGACTAGAGATATGAATTTACTAGGTATATTACGACAGGAAAATATATAAATTTGTACCTTCGAGACCTGACACTATAAGTCTATTTTTTAAATAAACATTAAATAACAAACTTGTCATTTTTTGTCTCGCTTTCAAATGGTATACTACACAATGTCCGATTTCAATACAAGATCTGCCTCTGTATAAAATAATTGAGTAATTAAAAATAAAATATGAAACAAAGTTTTAAATGCTCACTTGGAAAAATTTATTTTTGTGATAACGGTCTCCGAGGCACAGACGTGTTCTCTTACTTGATATTCTGATGTCTAGGAATACTTTAGATAAAAACGCTTGAAAATAAAGGACCTCTTAAAAGCTAAATTTTTATCACGTCGAAAATTCATTCATATAATTTGGAAGATCGATATTTATAAAGTTAAAAGCCCTTTTTCTGCAAAATTTTCCTTCAAAGTGTTATGCTACAATTTATCAACCTTTTTTGGTTCAATGCCCCTTTTCAGAATTTTTTGGCACCCAGTATGGTAAAAATGTTTACTAATGATTAAAAATAGTGTATAAATTTTGAATTTTGCCAAAATATTTATATAGATGTGTGAGGATTTTTAGAATTTAAAACAGGTTACTATATACATAAAACAAAATAACTTGGAACTGAAATAAAACTATTTATTGAAAAAGTAACAAAGCAATTGCTTGTAAACACACTAGTTTGCTCACAATTATTAGTAATTAATATCAATTCAATTAGTACAATTAAAAATAATCTCTAAGCAGATGGATGAGCCCTTGGTGTTTTGCTACCAATTTGTTTATATTAGGCTTTATTTTCATCTGGCATCTTTAAATTACAGTCAACTATATGCATATAGTTCTTCTTCTTAATTAAAAAAAGCAATATAAATGCATTAATGCATTGAAAGTGTCTGTATGTTCCAGAGGAAAAATACTTAAAACATCTTTGGTGAGTAATTGTTTTAGCTTCTATTTGCCCACTCTTGCTCTTTAACTGCCCCTACTTTCTTCTGGTCCCTGTATAACCGAAACAGATGTATTTGGCACCCACTTTTGGAAACTATGGATTTAATAAATAAAATCGCACATAAGAAACTATTTTTCTACTAAAGTTTTTTACTCCTTTTGGTTTGTGAGAGATTTACAAATTATGGCTTTGGTCTTACGACTATCATGTAGTCAAATCAACACAATGTAATGCACATCTATTATATTTCATGACTGCCGTGATAATTATTATAAATATATGTTAGTAATCGTTTATTTTTTAGGCAATACGGACAAATCATAAATTCTCCCATGGCCGTGGTGATACAGAAAATGATACCATGTGATGTAGCTGGTGTTCTCTTTACTTGTGATCCACTGACGGGAAATCCGAATTCTATGAGCATAACAGGAAATTATGGATTAGGAGAGGTATGAGACCTTCACGATTCTTAGTAAAAAATGTTTTATGAATTTTCAAACAGTGGTTTACAATTGTTAAAAATTAAAATAAGAGTTGAAATTTTTTTTAGAAAGCATCTTCAATGGCCATTTTGGTTTCAGAAAGACACTCACCAAAGTTATAAGAAGAAAAAGAGAATTTAAATATACTGTTCTAGAATAGTGTTGCCACTTTTCACTTTTTAAACTAAGCCTTTCTAGGCCACGTTTAAAGGCGAAGTGCTAACGTCATTCACTTTTGTGTAGTCGAGCTAGCTGAGGGGTCCCAGCAATTAAAATTTATAAAATGCCGAGTGAACAATAAGTCCTTACAACTCAACAAGGAAATTTACCTAATCTGGATTAAAGCTCATTCGGGTCATGATGGAAACGAAGAAGCAGATAGGTTAGCAAAACAGGCAACAACAACGGTATGCATAGGCGAAGGCGTGAAATTGTATAGAAGTCGTTGCAGAAGAAATACACTCGTTGGCAACTTGGTGCGTGAAATGGGATTAAGGAGAAACAGGCAGTATGATTCATGGTGTGTTTAAAAATAATGTCACTGAAATGAGCAAGTTGAACCGGGGAAGAGACATTCTTCTTCGCAAGACATGATCAATTTTCGTTATATCTAGAGAGATTCAAGAAAGTCAGTTCGTAAAGTTACTTTTGTGGGTGATATTAGCACACCTCTGCACTACATAGCAGTCTTATACCCCTTACAGCTTCATGGCATATGAGGACATCTCTGTAGATCACCTTAAAATCATGTGAGCCAGGAACATTTTTTAAAAGGGCTGGAGCGTCATAATTGTTGGCATGTTTAGAATCATAGACTCATTAGGACTGAATAATCCCAAGAAATTGACTTTTTTTTGCTTGTTAATATACAGGGGTTGGACAAAATAATATGAACACTTGTGAAAAAAAGAACACTCGAAAGAAACCTCTAGTATACACCTTCCTTTTAAGGTGAAGGGTGCCACCTAGCTGATTAGAAAGTACACACATCAGTCTGCTACTAGCATTGATAGAAATCGGATGCGAAATATATTTCTGTGTTAAAATTGCGTTATGGCTGACCTCTCTGATGTCGAAAGAGGCATGATTGTTGGGGCTCGTCTTGCTGGAGCGTCAGTAACGATAACGGCCACCCTTCTAGGTGTTGGGAGAAGTACAGTGTCGACTGTAATGTCAGCATATTTGAAACAGGCAAAAACATCATCTAAAAAGCACAACAATGGTCGAAAATCGAAGCTGACTGACAGAGACAGAAGGGTTTTGAAGCGGATTGTGGCAAAAGAACACAAAACAACTGCATCCCAGATAACATATGAGATGAACACACATCTAAAGGAAGCAGTTTCATCAAAAACTATCTGGCGTGAACAGCATATGGCAAATATTCGTGGTAGAGCGGCTATTTCAAAACCATTGATTACACCATGCAATGCCTTGAAGCGACGAATATGGTATCGCGAGCATAAAAATTGGACGCAACAACAATGGGAGAATGTAATATGGTCAGACGAATCGTAGTTCACAATATTCCCGACAAATAGACGTGTTTACGTTTGGAGAACGCCACCAGAAGCCTATCAAGTTGACTGTCTTCGGCCTACGGTTAAGCATGGCGGCGGTTCAGTGATGATCTGTTGTGCGATATCACATCGAGTTCTTGGCCCACTTGTTGTTCGGAATGGCCGTGTTACAGGAGAGGATTATGTCAATCTTCTGGCCGACCATCTTCACCCAATGGTGCAAACTCTTCCTGATTAACAACCAGTCTTCAAGATGATAATGCCCCCGTTCATACCTGTGGAATTGCCCGAGACTGGTTTTATGAACACGACGATGAAATAGAGCACCTCATCTGGCCCCCTCAGTCTCCCCTGATTTCAATATAATTGAAACTTTGTGGGGTATTTTGGAAAACAAGTTGCGCAGTCGATTCCCCCTCCCTCTCCAAGGACACTTTCTAAATTAGGGACTTTTTTGAAATTTGAGTGGGAACGTATCCCTCTGAATGTTGTACGTGACTTGTATTTGTCAATTCCATGTCGGATACAAGCTGTAATTCATGCAAAAGGAGGACCGACGGCCTATTAATGAAAAAAATTCTCCTTTCACAGGTGTTCACTTTATTTTGTCCAACCCCCTGTACAGTATAATGTAGTAGGATGTATAGATGTAACTACTGCATAGATGTAATTACTGAATTGATGTAACTACTGTATATATCGATGTAACAATATGCAGATGTTATAATGTATAAATGTAGCACTATACAGATGTTATTATGTATAGATGTAATTAATATATGCTAAAAACATCTCCTACTCTAAAATTCTGATCAGACATGTCACCTCGTAAGGATGCTCTATCACAATCACACTTATTTAACTCGAGAATAGATCTCGGAGATTGAGCCACTTTTACTTGTTTTAAATCAAACAGGTGATAAAATTCACAACAAAAATGAGAGATGTCAGATGTGCTTGTTTCCTGATTTTTGAGAACACTCTTGTGTTCATGGTCATAGAAGCTGTTTTAGTGTTTAGTCCTTATTAGTCGTTGTTTTGAAGCTTTGCATTGTATGCAACAAATTCATCTCTTTGTCTTGTAATGTTTATGCACGAAACATTGTTTCCAGGACGTACTAGATCAATAGGAAACTTAACTAATTGAGGTTCTCACATTTAAAATTATTGTTTTAAAATTGCATTTTATTATTTTCAGTCTGTTGTATCAGGTGCTGAAGAACCAGATACAATTGAAATTGAAAAAAGTGCCGATGAAAAGTTGTCTATCAAGAATAAAGTTATTGGATCAAAAAGCCGTCGAATCGTTATCAAAGGTGAGCTTTTCAACTCATGAAATTTCTTAGTAGTCCTTATTTAAATTTGCTCATAGACTCTTTTCAAAAGGAAAAGAACCTACACTACACTCATGTCCGAAAATTAAAGATAATATAATCCGAGATTAATCCCGTTTCAAATACCTGCTTCGAAGTACCTCAAATATACCTCGCGGTGTTACTGGGAACTAAAAGAATTACAAAAAATGTTTAGGTGAACACGTTGTAGGTTTTAGTTATGAAAGCAGCCTAAGATGGAATGTGCTGTCCTCTGACCATTATACGGGCTTTACAAAATGCAGATATACTTTCCACAAGGCTGTCCAATAGTTCTTATGGCAAGGAGTTCTATTAGCTGAATAGCATCTTTGCTCTAGTGCAGTCTTTGGTGGTGTTGTATAGGCTGCAATATCCGACGTCCTTTTTTATACCAAGCATGTTGTTTTGGATTGAGATCAGGTGACTGTATGAATTGAGTATAAACCTTAATTCTTGGACGTGTGTTTACCACAAATGATTGTTAAAAGTAAAATCGTCATACTCAAGTGTTTCTCCGAGTAATAAATAATTGAAATAGATTTCTCTGTAATGATCTGGGACAATTCTTATAATCACAATTTGTGCTAAAGAAAAAGTAAGACTCTTCTTAATTTTTTGTTAGATGATGAAGGCACAACTGTGGAAGATGTTTCTGAAAACGAGAGACAGGCTTGCTGTTTGACAGATGAAATGGCCCTCAGACTGGGTTATTTAGCTCTTAAAGTATGATATGTCACACGAATCAAGCTTCTACCCTTTTGCTTATGTTTTATTGCTAATAATGTGAATATAATGATTCAAATAATTTGCATTATAATTTTAGATTGAGAAAAGTTATAGATCCCAAAGAGATATTGAATGGGGTTTTTGGAACAATAATCTATATATTTTCCAAGTAAGTGTTTTATTTCATTATAATTTTCACGAGTATTTAAATTATATATAAATTTACATATTAATAGAAAAGTACATTGAAATATTAGAATTCTCAAGAAAAGGAATGATTTTTAGTATTTTTAAATGCCCTATTTTTGAAAAAAATAAAATTATTTTTGAAACGTTGAATTATTTAATGTTACAGATAAATGTAAAAAAAAAAATTGATATTTTAATAGTTTTAGAAAACAGAGAGCAACATATGACAGTAGAGTGTTTCAGTAACCTATTTCGAAACTTGAGATGTTAACCAAACTTAATTTCATCCTATCGCTTAAGTTTTAGGCGGACGTGTGAAAGCCTGCAACATTGAACACCAAACCACCAAAAAGTACATCATAGTAGAGTTGGGATACGCTGCTATAACTATGCTTTATTGCATTACAAGTGAGTTTTGTAGTGGAGCCAAGGAAGGACACAATACTCCCCTCCAGAATTTAATCGTGGCCGAATTCGATGGATGCTACCACAGGTTAACTGATTACGAATTGAGGGAGAACATGAGCTTCTTTAAGCTCACGACTCTACTTCCCTTTACATGGTCAAGCAATAGATGATTTCGACTTTTCACTGTCCTGTTTTGCCTAGCAGCAGATTGTGATTTACCGTATGAAATGAACACTGAGCAGCAACGAAGAGTAAAGTCAAAGAAGTCCATTTGGTATTTGTCAGAAGCGACTCCAGATTAAGAGGTTACATCTTGGAATCACTACGGGGTATCATTTTGACAAGTAACAGTCGTAAAAGACAGAATAACTCTCTACAAAAAAGCACTCCTTGGCGGAGTTGGGTTACACTGGTATATATACAATTGTACTAAAAGTTCAATTTTGTAGCGGTGGAAAAGTGAGGTCACAATATTAAAAATTACTGTGATGCATAACATTATTTCTTAACCGCAAGTTTCATTCTCATGTGGTTTGTTTATGTAAACATTGAAAAACTATATCTCATGCATAAGAATCAACTACAGCTCAAGACGTTTTCTTTCAGTCTCGCCCTGTCACAAGTGGATCGGGAGAATCAGATTATGAAATAGACCACGAATTGGATTGTCCAATGCGATCGGAGAACGAATACTTTTCGGTTTGTAATGTTGGGCAAGTATTCATTTTTTTGTGTCCTTCGCTGTATGCCCTAAAAATATTACACTGACTGCTTTAAAAAAAGGATAAGATTCCAAAAAAAAAAAAAATTTAACTTAAACAAATTTCAGAAGGAGGTTGTAACGCCTTATAGAATATTCTAAGTTTCTGTGTTTTGAATTCTGATGAAAAAAAACTCTTTTGAAGAAAATACTTTAAAATAAAATATTAAAACAAAAAGTACTCTAAAAGTCAATGGAATTTCCTAAATTCTTCTTGAAATTAACAAAGAAAATTTAATTCAAATTTTAAATTACACATTTATGGAAACATTAAAAATTTAATCACTTGTCTGAAAGAATACAAAAAAATTTATAGAAATGCACAGATTGAACTTTAAATAAAACCATTATTTTAGATGACAAAATACAGAAGGGTTGATAAAAATTCAATGTATACAAAAAAAGTTGAAACATTCAGAAAACAGTGTTCCATGGGAATATAACTTACATGTGTGATGTACACCCGTCAAAAAAAAACGACTCTCACGATTGCAATTGCACAATTTACATCACAGAACTAAACGGACGGTAGCAATCGATAGGGGTGAATGTTTTCTACAAATACCAAGATTAAATTTTGTCTAAGGGGTCGTCTTCATATTAAATTGGGTGCTTGCTCCGATATTTTCAATAAGAACCCCCATCTTTTATCACAAATTTGGATTCTACACACAATTTGAGGCGGATTTGATGAAAAATATTGAAAAACGGCGTAAAATTGACCAAGAAATATTAATAAAGACGTGTAATGGCCGTCGCAGTCAATGACATGTTGCACAGGTGCCTTGGTATGGAGTCCATTAATATGGTGACAAAGTCAGAATCCATTCTGATTGAATCCCAGGATCTGTTAGCAGAAATTTCTGTTTTCACTTTGAGAGCAATCCAGAATAACGATAATAATCATCGAATTTTGCATCGAAGTCTCACTGCGCTATTGATTATACACGTAATGAGCTGAAATTTGGAATTCCGATGTTTCAATAACAGTTGAATTGCTTGGAGTCAAAATTTGCCCAGGTTTTTTATTCATAATTTTTATGAATATTAATTTCATAATTATTAAAAATAGTAAAATTTAGTTTGATAATTAAAATGTTTATAGATTGTGTTTGGGCTTTTGGGTAGCAAAGGATGGAGAAAGAATTTCCAATGAAAATTAATGTTTTTAGTAAATATAACAAAAAACGTAAAACACCAATTTTATTATAGGAGATCTAATTTTCAAACACTTACAAATCGCTGAAAAATCCAATAAAATTGATGAACTTCATTCAGCCTGAAATTGTGTGTAGAATCCAAATTTGTGATAAAAGATGAGGGTTCGTATTGAAATTTTCGGAGCAAACACTCAATTTAATATGAAGACGGCCCCTTAGACAAATTTTAAGTAGTGATTTTTGTAGAAAACATTCATCCATATCTATTGCTACCTTCCGTTTTGTTCTGCGATGTAAATTGTGCAATTGCGATCGATTGAGTCGTTTTTTTTGACGGGTGTACATACAGATATAAAGAAGTGATCACAATAAAAAAATATAGAGGACTCTTTAATGCAAAATTTTTCAAAAAGGTTATATATTAGGAAGTTATGAAATCTCCACTGGCAGCGAAACATTTTTATGTATGACGTAGCATGTTTTTATGCAGTTCTGAGGAATTATACTAAGCATTCTATAGCTGCTGCTCCACATCCTCTGTATGCCTGGGGTTGCGCAATTACCTGTAAGACATGCTCAATCAGATCTGGGGATCTCGTTGGCCAAGAAAAAAATTCAATACTACGGAAGCACTCATAGAAGAGCACAGCTTTGTGAGTCCTTGCATTATTATGCTGGTAAATAGACCTTTTTATACGTAAAGGTAAAGCACCATGTAATATTTTCTTGATGTATCACTGTGTTGTAAAATTTCATCGTACCACTACTTTTTAGGAACGTTTGTTTTAAGTGATGGTATTCCAAATCATTACGCTAGTAGTTATAGCTGTAGAGAGAGTTGGAGAGAGATCGACAGTAGCAGTAACCAGGCCTCTACCATGCATGAATACTGTGATCATTTGCCCGGAAGCACAAGCAGTATTCTTCCCTACGCTTCAGAGCGGGCCTGAGTGCATCTTCTGTGACATCACGATACGGGTCCTTGTGGTGGGAAGGAATGCAGAGAGTTCGTGATTGGGCGGAAACAGAGAGGAAGATCTCGATATATCTCGATACGATTAGACAGATGACGTAATTAAAGAAAGAAGTTTTTATGAAACTCCACATCTTAAAATAGTAATAAATTGTAGTTATACTTATATGATAAATGAAACAAATCTATGATTTCAGTATGATTTGCAGTTAATCTTTGGCAACAGTTAAAACTTCTAATTCTGATTGTTCACTTGTTACGGATGTACACTTACGAAAACCAAGCGCCTTTCTCTGTAAATCAGATAGAGATCTGAAAAATATTTCCACGTTTTAAGATGTGTTTAAAAAAAGTTTTGTGTTTGATTGTCTAAGTCGAATAAATTTTATGAATCGAGTTTTAAGGGATTTACAGTATGTAAAGATGGCTGCTTTTAAAAAATATATTTTTTGTCGATATAAATATTTTTACTTCAGAAATTGTACCTACAAATTCTCTTTTTGCTATGTAACTAATTTTTCCTTTCGTATTAACTAACATCATAAATTTTTTGTTTGGTGCTTGGAATTTTAAAACTGATTTGGACTATATTTAGTGGGTTGTTTTCAAATACGAAAGCAGTGTTTCTATATCTGCTCTACTTTTTGAGATTCAGCTTTGGTGACCCTCTTCAAGGACCAATCATTTCCTCTCCAGTAGGGAACATTGTTAATATTCTAAGAAATAAAATTCCTTGCGTTACTATTAATTCACGATGTCCCACTACATTACGAAATATTGAATTATACAACTCCTCAGCATAACCTAGTGTTTACAGCTAACATAACTAATAGAGTTATTTGTATTGCTGATTGATGAAAAGAAAGAATGGCATCCAGTCGAATAAATTGTGTTAATCATCCTGACGTATTTTGCTACATATGTGATGAGTACACTCTAAAAGAGAAGAAAAGTCATTTCTGATTTTGTTGAAAGAGCTTACCTTTGGTATATTGGCGTTATTCTTTGTGACCAAGATAAAGTTTGGGCTTCACACATTGTGTGTAAAACTTGAGTAGAACGCCTATGACAGTTGACTAATGGGAAGAGAAGGAGTCTAAAATTTAGTCTCCCAATGGTTTGGAGGGAAGCCATAAACCACTTTGACGACTGTTATTTTTGTATTGTGAATATTACCTGTAGAAACAGAAATATTCCGAATGTTCCCTCTGGAGAGGAAATAACCGCAGAAAGTGGATATATCCTGGTTTAGCCTTGGCAAAGCGGCCTGTTCCTCACTCAGATGAAATTACTGTTCCATCTTTCCATCAGCTTTTAGAGATCTCTGAGGATGACTTTCATATTTCTCACTTTTCTTGTGATACGGACCGAGAAAGTGATAGTGATTATGACGGATCATCATCAGGTCCTCAACGTTTCAATCAAAAACGACCTGATAGGGAATCTGAGTCTCTAAAAAGAAAATCATCTAAATTACTTGCTTCTAAATTAGATGATAATATTATCCTTGATAGAGTCGAGCAAAATTTATATTCTACCGTACTAGGGAAAATGATTTTCTATCTTTCTTCTCTTATAAGAATGATATTGTGTTTTGTCAAGATGTTAGATGACTTCTGATAAAAATGGGTCTTGAATATTTCTCAATTGATTGGCGGCTGTTTATTTACGGCTCTAAGCGGAGTTTAAAGTGTGTACTTTTATATAATGGCAACAAATACGGGACAATACCCATTGCTCATTTAACCCAAATGAAAGAAGCATATGAAACCATAGCTTTGGTCATGGAGAAAATTAAGTTTCACGAATATCAATGGTAATTTGGGTAGATTTAAAAATGATTGACTTTCTCCTTGGCCAGCAAGGAGGCTACACGAAACATCATTGCTTCTTGTAGGCACAAGCAGAACCAAACATTACCACTGGATGAAAAAAGAGTGGCCTACGAGAGAGAAAATGGCTGTTAGAAAAAGAAATATCATTCGTGAACGATTATTGGTACTAGAAAGTATCATCGTGAGTACGTAAAGCTAGGGTTAATGAAATAGTTCATGAAAGATCTTGTTCAGGATAGCCGTTGCTTTGCATACATAGGGCAAAAAATGTCTGGAATAAATACAGAAAAACTTAAAGCTTTAATATTTGATAGTCCTCAAATCAGACAGCTTATGAAAGTCATTTCGTGGATTCCATGAATTAGAGAGCGAAAAGCGTGGATCTCATTTGCCCTTGTAGTCTTTCCTTTCTTTAAGAACTTTCTGAGCAATCACAAGGCTGAAAACTATGTTGAACTAGTTAACAGCATGCTTAACAACTTCAGAGACTTTAGTTGTAATATTAGCATTAAGGTTCATTACTTGCACAGCCATTTAGACCGTTTCCCTGAAAATTTTGACGATACTAATGATGAACAGAGTGAATATAATTTCACCAGGACATAAAGACAGTGGAAGACCGATACCAGGGCAGATGGTATACTCATATGATTGCAGATTACTGTTCGAATCTGCAAAGAGACTGTGCAAACAAAGTTCACTCAAGAATTTCAAACAAAAGAAGCTTTCGGAGTGGAACAAAATAAAATATTCATTTTGTTTGTTATTTGATTCTTCTCACTTCTTATTTTTAATTAATCTATTCTAAGTTTACAGGATAACTATGTTTGCTGTGTTTTTCAATTAATTAAAATGTTTTACAAAATTTACTAAGGATAGGTTTTTTTAATTTAACGCCCATACCCAAAGCCTACTTTAGTATGTTAAAGTAAATAACGCTACTTTCATATCTCGCAAACAAGAGTTTACAGGCAAAAACTAACGTCATATTTGTTTTCAGCAAATGAAATACACATTAAATCAGTTTAAAACACGCCGGCGTCAAATTATGTGGTGGGCTGTTATTATTTGTCCTATAAGATAGCAATCTTTATTGTAGTGTATATGGATGGACACAAACTTTTACAATAAAATGGAACTATCACATTTTAACATCTGACTACATTAACTAATACATTTTTATTTAATTCCTCTATTTTACTCCAGAGGCCGTATCTCTGACCATAACTATTTTTGTTCTCCGTTGGCAAGAAACCAATTTCGATTGATCCCGTAGAATCATGTTGTAGATTTCCTGTCATCCTGTAAATGTATCTTAACGTGTTCGTCTATTAAATTGTTTTTTACAAATAGTGACTTGTTATTAAATTTTTTGCCTGTTGATTTTATTCCAAATGTTGAAAAGTGAACCAATAATTGAATTGCGCCCAATGACTTTTAGTATCATATTTTGTCTCAGAAGACAGACGATTTGTCGACCAGACCAGTCTGTCTCCTGCAGTTTCACAATGCGATCACTTGGTCATGCAGTTGAATATACGGTGTTTGTCTACGCATTCTTGGTCGCAGCTGATGGCAATCAAACGGGAGCACCAAATCAGAGTATTCGCAGTCAGCCTTTTGCATCTTCAACAAATCTCAAAATTCACATGTGCCAGAGCTGTTGACGTTCATTGGTACCCAAACTTTAATCACTTACATGTCTGGTACAGAGACCAGAGTGTCAGCACGGTGGCCTCGTGTTGAATGAAAACTATGAGCTGGGACGGACACCTTTGCTTTGGGCGGGGGCTGTTCAGGCTGTTGGGGGACTCGGACCACGTCTCGGATAACCTGGCGCACCTAGCACTCCTCCCACATTCCCGGGTCTTCTTTCGTTTTTCATTAGAGACCTTCCCTGCTAATCCACTGTTGGTTTTCAGTAACTCGGTAAGGAGGGGATTGTTTCCATTCAGAAGAAGAAGGTACAGAGGACTTACATAACAAATATCTTGGTTATCGATGAGTATTTTTGGGTATTTCGATTTGTGTTGGAGCGTTGATACATCCATTTATAAAATCTTGTTTGTTGTAAAACATTTTGTATCTATTAACGAGTCGTATAAGTTTGAGACGGAGATAGCTCTCAGTATTAAATACTGTTTCTTGCGTTATTAGTTTTTAATAATAATCTCATCCTTGTCTAATTAAAAACATTGTATATGAAAAGGACGTTGATTTTAAAATTTGGAATTTATTACTACTTATTATGTTATGAATGGAATCTTAGAAACGAATCATGCAATCCTGAAACAAAGAAAATTGCTGCACAAGAATATGTTACTAGAAAATATACAGAATTATGCTCAAGTTATGAATTCATTTAAGAGCAAAAATTCATTCTCTTACATCCCATAAGTGCAAATGCTGATTGCTGGTTTGCTTAAGGTAGTCTAATACTGTTATTTTATAAATATAGTGAAGTAATGCCTGGAGCTATGTCTACTCTTGGTAATGAAGTCATCAAAAGGTTCTTCAATATAGTGTTTCAGGTAAGTTGGACTGTTTTTCATCCAGGGTATTTTCTATTCTTGACAAGAAATGAAAATATTCATGCCAAATGAAGAAGTTTAGTGCGAATAAATTGAACACATGGATATGATATTAAAATTAACGCTTCGTAATTTAAAAGAATACAGTAGTTGTACGTCGTAATCTTAAGGGTTTATTTTTCAGTATTTAAATGTGTTAAAACTTTTAGTTTGATTCTTTAGAATATAATCTTTTTTTTTTAATTAACAGTGTGCTAGTTAAATATTTCTTGCAAAATAGATAGAATGAAATTTAATTGTAAATAGTATGTGTAACAAAGTAGATTTGGATATAGAATAACAAAAAAAATGGATGTTGGATAGTGGTTTCTCTTCTGCAATGGCTCTTGGGCCATGTCACCCTTTGATATATATATTCCATTGTTGTTGCCTCTTTTGCTAATCTATTTACTTCTTCGCTCCCGTCTTGAACCGCATGAGCTTTAAACCAGCCTAAACAAATTTCCTTGTTGTTACCACCACCCCTAACTGCGACCGACTGTGAGTCCACCACCCGTAACTGCAACCGAAAGGCTACAGTGCGGGGTGGGCAATAAGTGAGCGGGAAAGGTTTTTTTTTCTGTCACTGTCTGGAGTAGGGTGGATGTCTGGTCCCCTGCTCAGGCTATGTTAATCCTTTATTATTCTGTATATTTGTTTAAATTTTCATTAGCCAAGAATAAACGTCTTATGTTCAAAGCTTAGTTTTTTTCTTAACAAGAAAATCCAATTCATCAAACGAACCAAAATCCTAACAACTATTTGCACTTCCCACTCTTTTCTCCATCGGTGAAGTAGCTTACGCCAGAATGAGTTATTCCCACTGCTGGGTTTAATCTCTCATTCGAAAGGGTTTTATATGGATGTATAAATTAGTCTATCTCTCTTTCCTCGTAGTTATCTTTGTCATAATCTGCATCTCCAAGCTTTGTACTTAATTGACGCACACAGCTTCTTTTGGAAGTGAAAAATGTAGTGATGAAATCCCCGCAATTCTTTGAATGGCCATAGTGCTGTTCAGTATCCTTCCTGTTATTAAGATCTGAATTTTTTTGTATCCCCATTTAACTTTCTTATAGTTCGTTGAGTTGGGTTATGACACCAGACCACTGCAGCATGACTCAACATTCTATATGTCACTGTTTTGTACAGCAGCTTTCGAAATTTATGCCCTATTTCCCATATTGTTCCAGCTATTCTTTGCAGCATTTGAAATTGGAACATGGCTTTTTGTCCCATAGTTTGTACATAAGACGCCCAATTTTGCTTCTCGTCAAGTGTAAGTCCTAGGTACTTTAATGTACTAGTTCGTTTAATTCTTGTTTTATTCCAGTAGATGGAAGGTCCTCTCGAGATATTACTAAATAGGAGGTGTTTAGTTTTTCTTCGGACACATTCAGACCTTGCTGATTTGTCCAGGTTTTTTACAGGTCTAGTGTATTTGTGGATAGCTGACCTAATTTGCGCTCTGATTTTGCTGCTATTATAAAGGCAAAGTCGTCAGCAAATGCTTGCATGTTGACTCCTTCAGGTGATGGTAGATTCAATGCTTCATCGGCCACAATATTCCACAGCACTGGTCTGCTGCACGATTCCTGTGGACAGCCTTTTACTAGTTTCTTGATTGCTGGACCCTCATAAGAGTTTTTTCTAAGTGACAAATATGTCGAAACCTTTCAAACGAAGTTCTTATTTCTTTCAGGGAAAGGAATTTAGTGACTGGCAGATGTCGGTACGTGCTACGTACCACTCTGGAGGAATGAACACCATGTATAATCGTACTATGTTTTACTCTTTGGATGTAAGTAATTTTGCTAACTTGAGATGACTAATGAAATAAGAAAAATTATCTGAAAACTTTTTTAGCAAAATACTTTTATCTTTTAAGATTAACGAATTATTTATCGCTTTTTTATACAAAGTCATTTGAAACACTATTTTGTAATGATTTCGTTGCGCTTTTTTGGTGGCTCTTTTATCTCTCTCATTATTTGTAATGTCATTAATGCCTTACCACTGACTGACCGGCTAAAAGCTCTTAACGCTTGAAAGAATGTGGTAGACTAAAACACTTGGTTACAATTTCGAATATCGTATGGGTAGAGGGCAGTTTAAATTGAAGCTTCTTGGTTTCTTTAATGATAATATGTAAAAACTGGCTAGTTTCCTCAAAGGTCTTCAGGAAGGCATGTACCACATCCCTAGTTTTTGATGTAAGCGATGTGTAAGGGTCACCCATGGTGTACAAGTGAAAAAAAATGAATGAGAAAAGCAGCGCCAGAGGCGTGTATACAGAGTAATCACATTTGACAATGTATGGTGCGAAGAACAGACGGTCAACCTTGGGTAAGCTCATTTCTGAATAGCTGTGAAAGGATGTTTTGGATAAGGGTTACCACACGCAAAATCTAAAGAAACACGTGCAGTGTTGCAAGAAATACGTGTATAAAAATAAAAGTATAAAGAAGTGCACTCTCTAGACATTTAATCCCTCGACAACTTTGAAAGATAATGATAAACTCGGTGCTAGAATCAGCACTTAAGATGCCAATTGAGGAAGGGATTTGCCTATGTTTCCACCAGTCCTCTAATTCAACTTGTTCACAACACCATGACCTTCTCACCGGAGTCGATTCTTTGACGATTCGATGTTTTTACACTTCTTTTGGCTTCTTTAAGAAACGTTTTCTCTGCAAATCATTCTTGTATAATTTTTCTTCCGTCTTTTGAAGCATTGTAGATACGGGCTATAAGGATGTCATTCGAATAAAGGAGTGTGTGTGTGTATAATTACTAAACATTGTCATTTTTTTTGCACATCGTGATGCGTGTTTTTAAAGTTCTAAACATATTTTATTTTTAAATAATTACTTTCCGTTTGGCAGGGAGGTCTTAAGGAACTGGAAGTCGTCCAGTTTAGAGATTGGAGAGCGTGTAAAACGCTATCTCTTTTCCCAATTGAGGAAATAAAAAAAAATACTCTGATTTTTTTAAAACATATTCATAAACACTTATGGTCGTGTATGGGTGGAATTAACTGGCTGAGGTCGGTATCATTGTTTATTAACGTTCGCAGTGAGATGAGTATACCTTAGTGGAGGAGTTGATGATGGAAGAGAGATTGAAATTTGAAGTTTTTTCGCAATTAACATTAATATATCGATATTGTAAAGCATCCTGTGAAAAAATAAATTAATTACTTGAAAGAGCTGATATGCTTTCCACCTACAAACATCTTGAAACTTTATCTGGAATTCCATCTAATTTTTTTTAAATTGTGGTTTCTAGTTTTGTATATAGGCAGTTATATAAAGATAACTCTTTATTTCAATGATAATCAGAACTTTTTCTTGACAATTTTAGAACACTTTTCCATATTTTTTATAATCTTTACGACGTAATATGCATCAAAAAGTAACTCGTTTATCATCCTAACGTTTCAGAAACTAATTTATTACTTGAGTGTTGGTATACAGTTTTAAAAAACAAATTTACTCGTCTTAAATTCTTTTGTTACATCAAAATTCTAAGTTTGATAAACAAAGAATGAAACATTAAGGCATGGAATTTACATATATTTATTAAAATTTAAAGCTTCAAAACATTTGATATTCATACAGCTGAACCGAATTTGGAGAAGTTGGTCCCGGGGATCATAAAAATCAATATTTCTCTAGTATATTAGGAACCAGTAGAATTAAATAATTTTGATTAAAATAATTCTTGCTTTGGAATATTATATGAAAAATAGATTTCAATTTCAAGCAAACTAATAGAAACACCATCTTGTGGAATGCAGGATTGGCAATATTCCTTAAATCAGTTTTCAGAGTAAAAGTTGTGAATTTGTCAACGGTATTTTTTCATCACAAATACGATTTATATTAAGTCGACACATTTATCTCGCTAATGAACTTGCCCCACCTCACTCTACAGGACCTGAACGCTTCCAACATGAAAGTATGGTTACAAGACAAACATTTAAAGACTATCAATGTCTTATTTATTTTGAAACCTCCTCTGTAATAGTAAACGAAATTTGAAAACCCAAAGCTTTCACACTTGCCATTCTTTTATTGAAAGAAAAAAAATGTGAAAATTCAATTGTTTGGTATAGCTACACTCTACGTTTATGAGTGATGGCAACGGCTTGGCGATTTTTTTGGCGCACTTCTAGTAGCGAGTTACTATAAATTAAGGTAACCGATCTTTCGTTACGGTTGTTGTGGTTTTCATGGCAACCTCGGCAAACGGAAATGTTCAATTTTCATTTTGAATAGTCTAGAAAGTTCTTCCAAAATCAGTTAAAGTCGTTTGATTTCATTGATTCGCTTGAAATTTTTTCTTTCCTCCCATTGGTTATTTTGTTTTAAAAATATCCTTTGATTTCATTGGTCCTTTTGAATCGTTTTCTGTTGTAATATTGGTCCATTTATTTGTATTTTGAAAGTTGTGGAATTTTAATTTTATTATAATAGTTTTCACGATAGGATTAAGAGTTTTTTTTTTTACCACTTTCGTTTTCATTATTTTTTTACGAAAGAATTCTGACGTTATCGGGTTGTATTATTGCTTTTTTTTTTCTTTTGTAAATCTCTTTCTTTTTCAACATGTCCACTGTATTTAGTGTAATTGATGAGTTTCAAGGTATTCTTACCAACATTCGTAGCTTAGTTTCTCTGCTGGTTCACAAATGTGTTTTAATATGTGCTTAAACTTGCTACTTTTTGTGACAGTTTTTAAAAAATATACTTTTCAAAACGTTCAGAAATTAAAAAAAAAAGTGTGTTGTAAAAAGAAAAAAGTTTGTGACAGAAAAAGAGTTAGGAAATAATTATTTCCTTGGCGACTTAAGAAGTGAGCCAAAAAAATCGCCAAGGCCGTTGCCATCGCTCATAAACGTAGAGTGTAGCTGTTCCAAGACTATCAATGTCTTATTTACTTTGAAACCTCCTCTGTAATAGTAAACGAACTTTGAAAAACCCACAGCTCTCACACTTGCCATTCTTTTATTGAAAGAAAAAAATGTGAAAATTCAATTGTTTTTCTTAGGATTTCCAAATTTATACTAAGGTTACTTTTATTTAGCTTTTACATAGAATCAATGTGGATCGCAAGGGTACGGAAGCCGGCACCATAGGTCTCTACGGAAGAATAATTGACGATGAAGAAATGTACACTGCAGCTATGGAAAGGCACAGCAAGTCCAAATCGAAAGATTCCTGGCGAACACATTTCAAACGATTTAAACGAGTAAGAATTATTCTATTTTTTTAAACAGGAAGTAAATATTTTTATGCCATCCTAAGGCTACCGGCTTATAATGTATCTTCTAATCATCATGTTTTAGGGATTTAAGAAATTTTTGCTGATGTAAGTCAATATTCTCATGCAACAACCTTTTTTCTTTTAGGTTCTTTATTCATCTAACAGACAGTTGAAGAAGACTCAGAAAGAGTATGCCACTTATCGAATTCCTATTGAAAAATTTGGAACATCTCAAGAATTGTTCACTTACCTCACGCAGAGTTGTACGGATTTATGTAAGGTTTGTAAAAAGAAAATGCTATTAGATTATTATTAACATTAATATTGATTTTTGAATTGGAACTCGACAGAGTTCTTTCAACTTCGTTTGTTGATACTTAATTTTTGAATTTGTCTTCAGGCATTTCATTCAGACAATCTGTCTTCAGATATTAATTTGGGTTCGATCTATATATAAAGTACAGTTTGCGTCCGTCTGTTATTCATACAAATTTAAACAGTTAGACCGATCCCCACCAAATTAGGTACACTTATTTCATGTAACCATGCGGGAAACATTGACTATAGAGGGTCCCATAAAATAATAACACTTCAAATACTTGCAGAAACTGAAGAAATCGGTATATTTGAATGCGGTTTGAGAAAAACTATTCTTACGAAGAGGGATTTGTTTTGGAAGAGAAAAAATATTTTAATTCAAATTTTTACCGATAAACGGTGTTTTACGCGTTTCAATCATAGAATTCTATGGAAAACGACGTTTATTTGTATTTAAGTAAATGTTTAACCGGACATCACAGCAATAATTGTTCTGTGTGTTCTCCATCACCGGATAATACACTTTGCAAGTGAGTGAGAGTACCTTCAACTGAATTATGTAGCATATCCAGTTGAATGCAGGATATTTCGTGGCAATGGCGTATTTTAACTCAGCTAAAGATGAGCACAAAAAATATCACTATACGTGATCACAAATAACACGAGTTTCGTTCAAGTTAATTGAAAAATATCGTCTGTCACAAATATTCGGAAATCGTTTATATTTTGCAAAGAACAAAATAAATGACGTATCCGAGTAAAATTTCTGCAAAAAAGTATTTTTTTTGGGAAAATAATTGCTTTTTCTGCACTACACTAAAACAATCTAAGTAAACGCAATGCTCAATCTAAATTTCAGATACTCCAAAACTACCAAATTATGGTCGATTTAAGTATACTTATACGGCTGCCTTACTATACTATGTAACCTACCTAAACTGTAAAAAAAGGTTTAAATAATGTATACACTAAACTAAAATATGAGCCGTTATTTTTAAAAGTGGTATAAATCCATTTTTTCATACATCGAGATATTTAAGGGTTTTGTTTAAAATAATTTGAAAATATTGGCAAAGGTTACTCAGGTCGGATGATATTTTTAACACTATAAAAACCTGATAAATTTTATTATGCACTAATAATTATTAAAATTGTTAAAGAAAATAAACTTTTTTTTTCAAAGTGTACTTATACTACTTTAAAAAAAAACTCAATACGATACAGTACAAGCACACAGACACAAAATAAAACATAGAACAACTAGACGGATAGACTAACGCAACCAAGTTCAGTAACTAAATGAATGTAAGTAAACACAGTTTGCAAAGTTTCATGCAAATACAAATACATTGGACGTAGTAGGAGCACACACATTCAGGCAGACAGATGGACAAAAGGCACCAAAGTCGGAAGACAGGGATTTTGCATTAGAAGGGTCCAAAACGGACCAGTTCTTTGTAACGGAAGCATTTTTCTTCATTTATTTTAGGGAATGGCTTGCCACATGACATGCTCAGAATCGTCTTCCCTTTGGAATATAATTACATTATCAATTTTGCGGAGTGCTAATGGAGGAGGTAAGTGTAGTTCAATACTGATTTTGAATTTTTCCATGTATTCGGCAATAAAATACCACTTATATGAGTAACGATTGAAAAAAAAATTTTGACCAAATAAACAGCTGTCAGGAATAATTGCTTAAAAACATTTAAATCGGTTTAGGAAGGATTTGTCAAAATATGTTGGCCGTGTAAGACGTGAAAATACATAACATAGTATTGTGTTTTAGTATCAGTTTATGAAGGAGAGTGTTATTTCACTGAAGAAATTATCATCTCAAAACAAAATACTACACATTCAGTGGAACCCCTTACAACATTGGTCTCAAACTCAAAGAAAATGAAACAACCGACAAACTTGCCCAAAGATGGTTGCCTAATCCTCGTTCTGGTGTGTTGAAGAGTGAAATTTTAAAACCACGATACATATGAGGGTTGCAGTTAATGCGCATATATGACCATTGGTCGAAGTACGAGTAACGCTCTTTAACCTCAGCCATACAAACGCATAGTAGAAATGGGCAGATAAAAGGATCATACACACGAAGAAAAAACGTCCTTGTTGAAATCTTGTGTTCCTTTGCTTTATTCTTAAACAGCTTAGGACCAAAATTGTAGAACTTTAACTTTACTTTTTGTACCAAGTTGTGTGTGTGTGTGCATTCTGGGGATTAAGACTTTGTATTTGCATAGTTGTATTGTTCGAATTTTTATCCTTGCATAAAACCTTTATAATTTTAAGGATTCTAAACTTTTTGAAAGGGTATTTGTCATACTTCATCACAAAGTTATGAATTCAAATTTCTATTTCTTAACATTTGCAGTCTATACGATAATAGTTCGAATGCTGTAGTATTTAGAGTTTCTTAATATTGAGACACGCAATATTCACAATAAAACTCTAATACCCTTCACAAATTTATTAGTGTACCGCAAGTTGCGCTTGAATTTAGTTACATTGAACTGGAGTTATAAACCTCAAATTTTGAAATAGTTGTGGTAGTTCTTGAGCTTAGAGAAACTAGGTCAGCCTTCACCTGATTTCGAAGAGATTCTTACAATTGTAAATCTTATGATTAGACATGACCATAGAATGTTACGATAAATAGTTCTCACGAAGTCTGAAAAACACGCATGCTTTGTATATTTATTGTTTTATTAAAACTATCGAGTGAATCACGTCTCCTTGATTGTGGGAAACTTGACCCAGACACTAAAAATGCTTTTTGATGGAGATATAAATTTCTTCACCTATATCAATAAGTATTTTTTGCAAAATAAACAACACTACATTAAACAGTAATAAAATTAAATAGTGAATTAAAATAAAAGAACAATTAAATTTTAATCAAATGCATTCAATTATGATAGGAATATTTAATGTAATTAATGATTTCTTGATTTATTTTAAATTGTTGCATTTTCAATTGAATTGATTGGAAAAATTAATTGGACTAACGAACCATCCTTCATCTGAAGTTGATCAAGCTCATTTTGTAAAGAAATTCATATTTCAACATTTATATTTCGATTGGGTTATTTTAACTCCGATTCCATTAGCATTAAACAAAATTAGTTAGAACAAAATTTAAGTCTTGCTAAAATGTTTATCAAGAATGATTTTGCGCTTTCAAAACTTCAGGATACACTTGTAGACAGACTATTGGGCTTTGTGATGAAAATCTGACTAGACATCCAAAAACAGTATGATTTGTTTCTTGAGGGATGTATGGAGATATAAAATATTAAGAATGTCCTAGTCCTTATCACCTACTAATAATATCAAATTTTATGATGAGCTTAAAATCAAATTTATTGAATAGAGATTATACTACCCATGAAAGTATAATCCCATTATGGGAGCTCTTCATTAAGTTATAGAAAAATTATTTTAAATCCTTTAGCAGGCTCTACAAAATTCATACACTCTCATTGCAATGCCAGGTGTACAGTTACGAACCCCCTCCCCCCTAAAAATACCTATTTTATCTCGAGCATTATTCATACTAGTGTAAATTATAAGGTATCATTCAATAGGAAATAACGTCCTCGACAAATTCAAATCCAAAAAATATTGCACTCGGGAGACGTCTTAATATCAAATTTTGCACAAACAACAAAATTTGTAATAAAAACTCCATGTAATCAGATTCTGCAACATCAAATTAGTCTAAATATGAAATTTTCTGACTTTATTATATATCCGGAGATATTCAATCCTAAAGCTATAGTCAATTTCAGGAATCCTCTCAACATACAGAAAGTCACTATTTGTAGTTATTAGATTAATTCTACTTATCGCTACCCGGATTTTAAAATTGAACACTATTTCAAAAATATTATTTTTGCGATCCGAGAATTATTATATCTATTAGGCAAATGTAAACGATTTGAGAATTACTTTATCATATTTACTGTGCTAGTGAAAATGATACGAGAATTAACTGTGCCCCTAGACGATCAATATTACTGTCGATGTGATTGTCAACGAGGCGCATTGAAGCAACCAATTCATCGTGTAGGGCGATTGACGTGATTGTCAATCGATTGACGCACGTTGATAGAAATTTTGATTGATGGACATTCACGGCGTCGATTGATCGTTTAAAATACGTAATTGTAAATCGTTCGTGCAGTAGGACTTTTTATTCGCTGATAAAAGTGTATATCTTCGCGATCGTTAAAGATAGAGTAAAATTTCAACGGATTTGAAATCTGTGGACGATTTTTTACCAGATAGATACCTTAAATGTAATTTTCTGTTAATAAATAAGTTTTTAATTTAAATTTTTATATTTTCGCAATACGAATTAAAGTAAAACGAATATGCCAAAGTACAAATTTGCATATAAATATGTATAAATTTTAGTTAATTGGAACCAAGGAGTAACAAAAATACTAGTTTAGAAGAAAAATATTTAGTAAAATTGCAGTTATCTTTATACGTATTAATACAAAATATTATATTTAAAAAAGTAATGAATTATTAAAAAATTATTTTGATGTCGATGGCTTCATAAAATCTAACAAATTCCCCTGACGACAGACACAATTCCTTCTGTTTTTAAAGCAGAATTTCTTCGTAGCAAGCTAATAATTTTTTCATTCCTTGCTTTGTATCTATAACGTGTTCTTCGTTGTATTCTATGTTTTCTAATTTTTTAAAACCCCTTTCAACTAGCTGAGACCTTTTCTGATCTGATCAGGCGGCGCAGATGGTCTTTTATAGCTGTCCCGTTGTTTTTGAGTGCAGAGGATTTTTAACTGATTCTCTGAAAATATGTTGACACAAAGAGATCTAGGATTCAAATCTCTATTGTAATAAAGCGTATATATAGTTTTTTTTTGTAAAATAAACGCAAACTAATTGTTAATCAGGTGAGCCCCACGAGAAGTGACTGTGTCTGGGAACGGGAGTTTGTGAAGCGTTTAATGAGTTATAGAAAGTTAAGTGAATATGTAAAAGAACAAAAGAAGTCTTGAATTACAAAAAATTGTTAATGTGTTGAAACAAAATAAATCAGATTATACTGCGAAAATTCAAAACAGAAAATTAATGTTGTGCGTACGATTCAGTATCTCGCAGAAAGTTTAGTAAATGTTAGTGATTAATCAGGCGTCTCAGTTTATAACACTCTTTGGACCAGCGTATTTTCTATTTTCTTTCTTTCGATTGCAGATAACCAAAATCAAGGCAAGAGAGCCCCAAATCTGAATTTTAAACCATTTTAAAACTCAAAAATGAAACACGTCACGCTCCTTCTCGATAAACTTTGACCGAATGAGATTGACGGATTGATTTAAACTATATTGAAACACCTATCAATCCAAATCGTCAATCACATTGACTATACAATTGATCATCTAGGGAGACCTTAATATCCGAGGTTTATCAGACGTTTTTTAAACTTTTGATTGCTCCTTGAAAACGCAATAATTGGGAAAAATTTAATTAGTGCAAAAACCAATTATTGGAAAGAGCTGGAATTTTTCATGGCCATATTAGAAGTCCTTTTAAATATATTCCCATCAAAATATAATAAGGTTCCAATTCATAATTTTTTTCAAACGTTAATTTAATAATTATTATTGCATACTGAAAACTATTTTTTAAATAAAATATTAAGTGGATTCTGTTTGGTTTGTACAACTGTAATATGGTAGAAAATATCAGCGCTATAGAAATATTAATTAGGACATATCCATAAAAGTCTAAAAATCTGATTTTACAATAGGAGCTCTAATCTTTCTGTACTCATAACTTCGAAACGGCAAGAAATAATGACATGAAAATTGGCATCTGAAGTTAAATTTGGATATAAATTCGATGTTGTATATCAAAATAGGGCTTTTATTGGAAATTATGAAGTTGGTGCTCAATTTAATATGTAGACAGCACCCTATGCAAATTTTATGGATTTGAATTAATAGAAGGACGTTAGTTGCTGTCAAACGCCATCTTTGAATTTTCTCTACTGTTAAAATTGCTCGAATGAAGAAGTGTGATTCGTTTTTTGCCCCATGACTGTATGTATCAAATTAACTCAGTTTGATCATTATGATTTAAAAGAAAGGAATTTAGTGATAGATAATACATAAAGTGCGTTTTTCATGTATTTTTTTTTCTTGGAAGTTTGAATACATTTTCTTGTAGCTAAGTGAACTATTTTTCACACTTATATTTCTAAACAGCTTTAGATGCAAATGTGTATCACGAGTTTTCTCAGCTGGTGACCACGAATAGCGATGTGGAAAGTGCCGATGTACCGTCTGCTATGGAGGTACGGAATTTATTATTTGATTCTGTAAATTAATCAATGTGCATATTGATAAAATTATAATTAAATAATATAATAAATATATTTATCACTAAATTCATCAAGCAAGTAAATTTTCATACAGCTTGAACTTTAAATAAACACAATATATTTATTTTAATACCGTATAATTGTGTATGTACTCGGAATTTTTATAAATATATATTTCTTTTTTCGTTTGAAAGCATTTATCAAACCATGAAACTATTATGAATAGACATTACGTTAATAAAAAACATTTGTTGATAATTTGTGTTACTTCTTTATAGAGACTGGCTTTTTACATTTCAAAAGATATAAAACCAGAAGAGTTTAAGAAAATGGACATAAATGTGAGTAAAACTGTGATTGTAAAAACTTCAAATGTTGAAAAAAAGATTTTTTGTCGAACACACGAATATGTGTGAAAAAATAATGCTATGTAGATTTTGATAACTGTGAAATATTTTTCAGATGAATAATTGTAACGTTTCAATTATTTTCACTATTCTAAAGTTGTACTAATCCAATATTATTATAATTAATATTTTATAATACTATACCTTGCGACAATCATTCATCAAACTCAACTAAGCTTTCAGTAATGTTGGATACGTTATAACCAATACGAAATCTCATTAATATTATTAACTTATATTTTTATTAAAAGGAAGCTGTGAACTTCTTAGAAACGTCAGATTCAGTTTCTGGTATCAAATATAGGGAATTTATCATAAAGCATGGTCACAGGTGTTTGAAAGAAGTAAGTGTAAACCTTTTTGTGTAACTATCTAAGTAAATCTTTCTATCGTAAAATATAGCAATAATTTAGATTTTGTATACATTCTTAGTGTATGAACTTAATTAACAACTTAAAATTATTTAGTTAGGGAATGCTAGAATAAGAGTTAGATTCCACCAAAAATAAAACTTTTTTTTCCAAGAGGAAAGTTATTTTTTTCTTAGTCCGTTATCAGTCCATTTACCCCTTCTTTTCATCATTTGGTTACTTTAACATTGCATGTAAACAGTAGTTTCAGGTTATAAATTATTCAATATGATATCAACCTGAATGCCTTATTTAGTTTATCGATTTTGGATTTTATAGCACAAGGGTTGAATGTCTTTAAATGTATGAAAGAGCAGACCAGTATATTTGAAATTAAAATGGCATTGGAAATATCTAGAGCTTCGATGGTTAGACACACCAGCACTGTCCATTTGGCGATAATTTTGGAATTTTGTTGCCCATCGTGGGTTTACTACATGCAATTCCACTTGCGAGCAAGTGGAATTAATCTATTTCGACTGACGAAATTTTTGTTACAAATTAGTATTTTCTCAGGTTTTATGCTTCGAATGAATAATCCACTAACCTTACAAAACCCAAACTTGACTGGTGCAAAAGTTGTTTTAGATTATAAAAAAAAAGTAAAAGTTATAACACACAGTTGAACCTCAAGTGGTTATATTTCGTTTTAGAAACTTATCAACTGATCTAATACTTGATAACCTGTCAGAACTGGTTTTCAATAGGCAACCAATTTCAGCTGTGAACCCGATATTTGTGCAAGTGATATTTTTTGGTAATGTTTGATACGTTATAATTATAATGTTAAAACTTCGATTATTTTTCCTGAGGGCCTATATATTCGGTTGCGAAAGAAAATTAGAAGAAGTTTACTCAAAAGATTTTCATCATAGTTATCCAAACTTCATCGTCTCTTATGGGCGTTGAAGAATCTAAAGAGACAATCCTGGTTCAAGAGAAATGGGAGGCTTTGAGTAGCAATGTTAGACAGTAAAAATTTGTTGACTAAAAATAATTTAAGTAAATACTTATCTACTTTACCAAAAAGGCACTTACAACAAATTGCGAATAATCTTGGTTCTAAGAGAATAACATGCGAGCAATTGGCAACTTGAAAACTTGATTTTCAGATTCTTCGCGGTTGTATCCAAGGCGATATTTTTCAACTATAGAAATAAAGCCTAAAGAGATTTATTACAGCAAAAAATATTTTACGAAAAATTCATGGCAGAATCAATAAATGTAGACAACATAATATCTAATATATAAATGTAACATTAATGAACTTGAGGTTGAGAATGACAGTATTGAAATTATCAGACACTAAACCAAACATTCGTAATCAAAACTGCTGAAGAGGAGTCTTCATTGTTTACATTAAAATTAAGGGCACATATTTTCCTCTTCTATAACATTATAATAGAAAGTGTTTGTCTGTTTGTTTTCTTGCACTCAAAGTCCTGACGAATCTATGGCACTTACAGTAATGGGATTTATTTAGCACACAGGTAGTCTTTGCAATTTTAGGGTCACGGCAAATTTTAAAATTCAATCTAGAACATTTTAAAATGAATTTAATAGTTTTTCACCGTTTGCCCTTCTTTTGCTGAATAAAGGAGCATCAAAATTTAGATTTTTCGACCTCACGTCAGCCATTAGAACCATGTCACATTTTTTTTAAACTTTCGTCTAGAATGGGAGATAATCTTTTACATTTTTGTAAGAGATAGTGACGTCACGTGAACTTTCGCTTTACAAAAATAAACAGATTGATTTTCGGTTCTTTGCGGTAAAAAAAAATTACATTTCCTGCCCTCTTTGATTTCAGCAGAGAGCAAAAAAAAAACCATTTTGACTGATATTGTTTAGTTTTTTTTCGTAAAATTGGAATCTTTAAAGATTGAAAATTTCAACGGATTTGAAATCTGCGGAAAATTTTACATCAGATTACTATCTTACATCACGGCACGGGCAACGCAGTGACTAGTTATATTTAATTTTTCAAGTTAAGAGTTTTGATTTTAATTTTTTTTTTAGTAAATAAAAGTTTATCATTTTTGACAAAAAATTCCAAAAAAAAAAGTATTTGATCTTATTTGATAGAGTATTTATTTGACTTTCCAAAGTATATCTGATTTTTTCTCGAAGTTAATGAGTTGAAGAGATATTAAAATGTTACTCAAGACGTGAAAACCGGAAGTAGATATGGAAAATACCGGAAGTGGCCATTAAAAGACAAAAACGTGTCAAAATTTAAATTTAAAACTCACTTTTTGTTTTGCAAATATAATTTTAGAAAGGTTTCTCATATCTTTAAATGGTTTTTCTTTTGGAAATATTGTGAACATTTTTAAAGAGAAGTGTTCTAACATAAAAAGGTATTGATGATACATGTAAAATTTTTAAAACTTCCTCTTTATAATGTTGTATAGTGAATGAACTCGAAAATAATTATGTTGAACTGAAAAGTTTTCAAACTATGGCCATTTATTTAGGAAATAGGATTGTAAAACTATCAAAAATCTTGTATTCATTTTTGAATCGCTTGTAAAAAAAACCCCTTTTGTTTATTTAAATACAAATTTGATTCTTGTTCATTCCCTAGAAAAATGCATGTAGTTTATTTTGATAACATCATTTTTCAAATTGTTTGAATAGATTTTCATGAAGCACATTTGAAGTTTTTGACAAATTTATTTAAAAATTTTATACATAAATATAATTTTACAAAATTATTAATATATATTTTAAATATTTATAGCCCAATGCTATTGTCTAATAAAAATATCATCAAAATGTTTCGATACCATATTTTTAAAAACTGGTCTTAAACGTGTCCGCGGATACCTTAATTTGGTTACTAACCCTTAATGTGTGAAGTTCTAAAGAATTTTATCTGTTAAACACAAATATAAAATTTTTCTCACAATATTAAGGTGACAAATACGAATCTCATTATTCTTATGAGGGGCTGAAGCATTCCATTAAAAAAAAACTCTTAAAAAGTCTACGAAAAATTTAATTTTCAAGGAAATTTTATGCTGAAAAGCTTAAAATCCACATATATAGTTGTAGAAAATTTCAATTTCATTTGGGATACTGTATCACCCTAAACCTCGTTTAGAGAAACACTGCGCTAGAGTTATGTTGAAGGAAATAAGGTAATCCCTTTGCACGATTTCATCATAATTTTTAATCTTTTAGTTCGATATCCGTTCTGTAACGTGGGGAACGAATCCGAAGAACTTGGTTCAACTTTTACAGGTGAGCATATAATCTTTTTGTTCTTATTAAACAAACACTGAGATTCCATGGACGTAAATTAATCTCTGATTTCAATGCATCGGACTATATTGGATGATCAGATATTTAACATATAACCAACCTTAGGGTTGAGAACTTTGATGTATTGAAAACAAAATATGTCGTTTTAAACAGTGAGAGTGATTTTCTTGGTTTTTCTCATACCACTACCAAGTGTTCTTTTTCTTGTCCGCCGCCTCTTGTTCTCCTTCACAGTGTTTATTTAGTAATTTTATTTTAAGTATAATTATTAAATTAACTTATTAAATGAATACTAATTAATATTAATAAATTAAATTATTACTAATATAAATCAGGCGTCGAAATGGATTTTTAATACATATGCACTGTGCACCTAAGTTTTTAAATTAGGTGCACAAGCTATATGTTAGGTGCATATTTAAAAAAAACGTAATATAAGAGTATTAATATAGTGTAAACTACTGTATTAGTTGGGTATGTTTATATAGGTTCGTAGTAGATAGTAAATAAAAAATATTTTAACGTATCGAAATTCTACGGCATACGGCTGTCACGAAAGTCGCTTTAACAGAGCCATCTGGAAAATGTTTCGATCATCGGAAAGTTCTGGTAGCAGTAACACAAGTAAACCTTCCTCCTGTATAAACCTGTTAGGTCACAGCGATTTTTTTTTCGCTTAGTGTGTATTTAGGAATTTTAATTACGTTCCTTTAGAGCGAAAGATGTCGATACTAATATTTTGTTCAAATATCAAAATAACATAAAACACGTTCCTCCCCCTTTTAACGTAAGGTGCATTGTGCGCACCTAGCGGGCAAAAATTAGGTGCACAATCTTATTTTTATGTACACAGTGCACCTGTGCACCCGGGTATTTCGAGCCCTGATCTAAATTATTAATATTAATTTACAAATTGGGGGTAAAACAGAATTATTTCTAACGTTGGTTGTAATATAATAAGTATCGATCATTCTTTTAAAACTATTGTTTCTTTAATAGAAAAGCATTTGAGTTACTGCATAAATAAATTCTCTTGTTTAAAGTCATAATTTATTTTAAGGTATTTTTTGAAAGATCTACATGCTTCTCTCCTATTATCTTCGGCTTTTAGGGAATTTCCCGATTTTCTGGGGACTCTGTCACTGTTTGAATGGGAATACTACGATGCAGAAAATGCTATAGTTATTTAATTTTAGCTGAGTTTAAATGTAGTGATCTCTTTACGAAAGGCAATCGATATCATAAAAATAATCGACATTTGCACAATTTAGACTCTTTTGAGTACTGTATGCACTTGCCCTCACTTCTTCAAAACTTGTGAGCTTTTATTTCACTTTTTTTAAAATAACTTGTTTTTAGGAACAGCGAAATAGGCTGTTTGTTTATATATAAAACGAATATCGGAATAAGGGTGTTTTCAGTAAGAACGAATATTGAACTGAACAACTATTTTTAAACACGCCAAGTGGTTTCGATAAGATATCACGTAAATCAAAAGCTGACTAATTTTCTAATGACCAGATTTCTAGTCATGAAATTATTGCCAATTTTTTTATGATGACGAGATCGAAATCTGATCAGTTTTGCTAATGACAATAATCAGGAGTGTTAATTTAACGATTGGAGAAATAAGTAGGTCTTAAATGCACCGATATCTAAAAACGAATACTTTAAATAAGCTGCTTATTCGAAATACGAAATAGTAATTAAGCTCTAAAGCGTCAATTTAAGATAATTTTACACGCATAACTTTAATAAAAGAGTTTTGGTAAATAGTATTAATTTTCTGCTTAAATGAATTGTGGATGTGAGCATCTCTAAACCAACCCTGCGAATGAAAGAAGTTTTTATACGATAAATTTAAATTCATGAAAATTAAATTTAGTTTTATATTCGGTATTACAATTTATGTGATGCATTCGATAGTTTTCTCTACTTGATGATTTTGTTTGTAGAATCTCGTAGGAAGTATCAACAAAGACAAAGTTAAAAAGAAATCTGAAGACTTTGGTGAATTGATATCATCATTAAAAATTCCTCTAGGATTTAAGCAAAGGTAGCTTGATAGCTATTGAATTATTTGTATTTTAAAAGAAATATTGTAAATGGTGTCTTAAGGGTAGATAAATATTTTTATATTTACAGATTGATTTTGAAGCTAATTCTTCCACTAATTCGTAGAGCTGTTCAAAATAGAGAAGCGTCTAAGGTAAGAAATATATTTTTCTGTTTTCTTGGTGTAGCCATAAGACTGTATAATATTATGTATGGAATATAAAATATACATGAATGAAAAGAAAATATTGTTTTAAGGTTTAAAAAAAGGTTTTAATCGATTTCAGAGATTAGTGAGAACAACAATTGCCCAGCCATAATTACTATATTTCGTACCTATATTTTACTATAATTTCAAATTTAGTTTTAAGATATACTTCAAAATCAATTAAGGCGACGGCATTACGCTATTCAATATTTAAAAGGTCTCTTTGATCAATAAGTTTGAGGTAACATGATTAAATTCGTAATTTAGATACCTTCTGTGGAAAGTAAAAACTAATTGCTTTCAAACGAATTTTAGAAAGGAAATACCTTGCACAGTGAAGTTATACCCATATATTTACAAGTTAATAATAAATTGCTGCTAATTGACTTTATCGCAACAGCAATGGGCTACATTTGAAAAATGTAGTCATACACAGCACCCTAAGGAAAAAACAAGTAATAGCAGACTGAACTATTTGTACCGCTTTTGTGCATTCCTGGTGTTGCTAACTCCGATCCCTCGAGTGGATAACTCTTTTCTCATTTTTTTGTCATAGACGAGCTCAATTGTGAGACATCTTCTTCCTGCAATCACTATAACAATGCCACCACAATGATTTTCTTTCTCATTTTACATTGACTTGGCTGCATCCTTCACGTATAAAATATGTAAATAAAATTTTATTTCGTTCCGAAAAAAAAAAGGAAAAATGTTTACCACGAATCTGGTGGATAGAGTTGGCGAAGCTAAGAATGCTCAAAACTGTGCTAATAGAAGACATGAATTTACGAATCGCTTGTTTTGTGTTCTCACCAGGACTACTATTTACAAAATCATCTCTACCGAATTGTATTGTCAAACTCACCAACTTGCGCCTCCGTGACAGGAACCCTCCTCAATAGTCTTACTAACGTCATAATGAATATTGCTGATAGAGTTACACATACATTATTTCTGTTTATAGACTATATTAGGCTACCAGACAGAGACATGGCGAAAAAACTGAGATCTGGTATTGCATTGTAAACCATGCTTAATTGTCCTCATGTATATGTTTGAAATGAAATATTGAATTTCATATACCCATGAAGCATTGTTTTCTCTTTCTCTCTTCGGGCAGTCTGTATTGATCAGAGGTGTCGACGAGTGGCGAAAAGGATATGTTAGACTATCACAGCTTATGGTGTCTGAAGGCCGTATCCCGGATGCAGACCTCATGTTCTTCATGACTCTTGATGACATAAGAGAGCTGCTGGCTACTAGATCTCCGAAAATAATATCCAAGTAATTTCCAGTCTTTATCTTGAAAAATATAAGACACACTTCAAATGTTATGCTTTTATAACAGAATTTTGCCAAAGTATTTTATTTGCGACTTTAAAGTTAAAGGGGTGTACTATAGTACTTAGCTATATACTAAACATACAGTTATTCCTCGCCTATATAACTCTAATATATCACGCTTGTTGGAACAAGAAAACAGCGATGTATCAAAGAAATAAATAAAGCGATAGCCAAAACAAGCCTCCTGCGTATTAGAAATTAATTTGCCCAAATCTATATATATAATTCTCTTACGTGGAAGGAAAAAACTACGTCATTTGTTAACGGGTTTTTGCAACATTGTACTATTGTTTGTTTACCACAAAGCCTCGCGCATCAATTGAATTTATAGCGTTATCGGATGAAATTTTATTGAAATTTTTTTTTAGCTCAGCTGTTGCAGTTTAAAAAAATAAATCAAAGACAGCGGATGATCTTTTCAGGGCCATTTAAAAAACGGTCTTTTTCAGGGCCAACAATTATAGTTCAACAAACGCTTGAACTACGACTTTCGGCAACAAACTCAATGAAAAAGTGTGGGTGGTTCGAGTGCTGTTGAACTATACACACAAGCAACATGCTGGGTATTCAATTTCCAAAGCAGCGCTCACATTTCGAGTCAAAATTTTTTCAAAATTTTCATTTGAATTCTGATTTTAGAGGTACTGTATATATATTTTTTGTAGTATCTGTAGTCAAATTTAGATTTGAAAAACATTTTTTTTTTGGTATCTCATATTTTGTAAACAATTCCTTCTGCTAGGACACGTCTTCATTGATGCGAGCGAAGCGAGCATAGATTCGCTCAGCGATCCAATGAGGACTGCGAAGCAATCCTACGGGGTTTTGCGAGCGTTAGCGATCAGGGGGCGGGCCCCCTAGTAAAGCATTAATTGCAGACCCAGGAATTGCATCAGCCCTAAGCTTTCATAACTGCTTCTATCTATTAGTAACACAGTGTCGCCTCTCACATTTCATATCTCATTCTCATTATAGAGTGCAAGTGCAAAACGTGTTTTGAAACACGATTGACGTGATCTTTTAAAAAAGTAATAGGCCTACATATTTAAATTTTAATATGAATTTACGACAAGGAAACTGTTTAATATTGGTGATAGAATTTTTTTTTATTCAAGGGGTATGTAACACACTAAATATAAATTTCTGTCGATCCAATTCTTATATGCCAATATTAATCAGAACAAATTAATTTAATATTGTTGGACAGATAAAAGAGCTACGTTATGCTGCAACATTTTATGTGATTGGTAGATAGTTCGAATGTAATTTTAAATTTGTCAACATGCCACACCATTTAAACAAGTTTACTATTGCTCTTCATAGTTATACTTAGTTAATTATTATCACTATGTTATTTTAATGAATAAAAAATGTATTTACGAGTGAATGTTTGGGGACCAGGCCTTAATATTATGTAACAGAATGTACCGATTGTGGTTTCACGAAGATTAGAACAATTCTTATAAAAGACATCGTTATATCAGCGCTATTGCATCAAACATAAGTAAAGATGTAATGTAATTAATGTTTAACGTTGGAATAAAAATGAGCGTTGTCAAATAAAACAATGCAAATTATTATGAAAGATAGACTTTTGATTAATTCACCCAAACTTAACGCTGAGAAACGGCTCGTAATTTGATGCAGCCAGTGAAATAAAATTAGTATGGTCACTTTTGGTCAAAGGTATCAATATTCTGGATCGATACGAAGAACCTAGTATCGATATAACTAAAATATCGGAAAAAAGTAACGATGTTCCATATCAGCAAAAAAGTCTTTCGTTTCGTTCCCAGTTTTGTTCTCTTAGCGCTCCTCATCAAATTTGGACCGATACCAAGAAAGTTCTGGCTCGGACCGATCCGATTTTGAAAGGATGCCGGTCTGATACCCATATTTCACGGAATGTCTACATCAATCTGCCGGTTATAGATCTAATATTTGATGGTCGATCCAAAATATCAAGTATTGAGAGATGAAATCATTACCTCAAGGATCTATTTAGAAGCGACCATCTCTAGTTTGGACTTTAAATACTTCTACTACAATAATTATTTTACTGTCTCTAGGGCAAGTCATAGAAAAAGGCGTTACCCAGTATTGGATAAATATATTTTCCCCGAAATAAAGAAAGGATTCCCAAGACCGGTAAGCTATAGACATAGTTTTATCTGAATATTTTTAAATCACTTGTTAAATTTGAAATACACTCTATAGCAAAAAAAAATCCACGCACCAAGAAGGAGTTGTCCTATTGCGATAAAAATTAGTGGATGTGAAGAACATACATAGAAAAACAAACCATTAAAATTTCAGAACAATCGAATGATTTATTTAAGAGTTTGACCGTTACAAAGAGATGAAGTCAATTAAGCGTTGGTCCATTTCTGGCCTGGATGTGCCACCCGGCGTGGCATAGACTGAAAAAATTCATGGATGGTATCCTGCGAATTTCTTGCCAAATTGTCAGGCTAAATGGTCGATATTCCGGGATGGTAGCATTCGCCTTCCCATAACTTCCCGAATATGCTTTATGTGAGAGAGATCAGGAGACGTAGTCGGCCAAGGAAGTGCTGGGAAAGCTTGAAGACAATAGATAGCAACACGTACCGCTTGCGGCCGGGCATTATCTTGTTGAAAGTAAGTCCGGGGTGTCGCAAACGGAACGGTAACACAACCGGTCGTAGACTGTCGTCTACGTACCGCTGTGCTGTAAGTGTGCCAGAAATGACTACTAAAAGAGCAATCAAAGGAGATGGTACCCCAGGACATAACGAACTGTTGTGGGCATGTGTGGCGTGCGATAGTAAAGGCAAGATCAACCCGCTGAACTGGACGTCTTCAGGACATAGTTGGGAACGGGACTCTTTACATAAGACTACACTTCCAAGTCAGCTCCGTTCCAAGTTGATCAGCCCAGCATCACTGTAATTCTGCACCCTCTTGGGGCGTCTATTTTTTTTTTGTTACAGAGTGTATATCAGATATTGCAACTTTCTCCAAAGTCTATAAAAACACTTAGTTTTCTTGTCTTCTGGACGTTTGGTTTGGTTTCAGGTTTTATGGTACAAGGGCCATGCTGCTCCAGACACTAAATATACAATATCAAACACACAGTATCAAATAATAGACTAACACACGCAATGGTAGTTTTATTGACACAGAAGAGAGAAATACACCCAGGGATGCACGCGACAGAAATCGACCCTGAGCCGGCTACAACTCGAAGGTGGTTAGGGCAGTGATAGTATTACCACTACGGCATCTGTCTTCTGGACGGAAATAATGGGTACAGCTACACTCTACGTTCATGACTGATGGCAACGGCTTGGCGATTTTTTTTGGCGCACTTCTAAAGTCGCCAAGGAAAGAATTATTTCTTAACTCTTTTCCTGTCACAATTTTTTTGTCTTTTTACAACACACTTTTTAAGCACATTTCAGAACGTTTAAAAAAGTATATTTAAAAAAAAAAAATTTCACAAAAAGTAGTAAGCTTAATCACATATCAAAACACATTTGTGAACCAGCAGAGAAACTAAGCTACGAATGGTAAGAATACCCTGAAACTTATCAATTACACTAAATACAGTGAGCATGTTGAAGAAGAAAAAGATTTACAAAAGAAAAAAAAGCAAGAAATAATACCCGATAACGTCAGAATTCTCTCGTAAAAAAAATAATGAAAACGAAAATGGTCCCAAAATAAAACTCTTAATCCTATCGTGAAAACTATTATAATAAAATAAAAATTCCACAACTGTCAAAATACATATCAATGGTATCACAGAAAACGATTTAAAAGGACCAATACAATTAAATAATAATTTAAAAACAAAATAACCAATGGGAGAAAAGAAAAAATTTCAAACGAATCAATGAAATCAAACGACCTTAACGGATTTTGGAAGAACTTTCTAGAGTATTCAAAATGAAAATTGAAAGTTTCCGTTTGCCAAGGTTGCCATGAAAGCCACAACAACTGTAACGAAAGATGGGTCGCCTTAATTTATCGTAACTCGCTACTAGAAGTGCGCCAAAAAAAATCGCCAAGCCGTTGCCATCACTCATAAACGTAGAGTGTAGCTGTACCAAATAATGTTTTCTTTATGGAGAAATTTTTCAGTAGACGCCATTTTCGAAGTTTGACCCAATGGCGTAGTAACCATGAAAGAAAACATAAAAACCTGTTTGCAAACTGTCGTAAAAACGGGAAGGGAGGAGTACTATTTTTCAAGAAATCTTATTTTCCTAAAAATATAACTCTAAAACAAACAATAATTTGCTCTTTTTTGAGTATTCTGCTCTTTTTGTACAAACGATCACCACCGCTAATTAAAAAATGCTTCTGTACTTTTTGAGTGTTTTAAATCGTCTACCTTCTCTTTTCCCTAAATGGACAGCTAATTAAGAGGCGTCCGTCGTGCACACTTCGAGATCCATCAGGGCGAGAAAGATCTTCACAATAGATAGGTCGAAGTTTCAGACCAGCGGTCAGTGGTGAAGATGTTAACCTCTGATACCGAGCCGTTTCTACAAATGATACAGTGGTTCATAATGTGCTAATTAAGCACCTCTAATGTGATTTCTGTGCTAATAAAGCACCTCTAATGTGCTTTCTGTGCTACTAAAGCACCTAATGTGCTTTTTGCGCTAATAATACACCTAATGTGCTTTCTCTGCTAAAAAAAAGCACCTAATGTGCTTTCTGTGCTAATAAAGCACCTAATGTGCTTTCTGTGCTAATAAAGCACCTAATGTGCTTTCTGTGCTAATAATACACCTAATGTGCTTTCTCTGCTAAAAAAAAAAGCACCTAATGTGCTTTCTGTGCTAATAAAGCACCTAATGTGTGTTTCTGTGCCTAATAAAGCACAATTTGTCTCGGAAAATACTGTGGCGTTTTGGGGCACCACAGCAATACAATTCGAGTTGGACTACGCACATTTCCTTTTAAAGTTATTTATTTAACTTAACAGGTTTCCAATAACAAGTAAATAAAAAAAAATTACAGAATGTAAACTGGATAATCAAAGAACTAATGCTCATGAAGAAACAACGAGTTTCTTTTCTCCAAGTTTGTCTTTTTGTTTCGGGTTCGACTTTCCCGTAAACGCTGTTGAAACGAGAGCTCTCACGTCCACCATCTTCCTCTATGGCCTCTGTCACTCGAGTCCCCTTGCCTTCCTCTCTTCAGGGCATCCACCTATCTCCTGGAATCCCCGTCTCTTGTTTATCAAAATGACACCTCCCACACTCAAGGGGTGTCAAATACCCACACGTGCGAAGGGTCGTGGAACCTTTAGGCGGCAATGTTTGACAAACACCAGGTGTCAGGTCGAAATGTCGGATCAACAAGCCGACTTTCAGACAAATTCACTGCCTTCCGAGGCTTGAGTTATTACCATACGTGGCTGTCGGCTCCCTTCTCCTGGAAACGTTTCATTTTCCAGACGCCACGATTCCACAATATCTAACTTAAATCTGAACAATGGTTTAGATTTAGTTTCAAATTTGGTAAGAATTTCTATACCTTTTAGATCGAATTCATTTAACACATTTTTTACTGACAAGTACCATCCTTGCACATGTGGATTGAAATTACAGCGCCTATTAACAATAGAAATCTTTGGATGATTTGATGAACATATTGACCATACCTTTCATCTCAGATTGAAGTAATTAAGATCTTCTTGTACTTGCGTTTCCGTTCCGATTCCTTAAGGACCCGAAAAAGAGGTCGCTGGCAAATTAGATTAACTAAATACAGTGGAGTAATGTCCATGGGAAAATTTTCTCTTGCAAATTTCCCTGTTCTATTTGTGCTATTATCCGAATGAAGGGAATCCTCTTGGGATACATTGTGTATAATGTTTATCATACTCTATGTAAATTTACATCTATGTGTAACGAAAACGGCTCATTGATTCCGACATAAGTAACAAACAATAATAAAACTGTTCTAAAGTTATTAGAGAAGACACAAAACATTTTTGTGTCTGCTCTGTTCTTGTCTTCTTGTTTAACTTTAAAAGTTAACTAAGCTATAAAATAACTTATAATAACTAAGCTTCTCTACTAACTACTTTGGCTCATTTATAGGATATATATATATATATTTTTTTTTTTCCATGATGAAGAAAAATATTATTTTGATCCCTTTCAATCAATGTTTAACAAATTAAATCTGAGCAAAACTGGTTAATTCTGTTCGTACAATATAAAAATATATAATAAAATTTTTTTTTTGTTATTTAAATAACGTGGCGTACTGATTTTTATTTTAAAATATCTTTAGGAACAAACTCATTTCGTAAAAGGTATTTTTAATCTCAAAATGATAATTCCTTTTCTTAACTGCGATAACAATTTATGAGTTGGATGTACGTATTAGTATGTGTATTTTAAAATTCTGAAAAGTTTTTTCAACTAAATATACAAATTATAAATATTATAAATAAAATTATTTAATAACCATTGTTTTCTAAGATAATTACAATTAAACAACTGTATTCCTTTCTATTTCAGATTAACTTGGACAGTACATCTATAATAGTAAATGACGACAACTTTTCAATGACAGGCATGTAACGTTATTTTATTTTACCTTCTATCGGGACACATGTAAAAACAAATGTGAAACACATTTAATGGCAAACATACCATCTGTAATGGTTATTATACCCAATTTTGATCTGTATACCAATATCCAGATTTGACCTCAGATTCGATTGGAAGTAAATGGAGTTCTCAATCGGTATCGGATAGAAATATGGACATACCTTTATATATGGTGATCATCAGGTTGAAGTGAAGCATGGGGTATACAGGTTCCTTCTTTTGGAGCCAGGTGGTTCTTTCCATCTAATATCTAGATATTTCTAATATTGATGATGACACAGTAAAGGCAGCCATATTCTGTTTGGCATATTCGTTTATTTATTTTACTCCTTCAATTCGTCGATGGTACATCGTTTTTTTTTTTTGGCTACCATATTTTTGGAAAATGGCTGGCCACAACCGAAAAATGCTCCGTCTCTTTTTTTAGCGTTGGAGTTTTTCTGTCGTTCTCCCCGTCTGACCTTCCCCCAATATTCAGGGTGCTAAACCCCGACCTTGCCAGGGGGTCAATCCTTCTATTGGCCGAGTAACATTGCGCCATTTCAGATATCAACCTCATTGGGTGAAGGGTGAAAGCGCACCCGTTCCAATTTCTCGGAATCGAGGGGGTCTCCTCAAGTTCAGGGATTTGTTAGGGGACTGTACATTGACACAAATAGCTTGTAGGTTGTGTTTCTCTGCTTTTAGGGCAAAACAATATTTGATGTGATTGTCATATCACACCATCGGAAGTTGAAGCATCAGTAAGGATACATCTTCTAGATTACAAATTTCATACCAGTAAATTTTGAAACAGAATGCTATCTGAGCATTATTCCCTTGTCTGAGGTTTTGTCTTCTCTGCGTGACTTCTAGTTTGTTTTGACTTTCATGACCAGCTTTCATGGCCAATATTTCCTGGGATCTTGTGCGGTAACAGCACTAATGCACTACTCCGAAATTTCGTGACTCTAAGAGGTTTAAGTTGAAGTAACAACAATCAACGAAATATCTACAGGGTATTTCAATAATTCGTACCAATTTTTAGGAGAGTAAGGGAGCAAAAAATAAAACCAGAAACACATGGGGTCTGGAAGGGTAATTTTGAGACTCAATGGGTGTTGGTCTGGATCGACCAATCTCTTGGCCACCACGATCACCCAATTTACCATGAATTGATTTATTCCTCTGGGCATACCTCATATGCATTGTGTACGGGATTCTTGACTCTTAAGCTGACTTCATCACAGAAGTCACAGTCAAGACAGCAAGCGTACGCAAAAGACCAGGAATTTATGAACATGTACTGCAATACAAAATACAGATTCGGGGGGCAAAGACATACTTGAAAAAAATGATTTGTTTAATCCTATGAATAGAGGGATTATTATTCCAGTAACCGTTTAAATGATTGGGTTTTCTGCAAAATAGCAATTAGCAAATGTAATGCAAAATACTTATGACTGTTATTGGTAAATATTGGAACTGTAGTGTAGATATAAAAATTGAATTAAATTTTGAATTAAAAAATATTTTACTTGAATATTTGATTAAAAATGAAAAGTTAGATAAACAAAATACTATAAAATAATTTAAAGGAGGATTTAAGCAGTTAACAACTGTCAACTTCTTACAGTTAAGGATAACAGATACATTTCTAAATTTAGTTGCTATTTGGAAGTATGGTAGGTATTTTAATTAAAGTCGCACTGGAGCAACACAACGGATTATTTACGACGGTCCGGGATCAATCCCCAAGGGAAAGAAACGATGACAACACCACGTAATTTCGAACCACGGTCATATGACGAGACGATTTCTGAGCAGGCACATCACACTCCAAACTTCAGCAACATGCCAACGTGAGGACATTTGAGGCCATGACAGATTTAACGTGCACCAGCCCCCTTTGTATACGACGGTGTTTGTTGGATTCGAACTCGCAACCCACCGGTTGCTTATTCGTTAGTCTCCCAACCGTGCCACAGCGGCCCCTGTGGAAGTTTGAATTGCTAGCAGCTAACAAAGCTGCTAATATTAACAATTAAAACAAGGTTTAAAGGGAAATAACAATAACGGTTTACCCTTATAAAATAACATTTGTTCTCATCTCTGACTCTGAACGTCGCTGGGTTTCCGTGTAGTGTATTACTTTTACCCACGACACGTAAGGACTGAATAACCAAATCTATTGGTTAAAATAATCATGCGAAAAATTTTATATGTCAAAGACGTCAAAGCTGGTTTGAAGTCACACTAAGGAAATATTGTAGGTTGTGTAGCGGAGCGGTTACATGCGTTTGAACCCCTAAAAGAGTTTAAAATACTCTGTCATGCATAACACTTTTCAAAAATATTCCTTTTCGTGCTTGCAAAAAATGCTATTTTTACGAGATCCGCTTGAAGAAAATGTTTATGGATTTGTGTTTAAATATTGGTGGCCCATAGCCATTTAAAAGACGTTTTAACCCTCTGAGAGTTATGCACTTATTATACCAGTAAGCTACATGGCTAAATTCTAACATGTTTTCGTCTTCTTGACAAATTGAATCATGTATAGGAATCATGTATATTTAACAATTAATCATTATATGGAGTAATAGTACTCGAAGATATCCTAACGTTCAGAGGGTTAATTGCTGAAAAAACAGTTAAGAACTAATCAAAGCCAAATAGAATAAAAAGAAATTCTTATTGGAAAATTTACAAATATGCTATATATGTGAAGGATGCAAAATGTTACGTGGACGAAGTTTGAAATTAAAGAGTACTAAGAGAGTAAAAGGAATAAATTTGAAAAAAAAGAGAAGTTTTCAAGCTATTTTTCTGTATTAAAAAAAAGTTACCGCCGCAGGATTGAAAACTGTGTTGTTCAGCTCGATTCTTAAACGGTTTCTCGAGAAAGTACAAAATTAATATGGTTTGATCTTCATCGTGTTCCCTGAACAATTTTGAAGATTTTTTTCCGATGCGGCTATTGGTTTAGAGCAGGGCTCAAAGTACCCTGGTGCACTGTGCACATGAAAATAAAATTGTGCGCCTAATTTTTTCCCTCCAGGTGCACACAGTCACCTAACGTTTAAAAAAAAAGGAGGGGAGAAACATGTTTTATGTTATTTTGATATTTGAAGAAAATATATTAGTATAGACCTCTCTCGCTCTAAAGGAACGTAATAAAAATTCCTAAATACAGACTGCGGAAAAACAAAGTCGCTGGGCCGTAACTGGATTATACTAGAGTGCCTATATAATAAGAGTGGCGACAAGGGACCAAATTGGGCCCAATGCGCATGCGCGGCAGCCATTTTTCTACCAGAATCGTCTCAAAGAAGGTTGCTGGGCGAATTAATATATCATTTCAAGTTGAACAATAAACATATGATTGTTATAATATGGATACATTCGGTATAAATTAATCCTATAAACGCTCAATTCCATGCGTAATTGATGAGATGGATTACACAACGCGCTAACTTAGATTGCGGGAAACACCACGTTGTTCTAAAAAAGCTATTTACTTAAAATGTCTTCAAATTTATACTGAAAAAACACTAAAATAATAATAAATAAATATTCTAGAACACGAAATGGAACATGAATGAGCTATATTTTCTTTTTAATTTAATGTACACACGTTTTTCTCGGACACACTAAACGTTCCCATGTTAAGTCTATGGGAGCTAGGAAAAGACCGCCTCGGGCGGTAGTAAAGGTCTCTAAGCCAGTCAGAAAGTTTTTATACAGGAGATTATACAGGTGGAAGGTTTACTTGTTCCACTGCCATCAGAACCTTCCGATGATCGAAGCTTTTCCAGATGTCTCTGTAGAAGCGCCTGTTGCGACAGCCGGAGAAGGGAGAATTCAGATCACTTGACCACCCGCGAACGACAGGCCTCGCGCATTTCTGTAAATAACTCGTGTTTCAATAAAGTGTAAAGCCGTAGTAATTTCTAAGAATTGTCTGGCCACTGTGTATCGTAAGATATTTTCATTATTTATCTTTAAATTCAGAATTTATCTGCTTAAATATAGTATACTCGTTTATTTTTTATGTGTTTTTTTGCTTACTAATGATGATAGATGATGACTGAATATTTGTAAGAAATAATTTTGCAGATAAAAAAAAATTGTTTCAATATTTTTATTTACTATCTACTACTAATCTATCTAAACATACCCAACTAATAAAGTAGTTTACATTGCATTAGTGCTCTCACATTACGTTTTTTCTAATGTGCACCTAAAATATAATCTGTGCACTTAATTTAAAAACTTAGGTGCACAAGCTGCACCTGTATTGAAAAAATCTATTTCGAGGCCTGGTTTAGGGTTTAGTAAGTGTCAAATTTGAAGAAGCAAAATTTTTATCGCGAGTGTGCAAAAGACGTACAAATTTCAGTCTTCAGTCGTTTTTTTTTTAGAGTACCTCCTAACATGAATTTTTGCAGCTTATCGAGTGTTTTAGAAATTTAAATTTGGTTCCTGATAACATTTTTTTTTAATTCGGAAAAATTGGGTTGGAAAAAAAGTAAGTAATAGTAAATATTAATCTTAAAAGAATACTGTACGCAATATACATTGAAGTTCCAGAAAAGCTCGTACACCAGTTCAATACTTAAGCCTCCTCCGAGAGCGTAGAACAACAGAAATACGACGGGGCATGAACATCACGAGCTTGCGGAAGTATTCTGTTGGCATTGAACACCATACTTCTTGCAGACCAGTCCACAATTCTATCGTATTCCATGTAATAGGACTTCTGTGACATTTCACGATACGGGGGGAAAGTACACCCTCACGAAGGCCGATCATGAGACCCCGTTCGAACTCAGTTGCTCGTATGGCACTCTTGCGAGGTTGTGTATATATAGACTTCTGATCAATCATTTGTAACAGTCAAACGACGATTCACACATTTGAACACACCTTCAAAGTGTTTTTTTATACATGGCTAGCTTGGAAGTTTAGATTGTGTTTCTCGACCCACACACATGCGTGATCGCTTTGTAATTCTAATCATTTGCATGTCCTAACCTGTTTTGCATTTCCTGGAAGTTTAGTTTATTTTGCATGATTCCTTCATGGTGTTGCAATTTTCACAAACAGTAGCGTACACGAATTAGCATACGCAATCATTGGCGTGCATAGGTGGCGTTGCCATGCATTTTGCCTTGGCACGGCTGTATTAGTTTATGAGCCACTTCAGTGAAACTATCGCTTCTATTTAATATTGGGTTTGAACTCAAAGCCACGATACCTTCACTAAATAGGTGTAACTTTGGAATAATGTTACCAGTTGTTAGTTTTCAACAAACACTTCCACTTGAGCCAAATTAGATGGCATACAATATGGATGCCTATACAAATACCCGTTTGATGACGAAAATTTTAGTCTTGAGTTTTATCAATATTGGATTCGTCATTAAGCAAAAATGTATTTTTTTTAACAAGTTTAGATAATCATGTTTTAGATCTGATTATATTTGTGTCATAGGTGTTCCTGTAAGTCAAGGTGTAGCTAAAGGGTTCATTAGGGTTGCACTAACCCTAGAAGAGGCTTCACACTTAAAGGTACGGAATTCTGAAAACCTCTAAACTAGTCTACTAAAAAGCACGATTAATAACATCTTTTAAAAACTGATAAATTATTGTGGCTTGTTATATTTGCATGATTGCTTTCAGGTTAATATGAAAGTAAATATTCGTCATGAAATATGTTTTTTAACCCGGCAAAGCCTGAATTAATTATTTTTTTCCAATATCAATTTCTTTCTAGTATATTGTTGATAAGATGCTATTTATGTAGGAAAAGCCTTTTTTTGTTGTAAAGTTTCAATAATATTCTCAAAAATGCATGCTACCATATGGTACCGCTAGGCTTTTAAGGGAGCAAATTGTAAGTAATGCAATTTCTTATTGATATTGACGCAAGCGGTTTAAATATATTTTTACCAGTTCATGATTTAAAATTAATACAAAAATACAAATGTATGGCATAGCAGAACACATTTTCATAAATATATAATAGTAAAAAAAATATCCTAAGAGAAGAAGAGAAATTTTTTACTATCCAGAAAGCACAATACAAATGGTAATACAAATAATATTACCAATAATACTTACTTTTTTTATGAAATATAATCAATAACTTTATTACATGGTCTATTTGCAATGTTATTTTGAGTGAAAGTCTAAAAAAAAAAATACAAAGCCCAACGTCGCATTTTACGCACATAGTGTGAACTCGACTAGTGTAGTTTATAGCAGCACATCTTGAACCCAACTTCTTTTTAATTTATTTGTACCAGTCTTTTTGAATCTTTTTGTTATTTTTTTCGTTAGCAGAGTTTGCCAGACACTTCCTCTTCTAAATCTAAATCTAAATAATCTTTTCTGTGGGTTTTTTTCGTGACGTTTCTATATTTACACGTAACTGACGACCATATAAATTATCTGTAAGTTCTCCTTCATCTTCTTCTGCCGAGTCTTCATCTGTAATACTACTGCACAACATCAGGAGGTTCAATATAGACATCTTCTTAGTCCGACTCTGAGTTTGATTCATCAAATAGCAGAAGAGCTTCTTCTAGTGTTAAATATTTGTAAAAAATGAAACTGTATTTCAAAATAATAAAATATACACATGATTTAAATATACACATAAAAACTGCCATAAGATATAATATGTTCAAAAATATAGTCAAAGGCACATTTTAATTCCATAACTGCATTTTAACCTACAACTCCCTCCCCATTTTATATGTTTGGCTTTGTTATTTTTATGAAATAAGCAATTGAACTACTGTTTTTTTTTAAAGTTTTTTTATGCAAAATTTTAGTACAGTTATTTTATACACATTTATTTTTTAACTATTCTACTATATATAATAAAAAATAATAATTATACACTTTTAAAACATTTTTGTATTTTCTAGAGCAAAAATCAATAAAAATCTAAGCAGTGACAAAAAGATAGTATAAAAGCCTAGTGGTACCATATGGTACCAGTAATATTCCAATACAAAAAATATGCACATAATATTATTATATTTTTTTGAAACAATGTGCACGTAATATCTAGACATAAACGATTAGTATTGTATAAAACTTTCATTTCTATATGTATCAGTAAAGTGAGAACGGTTGTACTTACTTTTTCGATGCGTCATTTTGTCATAGCCCAAAAATGTTCCTGTTTCTTCCGCTCAAAGTAAAAATATGACGTGTTGTTCACTAAAACTATTACCTAGACAGGATTTTTCAGTCTCTTGTGTGGTGCCATCTACTAACAAACACACAAAATATTTGAATTATAATGAAGAAAATTGTAATATTTTAAACCTTTATTTCTGGTACCATATGGTACGGCTAGGCTTTCCCGGGTTAACCTAGAATTCGATGGTAATACTTTTTAAACAAAGATAGCAATCAGAAACCTTCGCAAGGCTATCAACAAAAGTGACTTTCAATTGATTAAAGATATCCTTTTCTTAGTAGAGTTTGTGAAAGACAGTGCAACGTTGTCTACCAAAACGTAGTTCATGGTAGAGAAAGGCTACAACTTCTATATGTGCTACCAAATGTTTTAGTGATGGACACACAAGTTTATAATAATGCTACTCTCTGAAAGACAGTGTAATTCTGTCTATCAAAAAGTAGTTCATGGTGCAGATAGGCTACACTGTTATTTGTTCTACTGTAATTTTTTAGTGATGGACACGTTTAACATAATACTCTACTCTGAAAGACAGTGCAACGTTGTTTACCAAAATGTGCTACTGCTGCAATTTGTTAGTGGTGGATAAGTTTATAACACTCCCCTCCAGAATTTAGCTGTGACTGATTTCGTGGGATGCGATCACTAGTCGATAGACTGCAGATTGCGTGAGACTTTAGCAGCCGAGTGTGAATGTAGATGGCAGTTTATTGAAATGAGGCTGAGAGGTAACGAAGGGTGAAGCCTTGATAGATAGTAATTTTGTACAGAATCAGTGTCTGTGTTGGTATAGAAGCGGTGTCTGCTATCGCATAGCTTCAGACAATTAGCTGTTAAAGTAATTGGCATCGCCTTGGTAATTACACTGTTCGTTGTGGAACATCCATCGAATGCGTTCTTATTGTTGCGTGCTTCCATTTGGTTTATGTCAGAAGTGTCATCAAGCTTGTTATTGAAAGTGCGTGTACTCATACTGCCGTACGCCATTTACCAATTTAGCAAGACCTATAAAATACAACTCTACCTACCAAAAAGCATTTCATGCTGATATATATTAGGGATGCGACATCGACAGCAAAACATCGATGTTCAAAATTAAAACATCGATGTTGATAATACATCATCCCCAAAACATCGATGTTATTAAACATCGATGTTTTTAAAATTAAGTGTATTTAAGCTCTTTCCCCCATTTTTTAAAACTGATTTAGCAACTTGTGATGCCACATTGACAGTAAAACATCGATGTTTTGAAACTTTAGTGTTCAAAATTAAAACATCGATGCTGATAATGCATCGTCCCAAAACTATCGATGTTTTTAAAATTCAGTGTATTTAAACCTTTTCCCCCAATTTCTTAAAACTGGTTTAGCAACTATTAATGCGACATCGACAGCAAAACATAGATTTTTTTTTTATAAATCACCAATGTTTTGAAAACATCGACATCGATGTCGCATCCCTACTTTTCAGACCCTTCACAATTGGTCACTTTGGTCTAAAAGTATGTTCAATTTGCTGATTATAAAAATTATGCTACTTGGTTATTTTTAAAATTTTTATAACGATACTTTTTTTATTTAAAAATAAAACATCGATGTTACAAAAACATCGACCCCAATACATCGATGTTTTTTAAAAAACATCGACATCGATGTAGCATCCCTAATATATATACATTGCTTGATAGATCTTGTAGGGACGGTTAAGTTCACCATAGAACAAATAATATGGATTAATGTCAATCACAAACCTTTCGTTTTTTTTTTCAGCCCGGTGAGATTCTTGTAACATACAGTACTGATATAGGATGGTCTCCCTATTTTCCTATTCTTGCAGGGGTGGTAACAGAGCTTGGAGGCCTGATATCTCACGGTAAATAACTCAAGTTTTGAATTAATTTTATGTTCAAATGAACTTTACAAATTAAAAAGGTATTTAAAAAATAATTAATGCTATTCTATGTAGTATAATGAAAATCCATAGTTTTAAGTATTTATATAAAATAAAGATTTGACAATGTTATGAGTTGTTAGTTATTCTGATATAGATAATAACTAATCTTTTATTCCTAAGGTGCTGTTGTGAGCAGGGAATACGGTATACCTTGCGTAGTAGCATTACATGGAGCTATAAGACAGTTTCAGACAGGTGAATTTTTGTATACGTAATACAATTAAGTTAATATTTTTATACACTTTTCAGAACTTACGCGGGTAATATGAATTAGTAAAACGAAAAACACTAAATGCTCTTATAAAGAAATAATAAATGTTAGCAAAATTAATATTTTGCAAGAGTCTCTAACACTCGTATTTGAGAGGAAACCCTATTGAAGAACTTTTCCCTAATTTTGCAACATTTACACTTAAAGTTGATTTTTGTATTGATATATTTAAAGCATGTCGAAAATAGATGATGATATTGATATTTAAAAGTCCAAAAACTAGTGTAATGGATTTTAAAGAACTATGACCAATTTTAAATTGAATAAAACTTAAAGTTCTAAAATAAGAAAGTTTTAGTATTTTATTTTATGCTCTTGAAATAATTATTTTTCTGTTTTAAAGTTTATGGTTGGTTGTTTTAGGGTTCTATGGCTCAAGCGCTTGCCAATCTTGCGCAAGACATAAGTCATACAATATCAAGTAATAAACATACATTCAAAGTTTTATTGACACTGATGAGAGAAAATGCACAGGGAGGAGTGCACCTTGACAGGATTATAGCATGCGTAACCTACGAATTCAAGGGTGCTAGAGCAATGAGTACCTACTAGGCCACGAAGGCTCCTTTAAGGGGTCCCGGCTGATTGAAATTCATTAAAATGTAGATTTGGGATTTATTAATATTTGAACAATTTTCAATTAAATGGTGTATTACATGAATAATACCGAGTAGTAGAATTAATTAAAAAACTACATTAAATTACATTTAAAAATTTTTAAAAATTAAAAAATAATTAAACCACATTAAAAAAAATCACATCTTTCTGAATATTTGGTAAAACAAAAAAAACCTGTCTTAAAATGTTTATAAATGTACTCATACTAAGGTGAGTTTATTTTAAAATTTTTGATTGAGTAACTCCTGAGAAAAGTGTTACCGAAGTTGCTCAATTTAACATAGACTGCTATGGGATGTCCGGGACTCCTTAAAGCGCTTTTATGGTTATACTTTATGCAAAAATGCTTCAAGACGAACGAGAATTTTTGATTTCAAAACAAATAGGAGACGTCTTTGGACATCAAGAGAAATATATGTTACAAACTCTATCCCAAATAAAATCGAAACACCCGAAGCCAATTTTCTACCAGAATGAAGCAAAACATGTGGAATGTGCATGAAATGAAGAAATGATCGCAATATGAAATCTCTCTTGATGAAGTTTTATTGTTATAGAATTACTTCAAACATGTCATAAAATAAGTAGTGAAGTAATCTCGTGGCTATACATGCCGGTATATGGCGACGTGGACTCAAGCAAAACCCTTATGCTATCCTGAGGTAAACTACGCCAAGCATTCTGCAGCTGCTGCTCTAGATCCCTTATGTTCCTGGATACAAGCACATCCCAGGTTTGTTAAATGGGAGAGAGTAATGAGAATCTCGCTAACGAAGAAAGTGAAAACAAAGAGATATAGCTTAGAGAGGAATTTATTGAAAAATAAAACATTACTGTAAATTTTAATTTTTAATTAAATTTGATAAAAATGCATGCAAAAATTTACAAATTCCGAAAACTTGTGACACATATTACGTTTGTATGTATTTAATATTAATTTTTAGGTGACTACGCATTGCTTGATGGAAACAAAGGAATTTTACAAAAGCTACCAAAGCCAGAAAGTGAAGAACATATTTCAACTTGATATGGAATGAAAGATATGGAACATTAAATAAATGGGATTTTACATAAATTTTATGAACATACTTATATACTTATAATTTTATGATATTACCTGATGAGAGGTTTTTTTTTTGATAAATTATGTATATTTATTTTAAATGTTGAACACAAATAAAATAAAATGTATCTGTGTCGTAACTTCATTCACTATTTTTCTATTTTATTGTATTTTAAGTACTACAGTTTTAAATTATTAAGTATGGAAGCTTGCTTAGATCAGAAACATTGAAAATAGCGCACCAAGAAGGAAGCATCGGATTGAAATGAAATTTAATACACATAACGATACAGATGAGAGATTTACTTGATCCCAAAATCAAGATAATTAAACGAATACTGCGTGTACAATTAGGCAAATACAGTGCAATTTCAATAGTGCGTCGGATCACCTTCTACTCCAATACATGTCGGAACACGGTTCGGCATAGAGTTGATTAGACGTCTTATGTTGTCCTGAGGCAGATGGGACCAAAATTCGTGAACAGCCACCTCCAAATCATGTACAGAGTCAGACGGCGAAATCAGGCATTTCAGCAGATCCCACACATGCTCTATGGGGGACAAGTCCGGGGAGCGGGCCGGCCATGGAAGAGTCTGAACATGACGTAGGAAGTCTTGAGCAACTCGAGCTGTATGCGGACGAGCATTATCTTTCTGGAAAATTGCCCCTGGAAGATCATTTAGGAAAGGTTCCACGTGGGGTCGAAGAATGTCATTAACATAACACTGGCCCGTTAAGGTTCTACGTACCACAATTAGAGTGGTCCGACTATCATAGGCTATGGCCCCCAGACCATTACGCCTGCTGTGCGGGCATTTTGTCGCGCGACAGTGCGAGTGAAATTGTACCATTCACCAGGGCGCCTCCACACCCGTACACAGGTATCATCGTCCCCGAAACGAACCGGGATTCATCACTAAACACCAAATTTTGCCAATCTGTGGCATTCCACGTCGCTCTGGCTTGTCTGTTTGTCGGAATGTGATCGTCAAGTTCATGAATCTTCCACTATACGCCGGTCCTACTTTCTGATAGCAGCGCCACTTCAGGGTATGTGGTCATGAGCATTGACAGCAAATTTGGATAATTTGCATATCGGACCTCACTGTACTTATTTGCAAAGTTTCGCGATTATAGCTTTCTTCCTTCTTGGTGAGCTATTTTCAATGTTCCTGATTATATATATATATATTTTCGCGGTATAGCCTGGGACTTTTGCGTTCACTTTCCCCCTTCCGCTACATCAATAGCTAGTCGGATTGGCCCTGGTGTGACTCTCCATCACACCAGGGCCAATCCAACTAACAGACAATTTGTTGGGTTTGGAAGCAGTTATGACCAACACCTTGTCTCCCTTTTTAAACATTCTCAGAACCGCATCTTTATCGTACCAAGTTTTTATTTTGTGTTGCATATCCGAAACTCGCTCATAGGCTAATTCCTGACAACGCTTCAAACGATTAATCAATTCGAACACATACTCAGTCACGACGTTTCCTTCCTCCTCTGGTTCTACCCAATGTTCGAACAATAAAGTATCGGAAGTTCTCAGATTTTTCCAGTGAACGAGCTCATCTGGACTAAAATTTGTTGACTCATGAGTCACTGTCCTTAGTGCTAAAAGAGCTGCTGGAAGATTTTCTCCCAATCCAATCCCAACTCCAAACATAAAACTTTCTATAACCTCTTAACTGACCTATGCCATCTCTCTACTGGATTGCTCTGAGGATGCCTTACGGTTCTGTGGGTCACTTTAATTCCTAACTTGTTGAAAAATGTGGAGGTCAATTTACCAATGGCAATGGAGGCAAATGGTAAAGCAAGTTTCTAAGTCACACTGAATTTCTATGGGAATTTTTATCCCAACCTACTGAATATTATCATCAGGGACTTATTATCGATTCGGAGTTAATGTCCCTCAACGGTATTGCTTCGGGGTATTTCGAGGCCATACAAATAGCCGTAACTAAATACATATTTTTCTTACTGGAATGAGGAAAGGGCCACACCGTATCTACATTAATTTTAGAGAAGATCTCTTTAATTACCGGCACTAATTTTAAAGGAGCTTTTTTCTTCTCTCTGGACTTTTCCACTCTCTGACTAGGGTCACACGTCTTCACATACTCTTCCGCATCACTAATGCAATTCGGCCAAAAATAATATCTTAGCAGTTTATCTTTGGTTTTGGTCGAGACTAAATGGGCGGCGACCTCCTTGTGACATAGTTTCAGGATTCCCTCTCTCATTTGCGCGGGAATTACTTACTGTTTTTTCTCTTCCCCAAGGTGATCTGTGGTTATTTTTGAAAAGCAAGTTTTCTCAACCCCATACTCGCTAATTTTATCTTCTGCTACTTTCTCCCCAAAAGAGCTCAGTTCACCACAAGCCCTTTGTTCTTCACAAAACTTCTCGGGCGAAATCTAAAGGAGGGGGACCTCTTTCTCAGGTGGGGGTAGTACTAAAATGGGATCGCCACCTTCCCCAACGTTTGATAAATAGTTTTCGGGGTATATCCCGACCTCCCCGTCTTTCCTCACCTTTTAAATCCTCTTTTTACTGCGGGTCATTACCGCTCTTACCAGATGGGGATTTCTTTTGGTTTCCTCGAGTAGTTTTTGCGTCAAATTTCCCAAGAGATATATATAATGGTTTAGTTCGACGGTTTTGTCGACTACTGCTGCTTTAGTAACTACCCTTCCGAATTCCTTACTTTCAATACACATTTTCGCCACTGGCAAACACCGGGAAAAAATTTTCCAGTGCCTGTTTCAACCAAACGGTTTCTCCGGTGTTATCGTCTTGTCTAAACAAGTGATTTGGAGAGATGCCTAAACTGGTTCCGCTATCTCTCTTTCAATACTACAGTGGTTACACCATTTATTATTGCTTCACTAAGATAGGGGACAAATGAGGGGGCAAAATTTTCCTCAGTATCCAAATCATTCATGCGTTCGTGATTTTGGGTTTTTCTCAGCTCGGAGCATTGTGGTCTTAGATGGTTCGTTGAATGGCATAAGTAACACGCGGGTGCAGTTCGCCGTTCGAACTCTTTTCTTCTCCAATTTGATTGATTTGGAGGTGCATTTCTCCAATTCGGGCGGTCGTTTCTCTCGGGCCTAACTTTCCTGACGGTTGTGAGTTTGTTTTCTATACGGGTCTTATCCGGAAAACGTCTTTCTTTAGGCCTAGTGACGAGAGGCTTTCTAACAGTACTTCTCGCAGCTTCCTGCTGATCTAGTTTTTGCACTAGCTCTTCGGGGTCGACTATGGTTGCTCACGGATCAATGAGATGTTCTCTGATATCTGGACAAACTCTCTTTTTCAATTGATTGGATATCATTAGACTTTTAAGGCCTTCAAATACCCTTACTCCAACTCCCTCTATCTATCTTTACAAATAGCTCTTCAACTCAAAGACTAGATCTTTCCAGGGCGTTTCGGGGCTTTTCGGATGCTGTGTGAATTTATTACGAAATGTTTCCGGGTTTTACTTAAACCTACCTAGGAGAACAACTTTAACATGTTCGTAATACTCGGCTTTTTCGAGGGGCTCTCTCATAATTATCTCGGCAATGTCAATTGGGTGTAAATATAGACTGTGTGTAACCCAATCGACCTCTTCTATGCACATTTTCCCGCCCTGCCTTTCAAAAAGGGTGAAATATAAGGCCATGTTTGACTTTCTGAGTCAAATTTTTGCATAACTGTTATGAAGTTTTTTGTAGGTCTAGGATTTTCAAATGGACCTGACCTCTTTCGGTGTCTTGCCGCATTTTGAGTTTCTCTAGCTCGAACATTCTAGCGCGTTTTTCTGCCTCTACCTCTTCAGCCCGTTCCTCCGTTACAACCTGTAGTTGTGCTTTTACCCACTCTTCATCACACTGCGGGTTCTCTGTTATCTTGGTGGTTATGTCAACCACCCTATCGTTCGGACATAGGTCGATACCTAACTCATACGCAAGTTTTTGCAAATCTGCCTTGGCGATATCTTGCTAAAAATACCATTTTGAACGCTTTATACAAAAATTCTACACACAATAATATTTCTGCTAAGGGTACCCAATGCTGACACAATACAGCACTATAATAACATAATATACACTAAATCCCAAAATAATTCTAGCACAAGTTTTGAAACAGATACAAAGTAGAGCTTCAAAGGAAACAATTTTGAAAATAATTATATTTTTCAAAAAATTTCAACCAAGGTATTTTTCTAACTTTCTGACACTCAATTATACTTATAAACAATCTTAGCAAAAAAAATTTACAAAAAATTTTTACTTAACAACTTTTCCTTTCCAAGAACTTAAAACATCTGTACACATCAAGGAAAAAGTTTTTTTGTTAACTATTTAACTATCCTTTCACTTGAAACCTAACTTAGAATATATACAGCTAATTTTCAAAAATTCTGCCTTGTAAATCAAGACTTACCTGTCGTGCTGCTCAGGATATGGTCGTCTCTGATTCACTTCAGATGTGTAAGTAGTCGCTCACTCTTTTCCACACAAAACTTGATCTTCTTATCTTCTTTTTCGGGATTCGGCGTCAAGCGTTTTTTTCCGGACTGGCTGTCATTCTCGATTTGGTTTGGTGTCGATCTTCTCTACTTCTTTTATGGCTGCGTGTCGATCTTCTCCACTGCATTTCCCGACTGAATGTCGATCCTTTCCGCTGGCAGTAAATTATAACTTCTAATGATTGTAACGTATTAAAGATGGTAGTGTCTTCTCTAGAAGATATCGTTCACAGTAGTCTGGGCTAGTAAATTTATTTTGTACAAGTATGTATAACCTTGACGGGTTAACAGGTAGCGCATATATACTGTACAGTCACATTAATGTGACCACCTGTCAAAACCAGAATAACCACCTTTGGCAGAGCGGACCGCTGCGAGACGTGCAGGAAGAGAGTCAATTAGGTTTCTGAAGGTTTTCACTGGGATATTGAGCCATGCCGACTCCAGTGCCGTGGCCAGCTGCGCTAGATTACCTCCCTCCTCCAGCCTGGATCCTTCCGGCAATTGTTGCAGGGTGTTTGCTTTCAGACGTTTCACGCCGTATAAGCCAACGTCCATCTGTCCGATGGATAAATAAAACGTGTGGACGTCCAGTTGCGGTACTGGCGTGCAAATTCCATACTTTGTCGCCGATGAACAGCAGTCAGCATAGGTGAATAACCAGGCGTCTGCTGCGGAGGCCAATGCTCAGCAACGTTCGTTGAACCGTTGTTGAGGATACACTCTTGGTAGCCCTTGGTTCATCTGGGCGGTCAGTTGCTCAACAGTTGCACATCTATTCGCCCGAACACATCTTCGTAGCCTTCGTTCGCCTCTGTCATCTATAGCCAGTGGTGCACCACATGTGCCACGCCGCTTATTTTGGATAGTGCCATTTTGCCATGCACGGTATGTTGGTATAGTCCATCTGACTTTGCTGAATACGATGAATTGTCCTTGCCCTCAGGACTCCATGTTGGCTATCCGGATCGGGGGAGCCATTTTCCAGTCCTTACTCGGCCGAGTAAATATTCCTAGCTCGGGTGAGCTTCTCCAAAGGTTCTCGAACGCTTGTGCAAGATACGCAGTTCAGGTGAACTCGCTAAAATAGCACTCGGTTGAGTGATTCCCAGCTCCTGTGAGCCTAGCAATAGCTTCTATGACCATTCCAAATCTGCAAGAGCAGCAGCTTAGGTTTGAGCTTTACTCACGTGTGATAGACGGAATCCCAGTTCGGGAAATTTTTTAAAATCAACGACAACCGTCGTGATAATTACCGGCTTATGCTAGCCTTTTTCCAGTGATCGAAGCGAACACTTCTCTAGAGAATGGGGTATCGGAAACAGTGAACAGGTGTTTCCTTAGCCTGAGCAGTTTAATCCCTCGGGTCTGTTGACCTCTCTCTTCGAAAGTTTTCTCCAGTCTCTTTCGACCCCGAAAGTTCCAGGAAGGGGGGTTGTTGGGACCCCTATTGTTTCATTCGACACACTTGTCTTCTCACTGTCGGCTGGTTCAAAATCAGGCTGTCCATTGGAGGTCAATTCCCCCCCTTCCGCTAATTTACTAGCCAGTCGGCGGCACAAAGGTCTCTGTGGTCTCCTCTGATCCTGGAAGCGGCGGAAATGAACTTCTGCCCCTGCGTCTTGCAGAGACATCTCGCTTTCCCCCGTCGATGAAATCCAATCCCTCAACCCACCGCCTGCTCGTTAACTTGCGGTCCGGATTCATACGCGGCGTGACCTCTCGGTATCTAGTCTTTTCCTCATTTCAACTTTTCCGCTGAGCGCGTGCCTTGCTTTCGTCACATGGTCAATTGAATGCCGACGCATACATGATCATTTTGGACAATCAGGTTCTTCCTACGCTCTGGCAATTTTATGGAATGGACGAATCTTACTTCCAGGACTACAGTGCTCCATGTCTTGTTTGAGCCTCTGTCAAGCAGTGGTATGAAGATGTGGATGTAAAACGCCTTCCTGGCCTGCTCAGAGTCCTGTCCTAAACCCCATAGAACATTTGTGGTACGAGTAAGAGTGACTCTTACGGACCAGGGAACCACGTTCGAAATCTACAGCTGAGTTAGCGACATTCTTGCAGCAGGAATGGACACAAATGCCCATAGCTTTGTATCATAACCTTGTTGAAGGTATGCCCAGAAGGGTTGCCAGTGTAATTGTAGCACGATGGCGACCACCCTCCTATTAAAGCAAGTATTAATTCCCTTTTAACATCACATCTTGCTGTTCGGTCCATTATTGTAGGGTAGTGTACATAAATAAATATAACAAACAAAAGAATTTTAAAAAAATGTAAGGTAGTTAGATACAACAATTAAAAATAAAAAAATAAAAAAAGATATAAAACACATGGACATAGGAGTGCTCAAAAGCTGCAACTATATTTGACTGGTAAATATTTACATCATTCAAATACACAAATTAACGAAAGAGCAAAATAAAAAGCAGAGGTATTCAACCAATAAACGAAAGTGAAAACTTACCATGCAATCGAGATGAAAGCTGCAGTCATAGCATGGTAAGTAATATATATTCTAAAACAAGATGAAATTCTATATAAAAACTAAAAGGAAATTCATTGAAGATGAAATTGTTGGTGGATCAGGGCGTCATCCATGAGGACCCTGATCCATACAACACAATCTGGTGTTTTCTACGTATATGAGTAGCAAAACGCTAAGAAATTGATCATACTCCCCCCAACACCATTAAAAGCAATATACAAATCAAAACATTATACAAGAAAAAAACTTAATCAAACAAGCAACAGCAGTCAGGAGACCGGCAACACCAAGCCAGAATATCTCATCAATTGCCGCTACCCACTTCTTACAACAAAACGCCAACACCAATGACTCAAAATTACGAAATAGAATTATTCATCGGTTGCACAATTGTTGATTCCAATAAATCTTCAAGAAGAGTAAAGAAGAAAAAAAGAAGTTGATTTATTATTGAGAAGTAAGTTTTTTGAAATAACATATTTAAAAAATAATAATAACAACAACACACTGACAGAGGAGTGCGAAAAAGCTGGGCAACTTAACGTCTGAGACTTCGGGGTTTTAACTAATAAACGTTTAAATATAATAGTTGTATGTAGTGTAATAAAGTGTTATGTAACAGTGTAATAAAGATTTTGTGAATGTTAAGAGAGTCTTGTTTGTTATGCAGTTTCAAAAAGAGATTCCACGCAGACGATCATAAACGTTATAAAGTGTCAGAAAAATAACTTTTTAACAGCATTTCGAAATTTTTGTAATTTGTACAACTTACTTTGGATGCAAATCGTATGCATGCATATTCATCCATATAAGCAAAATGTATTACATGCATGTCCATCCTTGGAATACAGTGCACCTACCATTGCATCCTTAATGTATGACAAAACTACGAAAGGTGACTGCTATAAAAGCCGATTTTGAGGGACTTTTTTGGGGAGGAGGGATTAGAAATACCCATTCTTAATTTTGTTTCTGGCAAAATTATCGAAACTCAATTCATAAAAATGCAAAAATCTGTGGCAAATGCTGTAGCAGCTACAGTTTTCTTACTTTTGGTTATTTTTTACCAAAAGTAAGAAACGTAAAGTTGCTACAAAAGACGATTTTGAGGGACTTTTTTGGGAAGGAGGGATTAGAAATACCCATTCTTAAGTTTGTTTCTGGCAAAATTGTCGAAACTCAATTCATAAAAATGAAAAATATGTGGCAAATGCTGTAGCAGCTATAGTTTTCTTAATTTTGGTTATTTTTTACTTGTGGTAATCTTCCACCAGGCATGTGAGATTTTCGAATTTTGTCATCTTTAATAGAATAATGATAAATAGGGCAACTTTTTTGTTGCAGTAAATATGGGAAAAGTTGCATTTATCATTCCCTAAAGTTGCATTTATGGAAATAAAGTTGCATTTCTTTTTGATACACTAAATTCTAAAATAAATTATTCGTAAAAAAATTGAAATATTCAAAATATATTGACAATTTTAGTCGTGTACAACAGTATTATAATACATTCTTAAATACAGAAGAACGTTAAATGGTCGATGCTTGGCCAGTAATTTCTTTAACATTGAAAAACTGCGCCAGTCGCAGTCATATTATGTGCTATCGGATAGCAGAAGCGCCAAATCCTTTCTCTCAACATTGAGAGATTTTAAAACGTCATCTACAAGGCGAACAACATATTGATGATTGACACTCACCTCACAAACTCTGCAGTCGATTACGCAAGTTTTCTCTGGATTATCATGAGTGCCAACCAATATTTTAAAAGTTACTTCTTGCCATTTATTTCACTTTTGTCTGTTAGGACGAACACCTTCTTTCCATGAACTTCTTGTTTGATCTGAAATAATCTGCGTTCGCATGATCAAACACACGCGATTGAAGGGTTGGTTCAGAGGGCAAAAAATAAAATAGTAATTTAATATTAATTAATTTCAAGCTACATTTTAAAAAGTTGCAGGTGGTTACATTTATGCAAAAAGTTGCATTTATGTTGCGGTTATAACTCACTTCCAATACACCCCATGTAGGAGGAATTTTGGTTTTAGTACTTTATATGCAGCGTAGAACGTGAGAAAAAAAGTTGCATTTGTTGCAAAAAGTTACAATAATGATAAACTAATTTGAAAAGATATTGAATGAATAGGTTTTTAAAGAAGCCAATATATTTTTGTCATCAAAAATCAATTTAGTGGCATGTGCAACAACAAAAGAACTTGTTTTAAAATTTTATGACTTAGAACAGACAAAGCAAAGGTAAACAATAACTAATTTTCAAAAAAAAAATCGGTGATCATTTAGGTAACAGCGCTTTTTTATTTTAAAAAAGAGAATCACTGTTTCCATCAAATATCTAACACGAAGAGTAATATGCTTAAAAAGCTTCAACTTATGAGGTAGGCAAATTTGACTCTATGTCACTACAACAAAGGATGTTTAATACTTAAAAAGGGATTAGCTACTAATTGGGATTTATTTTAGCATTAATATTCTTTCAATTCCCCCCCCCCAGCAAGGTTCAATTAAAAAATGTCTTTACTCTAACTTACATGGAACTTTAAAATCGAATTTTTGTTAGGTTGTTACATGTGATGAACAGGAATTAAAAATTTTTAAAAACTAAAAATATCTACTGAATTTATAAGCACAGAAAGCAGAGGAATATAACTTAAGTAATGTTGACGAAATAAAAGTTGTATTGAAGGTATTTCTGAAGTTTGTAAATTACACGTTTTTGAAGTCCACAGCATCACAAACCCCTTTTAACTCTGCATTAGTTTCATAAACAGTTATAAATATAGGTGAAACAATCTAATAGGTACGAAGGTAATCGCAATGCTCAATATGCATCTCAACTACTCCAAAACTGCCAAAGTTAGTGAAATTTGCGTGCAGTTTTTTAAATGTTATAGAGTAAAACTTACCTAAATATGAAGCAAAGGAAATTCAAATACTGTTTCACTATATTAAAATAAGATTCATAAAATATTTAACGAATGAAATTGTATTGAACATTTTTATAATATTTGAAAAATTCAAAAACAAACATAAAATTGGAATACCGACAAACGGACTCATGAAAGTTCAGTCACTAAGTAACTGTAAGTATTCACAGTATGTAGAATGACATGGATATATTTCAAGCCGTTTGTACATAGTGCGGGCACACACAAATAGATGCAGATATGAAACGCGGAAACTGCTGATTTTATGAACTAAAATGGATAAAAAACTCGAAATGGAGCGAATGTATTTAATGTACGAACAAACAATACTTATCTTCCTTTGATAATTCTGCTTTCGTTAAGGAGTTAAGGTTTTTCTTCTTTGTAGCCTTGAGGATACACTTCTCCATAGATATCACAAATATCTATTATTATTTATTTTTCTCGGAGTGAAAGGGATCAAGATAGATACTCGGACTTTGATCTGAGGCGCTTTTCATGGACTATTGAAAGTGAATTTATCAATCAGTCAAGGAGTATGTAGTTTGAAGACGATGACATCGCATGTTAGAGAGTAGCTTTGTCAAAAGTTTTTTCTAGATTCGTGGGAAGTTTTAATTATGGGCTCAGTAATCGCATTACCTCTCACATTCATTTTAGAAGTATTGCCTGAAAACATTTCAGGTAAGTCTTTACTAATGAAATTTAACATTAAATTATCTTGACTAATCTTGTAAGTCTTACATGTTAATTACAATATGAGTAAAAAAATCGATCAACCAAAAACTTGTTTTTGTTTGATCGATACTATTATTTTTGTTCTAAAGAAATAAGTTTCAATTTTACCAAATAAAAATATACCAAGGCCTACGTTCTTGAAAATTTAGTTTTATTTTCTACTGATACGAAAAATTCATTTTCTTTACGTTTTTAGAAATTCATATTTTGAATAGTGTTTTTACATGCTCACAGGTTTTTAATTAAACTTCTAATTAGATTTACTCTTTCAAATCAGTTTATTTAAAACTGTAAATTGAATATTTTCTTTTTATTTATAATCCTAAATTAACCCAGAAGAACATTTTCCTTGCAGTAAAAAATTCATTTTCATAATCTATTTAATGCTTTTAAAAATAACTAAAAATATATTACGGATATGTAAGTCTACATTTATTTAAGGGAAATCAAGAATTTATTTGAATCTGCTCATTGATACAATTTTTCTTTTATTGGTAAGTATTTTAACAACTTATATACAAAAACTATCTGTAGTTCTGTAAACAGTTCTCTAGATTCTAACACTGCTAGTCCCTCGAGAATGACACTAAGTAGTACTACTAATAATAATAGTAAGAACGATTCGTGAGAGGAATAGAGCATTACATAAACTTTTATTGTTTTGATTAATCTAGGTTAAATTTTGCCTTGTGGCTCTCTAGAACACTGCGGAATACATGAGCTATAGGTTGCTTCAATTTGTTTCAGGGTTTACAAAAGCGTAACATTTAGCAAGGAGTTACACAATACTACCTGTTACATTTATAATTATATAAAAATCTAGAAAATGAGATGGTTTGTAGAATTAAAATATATATATATATATATATATATATATATATATATATATATATATATATATATATATATATATAATATATATATATATATATATATTCTGTGCCAAAAAAAATAATCCAAATACCCCAAACCATGATCGATCGGAATGAAACTTAGCTTGTCTGATGCCCACATGAAGAGGTAAACAAATGACCATATTATCAAATCTAGATGACTACATTAGTGAATAATTACATCCGAACGGTCATAAATTAGTAAATTGTATAGCCCCTTTGGTGGTAATAAGGCCGATATAAGGAGCGGCATTGAGTCAAATGGAACCCAGCACAATTTATGCCATTCATTCTGCAACAGATCTGTTATACTCCGGGGATGGTGCAATTGATGGTCAATAAGATACGGTAAATACGCATTGCAGACAAATATACAGACATCTTTAGCCAAAGAAAGCTTTCAACACCACGGAGCACTTTTGACAGATGCGAGCCGAGGGTGGATGGGTGTTGTGGTGCTTTACATCCCTGGACTCGTTGTATGAAAGGTAGAATAACAGATTGTAGGATATGCTGTACGTATTTCTGCACCGTCAAACTACCTCTGACCGGCTGGGATATGATGACTTCCAATACCATCACACTAGGAGGTACAACAGTGTGCCGCTCGGCAGTAAAATGCGAATGGCTATAGAGTATTGTAAGCTGAGACTGGAGTAGTGACATGCCTGAGAGTCATGAACTCGTAACCAATGACAACTTATCATATATATCTATGACTTTCCCATCTATACTGGGGTCGATGATCCCTGCTTTTGTGTACGAAGGGGATCTGACCAGGTCTACCATTATCAATTCGAGTTGCACATCACTGAAACTCCTAGTGCATTTATGCTTAGAGTCATCACTTACGGTCCAGTGGTACGAGTTCGAGTTTGACATCGCGTAATAGGTCTAGCAGATCCTACTGCCTGTTATTTTCTATTTCATATGACGCGGCCAAACGGGATCTGTACCAGCATGATAACTTAACGAGTAGCGTTTCTAAGGAGTGCTTACGTGGGTTTGAAACCCCTTTTTTAACACTCCAAAAGGTCATCTTTTTAACTACAAATCAGTGAACTGTTGTCCAAAGACGAATCGAAATTCAGATTGCCGCTACTACAAGTTTTTCCTCGATCTAGTTAACCATGGAAACCCGGGTAAGACCAAAAGTATATGGACTAACCCGCCTTACACAAAGTGACATTGAAGAACCTGTTATAATGTTGGTAAGCCGTCAACCTGCACACACTAGAACAGAATATTTCTTAATTTCAATGATGAATTATTTCCTTAGATGCAAACTTCAAAAAATATTTTTCGTTGCGTTTCAGATGCTTTCTACAAATGTAAATGGATCATTTCCTTGATTTACATTGAGATATACAGATACTTACACCACAAAAGATTAGAGTATGACATGTCCACGAATGACCCGGAAAAGATCGGTGCCATCACTCCACGAAAGGAATTTGAATTGGAATCTCCTTTCCCCGAATCTCATCTGTTGAAAGTAAGAAGATTTATTTTTATGTTTCAAAGACAAAATATTTTGCTAATACATAACAGTTGGGAATATAGAAGTGTCGACCTACACAGTATATAAATAAGTATATTTCCTTTTTAATAATTGATACACATTCTTTCAAAATAATTACTTTCCATATCCTATACCTTGTTTAAGTGTGTGGGAACCATCTGTTTCTGTAAAACAAAGCTGGTAATATCATTACAAGTGCTTTCATGTAATCGTTGTCTCTGTCCTATACCTTGCTCAAATGTGCGCGTGGGAACCATTATTCTTTTGAACTTAAGCTTATCATACTATTTTCTGTTCATACCAGGACACTAAATGGGAATTTTCACAAAACAAATTCTTGTGATGATCAATACGATCTTCAAAATTGGGCGTGACATACTCTGAATACCTCTTCCTTGAGATATTCTAAAAACGACTGTGCTGTACCTGACTGTTTAAAAGTGAATTATTATCATAAACTGAAATTTTGTTTTCTGAATGTTTAATAACTCTCTGAATGGTTCATGCATATGTATCCTTTTCACAATGTTCAGTATTCCTTGCATGACTTATACCAGTTTTGATCTTTTTGAACAAAAGAATATTTCCTATAATTCTCTTTCAACCAATAAAGGTAGTTATTTATTCGTTATGTGTGTAATAGGGTAAACAGGACAGCATTAGTCCGAAATTTTGGGTTTTGGAATCGGACCCGAATGCGTTAAAGAATATCAGAATAGAGTGATTTACTATAGTTTTTTCATTTAACAAATATTTTTTTCAGCACTGAAAACACCATTTCATTAGCAGTGCTTGTTAGGAAATACGTACTTCGTAATTTGGGGATGTTGGTAAACAAATGTTCTGATCCATGAAACCATTGAAGTTCTCAGTTTTTCATTTATTACTGTTTGAACATCAAATTGCTTTGAGTCACCACTTCAAACAGTTAATCCAAGTTTATTTGGAAAACTGCTATTACCCTTATTTAATTTTACTGCAGAAATTTATTTGCCAATTTCTGGAAAAGTTATTGTTTATTCAAACTAACACAATCACAGGATCCTGTTCGTAGGGCCTTTAAAGCTATGTTGTAATTTGAATAGAAAATAGACATGTCAATTATATTTGATCGGACATAAAAGCATCGACCTTCAGATGGTATCCCGTAATGTGTAAGTCTACGTATACCATGCAGGTCCTGTTGAGATCAGTGATAGATCGGTCCTAGAGCTGTTGTCCTTTCATAAAACTTCACTCTTTCATCTGAGGTGTCTGATCTGGTCGTCTCTGGCTCATCGTTTAACAAGAGAATCCTGCTAGACATCAATGGTCGTTGCTATTTTGAATTTACTTAAGCCTTAGGTCCGGTCTATTTAGAACTGGTATAATAAAAATGTCTGTTGAGCCACAAACTAAACCATCAAACTAATTTTAATCAGAGTGAGGACGTTGCTGACACATGAACTTATATACAAGGTACATGGAGTATGTTATAATATTTAAACAGTAGCGTTGTACCGTACTCGCTATTTCTGACACAGGCCAATGTGCGCCGTGAACACTGGTGTATTTAGTATTAAGTGTGTACACTTAAGTCTTTGAGGCGGAAGCAAGTGGCATTCAAGAAAGCGCGATTGTATCCCTTGACATTTCGCTCTTGAAAACATGCTTTAAGATAGCGAACTCAACGTGTTCACTTGGATCACGCCTCTATTTAACAGCACTTGTTCTACTGAACTCAATCAGTGGCGTATGTTATCACACTGACAACTACCGCTATTATCAGTTTCCGGTGTATGTAGCATCTTCGGAATCGACGTAATATCTACTCAACTATGTTATTTACAAGTAGTGTTTCAAAACTTCCTGAACAAGCTTTAATCTTTTCGGACGTATATAAAAGTCGAGTGAAATTGTGAAGGTGCTTTTTATCATCTGAACATACGAGAATTTTGAGTTGTGTGTGTTGCTTTACCCCATTCACTTTCAATAACAAATTAGCTTAATCTAAAAAAAACTCTAAGAAATATTCTATTGGTTAAGAAGCTCAAAGCTGATTAAATGTCCTGCTGGGAAGATTGCAGATGATATATATGCGTGTACTCCCTCATGGCCGTATTCACAAGTCCCAGTTAATCCTTGAATCAGCAAATCCATGGATCAAGGTTAAACCACCGATTACAAGAGCCATATTCACAAATCATGAATTGAGTTATTCAACGATTAAAGCGAAAAGCACGCTGTCGTTAGCTGCTACAATCTCCTCTCTTCACCACGTGATGTTATTTCCATTTATTACGACGCCCAATTATAAATCATTCCATTAGTTTTCCGGCAGAATTTATTACAAATTTTGATTCCATTAAAATGCCTCCATACCTGGTAGTTTTAATAACACACTTTATTTCGAATTTCAAAATAGTAAATAGTGTTATATAAAGGTATTTAATTCCAGATTGGATTTTCATGGAAATTTAAGTTAATCCAGAAAGAATCATACCAAATCCTTTGATAAATCAATTGTTATCAGTTTACTTTTATAGTCCCAAGTATTGGTGTGTCGGTGCAAAGCGACGAATTTTCATCTGCTTTCGCTAACGTAGCTGCATGTTTGCGAATCAACTATAATCCAGACTATTCCTGTTTTTTCCGAAAGCTGATGAAAAAGATTCATCACATAAATAAATTTCTTAAATTTGGTTCCAATTTCAACTACCCTACCTAATATTTGAGAATTCTTGCTCCGAATACTGTAGTTCAGCTCAGAATGAAGCGTGTAATCCATTCTGAAGAAATTTGACAACTTATCTCAATTCCTTGCACAGAATCAGAAATTTAGCACCGAGAAACAGGTAGAGAACGTAAACTTAAGTTGTATTCGCACAGGGATGTGAGTCCACATGCGCCATCTGGCTTAATTAAGGTGGATAAATGAAAGACAGCGCGTGAAAAAGCATTTGTATTAACACAAAGTTTGCAGTTTTACAGTATTTGTAAACTTACAGTCTCACCATGCATGCTTAAAGTTGCTTCAACAAAACAACAATGCACACAGGACAGCGTTGAGCATGGATGCCATTAGCTCTTCCGTTAGAGGCATGATATACAGATTCGTATTATTATATAGACTCTCTAGAGTATTGACATGATTTATATAGAGTATTTTTATGACCGCCACCTACTTTGACATCAGCAGAGCAGAGCCAATAAAATAAGGCACGCGTCGAGAGCTTGATAAGACGAGATGTAGGCATTCTGCAAACGTATCACCCATTGTTGTCATGGGTAAAACGTGCGATTTATTAGACATCAAAATGGAGATGAGATGATCATAGACTTTCGGATTATGCTTAGCAGAATTTCTGAAACAAAGCAGCTTGTGAAGTTTTCGATCACTGCTGTGGTTAAAGAGAACCATAGTTGTGTGGGAAAATGGCGTGGAAACTGTGGAGCATTACGTTCCATTGCCGTCACTGATGTACGTTGGCCTGCGAATGTGAATGAGGGCGAATCGGACATTACATTTTAACAACTCATTATCCAAACAAATCATTCTACCAGACTTTATTAAAACAACCGTGCAGTGAACCATGCTGCGAATGGGGCTACACAGCAAACGGCTGGCCATTCCATCCATGCTGATAAAAGTTCACCGCCAGACACAGACGCCATTTGCATGACGGTATCAAAATAAAACCTTTTTCTGATTGGCAGAGGATTGTCTTCCTTGATGTGAATCACGTTTTCTACTCTATCTTCAAGGGTTGTTCAAATAAAAAGGTACGAAACGACACTGTGGGTATAAATGAAGACTTTATTCAAAGTATACACCATAGGCATGAGCACAAAGATCCCATTGATTAACGAGCCGAAGGATTCCTATTCCAGAATTCCTATGGCCTTGACGAGACCCAGTCCTTCACAGCGTCCTTGAGTTAGTCGTCCGAGTTGAAGCTCTTCCCTTTCAGATGTTCTTTCAGGGGACCAAACACATGGAAATCGGAGAGCGACATGTCCGAGATGTAGGGTGGATGGTCAAGCTGCTCCCACTTGAACTTGACCAATTCTGCTTGTGTGACCCTGTAGACGTGTGGACGCGCGTTACCATGGAGCAGAACCACACCCTCCGTGAGCAACCCCTTCTTTAGTTCTTGATGGACCTGAGTAGGCTTCGGAGTGTCTCACAGTACACATCGGAGTTAATGGTTCTTCTGTGCTCGAGGAATTCAAGACGGAGAGCAACACCTTCCCTGCTAACGCCACGGCTTTGAACATTTTAGGGGGAGGTGACGACGCATGCTTCCACTGCATGCTGTCCCGTTTTGCCTCTGGCTCGTAGTGATGGCACCAGCTCTCATCACCTGTGGCAATCCGTTCCAGGAAAGCGGAGTCTTCATGATACCGAAACAGATGTTGAAGCGCTAGCCCAATACGCAGTCCCTTTTGCTGATCGGTGATCTGCTTCGGAACCCACTGCGCGCACACCTTCCGATATCGCAACCTGTCGCGAACAATTGTCCACATTGTTCCAACGCTGACATCCACCTTCACCGCCAACATTCGCAATGCGACACGCCGATCACTTCTCACTAGGTCGTCCACCTTGTCGAAGAGATCGACCTGATGACTGTGTTTGCCTGACCTGGTCTCGGGTTATCAACCAAACTCTCATGGCCTGCACGAAAACGGGCACTCCATTTTCTCACCGACTTGTCGGACACACAGTCTTCCCCGTATACGATGACCATCCGGCGATGAATAACGGCCGGTTTAACATCTTCCGCTGTCAGAAATCGGATAAAGCCTCGCTGCTCCTAAATCGTCGAATTTTGCAATGTGAACGCCATCCTGTCCTCAAACGCACTGCCGCGTTAATTGGACTGCGCTCTTTATAAGAGCCTCTGCTCTCTCCTGCGCATGCTACGATGCATACTGGAGAATCCAATCGCATCTCTAGATGCCTCGATACGTTCTCCCATAGCGGAATAGGCAAATATGTTAACGGTTACGTTGTTGCGATGTTTCGTACCTTTTGATTTGAACACCCCTTGTGCTTTAATACTATGGCTTAACTTTGCGTTTCCCTCCCTTCTCAAAGTTTTCGCAGGAAGTTTTGAAACACACCATGATGTATCATGTGCAAATGATTTTTTATTCTAGGCTAAGGATGAAATATTCTTCTACGGTGTAAATTCCAAAAATGAACGTTTGATCGTGAGTATTAGTCGTCGATGTGATCAGAAAGCTGATGCAAGAATCTACTTGAAACTGGAATCTGGAAAGACGTACCAGTTGGTTAGGACTACTGATGTGGAGCAAGCAGGTGTCGACAGCCATGTGTTTTCATGCGGTCAACTCCAGCTGCATTACTCGAATCCTATGCGGAAATGGAGACTGCTTTACAACGGCTACCTAAGGTTTGTCAGATATTAGCTTCAACACTAGAAGCGCCGTTGGGGTCATTTTGACCGGTTTTCTAAATTTCCATGCTTTATTTGAACATACAGTTGAACATCAAAGCTCATATTTCTTTACTTTTCTTAAAATGATTCCAAGTGTACTGTGACAAGTTTTCATATTTCAATGGAAATTATTACCGCAAAATTTATTGGTACAGCAAAATTTAGTTTTGATTGCGGTGAGTATCGCGACGATTAGCGGGTTCGCTCTAAGCACTCTGACTGTTCTCTGAAATGCGCTCTCATCCTTGCAGCTCTGGTGTGCTACAGAACTTTTGGAGGGAAACCAGTACTGCTACAGCTACTATCGAGAACTAAACTCGACGCCACTTTCCACAGTTGTGTTCTCGGCGATTTTGATTTGTGTAAACCTTTTCCTCTATCTACAATGCTGAAATGATTGAGTATATAGGAGGCCCTTGCCCTCCTGAAGCAGTTAGATTCAGATATCAGTGATTCATACATATCTATATATATATTATATATACAGGGTGGTCCCGAATTCATGGTACAAACTTTAATGGTAGGTACAGGACATTGTAACAATGATTTATTGTATAGGAATGTATAGTCGCAAGTGACGCGGTGAGGCGTAAACAGGGGAAATAAAAGGAAAGAGAAATGGAGTGATCGGTTGGTATCATTGCCGGTAGAGGGCAGTAGATGTGTAGCCGATGTTGAACATGATGCATCGCAGTAGGGAAAAGCGCCATTCACAATTGTGCTGCCGTAGACGATGGGTGACTTTACGTATGCAGAAAAAGCAGACATGCATTACATGTACGGCCGTGCAAATGGTAACGGCAGAGCTGCGTTACGAATGTATCGCGCGGAGTATCCTGATCGACGAATGCCGGATCATAAAATTTTTCAACGGTTACATCGTCAACTTTGTGAAACAGGTGCCTTCGACGTCAACAGACATGGCGCTGGTCGAGTAAGAGCTGTACGCACTCCAAGGCTGGAAGAAAGCATCTTGAACATTGTGGCTGATAGACCCGAGTCAAGCACAAGAACTGTTGCGCGTGACGTAGGTGTGAGTCATCAGACTGTATGCAGAGTGTTAAACGAAAATCGCTTACACCCCTTCCATTTTCAGAAAGTACAAGCATTGAATCCGGCAGATTATCCTCGCCGCGTGAACTTCTGCCTGTGGGTGATGCAGCAATGTGCGTTGCAGCCGGATTTCGTAGATTATGTGCTATTTACAGATGAAGCGACATTTTCACGCGAGGGTGTCTTTAATGCGCACAATTCCCATGTGTGGGCAACCGATAATCCACATGCAACGCGTCGACATGCGTTTCAACAACGTTTCAGTATTAATGTGTGGGCTGGTATTGTGAACGACTTTTTGATTGGCCCATACTTACTACCCACGCGGCTCACTGGCGGAAGCTATCTTATTTTTCTGAAAGAAGTGTTACCACAACTGCTGCATGATGTTCCGATCGCCATTCGTAACCGCATGTGGTTTCAGCACGATGGGGCGCCAGCACACTTCAGCATTGATGTACGGAATTACCTGAATGCCACGTTTGGTACTCGATGGATTGGGCGTGGTGGACCAGTCCCTTGGCCACCCCGATCTCCCGATTTATCGAGCCTCGATTACTTTTTATGGGGACATCTAAAGCATCTTGTTTATGAGACTCCAGTTGACTCAGATGAGGATCTCGTCGCTCGCTTATCTGTAGCTGCTGCAGGTGTGCGTGAAATACCAGGCATCTTTGAACGTGTACGCCAATCGCTCCACCGACGCTGTCAAGCATGTATCGATACTGGTGGACGCAATTTTGAACAATTCCTGTAAACATGACACTTGTCAACAACGCTTTCAATAAAATCTTTGTTTTTCCTTTCGGCCGTTATTTCCCCTGTTTTCGCCTCACCGCGTCACTTGCGACTATACATTCCTATACAATAAATCATTGTTACAATGTCCTGTACCTACCATTAAAGTTTGTACCATGAATTCGGGACCACCCTGTATATTATATATATATATATATATATATATATATATATATATATATATATATATATATATATATATATTATAGCAACATGCACATGAATGTGCTTCCTAACAGCTCAAAAAAGCTTAACAATGTCATTTACTACAATCATACAAAATGTGGCGTAGATGTAGTAGATCAGATGCTAAGGAAATATATTACGATATGTGGAACTCGTAGGTGACCCCTTCATGATTTTTATTACGTCCTTGACTTTGCTGCACTCAATACTTGGCCAATTTTCAAGGAATCCCCGGACTACAAAATTTTACTTTGAGAATTTATTCTTGCGCTCGTGGAAGAACTAAGAATGGTGCTTTGAGCAACAGATGCTCCCAATTGTTCCAAGTACGGACCCCAAAACAAAAGAAATGTGCCTCAGAACTTTGAAAGGGACATAATAAGACTTCTGCCTGTTGTGAGCGACGCGAGAAACCAATTTGTAGTAAATATGTTGATGTCACTGTCAAGCGTTCGTATTGTTCCACCTGCGCTAATGTCTATTGAACTTTGGAACACATTGTGTTTACTCGTAGTTTAAGTTTTTTGTAATATCACTTTGAAACATGTTGTGTGCTAATTTGTATTCTTTTTATTTGCATCTTTTGTTTGTTTTCTTATCACGCACTCCTGCTAAAGAATATTTTGTAAAATTATACATTTCAATGAAGTATAATGTAATGTATAATATTGTGTAATATTATACATTTCAATATAGTATAATGTAATGTGTAATGTTATACATTACATTATATACTGTCATAGATTATCATTTTTTGTTGCCATTTCAAAGAATAACTTTTGGGCAAAAACAAAATAGCTCCAAAAAAAAAAAACACGTATAAAAACTTTTATACACTGAAGAGCCAAATCATAGTGATCACCTACTCAATAACGCGTTGCACCTAATTTGGCCTACAAAACAGCTGCAACTCGTTCTAACTTTCACTTTCTGTTCTACCACAACTACAGGTTCCAGAGTGGTCCATGAGAACGTACCCCAAAGCAAAATACCGCCACTACCAACCTGTGTATGACCTACTGTATAAGAGGGGAGCAACTGTTATCCTGGCCATCGACGTGATGAATGATAAATCGGGATTCATCCAACTCTCCTCCACTTATCCATGGTCCAGTCTCGATGTTCCCGGGCCCACTGTAGGCGTAGTTGACTATGACGCTTGGTCAACAGGGGCACACGAGTGGGACGTCTGCTGCACAGTCCCATATCCAACAATGTCCGCTGAACTGTGTGTTCCGAAACACTTGCGCTTGGATCTGCATTGTATTGGGTTGTCAGCTGAGCCACTGCCTCGCGCAGATTTTGCTTTATCAAGCGGGACAGACGTCCTTTTTTTTTGATGACACGTGGACGACCAACATTTTGGCTTCTACTGCTTCTGTCACCGTCATTTATCCACTTTGCATGAATACTAACAACGGCAGATCGTGAACAACCTACCAGTCGTGCAGTTTCGGTGATACTCGTTCCGAGTCTTCGAGCCATTATGATCTGCCCTCTATCATATTCGCTTAGATCAGCAGCCTTTCTCATCACTCCCAAAAGATAGGCCAAGAATGATTACTTACATTCTCCAGCAGCAGTTAAATACTATTCACACTTAATCACGTGCACTACACGTCATCCAAACGAGTTCATTGAAAAATGTGGGGATGGTCATAATGTTTTGGCTCGTCAGTGACAGTCATTTCAACATCCTTTATCAATTAGAAAAAATTTAGTTTGATATAGCTTACATTTTTTATAAGGGCCAAGTTGACCACCAACGGCGGTTTTAGGCAAGTCCAAAATCCGGCTGTTCTAGTGTTAAACAAACGCTACGAACTAAAGGAAAGAGGGACAAATGAATAAGAAGAATGTTACTTTTCTTAATTTGAATATAAATTTGCTATATCTGACAATAAATCTGACTTTGGTCTAGCTTCTTTTTTCTAGCTCGCTTATATAGAAATTTAGAAGTATAGTTATTTTCACGTATTGTAGCATTTATACTTTCACGTATTGTAGCCTTTTCCTAACGAGCTTTCAAACCTTTTCAAAAATTGATTGACGCAATGTCAACTGCCATTTCTTTGAGCCAGACTATATCGTCGTGCATAGGGTAGATACATATAAGGCAGAAATCACATGTGTGTTCTTGAAGCTATACCAACAGGTCATAGTTAACAAAACTAAGCAGCAAACACACACACAAGCAAAATATTATGAAAATGTAGCTCGTTTAAAATAGCTACAAAATTTTTTATCGATAGTTAATATTTCCTATTTATTTTTACGTTTATCAAAATGACAGAAAACTGTAAAAAAGGCTTTTTAAATCTGAAAGAGTTACAATTTGAATGCATAGTTAAACTTTAATTCTATCGCCTAGCTTATATAATAAAAGCGTTATATTTTCAGAGAAACAGATGAAAAGGACACAGAAAGGATCATATATGTAAAATTTGCGTTAATGTAAGTTTATGTATAGGTTTTATTGTTTCATGTTTTTGATAATCTAAAATACAACATTTCAAACTCACATGTATTGAAAATTATAATTAAATAACAATAGTTTAATTTTTTTCCTTTAGGAATCAATAAGAATGTAAACTGGAATTTATACCTGTCTTTAATGTAATAAAAAACTGTATAATATATATATATATATATATATATATATATATATATATATATATATATATATATGTCTATTATATTAACTTGAAAAAGAGAAGTAGAACAGTCATCTAACAGAATTAAAATATCTACAAACATACAAACACCCTTTTTGAAAATCAATTTTGCAATTTCAAATGGAAGTTTATTATTTATTTCCTTTTACTCAACATAGCGAAACAGGTTTTATTAACAGGTAAAATTATATTGAAATAAATATTCGTCTCTTATACCCGCAACAAAATTACTTTTCAGGACACTGTTTCAGCAAAATAATTTAACAAACTACTAATAGCTCAATATGCCGGAACGATCAATAGTTGATCCTCAACACTTGATATTTACTTCAACGATTTTATATATTTTAGTACATTTATAATTTAATCACTTGAAAACTGAGTTTTTCATTTTTCCACTATGGATGTGTTTTGATCGTGATTTTTCTTTTAATATATGTCAGTATTGTTCAATACACATTTTGTTTTGTGCTAATAGAATTTATTTTATGTTGCACAATCGTACTGATATCTCTTTGTTGATTGATTTGTACTTTTAGCTACTATGTAATCAGTCGATTGGTTGAGTTTTTCTGGTGCAAGAGCCATATTTGGCCATGCTGCGCCATAAACAAGGAATGCACTATCAATAAATCGACATACACACAATAAAAGTGTTACTGATATCTACAGAAGAGGGTAATACATACAGGGAGAAATCAAACCTCGACCATCAACACCTCAGTGGGCATACCACTGAGGTGTTGGCTATATTTATCATGATAGTATTGACAAATAAACAAAACTGAATCAGTAACAGAACTTAGTAATTTTTATTTCAGATGGGGGGCTTCATCAGATGTCTATGATTTCTCAGAGGACATCGACACAAAAATTCTCGCAAAAGGGCTGGCGTCAATGGAATGGGAAGGTTTCTTACCTCCTTTCGCCAGGTAAGTAAAGTTAGTTTTGAAATAGATCAAAAATTCAGTCTCCTAACAAACATACACTTTGTAAAGCAATATTATCGCTTGTTTCATTTGTCATAGGTGTAAGAAAGCCTTGAATGCGTATGGACAGTCAGGTGTTATACAAGGGACAATAACTGTTGGTGATGAACTCCAAGATTATGAAATTTATTTGTTTGGACAGAGAGTGAGGGATTTAGGTATGGAGAGTTCGTAGAACATTTTAAATTTTAGCATTTGTAAATTTCGTTAATCTTATGTAAGTGTTTCGAGAAGTACAATGGCAACCTCAGCTTAAGGAATACCACTGTTTTTAAAGGTTACAGTCTGAAAATACAACGAATCAGTCTGCGGCGATTTGCATAGTCGAAGATATTCAGGAAAAGTCTGGAGAGCAAATTCTAGAATTCTGATGTCAGAGGCTCTGTCAGGAGATTGGGTTCAGAAACTGCAACAACTCGTTCGCAATCTTATTTTCAGTATGCAAACGCTGGAAAACCTGCATTGGTGTTCGAGGTGGTAATACATTCTACTAAGGACCACATTCCCTCTTAATTTGTTTTCACACTTAATCTTAGGTCATCACTTTGTTTTAACTCATCGGTTCCATAATTTCAACATACCTTTTAAATGATTTATCCATAAAATGAAACTCTCACTGCAAAGCTGCAGTTAAAAATCCTATTAATCCCCAAGTTTACACGCTAGTGTACTTATCATTTCTAAATGTGTACGTAATATGATATGGTTACATTAATAACTCATCAATTTTATTTATATACTTTCAATTCTGCTTAAAAACATTCTGGGCTCACTTGGAAACATTGTTACTTGGAAACATTGTTATATGAATTAAATGTACGGTTTAAATTTGCTTTTTTCTAGGTAGTAATATGGGCTTGGAAAACCTAGAATTCCATCATTTTCTAGGCTACACTGAAAAGGTATAAACTTTTATGTTGAATTTTTTAATATGTTTTAAGTTTTAAATGAACTAAAAAGTAAATGTTGAGTCCTATAGTGTTGATGACGTTCTTACTTTTTAGAATGGAATGTTTATCCATTTGGTGGATTTGTCTACTTCTAACAGTGTAAAAAAGTAAGCAATTAATATTAATCCATGAGATCATACAGAAAATATTTTATTTCTTAACAGTCTTATAGTTTTGCTTTATTCAGTTGCCTGACAAGTTGATACTTATTGTCTGTCTTACCTGAGTAGGATTTCTTTCTAACACCATTTCTTTCTTATATAGTTTGCCCTTTGGTTATATCATTTGTTCAGATACTAGCTTGAAAGGCATCATCAAGCTTTCTGTAAAGTTGAATGACCCTGCAATGGAAGGAGAAAATATAAATGCTAAATTCACTGTCGGTAATACATCTTTTATTCAATAACGTATATTGTACAGGGTGTTTCAGAAAGAACTCCCTAGCTTCAAAAGGACATAACTACGAAACCGTGATGATAGAAATAGTAAACAATTGGTACCTTTAATGGGCAAATCTTGAATTTTAAATAGACGGGTTTATAAAATAGTTTCAACTTTGACTAATAGATGGTGCTGCAGCCTCCGGTAGAGATCATAAAGTAAGGCCGTTTATCCATGAGAGTAAACTGTGACGTCATCCCGGTATTTAGCGATTTTGTAACAGTTTGCCACCACACTTTCAGGGTTAGATGATGCACCAGACACTTCGGGGCTTATACAACATGGTGTTCACCTTCCTTGATGAATACTTCAGTGACAGAGTCATTGCTCTAAATTATTCCAAAGAGACCGGCACCGTAATAGACTGGCCTCCATACTCCCCAGATATCAATCCATGAGACTTCTTTCTTTGGGGCTATATGAAGGACATTGTTTACAGTAAGAATCCTCAATTGTTTGAACAGTTATCTGTCAGGCATGTGTACCCATTTCAGTGCACACATTGCGGTAGGTGGCTTCAAACTTCTCCTTTCGCTTGCGTCTAGTGATTGCTGTTCAAGGTGGCCATTTCGAATGAATTGAAATGTGATCTGACGCCTGTTTACGAATGACAATTTACACACTACTTAAAGGTGGAAATACCAAGATTGCAACACCATCTATTATCCAAAGTCGTAACTAATTTTGTGAACAGGTCTATTTCAAATTCCATTCCTGCTCATAAAACGCACCACTTGCTTTTTCTTTTTTCTCTCTGTTTCGCAGTAATCATTTCAAAGTTAGGAACTTCTTTCTGAAACACCCTGTACTTACAGATTTTAAGGAAAATGTATAGCTGGAAACTTTAAATTTAGAAAACACTAAAATTAAATCCCTCTATTCTAAAAATACATGAAAATTCTACAAATAAATTTCGTATACCTGGTTGCTTGAGTTTTTTGATGCAAGGACCATATTGAGCCAAGCTGCACCAAATAACGTCAAGTAGATGGAAACACACACGCAAGAAAATATTTTCCGGTACTAAAGAGCGAAATACATTCAGGGAATTTTTAGTTCTAAATGTATAAATATAAAGCACCTATCTAAATACTTATGCAACGAAAAATTAAAGGCCTTTAATCTATCTATGTAAAAAATGGATGTGTTTGTATATTCTTTATACAAATCTACACCGTTTGACCAATCCGCACCAAATTTGGTACACTTATAAATTAGAACACTGCGGAAAACATAGGCTATTACTTTCCTGCATTCAGACCAATCTATAGCATTTACAACTATGAAATTTGGCACACAGGTAGTCCTAAAAGTTTCCCTCGAAACCTGAATTTTTAAATCTAAAGTTTGATTTTCCTACACTAAATTGATATGGACAAGGAAGCACGTTCTACAGGGTTTGTGTTGTTGAGTAAACACAGGGAAATGTCGCGATCCTATTTTAGCTTCCGCGGTAGGAAATAAGGATGCGACATCGATGTCGAAGTTTTCAAGACATTGATGACAATGTTTTCAAGACATCGATGTCGATGTTTTCAAGACATCGATGACGATGTTTTCAAGACACCGATGTCGATGTTTTCAAGACATCGATGTCGATGTTTTCAACACATCAATGTCGATGTTTTGAAGACATCATTGTTTTATAAAAAATAATCAATTTATTGAAGCCGATGTTTATACGTTGTCGATGTTTTATTTTTAAATAAAAAGTACTTCTGTAAAATTTAAAAAAATAATCGTGTAACTAAGTATTTGTCAGCGATGGAGACATATGTTCTATCAGAAAGAGCTTTTTCCCATACTGGTGGGACAGTTAGTGAAAAAAAAAGTGTCGGCTTAAGGGTTTCTTTTTTTTCTTCTTTTTTTTACAAATTGTAAATAACAAATATTGGCGCATATATATCATAATTATAGGCCTCAATATTTTTTATTTGCAGGACATAAAAATAAGTTTATGTTTCCCCCCCATAAGCTGAAAAATAATTAATAATAACTAACAGTTGTTATCTTTCCCTAACATTAGTGTTAGAGGTTACTAAACCAGTTTTAAAAAAATGGGGAAAAATTGTTTAAATACATCGATAGTTTTTGGCCGATGCATTATTAACATCGATGTTTCGTTGTCATTGTCGCATCCCTAGTAGGAAACACGTTCTACAGGGCTTGTGTATTTGAGTAAACACAGGGAAATGAATGTCGCAGTCATATTTGAAACCGGAACAACGCCGGGTTATTCAGCTAGTTCAGTACATAGAAATGTAACTTCATTTTGCATGGTAATTGTGATTATCAACGTCCCACTTGAACAACATAACGGGCTATTTGTGGCAGTCCGGGATAAATCTAGAAGGGAAAGATACGAAGGTAGTACCTCGTAATTCTGAGCCACAGTAAGATGACGAGGTCAACACCTAAGCCAAACTACTGCATTAATCCAACGTGAGGAAACTTCAGGCCACGGCTAATGTAACGTCTACCAACCTTTGTGTACACGACTATCTTTGGCTGAATAAAGTATTAAATTTACATCTCTCCGGTTGTTAATCATTTACTCTTCGTACTGGGTTTTCGCTGCTCTGCAAGTTTGTGATAGTTGTCAACTAACTTTGTATTATGATTAGAAGTTGTAACATTTCATGTGAATTTAAATTCATCATTAAAATCTTCTTCTCAAAAGTGTTATAGCCAAGTACACTTTGATTATTAGATTTTTGTATTTACATCAGAAATTCACATATACTATCCTTATTTTTCTAATCTACTTTATCCAGTAACAATTTATGCTTCAACTTTGCCCACTCCATTTCAATAAAACGTGAAATAAACTTAGAAACTAGTTTTTAGTAGTAATGCTTACAAAGGATATTGTTTTTTAGATCGTCCTTATGATCTTAGTGGAGTTTTAAGAGGACAAATTAAACAAGAAGACTCAAATCAATCAATATGGATTGATACACTTTATCAAACATCATTCGATCTGAATGGAATGAAAGGACACGGAATTTATTTAAGAAGGTAGGACTGTGTATGTGTGTGTGTGTGTGTGTGTGTGTGGAAAACTAATATAAATTTATTTTAATTAATCTTAGATTTTTTTTTTCATTTTAAATAAGCCACACACAAGATATTAATTTCAAATTTATTTGTGTCAGCAGTAGTCGGTGGAATATAAATACAGTCAACATTTTATAATCCATTCTATCTTAAATTATGATCCAACAACTAAATCGGTCCAATTCCTGATTGAATACAAATGGTTCGAAAATATTTTGAAAGTTCCGCATATAGCATCGGGAGAACTTCTGACTGAAACTCCTCACTAAAACACTGAAAACTTCAAAATCAATTATGCCTAAATTTAGAAAAGTAAGAGCTACCAACATATAAAAAGAAATTACTAAAAAGGCAGGAGCAATAGAGATTATACAGTGACTAGATGTTAATTTTCAAAGAAGTTCTATGAAGACTTATTCAATGCAAAAAATACAAATGAATGTCTTATGAAAACTTTGTCGAGTATCGAAATACAGCAGTTTAAATGGGCGAAGACATAATTTACGTTCGAGAGACATGATTATCTTAAAGGGGAAGGAATAATTATCTTTAAAGATTTGTATTCAAAACACAAATGTAGAATTAAAAACATTTTTTAGAACCTATATTCTCAATAATGGTCTGTTTAGCAAGCGCGAATGAACCAGCGTAACTTAGTGTCTACCAAAAAGTACTTCCGGGTAGAGTTGGGTTACACTGGTATTTATACTACCCCTTTGTACGTTAAGTTTTGGAGTGGTAGCTAAGCTCGCTACAGTACTCCCCCTCCAGAATTTTAGCAGTCGCCGAAATTCGATAGTTGACGTCACTTGTAGAATGATTGCCATTTTTGCTTTTGACTGTAAGAGCTGTATTAAGATTACAGTTGCCGTGCTGCCTTTTACATGTTATTTTATCCATGCGGCAATTGCACGAATGGAGGATGTGATATAACATTAGCAGTTTCTGCTATCACAGCGCCCCCTAGTGGTAGAAAGGTAATTAGAATCAACCATGGCGAATTCTACTGGACATTGTGTGCCATCCATCGAATTTTTTTTTTTTGTAAATTTTTAAGCATGTTTAAATCACGAACGTTGGTCACCAATTTAGCAAGCGCGAATGAACCAGCGTAACTTAGTGTCTACCAAAAAGTACTTCCGGGTAGAGTTGGGTTACACTGGTATTTATACTACCCCTTTGTAAGTTAAGTTTTGGAGTGGTAGCTAAGCTCGCTACAGTCTGGCATTTTCTACTCAAATTTTGTCTTTTCTATACAAAAAGGCTTCAAAATTAATTTATAATAAACTTAAAATTAAACAAACAATGTGTTCAAAAGAGAAGACAAAATAATTGGTTAATAAATCCTACTATTAATAATTGGTACCATAAAATAATCGGCATGTCGATAACATTATGTCAAAAACTGTTGTGAGCATAGTACATCCTATTGGGATGCAATTGGTCTTGTAAGTAAGGTCCAAGATATAAGCCCTTCTATTTCTATAATTTCATTTTATTAAAGAACAATAATGTCCCACTTTTATGTAACGATTTAAATAACTTAAGCACTTTTAATGTTTTGATAAAATTTTGTGATAAAAATGTAGCAAAATTTTAATTCTCAAAAAATATCATAAAATGTAGCTTTTATGGAATAATATAAGTATTGAGTGAGACTTACTTTATAAATGATTTTTTGCCTTAAATTATAGAAAATTATCAGGCGTCTCAGGCATCAAAACATCTTACAAACCAGTGTTGAATATTCCAACAGGTACGTTTTACAGACTTTAATCAAAATGCACAGTTACTTTTTGAAATAAAATTATGTTAACTCAACTGGTATTTCTTTTCCAGAACTTAAAAATCATTCAAATGTATTTAATCCATTTCTGAATTCGTTGCGATTGGTTGTGGTTTCAAAAATACTATTAGTTTAAACGATGAATAAATATACAGAGGAACAATACCTTCAAACTTAAATTTTAGTTAAAATAGGTAGATGACTTATTGGGTTTTATGGAGCAAAGGCCATATTTGGCCATCCTGGCCAATGAAACTGTGCACACCTGTATAGAACCCCCCATGATATATAAAATTATCTATAATTGTAATTACCGGTTCTTCATCATTTGATTTTTAGATTTAGAAATGTTTAAATCTTACCACTTTTATATACGCATCAGAATAGCATTGTAAAAAATGTAGAAGATTTTAAAACAAAAGATAACATTTAACATAGTATAACATATATATACATTTAACATAGTAAAACATATAGATACATTTAACATAGTAAAACATATAGATACATTTAACATAGTAAAATATATAGATACATTTAACATAGTAAAACATATAGATACATTTAACATAGTAAAACATATAGATACATTTAACATAGTAAAATATATAGATACATTTAACATAGTAAAACATATAGATACATTTAACATAGTAAAACATGTAGATACATTTAAAATAGTAAAAGATATAGATACATTTAACATAGAAAATTTTTCCAATTTTGAGAACAAGTCATTTTATATGTGATGAGTTGTATAATAAATGTGGAAAGTTTCACTTTTGAATGGTAATTAGTTTTGAGTATTCTATTGGATAACAAAACAACACCTTGCCAAAATTGGTTCGAACCTGCCTTTTTATTCTATTTATAAGGATAAATGTTTAAATAATAGAAGCTTTACAGAGGGAATTTTTTTTAAATAAGACATATATCCATGCTATCAGAGTACAAGAGCTACATTTAAAACTAATCCATTAAAACTTTGTTTTCATAAAATTTTAATATTTCTGCATCGTTTTACTGAAGCTTAAGCGTTTAAAGATCTCTGTCCCTCTATAAAGCACCAATACTTCGACATTCAGTTTCTTGCATGATTGTTAAGTTCCCATGAAAACGATATCAGTAGATTTAAATGCATTCATTTTTACATACACACAAAACTATTGCGAATTAATGTAAAATCTTTTTTATTCAAATTTAGTTATTCCACGTACAGTAACCTTCCAGGACACCGCATGCCAAATATCTGAAATTACTGGTGGTAAAGGATCGTCTTTAGGAAAGCTCACCACTTTCAGCAAAGAGTTACAAAATGTAAGAACATTATTGCTGCAATTTAAATGCATACTTAACTGCTTCATACCATTAATTATTAACAATGACTTAAATAACTGGTGTTTATCTATGTATTTCCCCTAAGCCAAAATAAGTGTCATATTCAATGCTTGAACTTTCCACAATAGTTAGAAAACTTATAAAAAACATGGAAAATGAAAAAGATTTAATATTAAATTTAAATATTTACTTTCTAACATGGTTAAATATTACATACTAAGACAAACTGACTTTAAATATAACTTCAGAATTACAATTAATCCTTATCACATTAATATACAGTAAAGCTCTCAGCGCTCTATGCATGCTATGCTTTTTCTGGAGTGTAATAAGGATTAATATTACTAAGAATGTGTGATGTCTCGGTTCTTCTTTCTTTATGTGTACAATTTCTTAGGCGTTATTTTATGGTGACATCTTATTACACTTTCTACACATGTTTGTAATGGAAGCAAAATGTTTTCTAACTTGTATTACTTCTACATCAAGTGCACTTTAAAAAAAGGTTTTATATGATTTTTAACTGTCTTTGTTCATTACAAGAAAATCTATCGAGTGGTATTCTTATGTTGCCTTATAAAATTAACAAATGTTGTCTTCTTTTCTACAGTTCATTTCAAACTTCAAGAAATATTTGTACTCAAAACAAATATTCGCATATGTGACGCTTATTTTATGATGGAGGGAATATATCGCATTAAGTGTTGAATTACATTTCCTAATATATACGTAGGTTTAAATCAATTTTCTAGTTCATCGTTCCTGAAGGAATTGTGGTAACGACTTCATCTTACGAAGAGTTTCTAACAAAAGACATACTTTCAAAGATAAAGATTCTAGAAGATGTTATATAGTATGTATTTGAAATGAACTATTACTTTTTTAAATATCAATCGTGTCAATGTTTTCATTAATCATTTTTTTTATCCAGTGGAAACATAGAAGGAGATGCAAGAGAATCGTGTGCAAGGTAAATAAATTATTTACAATGAATTTGGTATTTAAATATATGCAATTATAAAGTTTTTGGTGGTTTTTTATGATCTAATATACTTAGAGTGCAAGAAGCGATTTCGGAAAGCGGATTTCCCACTATACTGCAACTATCCATTGAAAGGGACATGAACAAAGCTTTTGGGCGAAACGTAACGAAACTTAAGTTCGCAGTTCGTTCATCTGCTACAGGTAAGAAGGGAAATATTGTATGTAATAAGCAGATCTATTAAGAGCAATAATGTTTATATGAAAACAGAAACCTGATTTGAGGATTTAATATAAATAGGTGAAGATACGGAGCAAATGTCAGCTGCAGGACAAATGGACACTTTTCTTGGAGTTTCTGGACTTGACGAGGTAAAACTTAAAAAAGTTATCGACCTCTTTGAAATGCAAAATTTATAACACCATTTTAATAAGTTTGAAAAATGATTTTGGAAAGTTAGTGCTTGATATTAAGTTATTTAGATCATTTTAGCTATTTTTAAAATAGTTAAGTAAAAACATAATTGATATATATTTCTATGTGCAGTTAAGTTCTTTGATATTATTTAGATTATTATACTAAACATAGCCAACCAGTGGCCGAGCAGCTAAAGGTGTCGCGTTTGGTTATAAGTTCAAATCTCGTATGTAATGAAATCGGATTGGCTGCTTGTACTATCTTGGTTTCATCAAGACGATATGTTAGCATCATTAACCTTTAACTGCTGTCATGGATCTCACAGACCTCGAGTCATTTTTGACAGGTCGTTCCCACCCCTTAAAGTGAATATTGGTCCCTGTCCTATTCAGTACCTTACTACTACGTCCAACAGAAGCCACATTTCACGACTGGTTTGGATGCCCCAACTATTTTGCATTTCACACTATTTGCATTTTCCGCGTGATCTCTTAGACCCCTTCACGGCATTTGCGTTACCATTCTTGTTGAATGAAATCGTCTGAGTAGGGAATTTCGGCAGAGAGCCTAAAATGGCAACAAACTTTACTAAGAAACGACCTGTGTATCTTTCACATAAAGAAATTCAGGATATTGTTGATAGTTGGCCGGGAATAGAGTACTGGAACAGTGAAATTTCGGCTAATACTATTGAAAGCGAACACGAAACGGATTCGGAAATTTATGCTGATGAAGATGAAGACATTTCACGTGCGTCTTCACAAGAATATTTTTACGGAAAAAATAACTTCCAATGGTATAACTGGGAGGAACCTAATCGTGCCGTTAGAACAACAAAACACAACATAGTTTTACAGGTTCCAGGGTTGAAGCGTCCTGCAAAATTAGGTACGAAAGCTGAGCCTGAAGAGACATGGAATCTACTTAACTTGTATAGTAATATAAATATATTTCATGTTAAGAATTGAATTACCTAAATTTAAAATGTATAAATAATAAATATCTAAAGAATCTTTAATTGATATATTATATTAATTAACTTTATACGCACTTTAGTGAGCGAGGTCTGAGAGACCATTCCACACTAGTTACGAGACGGTTTGTGACACAGCAGGTAAGGGTTAAAGCATGAATCCTAATGTGATACAGGTTACTGATGGGTTAAAGTGATTTTCTAGCGTTATATTTAAAACCATTAACCCAGGGGTATGTATTCCTGGGATGCTAGTCTGCACATTTACATTTATCTATCTTTGGTAAAAGAGACAGAACATATGCGTGCGTTTTCATGCTATTTCTGGCGGTCGCTCTGTTTGAAGATCTCACATGGTTGTGGGGAATAGCACGAATCCTAATACGAGACCGATTATCAATGAGTTAAGGTATCTGCCTACGTTCGGAGCACTTTTTTTAAAAAATGCATAATTAAATTTAAAAAATTAGATTTTTTAATCAAGTTATAAACTTAAGATCAACATATCTAATAATATTTTAACAATATTTCAATATTATATGAAATTACTGGCAAATTTGTGAAGATTTTAAGCTAAATTTTGCACTTACGTTAACATGTCCTCACTTAATTCAACTGAAAATATTTCAATTTTACATGGCATAGAATGTTATTTAAACTCTTAGCTACTAAATGAACTATAATATTGAAGATACTTTTGAAAATTGATTACTTTATGACAATTTTCGTAAAATAATGTAGTTTCTTTTTAAAAATCGCACACTTTATTGGATTTAAACACTTCATAAATTGTTAATTTTAATCCTAGAGCTTAGTTAATAGTTCATTTAGTAGATAATAATGTATGTATTGCTTTGACAAAATTTCATTAAGATACAACAAAAAGTTCAGGAGTAGCAAGTGTTAACGTAAACATAAATAACCAAAAAACAAGTTTTGTAGAAAATCAATTTAAAGATTTCGTTTAAAGAAAAGTAACACTTAGCATTTGAAGAAAAACTCAAAACTCCCCAGATTTATATGTCAGTCCTTCCTTAAGTTCATAGTTTGATAATCTAGATTTTCTTAAGCCCCTTTTTCTCTTTCGGCCTATTTTTACAGAGACCAATGACTGTCGCTTCGATGCCTTTACTCTCTCGTTATCGAGGGAGAAATAGTTTTTATGCATTTCTGGGTCTATCTGAATATTTAGCTTTTCAAATACAGGTAATAGACCTAACAACCCAGAATTGAATAACAGCACAGCAATGTTTGCCCCCAAAGTCAGTGTTTGCAGTTCTACAAAGGTTTCCTTTGGAAGGATGCTCCATATAACATTGTTTAAACTCTCGTTATTATTTTGTGTCTTTCCATGAAGGCATTTCGAAAGGAGAGATTGATCACACAAACTCATATATGTAGGTTTTACAAGGTTCATCACTGACTCAGGAAGACCAGGAGATTTATCATTAACAGTTTTTCCACAATGCATTGCCCTTTGAAATTTACACCAGCTGTCTGGTCCGTGTGGGCACTGGCCATGGTAGGATTTCTTAGCATTAGAGCAACAGTGGAAAAAAGCAGCTATCACAGCTGATTGCATGCCCTGCAGGTTGCCACTGTTGCTTCGTATAGCTATGCCATAGTAATTTTGCAATTTATTAATAAAATTGTCTGTCAGTTTACCTTTCCCCCCTAAACCTTTCTTCGACTTTTTCAGTTTGCGAAGCCGAGATCCTACCCGCTTCTGGACATGCCCTATGCATTCCAGTTTCAAAACCGTATTTTTGCCATAAATATCCCTGACTACCTCATGTCCCTTTGAATCACCATCTCCATAATACTCGGTATATTGTAGATTTCGGTTGGGGACAGATCTTTCAAACATCCTAAATGATCCAACCGACTCCATGCTAGAGGAGGATCCCTGGTGATTTGAGCAGGAGTGGATGGGATCATTCTTATCTGTAGCACATATTCTACAGTATTGCGATAGCACTTCGATATCCAACACTTTGCCGGTATCAATGGATATGGCAGATACACATCCATTTAGCGATGAATATCCCCGCCTCTGCCATGTTCCATCGACTGATACACCACAGGTGCTTCCTTTCTTGGTTTTGACTTCTGCTGCAGCTTTAGTCATGTTTTCTACAGAGACTAATTTGATAACGTTCAAAAGTTGAAGCTCGTGTCTTCTAAAAGCAGCTTTAGAAAGAAATGGCAAATTTAAGGTATAAAGCAATTTTCTTCCAGCTGAACAACCTTTGCCAATAAGCCTCAATCCAAAAACAAGAAGGGAATTTATGATATTGTGCTTGTCATGTTTTGAAGTGGTGCAAAATGCTCTGACATACCCGCAAGTGCAAGTTATGCACATGTTTGAAGACAGTCCAAACTTTGAGTCTTCCATAAGTTGAAGGCCAGGATTCAAACACACTGGGCAGCAGAGATCAACAATTATAGATATTAATATTGATATATCAAATATCCTGTTGCCATTCATTTTCACATCCTCTTGAATTTTAGAATTTGCAGCAGTAATTGCCAATTTTGAAGAGCTGGCAGTCTTCAGATTTTCGTCAGCACTCACAGTCGTTTTGGTGAAGCGATTGCCATAAAAATTTCGCTTTTTTCTCCTCACAGTACTTTGTTTAGGCATTATTAATGTCAAGATGAAATTTATTTAATAAAATATCAAAATTAGCTGATCAGAATATTACAGAAACAAGAGCAATACCACACGGAGCGTAATCTAAAGTTTGAAAACAAACAACAATCTAAAAGCTATTAATATTGCCAATCCAAGAAAAGAAATATTGCAAAAAAGTGTTGCCAGATGTAGTTGAAATATTTAAAAATAATTATTTTGAGGTTTACTCATCGTTTAAAACCTTAAAAGCAAATAAAAACGTAAAACCCCCATTGAAAACAAAACCATATGACTGTGTTTACCAAAATTTCGAACACTTCCGGTATGAAAATTTTCACTTTTGTTTTACTAAATTCACTATAACTTCCGTTCTACTAATCATAGAAACAAAAGTAATACATTTCTAGAAAGGTAAAAGTTCAATCTTTCAAAAATTGCAAAAAAAGACAAATTGATTTTTTGGCAGAAAATGACCATTTCAACGTAGGCAGATACCTTAAAGTGATTATCTAGCATGATTTTAAAAACACTAGTCTTCGCTTCGAGAGCCAATTGTACCAAGTCGATTCACTGTCCCAAGTCTCCTTATCAGTATCTTTATACTCCTTATAGTATCCTTATCATTATCCTAGTATCCTTATTAGTATTCTAGTATCCTTATCAATATCCTAGTATCCTTATCAGTATCCTAGTATCCTTATAAGTATCCTAGATCTTACGACGGTGATTCTGTCCTCATGCTCTGTCTTTTTCATTAGAAAATTGATCTGGCTGAGTCGTAAGATCTCAGAAGGATATGTCACTTGAACCTACGAATCGACTTGGGTCGATTAGTAATCGAAAGGCAGGCTAGTGTTTTTAATATCATGCTGTATAATCGCTTTAACCCATCAGTAATCAGTCTCACATTAGGATTCGTGCTTTTTCGGACAACCAAGTTACAGATCTCCAAACCGACCGATTGGCAGAAATATCCTGAGGACGAGCGCGTATGCTCTGTCTCTTTCACTAAAAGATCGATAATTGGAAATGTAGACTAGCTTCCCTGGAAGATATACCCCTAGGATTCATGGTTTGGTGGGATTTAAGAGCCTTACAACGTAACTTAGAGGAATTTTGAGTTTACCATTTTCTCGCAAATTTACGCTTGAAGGGTCATTCCCACCATATGCTCCCCCCCCCCGTTTACAAGTATAACACATTATCTCACAGTTGTGCTGTTGGATAGAAAAAAAAACATGACCTTTATTTAAACTTGTTTCATATTTGGAGAAAAGAAAAAGTAAATTTTAACATTGTAAAATTTTGAAATGTTTATGCCAAATAGAAAGAGCGTCAATACATTTTTGTCACAATTTCTAAAACTTCTTAGGAAGGATTTAAAATTCATATTAGAATTTAAATATTATAAACATCATACAACAAGAGATAAAAGAGACATGTTTTGCAAGATTAAACTTCTACACTAATGAAATTTGTTTGTTTCTTAGATTACAAGAGCTGTGAAGAAATGTTGGGCCTCACAATTTAGTTACGTCGCAGTTCAATACAAAAGGTAAGTTTTGTATCATAAATGAACTATGCATATTTGTTTTCACGCAACAATCTTTGAACCTAAATAAATAAAGATAAATACAATTTTTTCTTTAGAGATGAATTTAATAGGTTTTTTTAAAAGAGTAAAAGTACGTTTCCTAATAAGGCTTTTTATATTCTATAAACATGAAGGCAATACTTAGCATAATTTTTTTTAAGCTCTCGTGTAACAGAAATGCTGTTAGATTTTTGAAACTTGGAAATAACTATTAAATTTATAATTAAAGATTAGTGTAAGTAAAATTGCAGAGCGAAGGTTTAAAGTTACTGTCCTGTTAAGTTATCGAGACTAACAATAGGGTGCGTGGTATCCCTGTTGACATTTAACATTCCAAAAGGTAGTAACACTTCATGTCAGCCATACCTCTGCATAGGAAAACATATTTCAGGATACCATAAATGCAAAAACGATGCAAATACTTGACCAGGCTATTATGATCTGTCAATATTCTAACAGCCGCCACAGCTATAAAGCAGATGTGCCATAAATGAACTCTCCCACTTTTAATTTTTTGAATTCTCATCCACTGTGAATTTATTCTTATTTTTCTCTACTTATTTGTAATCAACTGTCTTTTGAATTCTTCTTTATTATACGAACTGCAGGGATATATCTTGTTGATAGGTCTGAAATATATGTGTTCCTTTTTGGGCAGTTGGTCCTCCATCTCATTTCCAAAACTATTATAGTGAGAGGGTGGTATCACAGTGGAATTAGTGTAGTGTTGAACAACCTCAATTTTCCGAGACTTTAGAGTAGCTATATAATTCCTACACTTTGCAATGGTAGTAGATTCCAGAGTCCCAATTTCGGAAATAGCCTGATTCATAGCGGTGATAGATAATCAGATCGAATCACCACTCTCTGAACTTGAAACTTGCACATCTCGCAATTAATAGGACAATGGAATTCCAAAACAAGCATTCACAGTTATTATCCGATTTTTGTTAAAATTGCACAGACTGTTTGCTATTCATTAAAACCTATATATTTAGTTTGGTCCAAAAAGAATTGAGTCACTCAGAAGTGTTATTACATGAAACGTGTTACAGGGTGTTACAAAAATGACCGGCCTATTTGAAAAATCAATAAAAACTAAACGGGCTGCGAAAGAAATACGCCGTTTGTAGCAATGTGCTTGTGACAACAGTACATTTTCAGGCAGACAGACTTACGAAATTAGTTACAATGTTCAACAACAGATGGCGCTGCAGTGTGTAAAAATATATACTACGATATTTTCCACATATCCACCATGCGCAGCAACCAATATGGCGTAGTCTCAGTAAAAAATTATCAGAAACCCGAGCAAACGTCTTAGGCGGTATGGCTTCACATGCAGAAGAGATGTACTGCTCCAGTTGCGCAATTGTTTCTGCATTGTGACGGTACACCTGGTCTTTCAAGTGTCCCCACTCTCTGTGCATTGGCCTCTGTGGTTGTCGAACTCGGTCGCCCTACCTTTCCAGCAAGTTCATCCTTCACGTTCCCAGTCCGTTGAAATTTTTCAAACAGATCCTTTATTGAATCTGTTTTCGGTCCTTTGGTTACATTAAACTTCCGTTGAAAACTTCGTCTTATTGTAACAACACTGTTCTAGGCGGTGGAATTCCAACACGAGAAAAATCCGCTGTTCTTAGGAATAAACCATTTTTTACAGCAAACTTGCAATCTGTGAACAGCACACGCTTACAGCAGAAAGACGACTCAGAGACTGCGTTTTCTTATATATATCGCAAATCGCCTGCAGCGCCATCTGTTGTATAACATTGTAACTAATTTCGAAAGTCTGTCTGCCTGAAAATTTACTGTTGTCCCAAGCACATTGCAATAAACGGCGCATTTCTTTCGCTGCCCGTTTAGTTTTTATTGATTTTTCAAACAGGCCGGTCATTTTTTTAACGCCCTGTAAATAAGTCATTAAATTAGCAAAAATTAGTACATTTCATGTCCACTATTGTTCCTTGTATTACCAGAATTGTAATTCACATGATAAGTTTTAAACATATAAATCCATTTGATAAGTTGCCATTTCATACTGCTGAATTGTAAATGACACAATTTGTTTTTAAACCCATAAAAACGTGCCAAAAGGCATTGGTTATTCAACATTATAAACCAAATTTTTAAAATTCGTAAGCAATATGAAATTATTATTTGCACTTAAATACAACAGATTGTAAGAATTAAGTGGGTACGGGACACATTGAAAAATAATTTTTATTAATTAATTTAGAAGTTTGAATTTTTTTGTGCTGATTACCCATCTAACTAATAAGCAAAATCGCAACACAAAATTTTTCCAAAAGTTTTTAAAAATTTTTAAATTAAAATTTTTTGAAATAAAGAGGGGTCATTTTAAATTGTTAAAACTCAAAATATTCTTGATCAATTTTCAAAATTCTTGCAGTAAATTATTCACAAATTTAGAAACTTTAATTTTGATTCAGCAATTTAAAAAATATTAATTTAATAAAAAATAAAACATATTTAAATTAAAAAAATTCAAATTTTAAGGTACTTTTTTTTAAAAGTAAATATTTGTTTTAAATTTGCTGAATCAAAATTAAAGTATAATGTTTGAAAAAGATATATTACAAATTTCAATCCTTAAACTTTATTAGTTTTCGACTTATAGCAATTTGAATACAGGGAATCTTGAAAAAATGTATCATGGCGAAAAACGCATTTAAAGTTTTAAAGACAGATGTTATTGCCATGACAACAACTGTCAAGAGTTAGATTTTCAAAACAACGCACCACAAAAATTATTATATCTCTAGTTCTAATTAGATAGAAACATGATTTAGACGTCTTTTTTAGCAGAAAAACACAGAGAATTTCTTAAAATAATAAAAAAAAAAATTCGAAAATTGGACGATTTTTGTGTCCCAGACCCCTTTAACAAAAAAATTTCAAATAAATCGACTAATATCGGAATCACATAGCACATTTTGATATCAGACGAATGTCAAGAAATCTCAATCGGAGAAAAAACGTTTTGTGTGTGTGGTAGAACACACATACATTTTACACTACACTTATCTTTGATGTTGTTATATATTATGTCACAACGTTAAAAATCAACCGAAAAATCTATTTTTTCGAATAGATTGAAAGAAACGAATTTTATGAATAACAAGCCTTTCCGATTTAGTAAACTCAAAAATTGTTTTGCTATCTGCAGAATTCGATATAAATTCTTTTTCCATGCTAAAATTAAAAATAGATTTTGTGATCGATTTTGGTGATTTTGAAAGCTAAGTCATTAGCTATAATGCCAAGATCTTGATGTACGACACACATCGTCATTAGTAAAACAGACCTGTTCTTGATGTCTTCATCATACAAAAACGGGCAATATCTTCACTACTCGGAGTTCAATCTACATTCTCTTCGAAGAGTTATCTGGTCAGAAGAAAAATAGGTCTGATATTGATGGACGAGATATCTAATCGAAACCACTTTTAGGGTTAAATGTTAAACCACCATCTTTATTGCCTCCCTTTGGCAGTCAAAATTAGTGATTATTAGGCCAAGAGCGGCTTAGGAAGAGAATATATCCGAGAAGACACGGCTCCCGCGTTTGTTTTAGAGACTGTCAGTATAGACATTTTAGGTATTCGTCAATATAGATAGGGCGGTATTTCGGTAGGGACAGTTAGCGTAAAAAACGTTTCGAGTTCAACAAATAACACAATAACTATGAATTCCAGAGTGAAGGAAAAGTCAGTTACATAAGAAATTAAATTTAAATCAGAGGAAGGAAATGTCTTCTGAGAAATTCAAACCCGCAGTACTTTATTAAAAACAATTACGAAATAAATATTTTATTGTGATTGTTTCTTAATTTTTAGGCGTTACGGGCAGTGTTTAAACTCCCCGATGGCTGTCGTCATTCAAAGGATGGTTGCTTGTGATACTGCCGGAGTATTGTTTACCTGCGATCCTTTAACAGGAAATCCAACAATCATTACCATAACAGCAAATTATGGACTTGGCGAGGTGCATTTCGACTATTTTTACATTTAAGATAAATAATTACATTTAAGATAAATAATTACATTTAAGATAAATAATTACATTTAAGATAAATAATTACATTTAAGATAAATAATTACATTTAAGGGGAATAATTATGTTAAATAAGTTAGAAAATAATGTCAAAATAAGTATTCACAACCCATAATAAGAGTTATAAAAATCTAAATATTTTATGAGGCTTTATTTTTTGCTCTTTAATTTAACACAGATAAAATATGTTTTTTTTTTCATTATCTTCACCATATCTTCTAATTTATCTCTTGACAGCTTCTTATGAGAAGATCACAAAAAGCTTTCTAGCTTAAATATTTACTATCTGGTGAAGATAGCCAAATGTAGAAATACGAACTTATAAGTGCGGAGTTCAAAACCCCTGGCCAAACTTTAAAGTCGTTTACTTTATTTAAAAAAAAAAGAACACATAGCAGTGTAACCCTACTCCTCCAGGAAGAACTTTTTGAGACACAGAGTTACACTATCCTTTACGAGTCTTGCCATATTGATGAGTTGATTATTGATGAGTTGATGTGAACACGAGCACTTTCAAAAACATATATGATGTATCTTCTTACAAACACCAGATGGCGCTCCCGGCCTTCAACACGCATTTCGATGAGCGATTTTGTTGCGATGCTAATCAAATCCAACAACTGTCTGAAGCACTGTGATAACAGAAGACATGTTACTCCTATTGCTTTCATGGCTTCACTCTTTGTTGTTACTCAGGCTTAACTTGAAACGGCGATACACACTCGATTGCTAAAGTCAATGAAGTAGAAGTCGAGTCCATAGTCGTAATCTTCCATTGCATGAACACGCATGCGGAAGTACACTCGTGATCTTAATACAGTTCTCAATGTCTCATACAATCGGCAATCTATCTACTAGTGATGACATCTATCGAATTTCTCTACTGCTAAATTCTAGAGGAGGAGTGCTGGTGGTGAACTTAGAAACCGCAACAAAAACAAACACATACAATACCGTAGTGTATATATATATATATATATATATATATATATATATATATATATATATATATATATATATATATATATATATATATATATATATATATATATATAGCAGAATAACACATCTTCTCTACGAAAAACGTATTGGTTGACAAAGTTGCATTATCTCTCATACGACTTCTAAAAACTCATAAAGGACAGTTGTTTTCGCTCCTGTCAATGAGACGATTAAATACACTTCTTCTAACACCAAGAAATGCCTCCTGTAGTCATTTGGCAGAAGTAAATTGTATAAATAGCATAAGTGATTATTGCGATTTTTCTTCTCTAAGAATATGTGAACACAAACTATATTGAGTGTTTTTTTTTCTCTAGTCAGTTGTTTCAGGCTCTGAAGAACCAGATACTATCCTCATAGAAAGAGATATAAACGATCAACTTCGTGTGAAGAATACAGACGTTGGTGCAAAAAGTAACAGAATCGTAATGAAAGGTAAGCTGTCAGTGTTGCATAACTTACAATGTAAAGTATATTTATTGATAGAATATCATACAATATTACAGGGCTCGAAAAACCCGGGTGCACAGGTGCACATGAAAGTAAAATTGTACACCTAATTATTTCCTGCTAGGTGCACGCAGTACACCTAACGCTAAAATAAAGGGAGGGGGGAACGTGTTTTTTGTTATTTTGATGTTTGAACAAAATATCAGTATCGTCTTCTCTCGCTCTAAAGAAACGCAATTAAAATTCCCAAATACGCACTGCTAAAACAAAATCGCAGAGCCGTAACGGGTTTATACAGGAGGAAGGTTTACTTGTGCCATGCCACCAGAACTTTCCGGCGATCAAAACATTTTCCAGATGGCTCTGTTAAAACGACTGTCGCGACAGCCGGAGAAGGGAGAATTTAGGTGTTTGAATACTTTTGTTTACTATCTACTACTAACCTATCTAAACATACCCAACTAATAAAGTAGTTTACATTATATTAATGCTCTTATAGTACGGTTTTTTTTAAATGTGCTCCTAAAATATAACCTGTGCTCCTAATTTAAAAACTTAGGTGCGCAAGGCGCACCTGTATTAAAAAATCTATTTCGAGGCCTGCAATATTATCTGATTTGATCTCCGAGAAGTCTCAAATCTCACTCTCTGTCTCAAATATCTTAGAATCAAAGAAGTGTGACTGCATACTTATATAACTTTTATCCTAACGATTTGAAAGAAAGATTAAGGAACAATAAAGCCGAATATGGTTATGTTTACAATTTAATTAGATAGTATGACATCACTTGAGAGGAATCTTAATATGTTTTTAGTATATCAGCAACAGTAGTTTATTTTCACATTAACTTCTGTTATATTTTATTAGAAAGTGGAGGCACAAGTGAAGAAAACGTTCCCGAAAATCAGAAAAATGTTTGCTGTATATCCGATGAAATGGCACTTCGTTTGGGGCATTTAGCTATTAAGGTAATTCATAATAGAAAATCATACAAATAATTAAATATCCCTAATACTAATAGAAAATATCAAGAGAAAGGTTTCAAAAAGTCGTAATAGGATGATACGAGTTTATAAGATACTCGTATCTTATTTTGCTTGAGTCCTGATAATGTCTCTTTGAATGGGTGATGAATTCAAAATATAACGAATATTTTGATTCTTATAATTATATGTGAATAATCCTTTGTTTCATTATTTTTGTATCGATTTTGAAAACGGTCTACGTTATTTAATAAATAGGTTAAATCAGTGTATGTTTTACGCAATGTACCTTTGAATATATTTTAGTTTGGTACTGTTTGATGGTCTGAGGTGGTATAAAACATAACTTCCTATTGAAATCAACTTTGGAGGGCACAGCTGTTGAACAAAAGTTCTACTACGAAGTATTAATAGAGCCTGGACAATGTGTTTATTGCACTACCCGATAAAGCTTTTTAACATGAATATTTCTGCATATTTAAATTTATGTTTAGCATGACGAAAACGTGGTATTAACTAATAATTTGAATGCTATACCTCTTGTACCTACGAACAATAGGCCGTCATGTATCTGCAAACACCGTCCAAAGATACATTATGAAAAAAGGATTTGATTTCGAAATATTTCTTCAATTAAGTCACACGTTTTTTTTGTTTTGTTGACGTCTATGTGTTCTGGGTGAAATGCCAACTAGTTGCCAAAGATACCCAAGTCATGCAGATGAAAAAATTAGAACTATTTTTCTTAGTAAACGGATATCTCTCCATAAAGCTTGAAAAGTTTGTAACGTATAATCAAGTGCACTCGATAAATTGAGTAGGATAAATTTGAGTGTAATGGGGGGGGGGTGTCAGTTTCGATACAAAATATATACTGAAGAGGAAGAGAATGCATTGGTAGATTATTTAATGTGGACACGTATTCACATTCTCAGATATAGGTAATCTGGTTTTATCCTCTCCTCTTTTACTGAAACTGAATATTATCTCTTAACGTATGTAAATATAATGTAAATGCTATTAATTGTTGAAATAAGTTCAATTAATTTTCACTAAATTATCTTAACGAATATTTTACAACACGATATTTTAACTGTTATGCTCTCTCATTTCTTAATAAGTTGAATTTATGTATTTAGATTGAAAAATATTACAAATCTGCAAGAGATATAGAATGGGGATTTCATAACAACAATCTGTACATTTTTCAAGTGAGTATTATATTTTGAAAATAATGAAGTTTATGCGAATAAGATGTCCTAGAACGTAACTGAGCTGTAGAGGATACTTATACAACAAATGTAAACCTTACAATCCCTAAATATGTAGTGTAAAATACACATAAATAAAAGATTGCAGTATGTTTCAAATGGAAAATTAAGAATAAAATAAAACGGCATTATAACTGAAAAATAAATTTTATACTCCAATAAAATTTCACAGACAGTGAACACATAAAAATATATATTAGCATTAACGTATAAGAGCAATCCAAACATTAATTTTTGTGTTTGATCAACTATTAAATAGGAATAGAAATAACAATTTTATACACTTTCGTTCTCAGTTCAGTAACTCGCTTAATGATAAAAAGGACTATAAGCTCTCTTAACTATATAACTTATATTTCATTATAATGGATAAAATGGTATAGTTTTTGTTTTATTTAGCACGAAAGTAGATTGTAATTGTAACTAACTGTGAAAAGTAATATATTTTTCTTTAATGACCTTTAAGTTGATGCACAATGTTTTAGTATACTAATTCATTTCAAATGTACTACTCTTTTCACCAATTTTAATCCTGTGTCTGGTTTTCACTTTGGCTTAGTGTAAAAGTAATCCTGGAAATATTTGAAATGCAATAATATAGTTGCACAAGGACTCATTTCTAAATTAAAGCTATTCTTAATATTTAAACATTTTATTTTTGTGATTATCTTTGGTAATGCATTTGATATATTTTGTATTACAGAGTAGGCCGGTCACAAGTGGAACGAATGAAACGATATATGAAATTGATCATGAATTCGATGGACCTCTGAGAGTAGAAAATGATTACTATTCAACTTCAAATGTTGGGTAGGAAATATTATTTTCTACTTTGTCTGCCGCTAATTAATGAATCAGCAAAGATAGATTTATAAATACATCGAGTATAACTAGGTATTGCAATCCGATCCGGCGGATCCGGCATCATTTGGCTACCTACCGGATCCGTTCCGGATCCCATAAACTCGAATTTAAAAAAAAATTAAATAATCGATTATTCAAACCCAACTTTAAAATCGCAAAATCGTTTATTAAGCTATCGATTGTAAATAAATTGATTTTATATTTTTCAATCATCAGTTTGGAGGATTCTAGCTAAAATAATAAATTAAATTATCAATAATATTTTTTTAGTAAGGAGGAATTAGAAAAGGAAATTCTACAAGAAAATGAAGACTATTGCAAAAAGACAAACTTTAGAAAAGAAACAGATTTTGAGAAAATACTGAAGAAAGAAATGACTTCATATGAAATGGAGTCAAAGGAAAATATTTGTCTCTTATGTATGACTACTTAATGACGATTAAACCAACTAGTGTCCAAGCTGAGAGGGCCTTCTTGGCCACTGATTATATTTGAAGTTCATTGAGCAGTAGGTTGGGAATGACACAATTCATACAATTTGTTTCCTCATATTGTTCTTTCAAATTCAAAAGTGATTTTCATTGCTATATAACTTCAATTCAAGCAATTAAAAAGAATTAAGAGTTCCCTTGTTTGTTATGTTGACCAAAAACTGCCACAGATTAGATTTTTATGTTAGTATGATACAAGGTGTTAGGTACACTTTATATATCATTTGCTCAACGACATTAGAGATAGAGACTTCTTAATTTTAGATAAATAGAAAAGTACTACCTATAAAACAAACTGATGTTTTTTGGTGTGGAAACTAGTAAGACTGATCATCATCAATCGTTTAAGGCTACACAGTACCCTAAAAATGACAAAAATATCGAAATATTTTTTTGCATTTTTTGATGGTCCATACAGTTGGGAAGCTTGCCTCAAAATTTTAGATCTGATATCCAATTAGTTTTAAAGACTTTTTAAGTTTTATGAGTGTTGTCAGTGTCAAAATTTGACAGCATAGAGGAGGGGCTTGGTTAAATTCGTTTTTCTTTTGATGTAATTTTACATTCTTACAAGTAATTAAAAGTATTTTTGAATAAAATCAATTCCTTAGGTGAAATGGCTATTATCTTCAACTTTCAATACTAAAATCGTACCTGTTAGTTTATGTTCTGCGTTCTCTTCTGAGTCTCATTACAAGCTAACCAGTATTGGTAAAAAGGTCTTTTTCGAAACCAATATTTGATTACGATTGTTATATATAGTACATTATAATCAAAATTTGGTAAATATTTGGTTGGAAAATATTTAGTTAGGATTTAGATAAATAATTTGTCGCTGCTGTAACAAATGTTTTCCATCATATGAAAACATAATATTTCGAATTTAAAAAAATATATTCAATCACATTGAGTTAAATTAGTGTTTTAGTGCATTTTATAAGTTGGTAAATAACATATTAAAAAATTAGAGCTCTACAAGAATTATTATTCTTGTTTTATGACAACAAAAACTTAAAATGCATTTTTCTCAGACTTTTATTTTTGTGGATGCTAGTGTTTTAAATTCCCTAAGTCTTTTTTTCTGTACAAGATACAGTCTAGAAATTTTTTGAAGATACTTTTATATATATGTACTATAAAAGTTAGCATGGATTAAGACCTGAGAGTTCTAGTAATTAAAAAAAAATGTCAAAGTTAATAATTTTAGAATTTTTATGTTTTTTTTCAAGTTTATAGAGAGAGAGAGAGCTAAAAAAATATTTATTAAAATTCATCAATGAGACTGATGGTCAATTCCATACTTACTGTTGTTCCCACACAATTATCTAAGAAATATAAATCACTTGAAATAACTAAAAAAATTTAAAAATTTAATATTTTATAAGAGAATTAAAAAAAACTTCAAAAATTTAAATTTTTTAAACTTTTAAAATAATGGTGATTGTTAAACTGACTTTGGTTTATTGGATTTAGTTAAATAATATAAGCCGAAAAAAATTAATTAATTATTTTTAATGTTACTGTCTGTAGAAAATTTTTTTGAAAAAGGGTAGCCTTAATACTTACTACTAGTAGTACTATAATTTATTGTTGGTGATTGATTTTCTACCTATGGATAATTATTAATAAAGTTGATTTTCTAATGCTAAAATAAACGCTTTGTTCATCAATTTTTAATAATATCCTTTTTACCTACTTTCACTCAGCCGATTTTGGAAAAATACATACTGGTTAGATAGACTTATTAACAAAGTACCAATCCGGCTGGATCCGGTCGGATCCAGCTGGATTAGTGTCAATCCGGCAGGATTGAAAATCGTGCCGGATTGCAATCCCTAAGTATAACCGAATAAGTAGGAATATGTAGGACAATGTGTAGGTATATGTGGATGTGGACACACCATAATTCAGCAAGTTAATCGATGGATATAATTTGAGCTAGTAAATACATATTATTTGCCAAAATGAGATGGGTGTTGTCTGGGTTGGGCAATCTTATCAGTTCTGTTCTATACTTTTTGCCGATTCGGTGAAAAGCTTCCGTTATTACTGGATGAGTCACTAGCAGGTGTTTCTTTTTTCTCAGTTGCACCTGTTTTCACTCGGCGACGAAAAAATTTCTATATCCCTCACATGACTATGTACCTATATTTTGCCATTCTATTTAAGAAATAACCTCTGATCACTTTGAAGCATTTTTAGCATTTTGTCATTTTCCTTGTATTAAAAAGTATTTGAGCTAATCAGAATTAGTTTTTCCGTGTTATTCCAAACAATGCAAGGTAAATATTTTAATGAACTGTGTTTACGAATAAGGATTTCTCTTAGAATTGAATTCGTATTTTAATAAATTTTCAAGTATTGAAATATAATTGTATTTAGAATATACTCAACTGAATAATGAAATAAAAACATTTTAATTACAGGGAAGTTTTACCTGGTGCACTGAGCCCATTCGGACAGCAATTATTCTTCAGAGCTTTTAAACACGTTTCAAAAGTGAGCACAAGTATTAGTGTTCTTTACATAATTACCTAACAAAATGTTGAATTAATATTATGACCTGTTTATCTATTCGTAGATGCATGTATAAAACAATGTCACATGTTTTTATATCTCCTTGTCACATATATTTTAGGAATGCATAAGAATTTAAAATGTCATAAAAAACAGAAAGTTTTTTACTATGTTAACATTTTTCACAAAAACTCTAGAAGGCGTTTGTTACTTACCAACTAAGCACAAGACTCTTTCAGAAAGAAAAACAGACTGAATTCCAACCAACTGTACCTGCAATATATTATCAATATGGATGGACTCTATTTTATAACCACTCAATTTTCAACGTAGCTGACGTAAGTTGAAAACTATTGTGTAGTATCTATTATGAAAGTATTGGAATTTGTTTACAATATATATATATATATATATATATATATATATAACCTCCCTCCACTCTAAATAGCTGATCTATTTTTTAAAACAATGATCTTAATAAAATTCAAGAACTTTGGGGTAGAAACGGAATATTTTAACTCTAATTCAGGAAGGATTGTTGAGAATATAAGGGAGTAAACTACTCTAAATAAATTTAATTTTTCAACAGAACGCCGTTCATCTAGCACGTATTCAGAAAAAAACTTCTAATAGTCCAGTTCCTTTCTTCGTTTCCCCACAAGCTAATGTTAAATGAGCATGACTTTTAAAGATTGTTTCAACGGTTTTCACATTATTTATGAATTCAGACGAATGTTTTAAACGCAATATATGAAAATTCAATTTCCTAGACTATAACTAGCTTCAGAATATGAGTTTATGGCTTTTTAATTACAAAATCCTTTCGGAAAGGATTCGAGACTTGTGTGCTGTCTCCTTCAAAACATTCCTGACCTTGATGGCTTTTTGAATAGAGTAACGTACATTAAAAATGTAAAATAGGCTGACCCACAATACGCCGGGGGAGGAAAATTGGCAGGTAAGTGCAAAATAGGCAGGCCTTACTATTATCCACGTCTACTATTATCTTTTGTTGCAACATGGACCAATAACAATGAAAAATGTATTGCTGGGTATGCTTTTATAAAGTTGGAGGTATACTGCGCCTTTGGATTGGACACCCCTGTTTTTTCTGACTACATACAAGTCCCCTGTACCCCATTCAGAAATAGCCCCGAAAGCATGTACACATGTAAATGTACATATTTTTCTTAATATTATTTAAGAACAGATTTTGTCTGTTGCTATCTTTTTAGATTTTTCACAACATGGATGGCGATCACTTTGATAACACTACAAAAGCCACTCTGATAGCTTTCTTTGGCAGGATTCCTGATGACAAAGACATGTTTGAAAATGTGAAAGATCGCTACGGGGGCTCCGTAAGAGGGAGCAGCTGGAAAACAACATACTTGTTACTGAAAGTTTGTATTGACCTTTGTTTTCATTACAGCTGTATCTTCGTGGTTTAAGCTAAGTCCAAAACATTATTTTAAGCTCTAAGGGGTGTAAATAAGTACGTTTTAAATACATTTAAAGTGCTCTTATGCATATGCCCAAAAGTTAAGGATAAAGCAATTCTAGATGAAACCTCATACAAAATGTATGCACTAATGAACCTGAAATGATGAATGGATATGCAATGACCTCTATGGTAGAGAACAAGAACCTCCTTGTGCTGCTCGGAACCCCAAAGAAGTTAATGAAAAAATACTTCGGAGAACGCATTGTAGGTATTAGTTATTGCGAAAAAACAGAATTTTTGCTCGGTTAACCCATAGGTTGTTCCGCCGAAAGATCTCGTTTATCAAGATTTGATTAAATAACGGATACTTAGTTGAAACAACCACCTGGAGGGTTAGAAACTCCACAAAAGGAAATGTGCTGACGTTTGACCTTAATTGAAAGTCTCACAATCTGTTGACTTGCTTTTCACAAAGCTGTCCAACAGTTTCTGAGTCAGGAAATACTATTCAATCACCAGAGAAAATGTTTTCTTCTATGCCATTCTCTTTGGAGTTGTTCAGAATACAATGCTACGTTCCAGAGCCTCCTAAGCATGCTTTATAGCATTGAGATTAGGTGGCCTTGGTTCATACGAATTCAATATTATTCTTAATTTTATAATGTACAGTTTGCACATGCAAAAGTGGTTTTTATTTATAGAAAACAGGATAAAATATTTAGTGCCTCATTTTTCTCAGCGATCAACGGTTTTATGATTTTTGAAACTTAATTAGAACATTTTTTATAGCAATAATGTAGTACATTCTTTCTTTGCGGTTTTTCTTGTAAAACTTTTTTTTATCTTTATATCCATACCACAATTATTTTTATACCCTTTCGTATAAATACAATATTTATGAAAAATGTATTATGAAATATGTATTCGTGTTTTGGGGAACTGGTGAATTATTTTCGCTTTGTATATATATTGAAACTTAATTTGCACATTTTTTATAGCAATAATGTAGTACATTCTTTCTTTGCTGTTTTTCTTGTAAAACTTTTTTTTATCTTCATATCCATACCACAATTATTTTTATACTCTTTCGTATAAATACAATATTTATGAAAAATGTATTATGAAATATGTATTCGTGTTTTGGGGAACTGGTGAATTATTTTCGCTTTGTATATTTATGTCTGTAACCACCTTGTTATTAGTTACTTCAGGTATAGCTGTAGTTCTCGTGGAGGCCAGGTTTAACCAGTCTCTCCGTGAAAGACCACACTCGTAAGATAAACAAGTTATAGCGAATAAATTGAACTCAGGGCTGGATATTTGATATGGGCCTCCAAATATTTTTTATCTGATCAGTAGACTGTAGACCAAGTACGGCCCATCAGACAGGTTTAATTGGTTTGCAGTTCAGATACGCCCTCTGGATAGGTTTAACCAACTCGCACTCCAGAAGAGGTCTTTCAAAAATTCTTATATACAGTAGAACTCCAATTATCTGATTATCCGAATCAAAGGGTCTAATAGGTATTTTAATTAATTACTGTATGTATGTATGTTGAAAACGGGGAAAAAAACTATTTAAAAAAAAAGAGCTTTTAATTAATTAAATGTAATGGCAACACTTTTACATGTTAAGCGTACTTACAAGTGCTATACATTAGTACAGTATGTACGTACCGTACTGTAAATGAAAGTCATTGCATGCTGAACATCTTGGTTAAAGTAAGCTGTTTGACTGTCTATATCCGTTTTCGGGCAGCCAAGTCGCGCATCCGCTTGACAGTGAGAAGTTGCATGTAGTCACACTAGGGCTGACGCTCCATCCACTTCAACGCAGTTTTAAGGTCGGCAAATGCTTCACTAGCAGATGGTCCCGTGTCTGCTTCAACTTTGACATTAAGGTCATCTTCTTCCTCGACACTTTCTTCCCTCACACTTTCAATAAGTTCATCATCTTTTAGAATTTAAGATCCAGAATCGGTTTTTTTTTTTTTTTTTTTTTTGCGAATCGCAGTACGTTTCCGTCTTAATTTTTTTTTCTGAAATTCTGAAAGCGATTCGGATAATCAGCGATTCGGATAGTTGGAGTTCTACTGTACGTAGTAAAGTGATGAGAGGAGATGTCTTTTACTGTATTAAGAATGTGTTTTGTTTCAATGAATAAGGGGAAACTAGTTCCTGGGGATCATTGGTACATCGCATGCTCATTGTAAGTGGCTGTATGTCACTATCATTTCTCTCTGCCGACCAAACGGTCTAGTGGTTAAGGTGTTGGCCTCTGGATCGGAAGGTTCCTGGTTCGAATCCGGGGTCAGGGATGTAATTGTGCTGTCCTTAGTTAGGGGTAGTGATGGTCGCCCATTGGGTGCCCATTCACAAATGACCATCGCTTCCCGGCCTTGGAGTGGCCTATGATTAGCAATCGAGTGCCCGCCGTAATTAAAAAAAAACATTTCTCTCTCGTCATCCTGACGCTTGATCTCCTGAAATACAGGAAAGTATTCTTCTGATACTTACTACCCATACCTTCATTTTCTTTCTTCTCGTGGCTGTGAAATACAAAGGATTGTGTCTGTTGACTCAAATAATGAAAATCAAAAGTGCTTTGTGCAAAAACTGCTTTAAACACTCTATATGAATTTACTCTATATGAAGTTATGGTTTTTATTTCTTATTTCGTCAATGAAATTAATTGATTGAATGTTTTATAGAATAATTTCAAAAGATTAACTTTACTTTTCATTAAGAATTTAGCCTTTTCCCGTCGGATTCTGGAGAAAACTTTGAAAGCTTATGATGGGTACAGATTACCTGTGGAGAAATGTTCATCATCAAAAGAACTTTTCGATTTTCTTCTCCTGAGACTCACGGATTTTACCGATGTGAGCACTGCAATTATGAACTGCATACATATATTTATTATTCATTATAACTTTACAAGATAACAGAAATTTTTTAACACTCTACTGAAGTACCGTCAGAATACAAATCATAAATTTTGATTTTTGCAATTATTTATTTAAGTAACTATAACCGAAAAATATATTTTGTATTAATGCATATTTTAGTGTGAACAAGTAAGCCAGATGGAACGTGAGGATTTTCTAACGCAACTTTCGCGAAAAGGCAGTTGAATCACGTGGTTTTGAATGAGCCTATTAGTTAAAGTAAAGGACTAAAGGTGATGTTAACAAATCTATTCCACAATTGAAATCTTAAGCTCGAATCCTGGTTCTGTCTTTATCGTTCGGTGCTGAAAGACATAGCATTGATATCGAGTTGATAGGAGAAAAACATTCATTGCGATCGCCATTTGCATGTGGAAACCAACTTTTAACACGCTTTCACACCTATTCAGAAATAAACTGACCCAAAATCTACTGTCTTCTCCCAGATCGTACTACACTTCCTCTATTAAATGCTCTCGCAGGATAAATATAGGTATAGCCTTAAAATATAGTTTATAACGATGCTTGATACTTAAACGAATTGCCATTGACCAATCAACTATCACATGTAATAAACGGAGTTTATTTATTGGAATCTTTAATTGCGAAGTGCTGGAATTGTATTCGATAAACAAACCAAACGATTTCGCGTTCGGAAAACCTACTGAAAACACGTTCGGTCACATAAACACGAAATTTAGAATTAATTGAAAATGTCTCATATGCAATTATAAAAAGTGAATCTAATGCATATTCTGTATTTTTCAGGTTTTTATGAGTCATATGATTTGCAGCCAGATGTCCTCAACGTGGAATATGTTAATTTTGTCTATTATTAGTAAAGAAAATGGATGTAAGGATTGAATTGAAGCAATGGTTTTTAAATACACTATGTTACATTAAATCTAGTATACACGTATTGCTTGTGTATTGTGTGTAACACTTGTATATACAAGTTGTGTATGCATGTAGTCGACTGAATCAAAATTTTCAAGATATGAGTTGTTTAGTTTTTCTACCCCAGAGTAAGACTTATGAAGAATTCTTAGACTAGAATTCAGACTGGTGAAGGCCACTAAGTAATTTTTAATTTTTTTTTCAGTGAAGGTTTTATTTATTCTTGAGAAACACAGAATATGGAGTTGAGAAGCGCATAAATAAATGAATAGATGTGCATTATTTATTTAAATTTTGTATAAAGTTGCTTTAGCAGTAACAAATCACATTGAAAGCATTCTTTTCTTGAATAATTGATAAATTAAGTAAATACACAGAGTTTAATCAATGATTGTTCAAATGAAAAAATTGCATTTGCATTGCTTGAGAATTCTAATTGTTTATCATTCTTCTTCGCAGAGCTATGATTTTTACTTAGTGTTCGATTTGTAACCCACGGCGAGACATATTACTGGTTATTTTAGAAAAGATATATTTGTGTGTGTGTGTGTGTGTGTGAATATAAAAATAGTATAATAGCTATAAAAACATCATTTAAGCTCACTTCTTGAATAATTATATATTTTTGAGTGGGGCTCCTTATTAAATGTTGTAATAGTTAAGAACTAAAATTTAATTTTATTTTTAAATGAAAAGAAATTGTATAGAGTACTTGAGACAAAATTTATTTCATAAAAGGGTGAACTTCATTACATTACAAAGATTCAAACGGTTAGATGAAAAATGAATGATAGGCAGACAGTATCAAATTTTATTTAATATGACATATTTAGGAAGGGTACCAAAGGAAGAGCTCTTCACTAGGTTAAAATTCTTCAGCAGTCTGATTACAGAAAAAAAAAAATGTGAAAGATAGAAATCATTGCAATAAAGAAAATATAAGCAAAAATTGCTTTAGCATAAAACATTACTAAACCACTTTTCAAACGTAAAAGTTTTACCATATGGTACTAGCCGACTCTTTTTTCTAACACGTGGACGCTGGAATGTGCTCAACAGCCAGACGGTGACAAAAACAACTTCAGACTTTGCACGTGCGGGTTTTGACAAAATACCGAAAGAGAGTATTTTTTCATCGGCGGCCCGGCGTTCCGTTTGATCCATCGACCCAGCTGGAGTTTCCGTCGGTTCCCTAATCCCATGTCTGGGATGAAGATTTGCTGTTGGGAACCCAAGTCGGTTACAAACGGTTTTTGCATCTGTGTGGGGGTGTCATGAGTACTGTGGAGGACATAAACATCTCTCGAGGGCTCTGAATTCACACCCCCCCTCTCTCATTCGCAGCTGCGCTTCTTGCGGACCCAAGAGAAAGGGGACTTGAGGAGGAGACTGATTCTAGATTCGAAGAGAGACAGACGTCTCTATTTGCCAATGTTACTTTGGCTCCAGGCAAGATATCGATTGTCGATGGCTGTGCCCTTAATTAATCATGTAAATTTACCTGTAAATATTTAATTTATCTAAATAAATAGTTTAAATTTAAACCAGCTGTCCGTCTAATTCTTACATGACGGTACAAAGTGGATGAAATTTAAGTAGACGTTCTGAACCCATCTATGAACAAGGTATGGAATTAATTGGAAATACGAAGTAACACCGTTAAAAGAAAATGAAGTGCTGTTACATATTTTTTTTATAATCATATTTCATTTCGAGGTGTACTATCTATTTATGTAATATGAGTTTATGTTCACAATAAATATTAAATGGAATATGATATGAAATGTGAGTAATGACACGCACTACAATTAATATATAAGAAATTAAGTAAGTTTAACGTAGATGTATTGCGTAGTTATGCTAAAAATGGATTATTTTATTTCTTATACCGCAATCCCCAGAAACCTTTTGGCATAGCTTTAAAGGTAGCAGCATATGAATAAGTGTTTTTTGGAATTCATGTGTCTTCAAATTACGTACGGTTATTCCTTATTAGTCTTAAACATAACACCAGCCCCGCACAAAATCTTGAGAATGGATTTGAAGAGAAAAGTGTTGATTATAATTTCATTAATGGTTATCTATGTAACAAAGATTACCCTACTGCCAATAGGATTGAGTTTCATAATTCCATCTACAATAGAGGTTAAGCACCTTAATAACTTTTTTAACCACGAATAAAGCCATGACTATAGATATTTGAAAAAGTGCTGGTTTCAAAAATTTTTATTCGAGTGAAAACATTTTTATAAAAAATGAATCAATGTTAAGATCATATATTTCTCTTCAGCAACTTCATACATTGGCCATTATCAAGAGTGCTATGCACGTCAAAACTTATTTTTTGAACAATCATATTTTACTCAGATTAATTTAACCTTGAATGTGTAATGTTTGTTTTTAACATACTAGGTTTCGATGACAATGTCTATCGTGACTTTGCGAATCTCCTACAAACGAGTAGTGAAGTAGAAAGTGCTGATGTACCAGCAGCAATGCAGGTAATATATGCTTATTCCTATTAAAAAACTCTTCTGTACACGAAATTATTTGTTTTACCAGTTTCGTGAAATAGCTTAATTAATAGCGTAATTATAAATTTCAAAGTGAATCGTCCTCCTAAAAGTGCATACGTCATTAAACGTACAACTGCATTAAAAATGTAATTTAAGTGAATTCACAAAATATGTACGCATAAAATGACATGTGAAATATGTAATAATGTATGTCTACTTAACTATATAACACTAGTAATAAATTATCTTACTATGATGTTAAAAAAATTGTATTTAATGAGTATATTTTTCCCAGAGTTTAGCATTTCATATTTCCCAGGCAGTGGATCCAAAAGAGTTCAAAAGCAAAACACCTGAAGTAAGATTTTATTTAGGCAAGCAATTAAAAAAATTTTTTTAAATTAATATTGATTTTGTCATTTAAATTTTATAATTTAGTACTCTATTTTTATAAACAAACTTGTATAATAAAATAATGTTTCCTCATTCCCCTGAAGAACGCGGGAATAAAAGGAAGAATGGTGAAAAAAACTATAAAATTCATTTTAAAATGTTCTAGATTGAATTTTAAAATTCGCCTCGACCCTAAAATTGCAAAAAATTTGGACTACCTGTGTGCCAAATCTCATTACTGTAAGTACCATAGATTGATCAGGACTTTGAGTCCAAGAAAATGAACAAACAAACAAACACTTTCTTTTATAATATTAGATACAATCAATAAATTAGAGAACTCATACTCGTAGCTTGCAAATCCCTTCAGTACTACTTTAATTTGCCTCATCTGTAAGTGTCAAGCTGAGGATTTTGTATGAAATAGCTTTCTGATATACAAGAGAGAGGTAAATAAGAAATTTCACCGGTATCTAAAATTTGTTTCAGAAACGTTGAACACAGGTTTTGGCAAGTGCACCATATTGATCCCAGTTCTTGGGAAAATAAAGTGTGGATAGTGGGAAGGCAATATTTTTGAGATGAAGTGATACATACCACACAAGGCTAATGTAATTAAATGTTGATGCCGTACACAAAGTTTACAAGAAAAAACCGTTACCAATCTGTGTGAGATTAGCTAATACATACAACATCACTAACCTAATCAAATATTCAGGCCATCTGAAACTTTACAAAAACGAACCACTACCAATCTGCCGACTAGATCGTAGAAAAAGTTCACATTGTTACAGAAACCTGCCAGTTCTTGAAGTGGGAAGGCTAGATATAAACTGAGACGTATTATATCATGAGTGGGTCAAAAAAATTGAAACGTGTTTGGTCGAATCGCTGTATCGTAGAAATGCTGTCCCTGGCACACCTGGAAAATGATACCAAAACCTTTCTAATCAGACAAGGTATTTTTCATTCACTGTCGTGACCAAAATTATAGAAATTTTCAACGTATACTTAGCAATATTTTTAAAATACAGAATAAACTAAATTAAATCGCTAGAGAGCAGACACATTTAGCTCTAGCATATTTAATAGTAACACACATTTTGTAATAGGGACATACGTATTTTAAACTATTCATTATAGTTTACTCTTCGGCTGTTTTTAAACTTGCTTTTTTTTCTATCTACTTTAGGAAGCTTTAATCTGGCTACAAAATTCGTCTTCTGCAGCAGGAAAAAAGTTTAGACAGTTTATAAAGAAACATGGTCACAGATGCCTAAAAGAGGTTAGTAATATAAGACAACATTAAATTATACAAAAGTATAATTTTATTAGTGGGAGAACATTCAAGAACTCTACTGAGAATAGAAATGATGTATGCATCAGAGTAAAATTCAAAATTTCAATATTGTATTTTAACACTCCTTTATATATTTTACTCAATATACATGATTGTACTATAATTTATAAATCGGAAAGGTATCTCAATTTATCAAATTCATAAATGAAACACAAGATCTATAATGAAATTAATAAATGTATTGTAAAATTTTTAATGTTAAGATAGTTTATTTGTTATTGTGTTAACGAATATTGATATTTGTGTAGTAGGCATGGATTTTATAGACTGTGCTTCATTAATCTCTGTTAATCCGTATTGCAAAGTATACAAGAAACGGATCAAATCGCTCTTGTACGTTAGTGAAGCATGAATAAATATTTAACTATATTGCACTTGTTTTCCTTCCAGTTTGACATATACAGCACGACATGGGGATTAGATCCGAAGCCGCTAGTGAAGTTGCTTCAGGTAATTTTTAAAATCAATTCAAATATTTAAACTACCTAATTGAATACTTGGCATGGTGCATTTCTTAGAATAAGCTTTCACCGTTCTGAAAAATATAATCTTACATAGAATTCTTCCAATCATTAGATGAGATTGTTTAGTCATTATGTGTGTTGGGAGTGTAAAAGCAATACTAGTACAAAACTCGGAAATTTCGGGAAGCTCAGAGAGTTATAAATTGCTTAAACGGAATGTTTACATTGAAGAATGTCAGTGTATACAGATAAGCAATTAAGATGTAAGCGATTAAAATAGATGAAATATTAAATACAAAAGTTAAAACCTAAACAGAATTTTATAAAGTTTTAAAACATTTAAAAAAGAAAGGAATCTTTAGACAATCAATCAAACTGGTTTTTACAAGTTGAGTTGAAATTTATAAGTTCGACAAAATGTGAGAAATTGGGAATACAAAGCTAAAGGAGAATTCAAATTTGGTATAAGATGTAAAATACTTTTCCATATGGGACCCATTAATCACATATATCACTTTAGAAATAACCAGATATATTTAAAAGTAAACACTTCTAGTGGTTTTTTTTTTTTTGATATTTCAAAATGCTTTCTTTTTAGAATCTCAGTGGAAATGTATCTTCAGAAATTTCAGATAAGAAAACCATTCAGAATGAACCAGAACTTCAAGTGAAAATGGGGATAATTGCAAAGTGAGAGGTTTTAATTTTCACATCGAATCAAATTTAAATACTTTTAAAAGGTATTTTCCAAAGGCTAACGTACATTTTTATTCTAGATTAAAAATGAAGTTTTTGTTGCCTCTAAGCCGAAGATCAGTACAAGACAGAGAGCGCTCGAAGGTAAGTCTCAAGCTAAATAATTTTAATATTACTTAATACCTCTAATAGTTGCTCCTTATTTTAGTGCCAAACTTGTATTTCAATTTATCTATTGCTTTTCAATTTATATTCACGTTTTTAAACTTTGAAATTATTTCTGCGATAATCATGCTACACTACAATATACCAGATTCTGTAACATCACCAAAACTATGTTCACAATTGAGTTATTTTAATTTTCATTGCAGTCTCTGTTAGTCAAAGTTTTGGACAGCTTTCGGAAAGGTTGCACAGAGCTTGCAAAGAGGATGGTTTCAGAAGGTCGCATACCAGAGAAGGACACATTATTTTTTATGTCAATAGAGGAAACAAGAGATCTTTTGGAAACGAGGTCCCCCAAAATTTTGGCAAGGTATTTCTATTTGGTTTAAAGAAGTGTAATCCCGCACTTGCAGCAATTGACATGATTCTTCTAAACAAAATTGTATGATAGGTGACTTCCATGTACCTGATTCTGTATCTTAAAGCACGTCAATATTAGTCTAAATGCAACCAAACTGTAGAGTTTTCTGCATGTCGTATTTTTGTTGCATGTTGCCCTAGACAAAGACTGAAATTACATATCTTTAAATATGTGAGGTAAAGATGATCAATGTTTGTGTCAGATTTCAAAGGGCTGCCACTCCAAAGTATATGAAACAAGAGTAAAGGAGGATTAACAGAACTGTCACCAAATCTCTCGTAGAATTCAGCATTCCTTATAACACGTCTTTACGAAACATTTTTCAGATGTAAGTGATCAAATTTTCAGAATCGTATGAGCATGCTACATGCGCCATGGCAGCTCTCAAACACGCTGCATGGCGGGACATAAAAGGACATCCAATAGCGCAGCACATTCATTTCGACTCATGCTGTTGTGCTGGTTACATCATTTGTCATTAAATTATGCCTCGGAAAAAAGTTCGTAAGCAATTTAAGCAACTAGAACAGTTTGACAGAGGCCGAGTAATCAGCTGGAATTACGTGACAGGGTTGAAGCAGCATGGAATGGACTGTCGCAGGTCTTCATAAGGAGTCTGTATCACTCACTACCAAAGCTATATATGTTACCGCTAAAGCTCGAAAGCCGTTAATGTGCACAATACATAGCTAACCTGCATATTAACTTATTTGCTCCGTTAACGTGCGAAATTAAGAGGTTTACGTATTAACCTTGGTAATGTGCTCATTAACGTCTTCCGTATCGTTAAAGTTCAAAAGTTTGTTTTTCTCATTTTATTTCCTTACACCTTCCCTCTCCTAATATTTTAAACCGTTTGATTTTTCCTACTCTAATTTTTAATTGATTGGTGATGGATTCTATCAAATAATTTGTTGATTGCTTGATTGTATTAATTTGATTCTTTAGAAATCGAAAAATATATAAATAACATTATGTTAAATTAAGCATACAGAAACGTTGTTGTTCCAGCAAAAATCTTATTTTCATTTTAACAAGTAACTAGTGCGTAATGACCAAATTATCTAGGTAATATTTGCAGATTTGTTCCAGCAAATATCTTACTTTCACTTTAACTAGTGCCTAGTAAGTAATGTGCAGATTACCTAGGTAATTTGAGAAATGAAACAATTTTCAGCGCTTTAACGGATCACCCCAGTTGATCTGCAGATTGCCTAGATAATCTGTAGAATAACTGATTACTGCCACTTTAGCGGTAACATTATAACACACACACATACATATATATATATATGTTACAATGCCTTTTGGTAGATAAAGACACAGTTTGGTAGAAAATACATGTAATTGAACATAAAAGGACTAAACAGAAGTACTAAACATAGGAACACGTCATCACAAAACAGTCGTCTTTCTTCTCTCTGGCATAATCGCGCGGCAGCGATCTCATTCGGTTTTTTTTTACTATAGTTACAGTTAATGATCGCTCGGGCGGTGATCTAATTCAATAGGAATTAACAGTTACAGTTACAGTTTGGTTTGAGTACAGTTAATCCGAGAATTATCCTTTCTCGACAATCGGCAATTCTGACAGGTCAGGTCCACCTGACAGCAACGAACCTTAAAATACAAAAGAGACAGAAAAAAGTGTTTGTCGTAGCAACATAGAGTAATAGACTCTAGAACGTCGTTTGTTGCTGAAGTGGTGATTGAGCGTTGCTGTTCTTCTTCAGGGCACTCCATCACCCGTCGTTGAGCTGTGAAAAAGGGTCGTCATAACGCCTCTGGTTGTCGTCGTTCGTCGTCTGGATGTCGTCGTTCGCCGTGTGGATGTCGTCGTTGATCATAAAGATGTCGTCTTCTGTGAACAAGTGTTTGAGAATTGAAACAAACTGTTATGCTTTGTGACGCGTCTGACGCGATTTGATTTAAGCTGTTGGCCAAGCTTTCATGTTGTCGTCGATGTGATGTGAGAACCTTCATGATGTCTTATCTTCTTCACGTCGTACCGGTCACATGGCTTTACGGCAGTGACCTCGTAGGGGCCGAATAATCGTGATTGCAGTTTGAGACCACTACCAAATTGAGTGCGTTGAATGGCAACTCTGTCACCCACTCTGTACGTTTTGGCCGGCTTGTGGCGTCGGTCATATTGTTTTTTGGAACGTGCTTGCAGATTTGAAATGGTGTTACGCGCTTGCTCAAGTAAGCATTGCCTTGTCTTGTATAGGGATTGCTGGTATTCAGCGCCAAGAGTGCACTGATGTTGATATCATCGGATGTACGCATTTTTGTCTCAATCATGAGTTCAAATGGGGAAAACATGGTACTGGAAGAAGTAGTTTTGTTGATAACTCGCTGTACTACACCGACGTGTTTGAACAATTTGGCTGGTTCCGCTATGGACAGTAGGGTGGAGCGAAAAACACGAATTTCGGAAATTGAAACGCCTATGGGGGGAATAGTTGGGAACTACCATGCTTATTAACAGTACAAAATATGAGCTAAATCAATTAATATCTTCAGGTGCCCAAATCACTTTGAAATTTCGAAATTTTGCCAATTTTTTCACAAAAATAATAATAACGCATTTAAAAAAATTTAATACATCTTAATTAAAACCATGGGTGGATGAAATGAACTTCCCTGCGTGTAAAACGGTATAGTGGTTAAGGTGTTAGCCTCTAGATCGGAAGGTTCCTGGTTCGAATCCGGGCCCGGGCATGGATGTTTGTAAACGTATGGTGTAGAGGCGGCTGGTGCACCTTAAATCTGTCGTGGCCGAAAGTCCTCACGTTGGGTTGGCGTGGAAGTTTGGAGAGTGGGGTGCCAGCTCAGGTGTTGCTTCGTCATCTGACCGTGGTTCAAAATTACGAGGTGTTGTCCTCGGATCTTTCCCTTCCGGGACTGATCCCGGACCGTCGTCAATAGCCCGTTGTGTTGCTCTAGTACGACGTTAACTAAAAAATTACCAATTACCCTGCGTGTAAAAAAAAAGTTTTACACTTAACATTATCCCGGAAAAAAAAAATTCCCCTTTTTCTAGAGCGCCATCACGCGCGTCTCCACTCCTCTCAATAGACTCATCATTGCGACCACGCGTTTACACGGGCTCTTCCCCTCGCAGCTCTTCGCTTTTTTTTTAATTATGAAAACAACCCAGAACTTAGCACGAGGAGATGGCTGCACATCGAGTCCCCCCCCCCCTGCTTATTTTTACTTATTTTAGATATTTTTTATATAGAAATTTTAATCTTATAGAAATTTAATCAGCCATTCCAAACTATATTTCTTGAAAAGTTGTGTCCTTCAGGGAATCAACAGAAAAAAAAATCTATTTGATATTAGCATATGTAAATGTAAGAACTTTCTCAGTTGTACTTTCAAAATTAAAGTACCTATTGCTGAAAGAGCTTTTTTAACAGATCAAATGACATTTCATAAATGATCATTGGAAATGTTGGCATTAAAACCAGCAGAATGCTTGAAAAAAAAGGTTGCAGCGCAAAGAAAGGGAAGCAGAGAGCCAAAACATTTTAGCTCAAAGATTGTTAAGGAAAACAATCCAAAATCTCTCGTCCTCTACTACGGGAGCTACTTTAAGTTTTAATTTGCTACAGATTTCTAATGCCACTATAAACACAGTCATTGATAATAATTCTTCTTCAACTTCACAAACGAGAACTAAACTTCCAAATGTAGCTCAGGCTTGTGACAGAACTGGCGTTTCAGATAGATCAGCAGCAATTCTAATAAATGCTGCTTTGAAGGATATGGGAAAAATTTCCAAGGATGATTCTTCAAACATAGTTGATTGTAGTAAACTTAGAAGAGAAAGGAAAAAGACTCGCAGCTACCTGAAAAGTAAAAATAAGGAAACTACCTCTTTATCAGAATATGGAATATACTTCGATGAGCGAAAGGATTAAACTTTAGTAATGATTAAAGAAAGAGAAAGGTTTTCTAGAAAGACGGTAACAGAAGAACATATCGTTCTAATACAAGAACCAGGATCAAAATATATGAGACGTGTCACTCCTACAACTGACTCTTATCAAAATATTAAAACAAGTATTTTAATTTTTTGGAGAAAAATATAGATTTTTCTAAGATGCAAGTGGTTGGTTGTGATGGTACAGTGGTAAATACATGTTTGAAAAATGGAGTCATTCGACATATCGAGCTCTTTTTAGGATGTCCTGTGCATTGGTTTATTTGTTTATTACATACAAATGAGCTACCCAGCTACCTTTACGTCATTTGTTGCAACATTTAGAAGGGAAAACCACAGAACCAAAAGGATACAACGGAAAAATTGGAAAAATGTTTGAATCTTGTGAAAAATTGCCTTTGACAAACTTTGAAAAGATATATAAGTAACTTTGCCAGATATTGTCCTAGAGGATCTTATCACTGATCAACGATACATTTACGAAATGTGCACAGGTATATCAAATAAATATATTCCATTAAGCTTGTCACAAAAAAATACAGAAAAATTGAATCATTCCAGATGGTTGACCACGACAAATATAATTTTAAGGTTATATGTTTCAACAGAAGATCCAACCCATAACTTGAAAATATTAACAGAGTATGTTGTGAAGGTACACTCATATGTGTGGTTTAAAATTAAAAGTCAGTCATCATGTCGGTAAGGGAATTCCTAATTTGTACCATATTTTAAATAAATCGAGATTTTAGCCTGAGGATATAAAAATTGTTGTAGATAAGAAATGCTTATTATGCCCATCCAGAAAATATTATTTTGGCAATGTTAGCTGATGATAGAAAACACGTCAGAGAATTGAGCCTCAGAAAAATTTAAAATGAAGACAAAAAAAAATAAAGTCGAAAAGAATATTCGAGAGTTCCAAATTCCCAAGTTAAACTTCGAAGCAGACGATTACATAAATTTAATTGAATGGCAATCAGATTCCATTACAGATCCACCACTTACAGTATCTCTTTCTGATGATCAACTCAAGTGTATGATTCTAGATGTTCCAAACAATAGTAACATGTTTAACTTTCCATGCCATTCACAAGTAGTAGAACGTTGCGTTAAATTAGTAACTGAAGCATATAGTACAGCATGTAGTACAGAGGCACGAGATGGATTTATTCGGTCAAGAATTGCTTCTAGACTTGCTTTACCCAGATTTGAAACCAAAAGTCAATATCAACCACTTTTAAGCTAAACCACTTGCCAGTAACTTCAACTTAATTTTTTAGTATAAGCTATTGAAATTTTTAGGGGGGGGGGGTGGAACTCGATATGCAGCCATCTCCTCGTGCTAAGTTCTGGGTTGTTTTCATAATTAAAAAAAAAGAAGAGCTGCAAGGGGAAGCGCCCGTGTAAACGCGTGGTCGCAATGATGAGTCTATTGAGAGGAGTGGAGACGCGCGTGATGGCGCTCTAGAAAAAGGGGAATTTTTTAATTTTCCGGGATAATGTTAAGTGTAAAACTTTTTTTTTACACGCAGGGAAGTTCATTTCATCCACCCATGGCTTTAAATAAGATGTATTAAATTTTTTTTTAATGCGTTATTATTATTTTTGTGAAAAAATTGGCAAAATTTCGAAATTTCAAAGTGATTTGGGCACCTGAAGATATTAATTGATTTAGCTCATATTTTGTACTGTTAATAAGCATGGTAGTTCCCAACTATTCCCACCATAGGCGTTTTCAATTTCCGAAATTCGTGTTTTTCGCTCCACCCTAATGGACAGTTTTGTTAGAACGGGGACAAGAATACCACAAAGTTGCTCGATTTCCCGCGATTTTCGATTGGCTTTATCGGAGCAGAGTCGTTCTGCGTCCGCTCACATTCCTGCTTTCCACGATTCTCCCTTTTTTCTTAAGAGAAGACCCCACAAGTTCTTCCGAAACCGCTACAGTTCAAAGACAATGGGATATCCCCATCCGGTCATAAATTCAAGGACCACCATGAAAGCTGTGGTCAGAGAGACCCCCTACGACGCTACAGCATTCCTTCCTCTTTTAGAGATACTTTTTTCTAGAAGATCAGGAAAAAGTTTCAGCTTTATGCCAATACAATCCACAACTATTGTTTCTGAAACACATGTATTTTCACGGCACAAAGTATCTCTGTCATATAAGGTTGCGACATTTGTAAAACTTTAACATTTGAAAACCTACTAGAATTAAATAACCTACTGATAAACAATTTAAAAAAATGCTACTCAGTGCAGTTACCCGTAAAGGATTAAATTTAAATCTTTCAAACACACTTATATGTGTAAAATTTCATGAGTAAACCAAAAATTAGACATGTAGCCTATCTCTTTGACACAAAACATGCAGCTATCGCAATAGATAATCAAATGTAAGACAGCACATAAAATAAACTAACAAGTCCTATAAAACCTTAATTCCTTGCATTAAAATCCAATGTGACACAATTACTCAGTTAACAAAGAACTAAGCACACTTATATGTGTAAAATTTCTTTAGGAAACCAAAATTTAGACATGTAGTCTATCTCTTTAACACAAAACATGCAGTTATGGCAATAGATAATCATTTGTTATACAACACATAAATAAAACTAACAAGGCCTATAAAACCTTAATTCCTTGCATTAAAACCTAATCTGGCACAATTACTCATTTATTAAAGAACTAAGCAAATAAGGAATAATATACACAACTACTTATAATTCAAGAAAATTATTTCCCACAAATATTTCTTTAAAATATAACACAATTAACATTTATGTAGTATAATCACAATTTCTAACCGTTATATGTGAAAACTATTCATGTACCTTAACACGAAAAACTTAATTAAAACGAAATTTTTTTTTCACCAATTCACTGATAAATGCACTTCATTCCTCTAAACAAAAAATCTTTTTCAATCAACGTAACTGAAACATCTGAAAACCAATACCTTTAGGTTCTGACACTTTTAATTCAAAATCAATTTCAACTCCACACATTAACTGTACTGTAAGCTCAAAAAATAAAAGTTCTGTAAGCGAAAATCCGTAATGACTAAATTTTTTGGTAGGATTCGTGTATCGGAAACTGAATCTATTTTAATCATCGTAACTTCAAGATACCTTCCTACTATATACATGTTCGAAATGAAAAACGAGGTACGCTTTTCAACTACATTCATAGGAAGTAAAACAATCGCATCGGTGTGCAATTTTGACAAAACCTCCTGAATTACAAGTACAATTTTAAGTGCGATTTCTTCCTTTTCATTGGGGTTCCCAGCCTTTTGGCACTGGTCAAATGTCGGGACAAAATGTTTTATGCCTTTAAAACAACCTGGCATTATCGAGTACAAGTACTTCGATAGTTCATCTTTGGATTCAGTGCCACCCAAAGGTGCCAACGAATCCTCGCGACACACTTTATACTGCGTCTCCTCAGGGACAACCAACAATTTCGTTGTACTACCCAATCTACCTTCTGGTTGTTTTGGCAACAACACATTTGTAATACAATTTGTCCCTTTTTCCGAATATGGAGCGTTCCCTTCCACAAAATCAAACATATCCTTCAAATCTACACAATCTCGTTGACTCACCTTAAAATCGTCGTGACTTATCTCAAGTAAAGTCAACTCGGGTCCATTGTTTTCCACTTCTGGAATTTCTATTTGCTCCTCAGTATTTAGCGATGTTTCCACTCTGCCCTCACCATCGGTATCCCAATAACCCGTTGTGGTAATTTCTTTGAAGACACTGTTGTGATACTCCGTAGGATCCGTCCCATTTTCTTGCCCTTTCGTCCCACATGGTCTAATTACCCTATCTTCTCTAGACTCTAGAATTGAGTTCGTGGCCATAATAGGATACAACGCTCAGCACTCTTAAGTTTTGCAAGACCTTCTTGTTTGTTTTGATCAGGGATAATGCAATCGTCGAAATATATAATTAAAGTGTTATCAGTTAACAATTCATGGAATGCAGCATTTATAAAACGCTGGAATATTCCGGGACTGAAACACAGACCAAAGGGAAAGACTAAAAATTTAAATTACCCGTCATATGTCACTAAAGGCGTATATTTGACACTTGAAGTTGCGACAGGTACATGAAAAAATCCATTTATGAGGTCTAGTGTGGTATAAACCTTTGCGTTTTCTAGACGATCGAATAAGGGTAATGGATGTCTGCCGCGTATTATTTTTTTGTTTAAAACACGAAAATCAACTCATAATCTATGTTGTCCTTATTTTTTCTTTCACAAAATAACCGGTGCGGCATACTCTGAAGTACTTGGTTGAACTATGCTGTCTATGAGCCATTCTTCGATTTGCCCACGAACAAACTGTTGTTCGGAAAGCGGTAACCTACGTGGACGTTGACAGACAGGTTTGTCGTCCGATAGCACAATAAACATTTCCAACTTACTTATGTTACTTTTAGTTGGTTTGTAGTTAGTAATTATTTTTTAAATTTCATTGCGTTGTTTTTTGTTCGACAAATGTGACAGATCAAAAATTTCAGTTTCATCATTCGTATCTACAATGATCAATCATGTCGTATTTACAATGTCCACTAAAAATTTCTTTTCATCGTTAATCAGATGTACTCCAATTTTCACAATGTAAAAATTATCTTGTTTAATGCAGTCAGTTCCGATTAACGCTTCAACGCAGGTAAATTCATTCTCGGGTGATCTCATTCGATCGGAGTTCCAGTTCGGAGGGAGAGCAGTTAATCCGAGGATTCTCCTTCCCTTCTTATATACTATGTTGCTTTTGTCTGCCTATTGTTTGCTGTATATTGTTTGTATATATATATATATATATATATATATATATATATATATATATATATATATATATATTATATTGTCTTATATTATGTTGAAGGTGTTTTTGTCTTGATAACATTTATAATTTGAATTAAACGTTACAACGATTACAGAGCCAGTCAACGCCAAAGACGCCAACCAGTGCTAGAAAGGTATTTGTTTCCAGAAATGATCAAAGGATTGCCAAGACCAGTAAGTTAGTTAAGGCTTTCTTTTATAATATGTTTTACATGGCTTTATCTGAAGGAAAAGCTTTGAAAGTTATTTTACTGTAAAGCAGTCAATATTTCCCATTTCTTAGAAGTTCATAAACTCGTCATTACAAAGAATAAAATAAATACGACTGTGTAAAATTGAAAAAAAAATACAGATTTACATTCCTCATACATTTTAGAATAATAAAATACAAAATCTGGTTAAAAGCCTTAAAGATTTAGATCCACAAGTGTTCATGAGATGATTTTCAAAAATAAAAAATAAACAATGTAGTTAAAAATAAAAATTTAATTTAAAAAGAAAGTAGTTTTATTTACCACTCATATTCTAAGCATAAAAAAATTTATATTTCAGTTAAATTTGGTTACATGGGAAACATAACAAATTTAATCTTCAATAAACCTTCACATTATAATGTAAGCAATGTTTTAATGTACAAGTATTTTGGCGATATTTAAAGTAGCAAATTTTCTATTTTATTTATGATAGAGTTTTTCTGTGAAGCTGTAGACGTAGGTAGGTATTTAACGTCGTACTGAAACAACAACACAACGGGCTAATAGTGATTGTCCGGGATCAATTCCTAAGGGAAGATCTAAAGAAAAACGCCTCGTGATTTGTAATTTTGAACCATATGTCTTATATATAAAGTCTAAAAAATATTAGAAACTTTAATGAAATTTTGTTGGATCATGAATGTGTCTAATGTAACACGGCACCCACTTTGCATATAAATACATACAATATTATATTCCTATAAGGAACTAGAGTCTAAAATATCCTCACGATCTTTTTGAAATCATCGTTTATCAGTGATAATATTCATTATCAAATAAATCAACGTAAGATGGTTTAAGGTCACCAACTTGGTGACCAAGGTGGTTCCGGTTCTAGCTTCCGGAAGAACCCCAACTCAAATGCTGGCCAGCAGAAAAGTTATTTGATGGTATTCCAGCATCTTATCAACAATTCATAATGATAAATGAATAGAAATCAAACAGGTTTGAAATTCAAACTTTCGAGAAAAAATATCTTTAGAACAAATTAAATTTTTAATGGGAAGAAATAGCACGCGCACGTGTGACTTTGAATTCGGTTTTACGCAGAGCTATCAGACAACGTATAAATGTGCTTAAAATATGCTTAATGATTGTTGCTACAGTGGTATCCGCTGAGGCAGTGAGTGAACTTCGAAAAGAATAGAATAATATTTAGAAGTCTTTGATAGTTAAACTTGCATGAACGATACAAAAACGCGGCAACTTCTAAACTATAAATGCGTAAAGTATCCATTAATTTAGCATTAAAATAACCATTTTCAAAAGTATTCAAAAGCTATAATTAGATTCTATAACAATTAATTTGTTTTTAACTTCTATCGCAAAATTTCTTTCAGATAAATGAAATAGAAGAGACAATTATTACTACAAGCGACGATTTTTCAATGAAAGGTGACTATTAAGTACATTCCTTCACATGTACAAAAACAACGTCTTTTTACTACATTTTCATTTCATCTTGTAGGTATTCCAGTGAGTCAAGGAGTCGCAAGGGGTTATGTGCGTAAAGCTATTAGATTGGAGGAAGCTGCTGACTTACAGGTAACAACTTACTCTTGATAACTCTCTGTAATTTGTTCTATTCCCTTAACAGGGATGAGTAAAAATGTTCACGATTTAAAAATACATAGTTTATTAAAACTTATCAAGCAGTCCGTTTACAAAATACCGAACGAGTCAATTAATGGATCATACACGTAAGATAAGTAAGTCGTCACGAATAGATTGATACCAGGTCCGGAGACAAGACACGGGCCTCCAAATATTTTTAACAGGCCGCAGAGAGCAAATACGGTTCTTTGGATAGATTTAACCAACCTGCAGTACAGATACGACTCACCAAATATTTGTATCAAGTCTATATGTTAGATACGGCTCTTCCGACAGGTCTACGAACTACTGGGTGCTCTAAATATTTTTATCAAGCCCAAACTCGAGATATAGCCCTCTCATAGTTGGTTAATTAGAGTCATTCGCCTCATCTAATACTTTTAATTGAATCGCTGGTCCTATGGATGTCTCTTAGAAGTCTTATTCGTTCTGTCATCCGTATATTATCTTCCAATGTTTCATATATATATATATATATATATATATATATATATATATATATATATATATATATATATATATATATATATATAACATTGGAAGATAATATACAGATAACAGAACGAATAAGACTTCTAAGACAACCTTTTCATCAGAAAACAGAACATTTGCACTCTCTCGAAAATCGCACGAAGCGTAAAAAATATTAAAATATTAGCGCTGTCAGATTCGATTACACAAGTGTGTTGCTAAATTATAATGTACTCAAGAATTACAATCCTATTCAGCTTTTTTGCACCATCACTGGTCTCAGTGATGGTTTTACATAATACAAAAAGGGTTTTAGGGAAATGTTATACAGTGACACAGTTAAACACACGCAACAAAACTTCGTTATGACTAAAATATTCAAACAAAAATGTCATCACCGTTAATTTTTACATATATATTCAACATTGATTCCACACATGAAAATAAATTTTAAAAAATCTTAATGAATGAGCTATACACATGCACAAACAAAAAACACAAAATTATTTTAAATTAATTGAAAAATATTTCATATGATCACCAGAGGTAGTGGTGTTGAAAGGACTACAATAGCTACCTATCTTTTCAACTTTCCTCCCTTTAGCGCCTTACTGAATTTCCATAATAACAATTCTTCCAGCTTTGCAACAATCGTACCCGTATTAACATGCTTGTTTTCCATCGATATTCTTTCCTCTTCATTCTTGTCTGTATTATACTTCTTACTTTCCATAAATTCCATTTCTTCCTGCTTCTCAATATCCATCTCTGTATCTCCCTTTTTGTTTTTCCGAAGTACAATTATTTTCTCTTTTTCAACATTCTTATCTTTATCGTGATCCTCGCTTACTTCAAATATTTCATCTAAATTCCTATCTGTATCATCCTTCATTTCACATAAAACTGTCTTTTCCTTCTTTCTAACAGCCAACCTTTCTTCAATATTTTCCAAATGAATTTTACTGTTGTTGTGCTTGGTCAACACTTCTTTTGAAAATCACTTAACTTCTCTGCATGCATGACACCCAGATGATCTTTTTTAGTTTCAGTGTCATTCGCAGATTTGGAATCTTTGTCAGATCCTTCAGGTGCATCACTTGCCTCTTATTCGCCATTCTGTTTGCTTTCAGTTTTTCCTTCTGCTTCCCCATCTTCATCAGGACACTTCCAAATCTCAAAATATTCACATTCTGCATCCGAAACATTATCAATAATTTTTTCCTTTCCTTCATCAGTTTCATCTAAATCCTCTTTTCCATCATCCTCTTTTACACCATTTTCAACACTTGCGTCTTCACTTGCATCATCAATCTTCTCTTTTTTCCCGCTTTTAGGAGTCTCATCCGAACCATTTTACTGTTTATAATTATTCTCACTTTTTAGAAACGGGATTTCTTTCTCCTCTTTAATACCTTTATAAAAAATCCCGCTTTTACCAAAGATTGTTTACAGTGCTGCTGGTGCAATACCATCAGTGTTTATGAGAATTCCAAATTTGGCTTCAATCCTCAACTTTTCAAGCTCGAACTTCATTGTATCTTTACGTTTTTGTTCTTTTAGAGCGTCTTTTCGTTCTTCTAGAGCGTCTTTTCGTTCTTCTAGAGCTACTTTTCGATATTCCAGAACGTCTTTTCGTTCTTCTAGAGTGTGCTTTCGTCTTTGTTTTTCTAGAGTGTCTTTTCGTTTTTGTTCTTCTAGAGCTTCTTTTCGTTTCATCGTGTCGATAATACTTTCAGCATCTCCTTGCAAAATCCCTCATCGTAATCCGAACTTTGAAGAATGGCCTTCCTTAGATCAATGACTTTTGAATTAGGGTTCGTTTCTAACTCTAACTCATCAGCCAGTATCCTAAAGTCTTCCTTAAGACCTTTCCCTTAATACGCCATTTTTTTAAAACATTTCCAGGGCGACAGTTGCTGTAAAACCAGGTCGGCTTTTCCAATTAGCACAAAATCGGAGCGATAGTTCAATATCTGGGTACGTCGTCACACGGTTGACTTAGAAGTTCACAACTTACGAGTTTCAATCCCGTCCAGAGCCCGCATTTATAGGAAGGACTGTTCATCCTACCTCGGTCATCTATGGTTAACATTTCTTCTCTTTTCAATGTCAATATATATATATATATATATATATATATATATATATATATATATATACATATTAATTACAAACAAAAGTTATTTAAAATAATATAAAAATATAACACATTGTCAGAGGAGTGCGCTAAAGCTGCAACTATATCTGACTGGTAAATATTTATCTCATTCAAATACGTAATTTAATGAAGGATCAAAATAAAAATAAAAAGCATGGGTATTTAACCAGAAAACGAAAGTTAAAACAAAAGTAAAAACTAACCATGCAAGCGCGCTGAAAGCTGTAGACATAGCATGGTAAGGAATATAATTTCTAAAACAAATGGAAATTCAAAAAATAAAAATAAAAAGGAATTTATTGAAAACGAAAGTGTTGGTAGATCAGGGCGTCATCAGGGAGGAGCCTGACCCATACAACACAAAATGGTGTTTTCTACCGCTGCTGCAGGTTTGATTTAAACTTTCTTATTTCAATTTTTTTTTGTATATTTGCTTTTAATGGTGGTGTTTGGGGGACTATATATATATATATATATATATATATATATATATATATATATATATATATATATATATATATATATATATATATGCGTGTGTGTGTTTACCTGGCGTATACGCCAGATACCGATACCAGATTTTACAAGACAGGTAACTCATTCATAAAAATATTTTAAAATGTAGCAAAGCAAATTGAGAGTAGCCTAGGTTTGTAATTTATTTTTCATGTTTAAATATTTTCAATTTAGAATACTGGTTGTTGATTAATATATCTAATCGAATCAATTATCTTGATATCTTATTATTATATCTTATCGTATGCAAAAAGTTTTGTCTTGTGATTTTACCCTAAGTAAATGTAGATTCTAATAAATGAAACGGAATAAAAGAAACTCGTGAGTCGTTAACAGTGCTTCATTAAAATGGTCATAATTAAACGTCTTTTCATAGTAGCTGTTAACTAAATGTTTAGTGCATTTGTAATATTTGAAAATGATGTAATCAATCTACGATAAATAAAATACCTATAGTTGGAAACCCTGTTCTATTTACATTGCAGCCTGGTGAGATTTTACTAACCTTTAGTACTGATATTGGATGGACACCTTATTTCCCAACTTTAGCAGGAGTTGTGACAGAGCTTGGCGGTCTCATCTCTCATGGTATAAAACTTTTTTTATATGATTAGATGTTTCATCGTTGAACTCACACATAAAAGTATACTATGCAGCTATCCACAATTACCACAAATAACGCTACTGATGAAACTGCTGATTAAAGCTAAGAATCTTAATATCACCGACCAGAACTATACTCCACTGGTTTAACATTGTGCTAACTAGAAAACTCGTAGAGTTTCAGAAAGCTTAACACTGCAGCCATTTGCATGATTTTATGGTCGTTATAGAGCATTCGTTGCACCAACCTTGCACAAAATTTTCTGAACATAAGGTAATCTGTTACCACTTCGTAAATGATAGTGTGAGACACATGTGAAATTTATCATGAATTTCATCCAAAGTCACACGACGATCATGGTTGATGAATTTGTCTACAGACTGTACATGCTCATCCGTATTGACACTTGAGCGGCCATATCACTCATAATGGACGTTCTCTCATCCCTCATTAAAATTTCGGCACCAACAACGTACACATGATTCATCGAGCACATCACTATACAATGCTTTGATTTAATAATAAATTTCGCTTGCTCGCACATTTTTCGTGTTTAGAAATCGGATCACAGATCTCACTTCACATTTGGCGGCACGCTCGATTTTATTTGCTTACAAAAACAACAATAACCGTTATAATGCAATGTAAATTTAGTAAACAGCTGGCATACGAGTCCCTAAAACTGGTTGACTTTGACCGGTGCACCTTCCACTGTCACAGTTGTACATGCTCAAACGGATTCACTCAAACTCTTGGTCGAATGAATGAATCCTTTGTCTGAAGAAGCGGTTTTAATACCGCACAAATTGCTTCGACCTCTCAATCAAAATGAGTAGACTTCCAATGGTTTTTCAGAATGTATAACTCCAAGTCAAGTTATTTTAAATATTTAAAAATTTTCTATCAAAATTTTTATACGTTTCATTGAACTATCAGTTTCGCTATTTTAATATGAATTGTGTTATACAATGCAAATGTATACAAAATCTCTATATCAAAGCATGTTTTAATAAAATAAATTATATTACAGGGGCTGTTGTAAGTCGTGAATTCGGTATACCGTGCATTGCTGGGTTGCATGGAGCAATAAGACATTTTCAGACAGGTATAGATATGTATATAACAAAGTATAATATTAATTTGCTTATTTACCTGGAATGCTAAACTAGCGATTAAAACATAAGCTTCCTGTACATATAGATTACACAGTTAAAATACCTCTCACATTTGTGTAGTTTAGGATGTGGTACTTTGAAAGAAATAGGTAAATAGAAAGGAATACAAATATAGTCATCATTTATGTTCAGACTAAAAATACGTCTAAATTTCTACCTTTTTTGTATGATTTTCATGTACAAATAATTATTTATTCGAATATTAAAGTTATATAGTAGGTTTCAGTATGATAAATTTTGACTTTTCGGTAAAAGTAAATATTAGCCTTGTCATTTATTTTTAATAAGTTCATATTCTCAGTATCTCTAGCTGCTTCTGTTAACAGTTTCAACAGTTGAATTTTAAAATTTATGTACCCATTCTGCAAAATTTTAAACTAACGTCACCTCTTAAAATTATGTATGGTAATATAGCTATGTAAATAAAAAAAATTAAATATTTCCTTTTTCAGGTGATTACGTATTATTGGATGGTAACAAAGGAGTACTACAGAAAATAAAACCACCAAACAATTGATTACTTGATGACAAAATAATAACAATTCTGTAAATTTGATACATTTTTATAAAATAAATAAAACAATTTGAATGATTTTTGACTATTTTTTAAAATTTTACATAGTTAAAAACCTTTTATAATATATTAAGCTATTTTTTTTATAATCTACCAATTAAACCAATTTTCCAAAGCACTGTACAATATGCAAATCGACACAATTCAACGAATCCACCCAAAATTTGATACCCATATACTTTAGAATAATTTTATAGGTTAGTTTATATAAGTTATGTTTTTTATAAGTTATATATAGTTACACAAATGGCAAACCGACACATTCTATAGAAATGCAGAATTCACTTCCTCCGTTTTTTGGAAGAGTATGACAATTATACAATGTTCAATATATGACAAAAATACAAGTACACTACATAATAACATTTTATTAAGAGTACAAGTTACAAGCATGCTCCTTAGAAGTGCAGATTTCATTTCTTCATATATTTCTTCTATGATGATTGCAAAGATTCAGTATACAATATATGACCAAACTACACTACATAAAAACATTATTAAGAATATAAGTTACATAAACACAAAATTACACATCAGAAAAACATTTTGTTATGAATTCAAGCTGGACATAAATGTCCACCGGCCACATTCCTCGGAAATGCAGATTTCATTTCTTCATCTACTTCTTAGATGAGGATGGCAATGTTACAAAATACATTGTATAACAAAATTACACATTTGAAAAACATTTTGTTATGAAATTCAAGTTACATAAATTTCCACCCGCCACATCCTATGGAAATACAGATTTAATTTCTTCATTTGTTTCTTAGATGAGGATAGCGATGTTACAAAATACAATGTATAACAAAATTTCGCATCAGAAAAACATTTTGTTATAAATTCAAGTTACAAAAATGTTCTACCGCCACATCGCAAGTAAATGCAGATTTCATTTCTTCATATATTTCTTCTATGATGATTGCAAAGATTCAGAATACAATATATGAGTACTACATAACTTGTACTACAAAGTAAACTACATAAAAACATTTTATTATGAATACATGTTACATAAACACCGCAATCAACATCCCATTGAAATGCAGATTTTTTTCTACATTTGTTTCATGGATGAGAATGGCAAAGATACAATATACGAGTAAAGACAAAAATACATTACAAAAACTATTTATTATGAATACAAGTTACTTTAATGCTCGCCAGCCACTTTCCATTTATGCAGACTTCACTTGTTCATTTGTTTCTTTTATGAGGATTGCAATGATTCAAAATACAAGATATGACAAAAATACTTAACTGAAAACTTTTTATTATGAATACAAGTTTTGTAAATGCACTCCCACCGCATTTCATAGAAAGATAGATTTCACTTCTTGGATGAGAATGGCAACAATACAACTTAGAACATATGATAAAAATACACTACATAATGACATTTTATTATAAATGCAAGGTATAGAAATGCCCACACGCCACATCAGATAGAAATGCAGATTTTATTTCTTGATCTGTTTCTTGGACGAGGTTTGCAATTATACGATGTAGAAGATATGATGATAATTCAATACATAATCACATTTTATAATGAATGCAAGTTGCAGAAATGATCGCAGGCCAAATCACTCAGTAAGGCAGACTTTACTTCATCTGTATCTTGGATTGGTTTGGAAACCGTAGGCGGACACTTTTCAACTGTACGGCTTTCTGATGTATTGTCCGCCTTACTGTAGAGATTCGGGGATAAGAGAGAGCCGAGCAATCCACAATACATATAAAACATTTCAATACACAGAAAAGGAAAAGGTAAGTGAAGATCAAAACATGTAAGAAAAAAAGCACGAAGTTACGAAAGAAAAGGATCCATTAATTTGATAAATAAAAAGAAACAAAATGAGAGAAGTAAAACATATATATTATACAAAAACCATACATTGAAAACAGAAAATCGGTTTTAGAAAGACAAAATAAAGAAAATTCTAAAATCAAAACTTTTAAAGACAACCCAAAAGACATACTAGTTTCGAAAGAAAAGCCAAGTTATTTTGAGAACTTCCGACTTCTCAGCTCTCACAGATGTAATCAATGTTGGAGCTGAGAAATTTAATCACTTTAAAGATTTTGTTGAGGTATTGTCTATTCTTGGCAGTACTTTTGCACCAATGGGTATAGTTTTGAAGAGAAGGTTTCGCCAAATACCGCGAACTTGTAAGAAAAAGGAAAATTCTAAAAGGCAGTGGATGGGATCACATTCTCGGGCGCAAATGCACAGCTTTCAGTTCTGATATACAATGTCGGTTGAAATCTATGGAAAGAATTGCTGAGTGTATCTCCCTTTGGTAGAAGCATCCCATTCTTTTTGTCAAGACCAATGTATCAATAGAACTTAATAAATAGCATCTAGGCCACTTTAAACTGGTTGTGTAGTGAAAAATTACTTTTGCTGTAGACTCTTCGTAAGGAAAAACAATTTTATTCGTAATCAATACAGATAAACCATTGAGAGAGACCAAATAGCTTAACGTTTTCCTGAAGTTTCATTATTTTTGAAACAACAGCTTCCTTTAGGACGACTAGGCTTAAGGCCACAATATAAGCTATTATCTGACGAGATGCCGTTGAAGTCGTACTGTAAGCTCGAGTGATCAAAAGAGCAAAGTTACTTTGGAGGTTTTTTAGATGGTTTTTCATTGCTGCAGTTGGATTCATATCCCATATACTAGCTGTACAGCAAGTCACCCTCTCAATTACTCTAATTTATCAAGTCTTCTAAATTGATGGACGAACACCCCAAGCATTAACTGTGATACTCATCATGTTCACAGTTTTAAGGACTGCGTTTGATTGCAATACTTAACATGTGGAATCCATGTTAGTTGTTCATCAATAATTTCTACCAGATATTTTAATTCTTTTAAAATCAGAACACTGGTGTTTTCAAACTTAAAGATAGATTTTCTATTGAGTTTTGGCTTAGATAACCTTTGACCTTATTTTTCTGAGGATATATTAGGTTTTTTATCTTCATGCTAAATTTGTTAAGAGCATCTATAGTTAAGGTTTCAAGTTTCTTGTGTACAGAGCCGGTAATAATTATAATAAAGTCATCTTCAAATGCTTGAGTTTGAATATAGAGACCCCAATCCATACTTACGATCTTGTCGGTAAAATGATGTTCCATAAAATAGGGCTCAGGCAAGAGCCCCGAGGATTTCTTTTTTGTAGCCTCTTCATGACTTGAATATCTCCGTTGTGAAGACAATTTCTCTGTCCTAAAAGTAGCTGCACAGGATGTGGAGGATGTTACGTGCAAATTCTTTTTTAAAAAGCTTGTTAATAACGGTTGGCCATAATAAGTTATAAAAGGCGACTTCTATATCAATGGAGATGACAGCGGTGTACTTTTTAGACTTAAAATATTCACATTTGTAATTTTCCTAAGATTATTTAGGGCAAGCTCTGTTGATTTATCTTCTTGTAAGTCGTATTGATTCACGTTAATCACATTCTTTGTTTTCAGGTGATGATTTATTCTTGTTTGCAATAATCTTTCCAGTGTCTTTTCCAAGACAGATAAAATACAAATGGGGCTATAGGATCTTAGATTTTCAGGGCCTCGTCCAGGTTTGTTGATTAAAATAACCTAGCAATTTTTGAAGCCCTTCGGGAAATGTTGAAGTCGAAGACGGGTATTGTAGAGTTTCAAGATGATATTGGGGATAGCATTGCAGATAATGTCTTTAATTTTTGCATCGAAACCGTATATACCAGGAGCTTTGTTATGAGGCGTTCTATTAATAGCTTATTGCAATATTTCCATGGTGAAAGAAGAGTCATCTCTATTTTCTTGATTAATTCACACGTTCGTCCTGATGCAGTCAGCATTTTGTCTTATGGAGATGTGATGCGTATCATCTGTGGAATTTTCATCATTTGAGAAAATATTTTCTAGTTTATGTAAGATATCATCTATAATGGTACTGTATGGATCTGTTGATTAAGCATTAACCGTATGATTCGTAGAGAATCACGGGTTCAAAAAAATTTTGGGTGGCTAATTTAAATGTCTTACCAACAGTTTGGTTAGTTACGGTGCAGAATGTTTTCCCTGTGGTTTCTTTAGTTTCCCTTATTTTAATTTTATATAAAGTTTTTTTCCTTTTATAAATTTGCTTCCATTTCTCTCTTTCCTCTAAAGTTTCTTTTCAACTACGTCTTCATATAGCTCACTACTTTCTTCATCCTAATAAATCATGATTCCACCATTTAGGGAGGAATTTCTGAAGGTTTTTAATATCTTATAAGTATCTTTCATACTGAGGTTATAATTTCCAAAAAGTCGTTAGCAAATAGGTCTAACACTTATGTGTTTCTAATTCCTTTAAATTATCGCAAAAAGTTTTATTTCTATATTTAATTAACTTAAATAAACTGTGAATTAGGGTGCGGTTTTCTCGATAGCTGGAATATCAAAACTGGTAAACTAAATTCAGCATTTGCGTTGAACCTAATGAGCGTGGACTGTATATTGAAGATTGCGATGAATTGCGGTGAGAACCTAAATGATGCAGTGATGCCATTTATAAAAAAATGCTGTTCATTTAAAAACGAAGAAGGAGTATTGCTTTACTAAGCTATAGGAGAACATCACATCTCAAAGGCCAACTTCGTTCTGAGGTTTGGCAGACGAATCCCGATAACAAAAAAGGGCAAACCCTCAGTAAGTGAGGGCACGCCAAGCAAGGCACCTCAGCAGCAAGTACTTAATATGCCGCCCCCGTTCAAATATCTATTTAAATAAAGTACAATTGCAAAGTGTCTCTTTTCGATGTAAACACAAATACAATAAGAACAACGAATGACAATAATCTTTATCCAACAAAGACAAATAGCTGCAATCTCATAGTAAAATAAATTTTAAAAAATACAAGCAAAATATATCACATGTAAACGCAATACACCAAATCAACGTTAAGAAACTAAAGTATCCAGAGTAAATAAGCAAAAAATTTCAAACTAATATTTAGAGATGAACTGTAAAATGTAATATCAGTTTTCCAGAGGGAAGAATGCAATTTTATTTTATAGATCCCATAATGAGTTTTTATATTCACTTCTCTTACTACATTGTCTTTGTTAGTGAAACTTTGTATGATTCTACCCACAATCCACTTGCAACATGGAAGATTTTCTTCTTTTAATAACACCCTGTCACTAACCTTTAAATTTTGCATTTTAATTAACAATTTCTTTCTTTCTTGCAATCTACTTAAATAGTTGTTTTGCCATCTCTTCCATATAACTTGTACCATCTTTGTTATTTTTGACATATATTAAATCTATTATTTTCAATATTTGATAAATTAGGCTCAATTTTTGAAGTTATTGGTCTGCCAATAAGAAAGTGTCCAGGTGTCAATATCTCCAAATCATCCATGCCGCTAGATAAAGGAGTTAAAGGGCAAGATTTCAAGATTCTTTCAATTTGGTGCAAAATAGTAAAGAATTCCTTATAGGTTAATTTTGATATTCCAGCTACACGTTTTATATGATACATAAAGGATTTGACATCTGCCTCCCATAAGCCTCCAAAATTAGATTGCTCTGAGAGGAAGAAATTTCCACTGAATATATTCATCAGATAAGAATTTAAATGTTCATCATGTTTAGTTACTATAAGAATTAACCTTTTCAAATCAGAGTTTTTACATACAAAGTTGTTACCATTTTAAATAAAAATGACTTGTGATTTTCGTCGTCTAGAAAAGAATCGTCTTAAATAAATGCTTCAGAGGTTTGGTCAGTTACTATATCTAACTGGACAGCCTTGGTAGCCATACAGACAAATATACAAACAGATATTTTATGATAAGTACACTTCCTCTGGCCTTTGTATTTAATTAAAAGTGGTCCAGAAAAGTCCATACCTGTGCGATTAAACGGATAATTTACATTTACCCTTTCTTTGTGAAGATTACCCATAATTCGATAATTTGTCAATGTTTTTACCTTTAAACAGATAATGCATGTGTGAACAATTTTTCTACAAATATTCCTTACATTTAAGGGCCAAAATTCTCTTCGAACACAATACAATAAATTTTGTGGCCCATTATGCAAGTTTTTAACACGAAAATATATAATGATCATTTTAGTTAATTTATTTTTATCAGGCAAAATAACTGGATGTTTCTAATCAAATTTTACATTACTATTTTGAAGATGACCTCCTACTCTAAAAATTCTTTGTTCATTCAAAAAAGGGTTTAGATTTCTACCTTACCTGTAGGCTGTTTTCCATGGATGGGTGATTTAATATCGTCATGAAAGGCAATTTCTTGCACAGATATTACTATAAACAACTTGCCTCGTTGTATTTCCCAAGTAGACAGAGGTCCTAGTAACTTACCCTCAGAATTCCTTAAATTGTGGGAGAACCTGTAAATAAAACTTACAACACGAATTAACTTAGAATATCTATTACTAATGCTTAAAAGTGAATCTAAAAAGGTAACAGTTAAAGTTAGAGTCTTATCAGAGTCTTTTTACAGTTCATGAAAATGCTCATCATCAGAAGGAAAGTCATCTTTGTTATTAACTTCAATAGGTACTTGTTGAATAAATTGTGGACCATTCCACCACAAAGAATTATCCATAAGTTGCTGAGGAGTTGTACCACGTAAAATGACATCAGCGAGTTTTTCACATGATGCCACGAAGAGTCTTTTGTCAATTCTTGTATCCGGGAAATTTTGTTCGAAACAAAATCTTCAAGCAAATGGGATGAAGTATTGATCCATGCTACAACTATAGTTGAGTCTGAATAGAGGAAAGTACTATCAATTTTCAAGTTGAGAGATGACACAGTTTTAGAAATTAGCATGTCAAGAATCTCAGCAGCACTTAACTCTAGTCGAGGTATTGTCATCGCTTTAATTGGTGCAACGTTGAATTTGGACCTTTCCAAGATCCCTTAAACTTTCTTTCAGCAGTTCCCATTTGATTTTTTCATGATGCGGCAGATCTTAGTCTCATTAAATTATGTGTAGCCACAATGTTTGGAGAAAAACCTTTGCCTTTACAATCACTAGCACTAATAAACCCAGTGGGTCGAATAATTTAGCGATTTCAGCCAACACAGTTTGTTTTGTACAAACATTTGCTGATGGAGTAACAGTGAAACTGAAGCTATCTTCCTTTGGATTCCATCTCTAGCCAAAATTTTTCACTTTATCTTTATCAGAATCACCAAATTGTTATCTTTGATTTTCAGTAGGGACTGCTTCTAAAAGCATTTCATTGTTTGCACACCATTTGTGCAAGTCCATGCCAGCAGCCTTTAGTAGTGAAATCAGCTCTTGTTGTACTTTTATAGCAGTAGGAACATCTTTTGCTCCAGAGAGGATATAGTTAACATAAAAATCATTTAAGGCTACAGCGGATGCTAGAGGGAATTTCTGTTTTTAATCTATCGCTAATTGGTTTAATACTCTAGTAGCTAAGAAAGAAGAAGATTTTGTTCCATATGTTACAAGATTTTTACCTTAATTACTAGTAAAAGCCAAAAAACAACACATTTGGGATTAGTTTTCAATATAACTTGAGATGAAAAAGTAAAAAACCGTGGTGTGTGCAAGCAACGCACGATAAAATATCATTACCATAGTTTATAGTGAGACAGAAAAAATCGATGTGTGTGCGTTGTCATCTGAATTTTCAATAAAGAAAAATTCAGACAATACTTTCATTTAACACCAGTATTGTTTGATTATGTACTGAATCACGTAAGAGATAAGTTAACTTCAAAACCATATAATAGACTTTAAAAAGAAACGATCTGCCTAGATGAAAAGTAATGTATACTTGTGAGGTGAGTACACTAAATCATAAACAATATAATGTTTCATAATAATATGCATATTAAATTTGCAATGTAGGTATTCTGAAAATATAACGTTACACATTGAAATAAATTTGAATGAAACGGAAACTCGTGTTGGTTGATCGTGTGCAGTGATATTTTCTGTTTCTTTCGCTCTGAAATAATTTCGCCTTTTTAAACTGTGTGTACTTTTTTGTTGTAAGTGGCAATTGTGCCAGTTAAAGAGATAAAAAAAGAATCACGAATTAATATCATTAAAATAACTTCTTCCCGACAACTTTAATTTTGTTTTGTTTTGCTGTGTTCTTTTGTTTTCTGTTTCAAATATTTATTATTTTAATAAATTGTATTTCCTGTTCGTCACAAGCAACACAACCATAAAGTATTTGACTTAAAGTGGCACAGTAAGTCAGAAGAAAGCAAGTTTTAAGTGTAATTATGCCGTTATTGTAACAAATAATGCTGTTATTGAAAGAATAATAATGTAAAAAAATCCGTACTAGAACTTTTCAAACATTAAAAATTTTTTGTCATAACGTCAGGAGAAGATGGCAAAATTCCACAATGTCGCATGACTGATGCAAGAGTACCACAAGTAAAAAAATATTGTTTTGTTGACTTTGAGTACGAGAGCACTCTACATAAATCGTCCTTTTTATTAATTGAGTTGATCATGAAAAGAACTTAAGAAAGAGAATTCCAAATCTCCCTCAAAATCGTTTTTTGTAGTTGTAACCTTAGTGTCACCTATCGAAATTTTCTAGCTTCGTCATACACCATGGGTGCAATGAATGTGAAATGTATTACATCAATGGATACGCATGTGTAGGATTTGTATCCAAAGTAAGTTGTAGAAATTATAAAGATGGCTAAATGTGTTGAAATATTATTTTGTTCTACGAAAGACATAAGTGATTATATATATTTTGATCATCTCTTCAATCTAGAGTTAATCAATTAATGCCGAATGAGGTGGGGTATTTTGCTAGCATAAAATAAAAATAAAATTAGAAACAAAACATACTCTTCATTGAAAAACCGTCTTCATGTACTATTATGGATGTATTGCCCGAGTTTATCTGAGAGGAGAAACTAATACACAATTGGTTAGTAATTATCTTGGAATACAAATGGTGATTAAATAGGCTTCTCACCAAAAATGCTATTTAATTAGAAATGACAGTTAATCTTATAATAATTTGAATACAAAAAGATAATCAGTGTTTTAATACATTCCAATAGATCCAACATATTAGAAATGTTGTGTGTATAAAAGAGTGGCTAGCTATTTTACTATTGAAAAATACCTAAAATATATATTAATTACAAATTAAATTTGTACATCTAATGATATATTTATATTCTAATATTCGATGTTAAACTGGTTAAATGTTTGTCCCTTAGACTTAAAATAGCGACATTAACAATATGACATCAGAATTTATTCAAAAAAAAATTGTTATCATGATCTATAGAAATATCTTAAATAATCTCTATTAATTGAAAGTGTCAGGTAACAAAGATAAACCACGGAAATGTGTTACTAAACGAAAACATTCGAAACAAAATATTCAAGAGGATCAACAGAAATTCTGATTGTTTGAAATAGCACTCAATACTTGAAAGTCTAAAACAACATAATCTATTAACTAAAGGATAAATCATAAATTTTTTTTCTGAAACTTGAAAATTTCCCCTGAGAAATTTGAAGTGATTTATCATCAAGTTACACGAAAAGGCATTCAATAAAATTATCTCCGTTTTCTGCCAAGTTTCTAAACTTTAGCAAACATGAGTTATTAAATTTTAAATTTAACAACAAGTTTAAAAAAATTTAGATAAAATTTAGTTTGTAATTTACCGGTCTAGGAAAACCTATCTTTATTTCAGGGAAAATATACTTTTTCAGATCAAGGTAACATCTCCTTCTATGGCTAGCTCTAAATACAATACAAGAGTTATTGCATTAAGAGTATTTTAAATTTAAACTCATTAACTATTGGAAATTGACAATGCGTGAAAATAAAAGTAGAAAATTGCAACCTAATTTAATTTAACTGACTGCATAAAAGTTCCAGTCGTTTTACAGCATTAAATTTAGGTAACTAGAAGTATTAATCAAAGATCCATCTTTCAGAATATTTTGCATTATTTTAATTCATGCGAACTTTAAAAAATGTGCAATGTACTCTAAAAGATAACCCGAAGGATTGAAATTACTTGGTCATAAATTTTCGGAGATCTAGTGGCCACCAACTTTCCTATTTCATCTAGAGTCACATAAAACCTGATACCTGAACAGTGATGCACCCCAAACCCCTTAAAGATAACCCAAACCACAAATTTCGAAAAAAATTATTATTTTTTAAAATTGTTTTTTGGTTTATTGGATAAAACGATGCATCAGATATTCAAGAACAAATGGACAAGATTTCAGAGTCGAAGGAAATTGCTACCAGCTGCTTTTTAACTTTTATTTGACCTTCCAACTGTATAATTGACTGCCAACCATTGGCTTCGGTTTCCATGAAAACCTCCATTTATGCAACATTGTATCATAGTGTATCAGCCGATGATTATTCCAAACATTTTAAATAGCCTTTAAGTGTAGACTCCAGGTTTTTCTATCAATCGGCGAAAGATAAGTGAAAAAATCCAAGTCCTCATATAAAACATGTGGTGACGCCATTGAAGGAAACACATTGAAAAAATAGTGCTAAATTTCATCGCATGCGTATCACTACAAAAAAGGCTCGTTTACAGAAGAAAAAAAACAGGTGTAGAAAAAAGAAGCTGTGGTTTATACAGTGGTGGTTTATTTTAAAATAGTACTGATCCAATAAAATATATTTTTTTTCAGTTCGTTGAACAAGAAATGTATAATTTTTCAGTGAATTACCACAAATCACTCAGTTGTCATTAGAGATGAAACTGGCTTTAAAAAAATCTATACGAGTTTACGGTAAAAACTCTTGTTTTGATAAGAGTTTTTACGTAATATAAATTACTAAAAAATAGTACTTGCAAAAAGTAAGTTGGTTTCGTTTTCTGTTGTATTTTGTTCTTAAAATGCGATTATCTCAAAATCGTTTTTTTTTTTTTTTTTGCGATTTTGCTAAAGTTTAAAGTACTAAGGCGTTTTGATCAATGCACTTAGAGTTAAACTGTTTACATTTTTTAGGTCTTGAATAATTGTTTAATAGACAAACGGAGATTTTTGTTTTATAAATTGTTCAGAAAAATCTATAAAAATTAATAAACATAAAATATTGGAAATTTTTATAGAAATTTAACGTGTAATGAGTAAAATATTTTTTTTTTATGAAAACTCGTAAATAAATTTTTAAAAACCTCTCCCTAGATCTTTTAATTTACTATAGCAATATTGTAGAAATTTATTTCATACAAAAATATTGAAAATTGACAGAGGAGTAGGGTTTATAAAAAGTGTGTATTTCGGCTTATAAAACATATTAAAATCATAATATAAAATATAATTAAAAATATAAACTAATTTTTTTATTGATTAATATTTTAAAATATATGCTTGATTATCACTAAAAAAATTGGTTACGTAAAATGAATAGTAAGAATTTGGGGTTTTTCCTTGCGGGTCTCCCTAAAGCTGTGATAGTGGAACATATCTTTTGCGCCTTGTGTCGACCATCTGATCATCACACTGTCCAAAAAGAGAAAACGAAATGACGCTTCATTGCTCTATAAAAATCAACTTTTTATTTCAAACATACTTATAATGTCATTTACAAACAGTTTTTTAAATGCTACACCATACAGCCTTTTTACCGTAAGTCTGTCATAAATTTCCAATTTAGAAACAGAAATAAATATGCGACTAGCAGCAGTATTATTCACTGACCAGTAAGATCAGAGCAATTATACAGATAGGTACTTGTCATGTCTGAACGGTCACAGAGAGTACAAGTTGGCGAGTGAAACAATCCATTTAATTATTGACGAGTTTGTAAATCCAGTTAGAACTTGAAAACCAGCGCTCCTATACAGTTAATTCGCCTTAAGTTGATTCTGTGACGACTGAAACCTTAGCAGAGAGTTCCAGTCATATGCCTATCAATCCTTGTCAAATCATCCAGAAAAAAAAGGATTTGACACCCATGATCACAGATTTTGATGAAACTTGGCATGTTTATTCTTTGTATGGATTTAAGAACACATATAAATTTTTTTTGCTCTATCTCAAGCGGCTTATGTTTTATAGCCTGTTAAAGTTTTTGGAATTTTGCGGTTTTTATCGATCAGATGGAGGAAACAGAATTTCTTTATTTTAGAAAATAAATTATATCTCCTTTGTTTATCGACCAATATTGATGAAATGTTTTAAGAGTATACATCAATATATATATAGAGTCCATAAAAAAATAAATTATACCTGCAAGTATCTTATACATGGTTAGAAAAAATTCCAAAGTTCTATTCATAGATTTAAAAATAAAATGGCGAGTTTTACGCTAAGTGGAATATCTTTAAAAGGGTTAAGGACAATCAAAATTTTTTTTTGTATTCTTGTTCTAAAAGATATGCTCTACCACATAAAAAAATAAAATGAATGCTTTTTTCCCTCCTTTATTATTTTTACTCACTTTAAAGATAGAAATCCCTTGACTCACTCACTTTCTTGAAATCGTTAAATTAGAATAACAATTTTAGTGAAATTATAATAAAATTTGAATACTTATGTTTCTGGAATGGAAAATGTATTACATAACTTACCATTGAAATACTTCAAATTCTAGGTAATAATTCTTTAATTTTCTACAGTGCTTTTATAAGGTTGATTGAAAATGCTTCATGCATACTTGAGAGAATATGATAGTTCTTCCAATCATTGTTTTAGGGGTTCCACAATTGCAATGACGTGAGCGATCGGTTTAACGCATTCATCTTTCCTTTTGGGTCAGAAAAATGATGGTGGTAGTATATGTGTGAGGATGTAAAACTTTACAGTGGAATCTTCTTCTGCATTCACCTCACTCACCATACCAAAATACCATAAGCTGTCATAAACACAAGCTGTAAAACATCCACGATATGTCTTAGAAATAAGTTGGAAGTTAATATTTGTAATGTTGGATTTGCAAAACTCGAAGTTCATTTGTTGTTTTAATTTGTCTTTCCAGGTGGCATTGAAGACTAACCTTCCTGGGGGGTGGAAAGGGGGGCCAAGTGTTTTACGTTAAACCCATATTCTTTCACATTCTGTTTTACCGTGACTGGTTGCAAAAAATGACTACTGCGCTTTCAGCTGAAAGTCCTTTTCATGCAGACACAGATTAATGAAGTTGTATTTATTTTTATATTGCCTAGAGAGAGAGAGAGAGAGAGAGAGAGAGAGAGAGAGAGAGAACATCAGTCACTAAAGTAGTGAATGTTTGCTATTTGGGAGTTGTTTTTTCAGAAAGGTAGTTACAGTTTTTTGGATCTCATACACCATACTCGAGTCATGTTTAAGGTAATCAGATTTGATACAAAGAGGTAAATTCAGTTTTTTAATGGTTGCATCATTGCAGTGAATGAATAATGACAGGATGAATAGTGCATGAATCTGAGGTCCAATGGTAACCTTGCGCCTCTTTTTGTATTGTGAAAGCATAATTTTCACTAAAATCCAGAGATAACAGCTGTATTTAAGGAAACTGTTTCCTTTAAACTTTTAATAAATGAATCTTGTGATTTAGCAATGTATGAATGAGGTATTGATCTGTTCAGTTTTTCTACTAAGTTATCACTAACCTCATCAACTGAGCACGAGCACCCTATCATTTCAGTTCGATCAGTCAAAACCCACTGATTGTACTCGACAGGGTCTTCATCATCATAGTTCTCAAATTTTGACTGTAAAAACTGGACAAGGCTATATTTTGATGGACACTTGTCGCAATGCCTTAGCATACATTCTCTTACTGTTCCTTCACAAACAATATACGAAAAAGGTCTTTGTAATCCTCTTCAATACCTGCTCAGTGAATCAATAAAATCACATTTTGATGTATTGTGCAAACATACACTAAGTGTGTGCTAGTGGCACCAGCCAAAACACACCATATCAGGTACTAATCAAAATTGAAGACACATCTTTTTTGTCACAGCTTGAGTGTATTTATTGCTTATAATATTTCTTGAAATAAGTTACTGTGTTAGTGAGTTGACTAGTTTAGAGCTAGTTTTAAAACTAAATTTAAATTGTAATGTAATTTTATTTACTTTAATTAGACCTAATTGTTGAAAATAAAGAAATTAATTATCTTATTTCTAAATAATCTCAAAATATAATTGTGGATAACCTATTTTAAAACATTTTTTTGTACACAAACACACAGGCCTTATTAACAATATTAATATTACACTATATTACTTTAATAATTTTAAATTTGTGCTAGCTTTGTCTAATTTTATTTGCAATTGGTTGATATGTGACATTTGTAGTTAAAATTTTACTAAAATTGGAACTTTAATTGAACGTTTTTAAGAAAATTAGTGAGAAGTGATTTCTATCTTAAAGTGAGAAAAAATAATAAAGGAGTGAAAAAACCATTTATTTTATTTTTCCATGTGGTAGAGCATATCTTTTAGAACAAGAATACAAAAAAATTTTTTTGATTGTCCTTAACCCTTTTAAAGATATTCCACTTAGCGTAGAACTCGCCATTTTATTTTTAAAATATTTAAATAGAACTTTGGAATTTTTTTTCTGACTATGTATAAGATACTTGCAGGTATAATTAATTTTTTTCTCGACTTCTTACATATTGATGTAAACTCTTAAAAAATTTCATCATCATTGGTTGATAAACAAGGGAGATATAATTTATTTTCTATAAAAAACAAATTCGGTTTCCTCCGTCTGATCGATAAAAACCGGAAAATTCCAAAAACTTTAACAGGCTTTAAAACATAAGCCATTTGAGATAGAGCAAAAAAAAAAATTATACGTGTTCTTAAATCCATAAAAGGAACAAACATGCCAAGTTTCATCAAAATCTGAGACCATGGATGTCGGAACCTGGTTGAACTGACGTGGAATGGCCCCTTTGCAAGTAAAGTTGAGTGTTTTATTTCTTGAACATAGCATATTTTTAATCTAAATTAGTCAATAGGAGGTTGGATTGATTGGGTTTTGGTTTAATGGCGCTAGGGTCTTAGATAAGGTAAAGGTGATTAAAAACTGGAATTAGAAGGGTTTACAATTTACCGACATTCTTGTTTCCGGTAAATTACAGACGGGAATTCTCAGTTACTGGTTTTAAGTTCTCATCTACAATTAGAACCGCGTTTCGACGCATTCCTAACGTCAGAACTCCACCTAGTGGATCCTCGTTAACCATTTTCCATTATTAAAGGGATAAAAATTTGTTACATGCACGTGACATATGAAGGCAATAGTCAAATAAATGTAAAATAAAAATCACAAAGCGAAGTTTACGATCGTGATCGCATGCCGAGAAAATCCCAGATCCAAGACTCTTGGATGTAAAAACGGTAGGTTTTAAGTTACAACCCCCCCCCCAAAAAAAAAAAAAAATTCATAATATATATATATACATATATATATACTTAATGTAATACTTAAATCTCAAATAAAATAAAATAGTAATAACTTACTTTATTCAAATTTTCAGAAGAAACTAAATGAATCCGTGTGTCTAAATATTGACCTTAAATTTTCTTACATCGTTATAACCACATGGGCCCAAGGGTGCATCAGCATTTGTGTGTAAGTCCTAATCTATACGCTTCTCTAGAGGTCTGCGGTTGTCTGCAATGCATTTGTAGTTGACACGTTTCTCTTGGTAGGCCCTATCAACAACAATTGCTCGTACACAGCAGAGTCCATTACTTTCCATCGGAATTCTCACAATTCTTCGTTTGATTAGGTAATTGGAAATCATATGCGGTAGTTTTCTTTTGCCACGTCCTTGAAGGTTTCTCAAGATGATCACGTCGATCCTTAGAGTCCTGTCACACTCATTTACTTTAGTTACAAGTATCACTTTTATTACCGTTGAAGGAATAAATTCAACCGAAATGTCCGTAACTTGTTTCAAGTAAGTTGGTCAATGCATATATACCGAGAAAGAACGAAATATTTCTATTATAAAAAAAAAATGTGAGGTCTTTTTCAGTTTTATTCGCTTTGTGATTGGTAGATAGCGAGTCACGTGATAGCGAGTCTTGTGGTTCAACGGGTTAATGAATTTGGAGCACGTGCATACGATAAACACAGTTATATTTTTCTATTAATTCATTCATAAAATTTGAGAGTACGCTCTAGAAAGTATGTAAAGTTTTCAGAAGAACCGGAAAAATCGGTCGCCGTTTCCATAGCAACAGTCGAATATGAAAATCTTAAAAAGTACTATTACAACACGGATCAGCTCAAACATTTAAAATTATGATGATATATTTCCTCTGAATTTTAACAATATGTTATTTATTTAACAATTTCCTTTTTTATGTTGAAATCAGATGTTTTGTTCTTGAAATTTTAAAAAACATTTTGTTTTTATTTACCGTATATTTCCGTGTATATGCCGAGAATTTTTGGAACGTTTTCTGAAGCTGAAGTACGGGAGTCGGCTTACATACGGATCCGGTAATCTCGCAAAAAAAGTAGGTAATTTCCAGCTACTTTGGCATGCAATAGATATCGCGATGGTAAGGGAAGGGAACCATCAATTAAAGTCGTATTAGAGGTCCGGATTGATATAGTTTTTGCTAAGTGATTCATCTTATCCTTTTCGACCAACCGGTATAGTTGTTAAGGTGTTAGCCTCTAGATCGGAAGGTTCTTGGTTCGAATCCGGGTCCGGACATGGATATTTGTAAGCGTATGGTGTAGAGGCGGCTGGTGCACCTTAAATATGTCGTGGCCGAAAGTCCTCAAGTTGGGTTGGTGTGGCAGTTTGGAGAGGGGGGTGCCAGCTCAGGTGTTGCTTCGTCATCTGACCGTGGTTCAAAATTACGAGGTATTGTACCCTGAACTTTCCATTAAGGGATTGATCCCAGACCGTCGTCAATAGCCCGTTGTGTTGCTCTAGTACGACGTTAACTATAATTACCTATTAGCTATTTAAGCCCGGTGCACACATCTGATTTTTCAACGTGCGGCACCGAAGCCCAACTCTGCAAACATAACCGTAAAATGAAATAAGTACTAATTTCGCTACATTTCCGATAAACATTCTATCGAAGAAAACAATGTGTTTATTTAGCTTACTTAGTATATAAAAAGTATATTTTGAAACATAATTGACGTTACTGGATACAACCATTTATTACTTATTATTTATATTCCATTTATTTATGAAAACAAGGTACTTCAGAACGGAGAAGCGTGTGCGGTGCCATGGGGAACTGCGGTACAAATTGCACACAAGTTGGACGTGCGGCGCCGGAGGCATGTGTGCACTACTCCATTGGATCTAATGTATTTCAGACCTCACTTGCGTTGCGGCAGCGGAGCCGCACGTTGAATCATCGGATGCGTGCACCGGGCCTAAGTTTTGTTTGGTTTCCGCAATGAGTGCAGTTAGAAGCAATTGTTAAAATTATATGGTGGTTTACATTACGCTGTTTCTATAGTGGTGGAGGATTTTCTCTGTTTTAATTTGGGCCATAAAAGTTCATTCCTCAGTTTGAAAATGAGTGTCGACCATACTCCTACTCTCTCTTAAACTGTAGGGGGGCAATCTAATAATAATAAAATATATGAGTATAAAAGATAATAGTTTAAGTAATATATTGCACAAATTTTTTTTTAAATACTTTATAATTACCCTTTTATTACAACCTGCAACTAATTTTCAAAATTATAAATCTGTTTTAAAAAAAAGAAGGTTTCAGACATGTTAACCTTAACTTTTAAGCAAACATAAAATTAAAAAACTAATGAATAAATAGGTGTGCAATTAGTTATATTTACAAGTTCGTCCCTTTCAATTTCCCTCATCCATTTAGGCTCCTCTTCTGTCATAGTACAATGTGAAAACAGATGCATTACCTCATCCTCATCCAAAATAACATTAATTTTCTTACGAACTTAAAATCTTTACTAAACCAATAACTCGTAGCATATTTCAGAGAGGTGCATAAAAAACAATACTTACAAAAGCTTCCTTTACTAACTCGTAGATCAGCATTTCTTCATCGGTTATAGGGTTTTCAGCAAATAACTTAGGAACCTCGTCTTGGCTATTAGAATTTATATTAGCTATTAGAATAAACTGACACGAATCATAAAAATAAATAGGCAGTTAAAGTTCTCAAACAGGGACTTGTATGGTCAAGTCCCGCTCTATGTATTTAGCATTCAAAGCTTTGCATCGAACTGATATATCTCTTTTTTTCTCTCTACGTTTATTGTGCCTTTTGTAATCTTAGTAAGTACACAACTATAACATATCATTAAAGTTCAAATGTTTACCCCTGTTCCCATCTCAAACATCAGTCAATTTCCATGTATTGCTTTAAACTGTTATCACTATCTGCAAATGTCGTATTGACCTCCTCGTCTCATTTTCAAAGATAGAACCCCTAATGTAATATATGATTCATTTGGTGATGTAGATCTAGCATGTCTTTCATTTGCTTTTCTCGCAATCATAAAACAACATTTACCTAAATAGCAAAGCTTCTCATTTACTTAAGATTGTACCCTATAGGTGAATAACCTTTTAGTGCAAAAAATCCTCAAATTAATTATTCCTTGAAATTTAAGCTAAGGACGGGGGAAAATCTGCCTTATCAGAGAGTTCCGTTAACATCCCAACCGCGGTATCACAAATAAATGCAGTCAAATACTGATATTCCTCGGGTTGAAATCAATATCAACTATATCATCGATGTCGATGTTTTAGAAAAAACATCGATGTTTTTGTAACATCGATGTCTATACTTGTCGACGTTTTTACGTCATCGATGTTTTATTTTTAATGAAAAAAGTACCGTAATAAAAATTAAAAAAAAACAAGTAGCATAATTTTTATAGTCAAAAAATTGAACAGAAATTTAGACCAAAGTAGCCAAGGGTTTAGGGTCTGAAAAGTAGGGATGCGACATCGATGTCGATGTTTTCAAAACATTGATGTTTTATAAAAAGACATCGATGTATTGGAGCCGATATCGCATCACTAGTTTCTAAACCAGTTTTAAACAATGGGGAAAAAAGTTTAAATACACTGAATTTTAAAAACATCGATGGTTTGAGGGCGACGTATTATCAACATCGATGTTTTAATTTTGAACATCGATGTTTTGCTGTCGATGTCGCATCACTAGTTGCTAAACCAGTTTTAAGAAATGGGGAAAAAAGTTTAAGTACACTGAATTTTAATAACATCGATGGTTTGGGGGCGATGTATTATCAACATCGATGTTTTAATTTCAAATATCGATGTTTTGGTGTCGATATCGCATCACTAGTTGCTAAACCAGTGTTGCGAAATGGGGAAAAAGTTTAAATACTCTGAATTTTAAAAACATCGATGTTTAAAAACATCGATGTTTTTGAGGCGATGTATTATCAACATCGATGTTTTAATTTTGAACATCGATGTTTCAAAACATCGATGTTTTGTTGTCGATGTCGCATCACTACTATTAATCTAATCTTAAAGCAATTTCTAGATAGCTTGACTATCTAATATAATATGCTCTCTCTCTGTCTCTTTGTCTCTCTCAATTATATTATATGATATTTCTTTCCGACAGCAATTTATACGTCAATTTTCGAAACCATTCTTTAAAAGGCAACTCATTTTCTAACAAATGGGTAATAACTGATCATCATATATAGTGTAATGTAAGTAAGACATTAAACAAAGCATGCTAAGCTCACTGACCTTCCGCTGACGTCATCGTCTGATGCAATCGTAGCGCAAAGTTAAGTCACGAAATGCTCACTGCCGCTTACATTAATTTAATCCAGATAAAGGCTCCAGCCTTCTTTGTGCGAGCACGACGTTTGAAGTGTCATTTGTTTTGTTTCTTTGTGTTTTATTACTTGTTCAGTAATCGGACTTCTGAGTGCGAAAATTTCGCAAAAATTTCAAAATGTCCAAATATATAAATAATAAACACAAGAAATTACATAAATGTCAACAGGAAAATAGATCGAGATATGGGGAATCAGTGATTCAGTGTGATAGAACAAAACTATACGTAATATTACTAGCTATTTCTTTCTTTTTAAAGATTCTTAGTTATGACAAGGATAATCTTTGTTCAACTTAAGAGATTTTTCTTGTCAAATCTTACCAAAATTTTTACTATTAAAAAATAATACTTTTTACACTTTCTTGTATTAAAATCTTTTTAGTATATAGTTTCTAAAAGTGGTTTTTTTGGAAGAAAGAACATGTAATCATGTTTACAGGGTTATCTTTAAAGTTATCACAGTGCAACAAAGTATGCTTACATTTTTAAAAGTTTCAGTAACTGATATTTCATTATATATTGCAGTTCAGATGAGGATTATCATGAGGCTATAGACATGGGAGAGGTTGTGGGAAACAATACCAGACCAAGAAGAAATTCCGGAAGGTTCCTGGTTCGAATCCGGGTCCGGGCATGGATGTTTGTAAACGTATGGTGTAGAGGCGGCTGGTGCACCTTAAATCTGTCGTGTTCGAAAGTCCTCACGTTGGGTTGGCGTGGAAGTTTGGAGAGTGGGGTGCCAGCTCAGGTGTTGCTTCGTCATCTGACCGTGGTTCAAAATTACGAGGTGTTGTCCTCGGATCTTTCCCTTAAGGGACTAATCCCGGACCGTCGTCAATAGCCCGTTGTGTTGCTCTAGTACGACGTTAACTAAAAATTACCAATTACCAAGAAGAAATTCCATATACAATAGGAATAATGTGATTAAAGCAAGATTGGTGGCTCGTGGTTTCTAGCAGAAACCTGGCATCAACTACCTTCATACCTACGCTGTTGTCATCAGTATGACATCACCACGACTGGTTTTAGTCATTGTTCTCCATAGGGAAATGAAGATCTATGCACTAGATGTTAAGACTGCGTTTTTGAATGGTGAACTCCATGAAACCCTATTTATGGAACAACCCATGGACTACGACGACAACAATGGTCGTGTTTTCAAACCTTAAAAAAGTTTTTATAGACTAAAACAGGCACAGTGACAATGGTACACGAGGGTTGACTAGCAGAGGGCGGAAGCCCCTAGTAGTGCTATATGCTGATGACCTACTGATTGCTGGTTCCAATGAATCAATGGTCATGGTGGTGATACAACTTCTAAGAGACGAGTTCGAAATGTCCAAGGTTGTGAAAGATTTTCTTGGCATATGTATTAAGTTTTCTCACCAACAATTTTGCTTAGAGGAAAAGGCATATGTTGAGAAAATTTTAAATAAATTCAAAATGACTCAGTGTAAACCAGCCGACACTCCTCTAGTACCTAAAGCAACACCATCGTGTTTCGTGCAAGATGAAACTTTCCATGGGCCCAATCGGGAACTTGTAGGTGCATTATGTACCTATCCATGACAACACATCCAGATATTTTATATTCTTGCTGTCTAAGCCAAATTCAAGAGCAGTCAACAGAAGCTGACTGGACAGGTCTGAAAAGAGTTTTGAAACACCTGAAAGGAACTTTAGAACTTAATCTGGTGTTTCCTATTTCTAACAGTGATTTTATTATTAATGTATATGTTGATGCAGACTGGGAGCTGATGTACATGACATAAAATCTCTATCAGGGTATATAGTTTTCTTAAATTATTGTCCCGTGACTTTGTGTGTGAAAAAACAGACATCCAATGCATTATCCTCTACTGAGACAGAAATTTTGGCTTTGGCTAAAACTCTGCAGGATGTATTTGTGCTACACAACATTAATTAAGCACATATTTTAAAGCAATAATCAATAAAAAATTAGTTTTATTTTCAATTATATTTTATATTACGATTTTAATACATTATTTCAGCCGAAAAACACACTTTTCATAAACCCTACACCTCTGTTAATTTTCAATACTTTTATGTGAAATAAATTTTTAAAATATTGTTATAGTATATGCAAAAGACCTAGGGAGAGCTCTAAATAAAAAGCTCTCCTTGTATACGTTAAACAGTTATTCAAGACCTAAAATATGTAAACAGTTTAACTCTAAGTGCATTTATCAAAAAGCCTTAGTACTTTGGCAAAATTGCCAAAAACTGATTTTGTGATAATCTCATTTTAAGAACAAAATACAAAAGAAGTTAACGAAAAAAAATTTACTTTTAGCTAGTACTATTTTTTGTAATAATTTCTATTACATTAAGACTTTTATCAAAACAAGAGTTTTTACAGTAAGCTCGTATATATTTTTTAATACCAATTTTAACTCTGATGACAACTGAGTGATTTGTAAAAATTCACTGAAAAATTATTAATTTCTTGTTTAATGAACAGAAAAAAAAATACTGTATTCGATCAGTACTGTTTTAAAATAAACCACCACTGGAAAACTACACCTTCTCTTTTTCTACAGAATTTTTTTTCTTTAAACGAGCCTTTTTTGTACTGATACGCATGCGACGAAATTTAGCGCTATTTTTATGCGTTTCCTTCAATGGCGTAACCACATGTTTTACATGAGGACCTGGATTTTGTCCTACACTTTAGGTTTGTGCCTCAGTTCGGGCTTTTTTTTTTAAAAAGGAAATTTTTAGGCAACACTTATGTTTTCAGTTATAAAGGTATATAAAACTGTTAATTCAAATGCTATTTAATGGACTTTTTTTTATTTTAGAAATTTTGGCCATATTTAGTCAAAATTTAGTGAAATTTGACCGTTACGCCAAAGCTCCTAAATCAAATTCTGATAAATATATTCGACTTTTTCTTTCAGTAATATATTTGTTACATATTTACACGTGTTGTGAAGCAGAATATTTGCAGTTCCTCTTAAAAATTACTGAGATATGTCAAACTTTGTAAACACAACATGATTTTACAAAAAAATATAGCACTTTTTCAAATAAATATAGCTTTAAAATAATTTAACATATACTTACCAGCTATATTTGAGGTTTAGAACATACCAAGAGGTGTATAGAACACTGTGATAAAATTTGTATTTGAATTATTTTTTAAAGTTTATGAGAAATTAGATTTTTTTGTAATCCAAAAGAATGAAAATAGCAGTTTTCCAGAAAATGTAAATAAATATTGTTAAGTTCCACAAATAGTTATACACATATTGAAACACCTTAGAATTCACTATACTTGTAAGTCAAGCCTACCTTGACTTCATTTTTAATTAATTGTGATTTTCTTTTATTTTTTAATATTTTTTTGGATAATTTTGTTTTAGGCTGTACTTGTCTCCTTGATTTTTTAATTGTTTAAACATCAATTTATTTGCAGTTTTTTTATCATTTCTGGTTCAAGTGTTATATTAAGATAGCTAAATACAGGTATCAGCCCCATATATCCTGAGTTGAAGATCAAAACTGCTATCTTAGAAGCTAATACCAGTGTTTGCAGTTGAACAAAATTTTCTTTCGGAATAATATTCCACAGATCATTGTTGAAAGACTCCTTGTTATTCTGTGTCATGCTATGTAAACACTTGCTTAATAGTTCTTGGTTAAAATGCGAGCTAAAAACTATAATAAATACTTAATTCGATATTAAAAAAGTAAATTGTGCATTCACAATGTTATAGAGTAATGAAACAGTTGTTTGGATGCATTGTTTACATTTCTATAGCTTAATTTCGGTTTCAAAAAATTCACTTCCGGTTAATAATTTGGCCTATAATTTTGCTTCGGATAGTCGTCGGTAGATACACTATGATATAATGTTGCATAAATGAGGTTTTCATGGAAACCGAAGCCAATGGTTGGCAGTCGATTATGTTATTGGAATGTCAAATAAAAGAGTTAAAAAGCAGCTGTTAGCAATTTCCTTAGACTCTGAAAAATTTTGTCCATTTGTTCTTGAATATATGATACATTGTTTTATCCAATAAACCAAAAAACACTTTTGGAAATTTTTTTTTCGAAATTCGGAGGTTGAGTCTCTTATAAAGAGCGGGGAGTCATGAAAAAGAGCTAGCTCTTTTTACTGAGCGGTTGGTTTCGATCTCTGAAAAGAGTCATTTTCCCCATCACTACTGTCTATGAGGATAATCAGTGAGTCTTTAAGGCCATATTAAATGAAAATAATTGTGCCAGATTAAAACGCTTAGATATCAAATTGAAGTATGTTCATGATATTGTAAAATTATTAAACATTAATGTTGTATATGTTGCAACTGAACATCAAATTACTGATTTGTTTACAAAATCGTTACTTAAACCTAGACTGAATTAAGACAAAAATGTATGTTAATGTGAGTAAGGGAGGGTGTTGAGAATAATTACTAATTGTAACTCATCTTTGCTTAGCAATCGGGTAACACTTGTTCTAATTGTTTACTTCTGTTCTGTCACAGGTTTCAATTTGTATTCTTATTCATGACTTGTTGTTATGACTTTATCTGTCAGAGTTGTTTGGAAAAGCATTAGCTGGTGCGTCAGTTTGGGATGGCCGAATAATTCACCCATAGGATAATCTGACTTGTTGAAGGGGTGACTTCAAAGAGTGCCAGCACTGTGACTAATATTCTATTGTACCTGATTGGAATGTTTAACAGTTCCCAGGGTTTAATCTGTCTTTAGAATAAAAAAAATTATTTTAATTGTAATTTGTGATTTTTTAAAAAAACTTATGGAAAATTCTATTTAAATGAAATTATCTCATTAATAACCTTCCCTCTTAACTTTGCAAGAACTGTTCATTTTTCTGCCAATATGCAATGTGACCTTTTTTTCTGATTTAACATTTCTAACAATATTGATTTTTTAACAGAATTTTCGGGAAGTAATTCATTTTGAGGTGAAATCAAAATTACATAAATCTGAATCAGTTCTTAGAATTACATACCATGCAACTGTTTATCAAGTTGTATAGTAATGCACGCATCAGCTTGATGTTTGTATTGATTTTACTGGTGTGAGAGAGAGAGAGAGAGTTATAGATTATACTATTGGCAATAATGAGTTTTAATAGCCCTAGATTTCTACAAGAGAAATGGAATAATAATTTAAAATATGCACTTAATAAAATAAATTAAAATATTAGCTGCAATATCAGCAGCTTAGATAACATTTTTGACTGGAATATTTTTCGAAAACAGACAATTTTCTGAATTGAAATCGCAATAAAAATGGTACATGCATGTGTTTTATGTTTACAATTTTTTTTCAAGCTACCAAGGAGTGCATTTAAAGGTGGAAATCGATTTTTCAATGATTGATTTGATAATGGATACCTGTTTAAGTTTTTAAAAGCCAAGTAGCCCACAATTTTCTTTTATGTACTATACAATACAATAGTTACAAAAATTGTAATAAAAACGTATTTTTAATAATTTAAAATATTAAAATTATATGTTCTCTTCAATGTTATAAAATATTGTACTGTATAAATATTTTTTAAATTCTGCAAAATTTAAGATGGTTGTAATTTTGCGTGCCCTCTAAATAAACAATCACATGCCATAAAAAGTATATTGAAGGAAAATATCCCAATATTGTGTAGCAGATATTGAATAATGTAGAAAAAGGACATCGAGCAGTATCTTAAAGTTAATACTGAGCAATGATAAAAAACGAGCATCGAATGTCAGAAAACAATATCTATCAATGTCGTATAACGATATTGAGCAATATTGCCAGGGGGGATCATTTTTATGTTGGCCAATGACGGAAAACAATATTGAGCAATGTCGACAGCAATATTGGCCAATATCGGAAAACAATATCTATCAATGTCGTAAATCGATAGTGAGCAATATCGGCAGCAATATTGGCTAATATCGGAATACAATATCTATCAATGTCGTAAAACGATACTGGGGCGATGTCGCCAGGGAGGGGGGGGGGGTCATTTTTACGTCATATTGGTCAATATATATTTTTTCGATATTGTCCGACATATATGTGCTACCTAGGAGGTATAAGGTATATTTTATTTTATTTTAATAAATAATTTTTCAATTAATTATTTGTATTTTCGCAAGATATTTTGACGTCACGCAGAGTTCCCATTTGGTTTGCGAAGCAAACCAGCATCAGTGAAACTCCGTTATGGCTGTTATCCAATAGACTAAAAATTCCCATTTCGTTTGAAAAGTAAAATAAAATACAACGGGCACGTTATGGCTGTTATCCAATAGGCTTCGAATTCCCACTTGGTTTGCTTCGCAAACCAATAACCCCACAAAAGCAAAAGGCACGGTACAACGCCGGGCTAGTCACTAAGTGTGGCTAGTGTTTATTGTATTTTTAATCAATAAGTTTGAAATGTTGATTTTGACACCTATTTTATGTTAAAAGTAAACATTATTTTGTCTATCTTAAACTAAATTTCTTCTCAATTGGTGTAGAATCATACATAGTTAATTGGATTAGAGGTTTTATTAGCCAGTGCTTAAGTAGTCAGGTATAATAGTTGGTCCTCGAAGTTTTAGTCTTTTCCAGACTTCTCTACCACAAGGTACAGCTTTGAGCTGTAATCTGTTTAAAATTTATATAAATGACCTTGTTTTAAAACTAAAGTATATCCCTGGCATTAATTGTCTGTATACCGACGACTGACTTATGTGGACTAAAACCCAAAAGTGGAAGGAAGTGCTGAACTTCTGACTGAAAGAACGCTATATCAGGCTATCTCGTGTTTGAATGAATAGTGTAATATGAGAATGAATAATAATATAATAATGAATGAATAGTGTTTATGTTAAACTTTAAAGTCGGGACATACGACTTTCGTGGGTTGTCTCCATACATATGAAACATGCACCCCGCTCTATGACAACTGATCCTGGTTAAAGCATTTGTCTACCACCAGTAGGTCTCTGGCTCAAATCACTGTAGTACATGTATGTTTGTGATTGTTCCTGTTATTAGTAGCAAGGAAATGAACGCTTTTTCACAAGTAGCTATCAGTTCTCTTCTTCTGGTGCCGAAGACAAAAAGGTGAGTGGTTGGGTAGAAAAAAAAGGACACCTGTTCCTCCCCCATCAAGAGAACCATTCTTGATATTATTATTTTTTTGGGTGGGTGGGGGGAAAGAGGAACAAAGCAATTAGTTAAATGTTTCCAAATTTTTGAAGCTGTACCTTTTGGAAATATTCTAATTTTAAAATTAGATACATTAAAAAGACCTAATGCAATTAAAATGCATTGCGATTTATATTAAAATAAAGAAATTAAATCCCAATAAAATAACTTTAAAATGAGAGATTACCAAGACTGTATCTTCCCGAAAAATGAATTAGCGACCTTAAAGATACAGTATTACATTTTAATCGGGATTTAAGGAAAAACTACTACTTTAATAGGGTAATAGACAGTTGGAACGCGTTGCCAGAAAATATAGTTAATTCAAAGGGAGTGTAAGAATTTAAGACACAATTGGATAGTCAGTGGGAATTGGAGAATTCATAAACAAAGGACCAGCCTTGTTGGGCTTGAGCCTGTAGCTGGTCGTCAATATTTGTATTTGTATTTGTATTTGTAAATTTTCATTTAAGCTTTAAATAATTAAATATTAATAACAATTTGAATGGAGGACAATTTTTTTTAAAATTATTATTTTCAATCATAGCTATGTAATGTCACTTGCTACAACAAGTTTCATTAAAATTTGAAGGGTCTCGGACTAATCTGTACGCGAAATTTGAGACAGAATTCCTCAAATTTTGGAAATTTATGTTACTTGGATAGCGATATGTCAACTGAAAAATTGTCTGATTTAGAAAAATATTTTCACAATCCTATGGTGTGCCATACACAAGATTTTCGCATTACAGTAATATATTTTATCAGGGAAAATTTTTTTCGGTCCACCATGTAACTGGCTTGGCGATGACTATTTTGATTAGCTTTCCTTAAAACTCATATGTGTTTAAAGTTACGAAAAGTAATATAAATTTAAAAAAAAAGATGCAATCCAAACATTTTAAAACAAGTGATTGTTCAAAGATTTTAAAGTTTTGGAGTAGGTATCTCTTACAATACGGTTGTATCGCTTAAATTATGTTTTTTTTTACTTATTTTTAATTTAATAACTGTTTTTCATTAATAATTGTTTCATCTGTTCAAGCCACGTTAAGACTCTGAAGAGACGTGTTGTTTTCATTCAGAAATTGATAGTTTCTCACTTGAAAATAAATGCTTTAATAATCAACTGTGTGCATGTCGAATGAGATATAATATAGGATATTATCTCGAAAGAATTTAAACATCGCAAATACATAAAAAAAATAATAATGTTTTGTCGCAATGACATAAAGTTGTCAATATTACTAGATGAAACGAAACTTGTTTTGCAATAGTTTCGTATAATCTATAAACAGTTATCTGTTAATAATTAAAGACATCTTTTTTTCAAAAACGACATATCGATTATTTATGCTAAAGAAAAGCTATGCTAGAAATTCTAAAAATGTAAGTGGAGTTATTAAAATATTTAAGGGACATCTGTATTTTCTCTGAAGGTATTAAAAATTTTATTCTATGACTACTTTTCAACCTCTCCGAGTTGCTGAGGGTCATTCTACTAGTAATTTAATGAAAACTAGTTATCGTAAATGATGACTACTGTTGTCCATCGTAATAGACAAACGCATAGTAATTTTGCAAATTCCCATAGAAAGTTATGATAGCCTAATTGAATGCAAAAAGAAATAATTTTTTGGATTTGAAAATATTTTACTTCATCGCTACCCTAACTGCACGAAAAGAAATATGTTAGAATATAAAGCAAGCACAAAGATTTTCAGATTATTTGTCCGTGGTCAAAGATGAATTGATCTGAAACTTCGCTTATGCGATACAGTTATAGGAAAACAATTTGAAGTGGTGAATATAACTTCCATCAAAATGTATGCTGAGAAAAAAGGCCTAAAAATTTATTTGCAATTGAACATTTCAAGATAATTTCTGTTTAATCCATGGTATAATTTCTTTTATTGTAAGTACAGAGTCCGAATTCTACGGATAAAAGGAACTTGACACATTAGAATACCTATTACTTCAAAGTTTATGTCAGCGCAAACATCGTTCTAACGTGTTGTTGTATTGTTTTATGTCACAATTGAGTGAATATCAAGCATGAGAAACACACACCTGACGAACAGCTTAGACCTTTTTAAATAATCCCTTACCAGAAATTCACTGCCCTGAGAGTGGTTCTTCCCTTCCCATTTCTGAGAATTTCGCCAGAAGCACCACCCAAAATCTCCCCACTGTAAGGTTGGCAGAAATGTCCGTTCAAGAAACGGTCGCTCAGGAAACGTCCGGACAGGACACGATACCGGTAAATACATGTTTAAAAAATGGAGTCATTCGACCTATCGAGCTCTCTTTAGGACGTCCTGTGCATTGGTTTATTTGTTTATTACATACCAATGAGCAACCCAGCTACATTTACGTCATTTGATGCAACATTTAGAAGGGAAAACCACTGGACCAAAAGGATACAGCGGAGAAATTAGAAAAATGTTAGAATCTTGTGAAAAATTGCCTTTAACGGTATTAACAAACTTTGAAAAGATAAAAGTAACTTTGCCAGATATTGTCCTAGAGGATCTTAGCACTGATCAACGATAAACTTACGAAATGTGTACAGGGATATCAAATAGATATATTCCATATAGCTTGTCACAAAAAGATCCAGGAAAATTGAATCCTTCCAGATGGTTGACGACAACAAATAGAATTTTAAGGATATGTTTCAACAGAAGACCCAACCCATAACTTGAAAATATTAACGGAGTATGTTGTGAAGGTACACTCATATGTGTGATTTAAAATTAAAAGTCAATCATCATGTTGGTACGGAAGTCTTCATTTTTACCATATTTTAAATAAATCAAGATTTTTGCCTGATAATTGAAAATTGTAGTATATAAAACTTTGCAAATAAATGCTTATTATGCCCATCCAGAAAATATTATTTTGGAAATGTTAGCTGATGATCGAAAACACGTCAGAGAATTGAGCCTCAGTAGAATTTAAAATTAAGACAATAAAAAAAACAAAGTTGAAAAGAATATTCGAGAGTTTAAATTTTCCAAGTTAAACTTCGAAGCAGATGGTTACATAAATCTAATTTAATGGCAATCAGATTCCATTTCAGATCCACTATTTACAGTATCTCTTTCTGATGATCAACTCAAGTGTATGATTCTAGACGTTCCAACCAATAGTAACATGTTTAACTTTCCATGCCATTCACAGGCAATAGAACGTTGCGTTAAATTAGTAACTGAAGCATATAGTATGGTATGTTGTACAGAGGCACGAGATGGATTTATTCTTTCAAGAATTGCTCCTAGACTTGTTTTACCCAGATTTGAAACTAAAAGTCACTACAACCACTTTTAAGCTAAACCACTTGCCAATAACTTCAACTTAATTTTATAGGGTAAGCTAGAAACTTAAATTGAAATTTTTATGGGGGGGTGGACTCGATATGCAGCCACCTCCTCGTGCTGAGTTCTGGGTTGGCTTCATAATGCAAAAAACAGCGAACAGCTGCAAGGGGAAGCGCCCGTGTAAACGCGTGGTCGCAATGATTGTGGAGATTGGTCTATTGAGAGCAGTGGAGACGCGCGTGATGGCGCTCTAAAAAAAGGGGAAATTTCTTATTTTACGATATGTTAGGTGCAAAACTTTTTTTTTACACGCAGGGAAGTTCATTTCACCTACTCATGGCTTTAAATAAGATGTATTACATTTTTTTAAATGCGTTATTATTATTTTTGTGATAAAATTGACAAACGTTCGAAATTTCAAAGTGATTTTTGCACCTGAAGATATTAATTGATTTAGCTCATATTTTGTATTATTAATAAGCATGGTAGTCCCCAACTATTCCCACCATAGGTGTTATCAATTTCCGAAATTCGTGTTTTTCACTCCACCCTAATACACACACACATATATGTATATATATATATATATATATATATATATATATATATATATATATATAGCTTCCTCTATATCTATAATTAATATGTAGTACGTTCTAACAAACTGCTAATATAAATGACCTGTAAATATATACGAAGAGGGACCTTTAAAACAAAGTTTCACTATAACAACGGTCCATTTCTCCCTATATCCCCCACCCCTTTCTTTTTTGACACCTCCCCGTTCCCTCGGAAAGTTTGCGAGAAAGTTTCAAGAACAAGAGAGAATTCAAAACATCAAAACCAAAAGGAATTTATTGAAAATGAAAGCGTTGGTGCATCAGGGCCGTCCTCAGGCCGCCTTAGCCATAAAACACGTTTTCTACATATATATGAGTCGCAAAACGCTAAGAAATTGCTCATATACTCCCCCAAACACAATTAAAAGCAAATATACAAAACAAACATAAAAATAGGAAAAATAAAATCAAACCGACAACAGCAGTCGGGAGACTGGAAACACCAAGCCAGAAGATCGCATCAAATGCTCCCACCCAGTACTCGAAGGAAATTACGAAATAGAATTAGTCCACGGTTGCGTACATGTTAATAATAATAAATTCCATTCTTCTTTGCTTATTAATTTTCTTGAAGGATTTATTGGTGAGTTTTATAGAAAGACAGATTAAAAAAATAATACACAGTGTGTAGTAATTTATTTTTTTTAATTGCTGCACAAACTTTTTTAACATTTTGTACTGTTTTTGTTTATATATATATATATATATATATATATATCCCAAACCTTACTTTTGGCATTTTCCATTGCTCGTCCCTTACTTTTGGCTCGACCCATTTCTGGCAGTTAGATTTCCTTAGAAACTTGAAACTAATAAAAACATATCTTCAATTTGACAACATTATTTTTATTCAGCGAAATAAAAATTTCGCTTGCCAATTTCGAGTGAAAATTTTGTGCCTTAGACACGCTATTAATTAAAGTAATTTAATATTTGAGGAGCGGACCAGCTATGATGCAAGAGAATCACTATGTTTTCTTAATCACTTTCCTTTTTGTTTTCTAACGCAGTAATATATATATATATATATATATATATATATATTATTTCTATATATATATATATATATATGTGTGTGTGTGTGTCATAACTGAAACAAAAAAATAGCTTTGCTCTCTGCAGAATTTGATATATATTCCTTTTTAAGGCAAAGAAATTTTTGAAGCAATTTTTCGATATATTTTGGTGTTTGAAAATATAGCACCCTTTAAGGGCTTAATATTCCGTCATTCACAGATGCAGTTAAAGGTTTAATAAAGATCGGGAAAGATCGACAGTTTAAGCAATGTAGACCAGCACTGTACGAAATACTACAAAAAAGTGATATGCAACAATGGTTTGAAACAGTGTAAGACAATTTTTTAACAATGATAACATAACAATCAAAGCCTTGAAATAATGAATTTAATTTTTTTTTGAACAATGATAGCCAAACAATGAAATAGTACTTAGAGTAAAGCATCATATCAGCAAACGACGCCATTTTCTTTTTCCTTCGCTTGTGTTTCTAAAGCGTCGAAAAAAAGTTTGACCAGATTGCTTATGAGAGAAAAAATAGAACAGTTATTTCATCCTAAGGCAAGGTAAAGTTACTTTGATAGTATTTACCACGAATCTTTCATGCCATTTTATTTTAATTGTATTTTCCTTGTGAATCAGAGTATTTCTAGTATTCATTTTGTCTTTAAATAATAATGTGATCCATAACGTATCTATAAATATTATAGAACTCAATTTCATGATTATGATTTTGAGAGACTTTCTCAAATAATTTTTTCGATAACTGTGTGTATATGCTTAATTCTCAATTCAATATCATAAATATCAGTGATAGTATTAATAAGTATTTTGAGTTAAACTCATACATATTGTGACCAGATTATTTTTATTTACATCATGTATATTTTCAGTTACGCTCTCGTTTTGCGGCCAATACCTCTTATATGTGCTATCACCTACATATGTAATTATATTTTTAATTTAAGATCAAATTTATTTTAATCTCTTTCAGAATCCTAGTGTTTCCATATTGATTTGCTAATCTGCACAGTGAATTTGTTACTGATTTCCTCTTCAATATATACGCATCTACCCAATGGACACCATGGACCGTCGGAATCGCAAAAGAGGTCATCAACGCAGTGAGTACATAAATTGCATTAGATTTCATAAGTTTTTCTACACACATAAAATACAGCAGTTTTCAGACATTATAATGCGTGCTTTATGAATTGTAATTGTGTCTTAGCTTTCTTGTGAAGCAATTCGACAATCCATTACCTGTTCGTTCTGCCATTTTTATAGCCTGTATTTGACTCAAGCTTTCTTCAACATGAAATTTCTACATGACATCCATACCTCATTTCGGTAATCATTACATTTTAGATTTACATGGACCTTCAGGCTTTACCTTGTTTCTGTTTCCTGAACTAGTTCCCTAACTGTGGGCGGGCTACTAAGTGTTGTTTAACATACACAATTGACCCAAGAGGATTACTTGGAGACACATCAAGAGATGAATTTATGTCACTAGGTTGATACCTTATGAATACCCTTCTAGTTTTTCTCGGTCTGCATTCTGGTAAATATTGAAGAGAATCACTTACTTCTCCACCCAAAGATGTGTCGGACATCGGTATTACCATAAAGAACCTCTCGTAGTTAGTGGGTAACTAGTTTAGAAATTATCATACAGATGCATATTGGTATCTGGCTTCATTAAGCATTGGTTTGTGAAACGCTCCTCTTCAGATGTTGTTCACTTCTCACATTTTACACATTGTTGACATTTCTCACATTTTAAAAGCAATGCCATGGAGGATGCGTGGGGTTAGTCGACTTTACACTGCAATGGAATTATCTTATGGATTTGTGCGTTAGAATGGTTCGAGTCCCTTAGAGCTTGTAATCGCGGAGAAACTGTCTGTGAAAAAAAGCATGATTTTCTAGGCACGGAATAGGTTCCTACACTTAAAACACTCCAATACTTTTTCAAGATCTGAAAGTTCCACCTGAAAGATTAAATGAGAATATGTTTCTATAATAGCTACATTGCATAGAACTACAAATGTGGTGCTAAATTTGCCGTCTATGCTGAAACCATCTGTAAATAGATATATACGAGTCTTTGTACCTTCCGGAGGTGAAACGTCGAAGGATACTCACGCTCATGCCCTTCTACTTGGGGATTTACTTACAATTATCAATTTTTTCTTTCAAAAAATGACTGCTAAATCATTTACTAGTTAATCATCACCCTGATTCGATTTTTGTGAGGGTGGAGTGGAGTATACTTTAATTGGCGCTTAGATTCAACAATGAGGTTCTTACATGAACTAGCATTGCCCTTGTTGACACCATCCGGAAGCACCTTGAGATTAGGATCAAGTCGGCCATTCTTTTATTTCAAAGGATCCGTGGAAATCCTTGAGATTCATTCGTGCACTCCATGCATCTTGTCCAAAGAGAAGAGTAGGTTCTATTGCGTTTATGTATATTCCTTTCAATAGCCATAGTCTAACTAAAGTACATAGTAAACTTGTTAGTGTAAAGACCAGCGCCTGTGTCTGCCTTTTTTCTCTAAACTAGGATGCAAACCTCATTTATATCCTAAATTAATCAAAGATATTTCATTTCTTGGATTACTTCTATCATTTAACCATCACATACGACAAAAGAACTGTTCGTTTGTCGCGTATTCGAATGAAAATGGTCAATGATTTGATCTTGGCAGCGTTGAACCGAAGTTCAAATTCATGACCAAAAGTCATAATGGTTTGATCACCTCGTTTCCCATACTTTCCATTTCTGTTATACTCTCCTTTGTGACAGTCAGCATCAAGTCGTCTGCATGTGCTATGAACCAACACCCACTCATTAAAGCAAATTCCAAGATTGCGTCTGCGACGAGGTTTCACCATAGGATAACGCTACAGAATCCCCGGTGACATCCTCTTACCGTCTTACACTCAATCGTATAGTCTGGTGTGGCTTATTCACTATGATATTATTATGCTAAGTATAGCTTACCGTTACAGAAATTTACTGTACAGTAAACCTCAGCAAGCATGATGAGAACGGCCATCATATGTTATCAAAAGAATCTTCCACAGTTGAGCGCGATAAGGCCGATTGTTTTCTCTCTCAATCTCTCTGTCTCTTTTGTTCTACTCCTCTTAACTAATACATAACCTTGCATTTATACGTTCACTAAGATTTAATTGCTTTGCTTTGGATTCAACATATTATTTGTATTTTTAGCCAGAAATGTTGATTTTCATGATCTATAAGTTTGCGGCCAGCTTACATAGCGAGGGTCGCTCAGGGAACTTTCGCTAGAGTTTGCAGCCTCTCTCGTATATGTGAAGTTCTAGTTATTAATTTTTTTAAACTCGTTGTCCATATGTTGCAATCCTGTGGGCTTACAGTCCCATCCTGGATTGAAATAGAAATCAGAAATTTCTAACTAATAGGTGTTTTCACTGACCTTTTTGATCTTAGTGGTCAGCGCTTGAACACACTCGTACAGTAAAGGACCACCGTCGCATATTAACTGAGATTTCCCTTCAAGTATAAAATTTTCGCTTTATGCTACTACAACAATCTGAATTTCGCTACGCGAGGCAAACATCCATATCTTAAGATGCGAACAAAATTCATATTATTACACACAATTAATGCATACAAAATTTGTTTCCCTCATATCATTGCAGTTCACTAGTGCATAAGTTGCATTACAAAGTACCCCAGGTGCAGAGTTAAATTCAGTACTCGCCAACACAACTCCAAGTAATTGCAATTGCTCTGTAGACATTTTGGCAGAATTTTCAAAACTGCAGTAAAATCAAAAACAGACGTAAAACACAATTATCGGATAAATATGTGTTAAATATTCATAATAAAACATCAAATCTAATTAAGTTATTTTATCTAAAACCGAGGTATACTTCCAGAATTTTCAATTCTGTAAATAACTTTTGAAGTTAAATATTTTGTCATTGAAATAGAATATGTATTATTTATTAAGTGTTTGTGGTAATTTGGGAGGTATAGGGAGGTTGTTCTGTATCTATAAAATAAGAAAAGGTGGGACAAGGAGAGCGCTTTGCACGAAAGAACATCGTAATTTATAATATAAAAAAAAATCGGCCAAAATTTTGATAATTTAAGAAAAAATTGTTCTGCAAAGATTTTGCGTGATATGCGACGTACGTAGCAGTTTTAAGCACGTTCTGCTCCCGGGCATAATACAAGGTAGAGGTAATTTGTAATTTTTAAATAACGTCGTACTAGTGTCACAACTGACTATTTACGACTGTCCGGGATCAATGCTCTATGGGACAACTCTAAGGGCTGAGGGATCCCGAAGACAACACTACGTCATTTTGAACCTAAGTCAGATGAAGAGGCAACACATGAGCTTGTATTCCACTCTCCAAAACTCCACAAGAACCCAACGTGATGACTTACGGCCGCGACAGATTTAAGGTGCAGCAGTTGTCTCTACACCATATGCTTACAAACATCCATGCCCAGCCCCGGATTCGAACCAATAAAATTCCCATCTAGAGGATAACATCCTAACCACCTGACCGGCATAGTACAAGGTAATCGGAAATATACGTATATAAGTATAAGAAAATATATACACTTTGAAGTTCAAAGTTAAGTTAACAATGGGGATATATCCAATTAAACACCAATTTGTAAAGATTACTTCGTGGTTCCAATTAAATTTCAGAAATAGCGAAGATTTAAGGTACATTACATCCTATTACTCATAATTTTGAAGTTGTACCATATTGTTTTGAATTGCATACAACGATATTGAATAACAAGGCCGAAAACGGACACATCGACACAAAGAGTGCAATAATTCAGTACTTTTTTTCTTCAGAATTTTGTTCTCAAGTTTCAGTTACTTTATAGGAGTCGCAAATATGATTTATTAATTTTCCTTTTGAAAATATGGATGAGCTGTTTTACCACTTCATTCTGTTTGAAACAATATATTATACATGAATACGAAACATAAATCGAGATTTAATCTGAAACCAACACCTGGCACTGTGAGTAGACTCATAAAATTCGTTTAAATTTTTATCATAGCTGAATAATTATAAAATTTTCAGACGTATTTCTTTTACTATAAAACCTCGACAGATTGTTTCTGCTGCTCGTACTATCTCAAAGGTTCAAGTAAAGGATCAAGGTAAATTGGTAATTGGTAATTTTTAATTAACGTCGTACTAGAGCAACACAACGGGATATTGACGACGGTCCGTGATCAATCCCTTAACGGAAAGATCCGAGGACAACACCTCGTAATTTTGAACCATGGTCAGATGACGAAGCAAAATCTGAGCTGGCACCCCACTCTTCAAACTTCCACACCAACCCAACGTGAGGACTTTCGGCCAAGACAGATGTAAGGAGCAACAGCAGCCTTTACAACATAAGCTTACAAGCATCCATGTCCGGACCAGGATTCATAAAGGATCGAGCACTGAAGAGTGAAAGACACTGTGAGTACATAAAGTTTTATATAATTCTTCTAGAATTAAGATTATCTTTGAGATATTCTTTACAAGAGAATTCTGATTGCAGGTTTCTTTTGTATGGTTGAAATTAAGTTGATACAACAATATAAACACATAAAGTAGAATACCTAACACTCCAAATTCAGTGAGCACAAACATTTATACAGAACCTATCGCTGTTACATTCTGAAGATGGAGAAAGTTTCAAAACGATAAAAACGACTAGCAGTTTCTCATTTTGAATCCTTTACTGAATGTTTTTCCTATACGATCCATCCACATCAAACAGCATGCAACAATAAAGCCTAAAATGATGACGACAACTTAGTGAGTAATGAAATTTACTACTGTTATCTTTAGTATTCAACACACAGTGTCTTAACTACATTTGGAGATCTAAATCAAGCAAACACTATCTGGTAATTTTCCTACCTTTCTTTTTCGTCAACTCCAATACCTCATCATAATGTGGAAAACAATTTATAGATGAATCTAAATCACGACTGTATGCACTAACGTGGTTTTGAAGGTTATTTAAGAAATCGAGGATTTTGTAGTTTGCTATAAAACCGGAACAAATGTTTGTACTATACGTCCGATTTTCAAGCAAAAATGAAGCAGAAGAGGTTAAACGATAAGGTAGGTAAAATATTTCAACATAATTATCATATATACTTCGATATATTTTAGAAACGTTCTTCTAAAATTTGTCACTATTTCAGGTTTTCTCAATACCTCTCTATTTTCTATGAAACTAAGCAACCATACGCGTCAGAAGGGAGTAACAAAATCGGTTGAAAACATCATATTCAGTGTAAAATGAAATACATGAATCGAATTCTATATTCTTAGGATACAATTCTAACAGTAGATCAATTTTCAGGACTACAATTACTCAAAATTTCCACATTTGATAACAATACTATCAATCCACATAAAACAACATGGAACAGTAAAGCATACACAAATGATGACATCAGTGAGTTTCCAAATTTATTACTTTTTTCCTTAGGATTATAGACACAGTGTTTCCGGTATATATATATATATATATATATATATATATATATATATATATATATATATATATATATATATATATATATATATAACTAAACTCCTAACTTCTCCTAATAACTCCTAAATAACTCCTAAACTTCAGAAACGAATCAAGGAGTTAAAAACACTTCATAATTGCATTTAAAGCATTCTTAAACATTGTCAACCAAGAGGCTTTAAATGTCAAAATCCGAGATCACGAATTTTAAAATCACATCATTAAAAACTTTCAGAGAATATTTCCCACTGCTCATGTTTTGTATAACGCTCAGTCAGAAAAAACCTATCAAGAAAAAGAAGTATTGAATTAGGATGTGTAGGGGGACTTTATAATATACAAAGTATTTATTAAATATAAATGCTCAGTATCACACTCTGTACTTTTTATAATTATCTCTTTCATACAAGAAACTGATGAAGAAGCATAAAATCATTTCTATAGGATGTAAGGAGAGGCCATTTATGTATCTTGTATTCATAAAAAAAAGATTTTCTGTTGCGTATATTTGTTTCATATCTTGTATATTCTATCATTTCCAAATTCTCTCTCATCAAAGAAACAGAAAAAAACGAAAATCTAAAATTCGATGCGATATGTGGGGTGGGCATTTATGTCACTTGTATTCATAATAAAATGGCTTCCTATTATGTATTTTTCTAATATCTTAAAGAGTGAATCTTTGACATAACAAAAAACAAACACATAAAAAAATGAAATCTGCATTTCTATAGGATGTGGCAAACGGACATAAGTGTAACGTGTATTCTTAAAAAAAGTTTTTCTGTAATTTTGTTAAATAGTGCATATTGTATCATTGCCAACCTCATCTAAGAAACATATGAAGAAATGAAATCTGCATTTATGTGGAATAAGTCTGTCAATTCCGTAATTTCTATTCATATTAAAAATTTATTATGTAATATTATTTTGACATACCTTGCAAATTGTATCATTGCAAAATTAGTCAAGTAAACATATAAAGAAGTGAAATCATATTTTTGTAATGGATGTGGCGAGTGGACATTTAATTAATTTAAATTCAAGCTGAAAGAGCGATACATATGATTATCTGTTGTGTATATTTGTTATATAGTGTATATTGTATCATTCCCATCTTCATATCCGAAATAAATGAATTTCTATGTTATGTAGCTAGCGGGAAATTGTGTAACTTCTGTTCATAAAACAAAGTAATTACGTCGAGTATATTTGCCATATCTTGTAAATTGTTTCATTGCAATACTCATCACGGAAACAGATAAAGATATGCAATCTGTAATTCTATTGGATGAGTTGGGCGGGCATTTATGTAACGTGTTCATAATCAAATGTTTTTCTATTAAGAGTTTTTGTAATATCTGGAAGGGGGGAGTTCATAATTGCCAAAAACATCTAAAAAACAAATAAAGAAATGAAATATGCACTTCCACATAATGAGGCACATAAAGATTTTTGTGACTTGTATTCATTATATGTCCTTCTGTTGTGCATTTTTGTCATGTCTTCAATTGTACCTTTGTCATAATAAACAAAAAAAAAACAAAAAAAACAGATGATGAAGTCATATCCGCCTTTATATAGGACGTGGCGTGCGGCCATTTCAGTAACTTGAATTTATTGTGTCCTTGCAATCTTGGTCAAAGACACAGATTAAGAAATAAATGCTGCATTTCCGAGGGATATGGTGGGTGAACATTTATGTAACTTGAATTTATAATAAAATGTTTTTATAATGTGTAATTTTGCTATACCTTGTATATTATGTCATTGCCATCCTCGTCAAAGACACAGATGAAGAAATGAAATCTGCATTTCCATGGGATGTGGCGGGTGGTCATTTATGTAACTTGAATTTATAATAAAATGTTTTTATAATGTGTAATTTTCCTATACCTTGTATATTGTGTCATTGCCATCCTCGTCAAAGACACAGATGAAGAAATGAAATCTGCATTTCCATGGGATGTGGCGGGTGGGCATTTATGTAACTTGAATTTATAATAAAAAGGTTTTTAGTCTGTGTAATTTTGCTATACCTTGCATATTATGTCATTGCCATCCTCGTCAAAGACACGGATGAAGAAATGAAATCTGCATTTCCATGGGATGTGGCGGGTGGGCATTTATGTAACTTGAATTTATAATAAAATGTTTTTATAATGTGTAATTTTCCTATACCTTGTATATTGTGTCATTGCCATCCTCGTCAAAGACACAGATGAAGAAATGAAATCTGCATTTCCATGGGATGTGGCGGGTGGGCATTTATGTAACTTAAATTTATAATAAAATGTTTTTATAATGTGTAATTTTCCTATACCTTGTATATTGTGTCATTGCCATCCTCGTCAAAGACACAGATGAAGAAATGAAATCTGCATTTCCATGGGATGTGGCGGGTGGGCATTTATGTAACTTGAATTTATAATAAAATGTTTTTATAATGTGTAATTTTCCTATACCTTGTATATTGTGTCATTGCCATCCTCGTCAAAGACACAGATGAAGAAATGAAATCTGCATTTCCATGGGATGTGGCGGATGGGCATTTATGTAACTTCAATTTATAATAAAATGTTTTTATAATGTGTAATTTTCCTATACCTTGTATATTGTGTCATTGCCATCCTCGTCAAAGACACAGATGAAGAAATGAAATCTGCATTTCCATGGGATGTGGCGGGTGGGCATTTATGTAACTTGAATTTATAATAAAATGTTTTTATAATGTGTAATTTTCCTATACCTTGTATATTGTGTCATTGCCATCCTCGTCAAAGACACAGATGAAGAAATGAAATCTGCATTTCCATGGGATGTGGCGGGTGGGCATTTATGTAACTTGAATTTATAATAAAATGTTTTTATAATGTGTAATTTTCCTATACCTTGTATATTGTGTCATTGCCATCCTCGTCAAAGACACAGATGAAGAAATGAAATCTGCATTTCCATGGGATGTGGCGGGTGGGCATTTATGTAACTTGAATTTATAATAAAATGTTTTTATAATGTGTAATTTTCCTATACCTTGTATATTGTGTCATTGCCATCCTCGTCAAAGACACAGATGAAGAAATGAAATCTGCATTTCCATGGGATGTGGCGGGTGGGCATTTATGTAACTTGAATTTATAATAAAATGTTTTTATAATGTGTAATTTTCCTATACCTTGTATATTGTGTCATTGCCATCCTCGTCAAAGACACAGATGAAGAAATGAAATCTGCATTTCCATGGGATGTGGCGGGTGGGCATTTATGTAACTTGAATTTATAATAAAATGTTTTTATAATGTGTAATTTTCCTATACCTTGTATATTGTGTCATTGCCATCCTCGTCAAAGACACAGATGAAGAAATGAAATCTGCATTTCCATGGGATGTGGCGGGTGGGCATTTATGTAACTTGAATTTATAATAAAAAGGTTTTTAGTCTGTGTAATTTTGCTATACCTTGTATATTATGTCATTGCCATCCTCGTCAAAGACACGGATGAAGAAATGAAATCTGCATTTCCATGGGATGTGGCGGGTGGGCATTAATGTAACTTGAATTTATAATAAAATGTTTTTATAATGTGTAATTTTCCTATACCTTGTAAATTATGTCATTGCTATCCTCGTCAAAGACACACATGAAGAAATGAAATCTGCATTTCCATGGGATGTGGCTGGTGGGCATTAATGTAACTTGAATTTATAATAAAATGTTTTTATAATGTGTAATTTTGCTATACCTTGTATATTGTGTCATTGCCATCCTCGTCAAAGACACAGACGAAGAAATGAAATCTGCATTTCCATGGGATGTGGCGGCTGGAAATTTATGTAACTTGAATTTATAATAAAATGTTTTTATAATGTGTAATTTTCCTATACCTTGTATATTGTGTCATTGCCATCCTCGTCAAAGACACAGATGAAGAAATGAAATCTGCATTTCCATGGGATGTGGCGGGTGGGCATTTATGTAACTTGAATTTATAATAAAAAGGTTTTTAGACTGTGTAATTTTGCTATACCTTGTATATTATGTCATTGCCATCCTCGTCAAAGACACGGATGAAGAAATGAAATCTGCATTACCATGGGATGTGGCGGGTGGGCATTAATGTAACTTGAATTTATAATAAAATGTTTTTATAATGTGTAATTTTGCTATACCTTGTAAATTATGTCATTGCTATCCTCGTCAAAGACACAGATGAAGAAATGAAATCTGCATTTCCATGGGATGTGGCGGGTGGGCATTAATGTAACTTGAATTTATAATAAAATGTTTTTATAATGTGTAATTTTGCTATACCTTGTATATTGTGTCATTGCCATTCTCGTCAAAGACACAGATGAAGAAATGAAATCTGCATTTCCATGGGATGTGGCGGGTGGGCATTTATGTAACTTGAATTTATAATAAAATGTTTTTATAATGTGTAATTTTCCTATACCTTGTATATTGTGTCATTGCTATCCTCGTCAAAAACACAGATGAAGAAATGAAATCTGCATTTCCATGGGATGTGGCGGGTGGGCATTTATGTAACTTGAATTTATAATAAAATGTTTTTATAATGTGTAATTTTCCTATATCTTGTATATTGTGTCATTGCCATCCTCGTCAAAGACACAGATGAAGAAATGAAATCTGCATTTCCATGGTATGTGGCGGGTGGGCATTTATGTAACTTGAATTTATAATAAAATGTTTTTATAATGTGTAATTTTCCTATACCTTGTATATTGTGTCATTGCCATCCTCGTCAAAGACACAGATGAAGAAATGAAATCTGCATTTCCATGGGATGTGGCGGGTGGGCATTTATTAAACTTGAATTTATAATAAAATGTTTTTATAATGTGTAATTTTCCTATACCTTGTATATATTGTGTCATTGCCATCCTCGTCAAAGACACAGATGAAGAAATGAAATCTGCATTTCCATGGGATGTGGCGGGTGGGCATTTATGTAACTTGAATTTATAATAAAATGTTTTTATAATGTGTAATTTTCCTATACCTTGTGTATTGTATCATTGCCATCCTCGTCAAAGACACAGATGAAGAAATGAAATCTGCATTTCCATGGGATGTGGCGGGTGGGCATTTATGTAACTTGAATTTATAATAAAATGTTTTTATAATGTGTAATTTTCCTATACCTTGTATATTGTGTCATTGCCATCCTCGTCAAAGACACAGATGAAGAAATGAAATCTGCATTTCCATGGGATGTGGCGGGTGGGCATTTATGTAACTTGAATTTATAATAAAAAGGTTTTTAGTCTGTGTAATTTTGCTATACCTTGTATATTATGTCATTGCCATCCTCGTCAAAGACACGGATGAAGAAATGAAATCTGCATTTCCATGGGATGTGGCGGGTGGGCATTAATGTAACTTGAATTTATAATAAAATGTTTTTATAATGTGTAATTTTGCTATACCTTGTAAATTATGTCATTGCTATCCTCGTCAAAGACACACATGAAGAAATGAAATCTGCATTTCCATGGGATGTGGCGGGTGGGCATTAATGTAACTTGAATTTATAATAAAATGTTTTTATAATGTGTAATTTTGCTATACCTTGTATATTGTGTCATTGCCATCCTCGTCAAAGACACAGACGAAGAAATGAAATCTGCATTTCCATGGGATGTGGCGGCTGGACATTTATGTAACTTGAATTTATAATAAAATGTTTTTATAATGTGTAATTTTCCTATACCTTGTATATTGTGTCATTGCCATCCTCGTCAAAGACACAGATGAAGAAATGAAATCTGCATTTCCATGGGATGTGGCGGGTGGGCATTTATGTAACTTGAATTTATAATAAAAAGGTTTTTTAGACTGTGTAATTTTGCTATACCTTGTATATTATGTCATTGCCATCCTCGTCAAAGACACGGATGAAGAAATGAAATCTGCATTACCATGGGATGTGGCGGGTGGGCATTAATGTAACTTGAATTTATAATAAAATGTTTTTATAATGTGTAATTTTCCTATACCTTGTATATTGTGTCATTGCCATCCTCGTCAAAAACACAGATGAAGAAATGAAATCTGCATTTCCATGGGATGTGGCGGGTGGGCATTTATGTAACTTGAATTTATAATAAAATGTTTTTATAATGTGTAATTTTCCTATACCTTGTATATTGTGTCATTGCCATCCTCGTCAAAGACACAGATGAAGAAATGAAATCTGCATTTCCATGGGATGTGGCGGGTGGGCATTTCTGTAACTTGAATTTATAATAAAATGTTTTTATAATGTGTAATTTTCCTATACCTTGTATATTGTGTCATTGCCATCCTCGTCAAAGACACAGATGAAGAAATGAAATCTGCATTTCCATGGGATGTGGCGGGTGGGCATTTATGTAACTTGAATTTATAATAAAATGTTTTTATAATGTGTAATTTTCCTATACCTTGTATATTGTGTCATTGCCATCCTCGTCAAAGACACAGATGAAGAAATGAAATCTGCATTTCCATGGGATGTGGCGGGTGGGCATTTATGTAACTTGAATTTATAATAAAATGTTTTTATAATGTGTAATTTTCCTATACCTTGTATATTGTGTCATTGCCATCCTCGTCAAAGACACAGATGAAGAAATGAAATCTGCATTTCCATGGGATGTGGCGGGTGGGCATTTATGTAACTTGAATTTATAATAAAATGTTTTTATAATGTGTAATTTTCCTATACCTTGTATATTGTGTCATTGCCATCCTCGTCAAAGACACAGATGAAGAAATGAAATCTGCATTTCCATGGGATGTGGCGGGTGGGCATTTATGTAACTTGAATTTATAATAAAAAGGTTTTTAGTCTGTGTAATTTTGCTATACCTTGTATATTATGTCATTGCCATCCTCGTCAAAGACACGGATGAAGAAATGAAATCTGCATTTCCATGGGATGTGGCGGGTGGGCATTAATGTAACTTGAATTTATAATAAAATGTTTTTATAATGTGTAATTTTCCTATACCTTGTAAATTATGTCATTGCTATCCTCGTCAAAGACACACATGAAGAAATGAAATCTGCATTTCCATGGGATGTGGCTGGTGGGCATTAATGTAACTTGAATTTATAATAAAATGTTTTTATAATGTGTAATTTTGCTATACCTTGTATATTGTGTCATTGCCATCCTCGTCAAAGACACAGACGAAGAAATGAAATCTGCATTTCCATGGGATGTGGCGGCTGGAAATTTATGTAACTTGAATTTATAATAAAATGTTTTTATAATGTGTAATTTTCCTATACCTTGTATATTGTGTCATTGCCATCCTCGTCAAAGACACAGATGAAGAAATGAAATCTGCATTTCCATGGGATGTGGCGGGTGGGCATTTATGTAACTTGAATTTATAATAAAAAGGTTTTTAGACTGTGTAATTTTGCTATACCTTGTATATTATGTCATTGCCATCCTCGTCAAAGACACGGATGAAGAAATGAAATCTGCATTACCATGGGATGTGGCGGGTGGGCATTAATGTAACTTGAATTTATAATAAAATGTTTTTATAATGTGTAATTTTGCTATACCTTGTAAATTATGTCATTGCTATCCTCGTCAAAGACACAGATGAAGAAATGAAATCTGCATTTCCATGGGATGTGGCGGGTGGGCATTAATGTAACTTGAATTTATAATAAAATGTTTTTATAATGTGTAATTTTGCTATACCTTGTATATTGTGTCATTGCCATTCTCGTCAAAGACACAGATGAAGAAATGAAATCTGCATTTCCATGGGATGTGGCGGGTGGGCATTTATGTAACTTGAATTTATAATAAAATGTTTTTATAATGTGTAATTTTCCTATACCTTGTATATTGTGTCATTGCTATCCTCGTCAAAAACACAGATGAAGAAATGAAATCTGCATTTCCATGGGATGTGGCGGGTGGGCATTTATGTAACTTGAATTTATAATAAAATGTTTTTATAATGTGTAATTTTCCTATATCTTGTATATTGTGTCATTGCCATCCTCGTCAAAGACACAGATGAAGAAATGAAATCTGCATTTCCATGGGATGTGGCGGGTGGGCATTCATGTAACTTGAATTTATAATAAAATGTTTTTATAATGTGTAATTTTCCTATACCTTGTATATTGTGTCATTGCCATCCTCGTCAAAGACACAGATGAAGAAATGAAATCTGCATTTCCATGGGATGTGGCGGGTGGGCATTTATATAACTTGAATTTATAATAAAATGTTTTTATAATGTGTAATTTTCCTATACCTTGTATATTGTGTCATTGCCATCCTCGTCAAAGACACAGATGAAGAAATGAAATCTGCATTTCCATGGGATGTGGCGGGTGGGCATTTATGTAACTTGAATTTATAATAAAATGTTTTTATAATGTGTAATTTTCCTATACCTTGTGTATTGTATCATTGCCATCCTCGTCAAAGACACAGATGAAGAAATGAAATCTGCATTTCCATGGGATGTGGCGGGTGGGCATTTATGTAACTTGAATTTATAATAAAATGTTTTTATAATGTGTAATTTTCCTATACCTTGTATATTGTGTCATTGCCATCCTCGTCAAAGACACAGATGAAGAAATGAAATCTGCATTTCCATGGGATGTGGCGGGTGGGCATTTATGTAACTTGAATTTATAATAAAAAGGTTTTTTAGACTGTGTAATTTTGCTATACCTTGTATATTATGTCATTGCCATCCTCGTCAAAGACACGGATGAAGAAATGAAATCTGCATTACCATGGGATGTGGCGGGTGGGCATTAATGTAACTTGAATTTATAATAAAATGTTTTTATAATGTGTAATTTTCCTATACCTTGTATATTGTGTCATTGCCATCCTCGTCAAAAACACAGATGAAGAAATGAAATCTGCATTTCCATGGGATGTGGCGGGTGGGCATTTATGTAACTTGAATTTATAATAAAATGTTTTTATAATGTGTAATTTTCCTATACCTTGTATATTGTGTCATTGCCATCCTCGTCAAAGACACAGATGAAGAAATGAAATCTGCATTTCCATGGGATGTGGCGGGTGGGCATTTCTGTAACTTGAATTTATAATAAAATGTTTTTATAATGTGTAATTTTCCTATACCTTGTATATTGTGTCATTGCCATCCTCGTCAAAGACACAGATGAAGAAATGAAATCTGCATTTCCATGGGATGTGGCGGGTGGGCATTTATTTAACTTGAATTTATAATAAAATTTTTTTATAATGTGTAATTTTCCTATACCTTGTATATTGTGTCATTGCCATCCTCGTCAAAGACACAGATGAAGAAATGAAATCTGCATTTCCATGGGATGTGGCGGGTGGGCATTTATGTAACTTGAATTTATAATAAAATGTTTTTATAATGTGTAATTTTCCTATACCTTGTATATTGTGTCATTGCCATCCTCGTCAAAGACACAGATGAAGAAATGAAATCTGCATTTCCATGGGATGTGGCGGGTGGGCATTTATGTAACTTGAATTTATAATAAAATGTTTTTATAATGTGTAATTTTCCTATACCTTGTATATTGTGTCATTGCCATCCTCGTCAAAGACACAGATGAAGAAATGAAATCTGCATTTCCATGGGATGTGGCGGGTGGGCATTTATGTAACTTGAATTTATAATAAAAAGGTTTTTAGTCTGTGTAATTTTGCTATACCTTGTATATTATGTCATTGCCATCCTCGTCAAAGACACGGATGAAGAAATGAAATCTGCATTTCCATGGGATGTGGCGGGTGGGCATTAATGTAACTTGAATTTATAATAAAATGTTTTTATAATGTGTAATTTTGCTATACCTTGTAAATTATGTCATTGCTATCCTCGTCAAAGACACACATGAAGAAATGAAATCTGCATTTCCATGGGATGTGGCGGGTGGGCATTAATGTAACTTGAATTTATAATAAAATGTTTTTATAATGTGTAATTTTGCTATACCTTGTATATTGTGTCATTGCCATCCTCGTCAAAGACACAGATGAAGAAATGAAATCTGCATTTCCATGGGATGTGGCGGGTGGGCATTTATGTAACTTGAATTTATAATAAAATGTTTTTATAATGTGTAATTTTCCTATACCTTGTATATTGTGTCATTGCCATCCTCGTCAAAGACACAGATGAAGAAATGAAATCTGCATTTCCATGGGATGTGGCGGGTGGGCATTTATGTAACTTGAATTTATAATAAAATGTTTTTATAATGTGTAATTTTCCTATACCTTGTATATTGTGTCATTGCCATCCTCGTCAAAGACACAGATGAAGAAATGAAATCTGCATTTCCATGGGATGTGGCGGGTGGGCATTTATTAAACTTGAATTTATAATAAAATGTTTTTATAATGTGTAATTTTCCTATACCTTGTATATATTGTGTCATTGCCATCCTCGTCAAAGACACAGATGAAGAAATGAAATCTGCATTTCCATGGGATGTGGCGGGTGGGCATTTATGTAACTTGAATTTATAATAAAATGTTTTTATAATGTGTAATTTTCCTATACCTTGTGTATTGTATCATTGCCATCCTCGTCAAAGACACAGATGAAGAAATGAAATCTGCATTTCCATGGGATGTGGCGGGTGGGCATTTATGTAACTTGAATTTATAATAAAATGTTTTTATAATGTGTAATTTTCCTATACCTTGTATATTGTGTCATTGCCATCCTCGTCAAAGACACAGATGAAGAAATGAAATCTGCATTTCCATGGGATGTGGCGGGTGGGCATTTATGTAACTTGAATTTATAATAAAAAGGTTTTTAGTCTGTGTAATTTTGCTATACCTTGTATATTATGTCATTGCCATCCTCGTCAAAGACACGGATGAAGAAATGAAATCTGCATTTCCATGGGATGTGGCGGGTGGGCATTAATGTAACTTGAATTTATAATAAAATGTTTTTATAATGTGTAATTTTGCTATACCTTGTAAATTATGTCATTGCTATCCTCGTCAAAGACACACATGAAGAAATGAAATCTGCATTTCCATGGGATGTGGCGGGTGGGCATTAATGTAACTTGAATTTATAATAAAATGTTTTTATAATGTGTAATTTTGCTATACCTTGTATATTGTGTCATTGCCATCCTCGTCAAAGACACAGACGAAGAAATGAAATCTGCATTTCCATGGGATGTGGCGGCTGGACATTTATGTAACTTGAATTTATAATAAAATGTTTTTATAATGTGTAATTTTCCTATACCTTGTATATTGTGTCATTGCCATCCTCGTCAAAGACACAGATGAAGAAATGAAATCTGCATTTCCATGGGATGTGGCGGGTGGGCATTTATGTAACTTGAATTTATAATAAAAAGGTTTTTTAGACTGTGTAATTTTGCTATACCTTGTATATTATGTCATTGCCATCCTCGTCAAAGACACGGATGAAGAAATGAAATCTGCATTACCATGGGATGTGGCGGGTGGGCATTAATGTAACTTGAATTTATAATAAAATGTTTTTATAATGTGTAATTTTCCTATACCTTGTATATTGTGTCATTGCCATCCTCGTCAAAAACACAGATGAAGAAATGAAATCTGCATTTCCATGGGATGTGGCGGGTGGGCATTTATGTAACTTGAATTTATAATAAAATGTTTTTATAATGTGTAATTTTCCTATACCTTGTATATTGTGTCATTGCCATCCTCGTCAAAGACACAGATGAAGAAATGAAATCTGCATTTCCATGGGATGTGGCGGGTGGGCATTTCTGTAACTTGAATTTATAATAAAATGTTTTTATAATGTGTAATTTTCCTATACCTTGTATATTGTGTCATTGCCATCCTCGTCAAAGACACAGATGAAGAAATGAAATCTGCATTTCCATGGGATGTGGCGGGTGGGCATTTATGTAACTTGAATTTATAATAAAATGTTTTTATAATGTGTAATTTTCCTATACCTTGTATATTGTGTCATTGCCATCCTCGTCAAAGACACAGATGAAGAAATGAAATCTGCATTTCCATGGGATGTGGCGGGTGGGCATTTATGTAACTTGAATTTATAATAAAATGTTTTTATAATGTGTAATTTTCCTATACCTTGTATATTGTGTCATTGCCATCCTCGTCAAAGACACAGATGAAGAAATGAAATCTGCATTTCCATGGGATGTGGCGGGTGGGCATTTATGTAACTTGAATTTATAATAAAATGTTTTTATAATGTGTAATTTTCCTATACCTTGTATATTGTGTCATTGCCATCCTCGTCAAAGACACAGATGAAGAAATGAAATCTGCATTTCCATGGGATGTGGCGGGTGGGCATTTATGTAACTTGAATTTATAATAAAAAGGTTTTTAGTCTGTGTAATTTTGCTATACCTTGTATATTATGTCATTGCCATCCTCGTCAAAGACACGGATGAAGAAATGAAATCTGCATTTCCATGGGATGTGGCGGGTGGGCATTAATGTAACTTGAATTTATAATAAAATGTTTTTATAATGTGTAATTTTCCTATACCTTGTAAATTATGTCATTGCTATCCTCGTCAAAGACACACATGAAGAAATGAAATCTGCATTTCCATGGGATGTGGCTGGTGGGCATTAATGTAACTTGAATTTATAATAAAATGTTTTTATAATGTGTAATTTTGCTATACCTTGTATATTGTGTCATTGCCATCCTCGTCAAAGACACAGACGAAGAAATGAAATCTGCATTTCCATGGGATGTGGCGGCTGGAAATTTATGTAACTTGAATTTATAATAAAATGTTTTTATAATGTGTAATTTTCCTATACCTTGTATATTGTGTCATTGCCATCCTCGTCAAAGACACAGATGAAGAAATGAAATCTGCATTTCCATGGGATGTGGCGGGTGGGCATTTATGTAACTTGAATTTATAATAAAAAGGTTTTTAGACTGTGTAATTTTGCTATACCTTGTATATTATGTCATTGCCATCCTCGTCAAAGACACGGATGAAGAAATGAAATCTGCATTACCATGGGATGTGGCGGGTGGGCATTAATGTAACTTGAATTTATAATAAAATGTTTTTATAATGTGTAATTTTGCTATACCTTGTAAATTATGTCATTGCTATCCTCGTCAAAGACACAGATGAAGAAATGAAATCTGCATTTCCATGGGATGTGGCGGGTGGGCATTAATGTAACTTGAATTTATAATAAAATGTTTTTATAATGTGTAATTTTGCTATACCTTGTATATTGTGTCATTGCCATTCTCGTCAAAGACACAGATGAAGAAATGAAATCTGCATTTCCATGGGATGTGGCGGGTGGGCATTTATGTAACTTGAATTTATAATAAAATGTTTTTATAATGTGTAATTTTCCTATACCTTGTATATTGTGTCATTGCTATCCTCGTCAAAAACACAGATGAAGAAATGAAATCTGCATTTCCATGGGATGTGGCGGGTGGGCATTTATGTAACTTGAATTTATAATAAAATGTTTTTATAATGTGTAATTTTCCTATATCTTGTATATTGTGTCATTGCCATCCTCGTCAAAGACACAGATGAAGAAATGAAATCTGCATTTCCATGGGATGTGGCGGGTGGGCATTCATGTAACTTGAATTTATAATAAAATGTTTTTATAATGTGTAATTTTCCTATACCTTGTATATTGTGTCATTGCCATCCTCGTCAAAGACACAGATGAAGAAATGAAATCTGCATTTCCATGGGATGTGGCGGGTGGGCATTTATATAACTTGAATTTATAATAAAATGTTTTTATAATGTGTAATTTTCCTATACCTTGTATATTGTGTCATTGCCATCCTCGTCAAAGACACAGATGAAGAAATGAAATCTGCATTTCCATGGGATGTGGCGGGTGGGCATTTATGTAACTTGAATTTATAATAAAATGTTTTTATAATGTGTAATTTTCCTATACCTTGTGTATTGTATCATTGCCATCCTCGTCAAAGACACAGATGAAGAAATGAAATCTGCATTTCCATGGGATGTGGCGGGTGGGCATTTATGTAACTTGAATTTATAATAAAATGTTTTTATAATGTGTAATTTTCCTATACCTTGTATATTGTGTCATTGCCATCCTCGTCAAAGACACAGATGAAGAAATGAAATCTGCATTTCCATGGGATGTGGCGGGTGGGCATTTATGTAACTTGAATTTATAATAAAAAGGTTTTTTAGACTGTGTAATTTTGCTATACCTTGTATATTATGTCATTGCCATCCTCGTCAAAGACACGGATGAAGAAATGAAATCTGCATTACCATGGGATGTGGCGGGTGGGCATTAATGTAACTTGAATTTATAATAAAATGTTTTTATAATGTGTAATTTTCCTATACCTTGTATATTGTGTCATTGCCATCCTCGTCAAAAACACAGATGAAGAAATGAAATCTGCATTTCCATGGGATGTGGCGGGTGGGCATTTATGTAACTTGAATTTATAATAAAATGTTTTTATAATGTGTAATTTTCCTATACCTTGTATATTGTGTCATTGCCATCCTCGTCAAAGACACAGATGAAGAAATGAAATCTGCATTTCCATGGGATGTGGCGGGTGGGCATTTCTGTAACTTGAATTTATAATAAAATGTTTTTATAATGTGTAATTTTCCTATACCTTGTATATTGTGTCATTGCCATCCTCGTCAAAGACACAGATGAAGAAATGAAATCTGCATTTCCATGGGATGTGGCGGGTGGGCATTTATTTAACTTGAATTTATAATAAAATTTTTTTATAATGTGTAATTTTCCTATACCTTGTATATTGTGTCATTGCCATCCTCGTCAAAGACACAGATGAAGAAATGAAATCTGCATTTCCATGGGATGTGGCGGGTGGGCATTTATGTAACTTGAATTTATAATAAAATGTTTTTATAATGTGTAATTTTCCTATACCTTGTATATTGTGTCATTGCCATCCTCGTCAAAGACACAGATGAAGAAATGAAATCTGCATTTCCATGGGATGTGGCGGGTGGGCATTTATGTAACTTGAATTTATAATAAAATGTTTTTATAATGTGTAATTTTCCTATACCTTGTATATTGTGTCATTGCCATCCTCGTCAAAGACACAGATGAAGAAATGAAATCTGCATTTCCATGGGATGTGGCGGGTGGGCATTTATGTAACTTGAATTTATAATAAAAAGGTTTTTAGTCTGTGTAATTTTGCTATACCTTGTATATTATGTCATTGCCATCCTCGTCAAAGACACGGATGAAGAAATGAAATCTGCATTTCCATGGGATGTGGCGGGTGGGCATTAATGTAACTTGAATTTATAATAAAATGTTTTTATAATGTGTAATTTTGCTATACCTTGTAAATTATGTCATTGCTATCCTCGTCAAAGACACACATGAAGAAATGAAATCTGCATTTCCATGGGATGTGGCGGGTGGGCATTAATGTAACTTGAATTTATAATAAAATGTTTTTATAATGTGTAATTTTGCTATACCTTGTATATTGTGTCATTGCCATCCTCGTCAAAGACACAGATGAAGAAATGAAATCTGCATTTCCATGGGATGTGGCGGGTGGGCATTTATGTAACTTGAATTTATAATAAAATGTTTTTATAATGTGTAATTTTCCTATACCTTGTATATTGTGTCATTGCCATCCTCGTCAAAGACACAGATGAAGAAATGAAATCTGCATTTCCATGGGATGTGGCGGGTGGGCATTTATGTAACTTGAATTTATAATAAAATGTTTTTATAATGTGTAATTTTCCTATACCTTGTATATTGTGTCATTGCCATCCTCGTCAAAGACACAGATGAAGAAATGAAATCTGCATTTCCATGGGATGTGGCGGGTGGGCATTTATGTAACTTGAATTTATAATAAAAAGGTTTTTAGTCTGTGTAATTTTGCTATACCTTGTATATTATGTCATTGCCATCCTCGTCAAAGACACGGATGAAGAAATGAAATCTGCATTTCCATGGGATGTGGCGGGTGGGCATTAATGTAACTTGAATTTATAATAAAATGTTTTTATAATGTGTAATTTTGCTATACCTTGTATATTGTGTCATTGCCATCCTCGTCAAAGACACAGACGAAGAAATGAAATCTGCATTTCCATGGGATGTGGCGGCTGGACATTTATGTAACTTGAATTTATAATAAAATGTTTTTATAATGTGTAATTTTCCTATACCTTGTATATTGTGTCATTGCCATCCTCGTCAAAGACACAGATGAAGAAATGAAATCTGCATTTCCATGGGATGTGGCGGGTGGGCATTTATGTAACTTGAATTTATAATAAAAAGGTTTTTAGACTGTGTAATTTTGCTGTATCTTGTATATTATGTCATTGCCATCCTCGTCAAAGACACGGATGAAGAAATGAAATCTGCATTACCATGGGATGTGGCGGGTGGGCATTAATGTAACTTGAATTTATAATAAAATGTTTTTATAATGTGTAATTTTGCTATACCTTGTAAATTATGTCATTGCTATCCTCGTCAAAGACACAGATGAAGAAATGAAATCTGCATTTCCATGAGATGTGGCGGGTGGGCATTTATGTAACTTGAATTTATAATAAAATGTTTTTATAATGTGTAATTTTCCTATACCTTGTATATTGTGTCATTGCCATCTGCCATCCTCGTCAAAAACACAGATGAAGAAATGAAATCTGCATTTCCATGGGATGTGGCGGGTGGGCATTTATGTAACTTGAATTTATAATAAAATGTTTTTATATTGTGTAATTTTCCTATACCTTGTATATTGTGTCATTGCCATCCTCGTCAAAGACACAGATGAGGAAATGAAATCTGCATTTCCATGGGATGTGGCGGGTGGGCATTTATGTAACTTGAATTTATAATAAAATGTTTTTATAATGTGTAATTTTCCTATACCTTGTATATTGTGTCATTGCCATCCTCGTCAAAAACACAGATGAAGAAATGAAATCTGCATTTCCATGGGATGTGGCGGGTGGGCATTTATGTAACTTGAATTTATAATAAAATGTTTTTATAATGTGTAATTTTCCTATACCTTGTATATTGTGTCATTGCCATCCTCGTCAAAGACGCAGATGAAGAAATGAAATCTGCATTTCCATGGGATGTGGCGGGTGGGCATTTATGTAACTTGAATTTATAATAAAATGTTTTTATAATGTGTAATTTTCCTATACCTTGTATATTGTTTCATTGCCATCCTCGTCAAAGACACAGATGAAGAAATGAAATCTGCATTTCCATGGGATGTGGCGGGTGGGCATTTATGTAACTTGAATTTATAATGAAATGTTTTTATAATGTGTAATTTTCCTATACCTTGTATATTGTGTCATTGCCATCCTCGTCAAAGACACAGATGAAGAAATGAAATCTGCATTTCCATGGGATGTGGCGGGTGGGCATTTATGTAACTTGAATTTATAATAAAAAGGTTTTTAGACTGTGTAATTTTGCTATACCTTGTATATTATGTCATTGCCATCCTCGTCAAAGACACGGATGAAGAAATGAAATCTGCATTACCATGGGATGTGGCGGGTGGGCATTAATGTAACTTGAATTTATAATAAAATGTTTTTATAATGTGTAATTTTGCTATACCTTGTAAATTATGTCATTGCTATCCTCGTCAAAGACACAGATGAAGAAATGAAATCTGCATTTCCATGGGATGTGGCGGGTGGGCATTAATGTAACTTGAATTTATAATAAAATGTTTTTATAATGTGTAATTTTCCTATACCTTGTATATTGTGTCATTGCCATCCTCGTCAAAGACACAGATGAAGAAATGAAATCTGCATTTCCATGGGATGTGGCGGGTGGGCATTTATGTAACTTGAATTTATAATAAAAAGGTTTTTAGACTATGTAATTTTGCTATACCTTGTATATTATGTCATTGCCATCCTCGTCAAAGACACGGATGAAGAAATGAAATCTGCATTACCATGGGATGTGGCGGGTGGGCATTAATGTAACTTGAATTTATAATAAAATGTCTTTATAATGTGTAATTTTGCTATACCTTGTAAATTATGTCATTGCTATCCTCGTCAAAGACACAGATGAAGAAATGAAATCTGCATTTCCATGGGATGTGGCGGGTGGGCATTTATGTAACTTGAATTTATAATAAAATGTTTTTATAATGTGTAATTTTCCTATACCTTGTATATTGTGTCATTGCCATCCTCGTCAAAGACGCAGATGAAGAAATGAAATCTGCATTTCCATGGGATGTGGCGGGTGGGCATTTATGTAACTTGAATTTATAATAAAATGTTTTTATAATGTGTAATTTTCCTATACCTTGTATATTGTGTCATTGCCATCCTCGTCAAAAACACAGATGAAGAATGAAATCTGCATTTCCATGGGATGTCGCGGGTGGGCATTTATGTAACTTGAATTTATAATAAAATGTTTTTATATTGTGTAATTTTCCTATACCTTGTATATTGTGTCATTGCCATCCTCGTCAAAGACACAGATGAGGAAATGAAATCTGCATTTCCATGGGATGTGGCGGGTGGGCATTTATGTAACTTGAATTTATAATAAAATGTTTTTATAATGTGTAATTTTCCTATACCTTGTATATTGTGTCATTGCCATCCTCGTCAAAAACACAGATGAAGAAATGAAATCTGCATTTCCATGGGATGTGGCGGGTGGGCATTTATGTAACTTGAATTTATAATAAAATGTTTTTATAATGTGTAATTTTCCTATACCTTGTATATTGTGTCATTGCCATCCTCGTCAAAGACGCAGATGAAGAAATGAAATCTGCATTTCCATGGGATGTGGCGGGTGGGCATTTATGTAACTTGAATTTATAATAAAATGTTTTTATAATGTGTAATTTTCCTATACCTTGTATATTGTGTCATTGCCATCCTCGTCAAAGACACAGATGAAGAAATGAAATCTGCATTTCCATGGGATGTGGCGGGTGGGCATTTATGTAACTTGAATTTATAATGAAATGTTTTTATAATGTGTAATTTTCCTATACCTTGTATATTGTGTCATTGCCATCCTCGTCAAAGACACAGATGAAGAAATGAAATCTGCATTTCCATGGGATGTGGCGGGTGGGCATTTATGTAACTTGAATTTATAATAAAAAGGTTTTTAGACTGTGTAATTTTGCTATACCTTGTAAATTATGTCATTGCTATCCTCGTCAAAGACACACATGAAGAAATGAAATCTGCATTTCCATGGGATGTGGCGGGTGGGCATTAATGTAACTTGAATTTATAATAAAATGTTTTTATAATGTGTAATTTTGCTATACCTTGTATATTGTGTCATTGCCATCCTCGTCAAAGACACAGACGAAGAAATGAAATCTGCATTTCCATGGGATGTGGCGGCTGGACATTTATGTAACTTGAATTTATAATAAAATGTTTTTATAATGTGTAATTTTCCTATACCTTGTATATTGTGTCATTGCCATCCTCGTCAAAGACACAGATGAAGAAATGAAATCTGCATTTCCATGGGATGTGGCGGGTGGGCATTTATGTAACTTGAATTTATAATAAAAAGGTTTTTTAGACTGTGTAATTTTGCTATACCTTGTATATTATGTCATTGCCATCCTCGTCAAAGACACGGATGACGAAATGAAATCTGCATTACCATGGGATGTGGCGGGTGGGCATTAATGTAACTTGAATTTATAATAAAATGTTTTTATAATGTGTAATTTTCCTATACCTTGTATATTGTGTCATTGCCATCCTCGTCAAAAACACAGATGAAGAAATGAAATCTGCATTTCCATGGGATGTGGCGGGTGGGCATTTATGTAACTTGAATTTATAATAAAATGTTTTTATAATGTGTAATTTTCCTATACCTTGTATATTGTGTCATTGCCATCCTCGTCAAAGACACAGATGAAGAAATGAAATCTGCATTACCATGGGATGTGGCGGGTGGGCATTAATGTAACTTGAATTTATAATAAAATGTTTTTATAATGTGTAATTTTCCTATACCTTGTATATTGTGTCATTGCCATCCTCGTCAAAAACACAGATGAAGAAATGAAATCTGCATTTCCATGGGATGTGGCGGGTGGGCATTTATGTAACTTGAATTTATAATAAAATGTTTTTATAATGTGTAATTTTCCTATACCTTGTATATTGTGTCATTGCCATCCTCGTCAAAGACACAGATGAAGAAATGAAATCTGCATTTCCATGGGATGTGGCGGGTGGGCATTTCTGTAACTTGAATTTATAATAAAATGTTTTTATAATGTGTAATTTTCCTATACCTTGTATATTGTGTCATTGCCATCCTCGTCAAAGACACAGATGAAGAAATGAAATCTGCATTTCCATGGGATGTGGCGGGTGGGCATTTATGTAACTTGAATTTATAATAAAATGTTTTTATAATGTGTAATTTTCCTATACCTTGTATATTGTGTCATTGCCATCCTCGTCAAAGACACAGATGAAGAAATGAAATCTGCATTTCCATGGGATGTGGCGGGTGGGCATTTATGTAACTTGAATTTATAATAAAATGTTTTTATAATGTGTAATTTTCCTATACCTTGTATATTGTGTCATTGCCATCCTCGTCAAAGACACAGATGAAGAAATGAAATCTGCATTTCCATGGGATGTGGCGGGTGGGCATTTATGTAACTTGAATTTATAATAAAATGTTTTTATAATGTGTAATTTTCCTATACCTTGTATATTGTGTCATTGCCATCCTCGTCAAAGACACAGATGAAGAAATGAAATCTGCATTTCCATGGGATGTGGCGGGTGGGCATTTATGTAACTTGAATTTATAATAAAAAGGTTTTTAGTCTGTGTAATTTTGCTATACCTTGTATATTATGTCATTGCCATCCTCGTCAAAGACACGGATGAAGAAATGAAATCTGCATTTCCATGGGATGTGGCGGGTGGGCATTAATGTAACTTGAATTTATAATAAAATGTTTTTATAATGTGTAATTTTCCTATACCTTGTAAATTATGTCATTGCTATCCTCGTCAAAGACACACATGAAGAAATGAAATCTACATTTCCATGGGATGTGGCTGGTGGGCATTAATGTAACTTGAATTTATAATAAAATGTTTTTATAATGTGTAATTTTGCTATACCTTGTATATTGTGTCATTGCCATCCTCGTCAAAGACACAGACGAAGAAATGAAATCTGCATTTCCATGGGATGTGGCGGCTGGAAATTTATGTAACTTGAATTTATAATAAAATGTTTTTATAATGTGTAATTTTCCTATACCTTGTATATTGTGTCATTGCCATCCTCGTCAAAGACACAGATGAAGAAATGAAATCTGCATTTCCATGGGATGTGGCGGGTGGGCATTTATGTAACTTGAATTTATAATAAAAAGGTTTTTAGACTGTGTAATTTTGCTATACCTTGTATATTATGTCATTGCCATCCTCGTCAAAGACACGGATGAAGAAATGAAATCTGCATTACCATGGGATGTGGCGGGTGGGCATTAATGTAACTTGAATTTATAATAAAATGTTTTTATAATGTGTAATTTTGCTATACCTTGTAAATTATGTCATTGCTATCCTCGTCAAAGACACAGATGAAGAAATGAAATCTGCATTTCCATGGGATGTGGCGGGTGGGCATTAATGTAACTTGAATTTATAATAAAATGTTTTTATAATGTGTAATTTTGCTATACCTTGTATATTGTGTCATTGCCATTCTCGTCAAAGACACAGATGAAGAAATGAAATCTGCATTTCCATGGGATGTGGCGGGTGGGCATTTATGTAACTTGAATTTATAATAAAATGTTTTTATAATGTGTAATTTTCCTATACCTTGTATATTGTGTCATTGCTATCCTCGTCAAAAACACAGATGAAGAAATGAAATCTGCATTTCCATGGGATGTGGCGGGTGGGCATTTATGTAACTTGAATTTATAATAAAATGTTTTTATAATGTGTAATTTTCCTATATCTTGTATATTGTGTCATTGCCATCCTCGTCAAAGACACAGATGAAGAAATGAAATCTGCATTTCCATGGGATGTGGCGGGTGGGCATTCATGTAACTTGAATTTATAATAAAATGTTTTTATAATGTGTAATTTTCCTATACCTTGTATATTGTGTCATTGCCATCCTCGTCAAAGACACAGATGAAGAAATGAAATCTGCATTTCCATGGGATGTGGCGGGTGGGCATTTATATAACTTGAATTTATAATAAAATGTTTTTATAATGTGTAATTTTCCTATACCTTGTATATTGTGTCATTGCCATCCTCGTCAAAGACACAGATGAAGAAATGAAATCTGCATTTCCATGGGATGTGGCGGGTGGGCATTTATGTAACTTGAATTTATAATAAAATGTTTTTATAATGTGTAATTTTCCTATACCTTGTGTATTGTATTGCCATCCTCGTCAAACACACAGATGAAGAAATGAAATCTGCATTTCCATGGGATGTGGCGGGTGGGCATTTATGTAACTTGAATTTATAATAAAATGTTTTTATAATGTGTAATTTTCCTATACCTTGTATATTGTGTCATTGCCATCCTCGTCAAAGACACAGATGAAGAAATGAAATCTGCATTTCCATGGGATGTGGCGGGTGGGCATTTATGTAACTTGAATTTATAATAAAAAGGTTTTTAGTCTGTGTAATTTTGCTATACCTTGTATATTATGTCATTGCCATCCTCGTCAAAGACACGGATGAAGAAATGAAATCTGCATTTCCATGGGATGTGGCGGGTGGGCATTAATGTAACATGAATTTATAATAAAATGTTTTTATAATGTGTAATTTTGCTATACCTTGTAAATTATGTCATTGCTATCCTCGTCAAAGACACACATGAAGAAATGAAATCTGCATTTCCATGGGATGTGGCGGGTGGGCATTAATGTAACTTGAATTTATAATAAAATGTTTTTATAATGTGTAATTTTGCTATACCTTGTATATTGTGTCATTGCCATCCTCGTCAAAGACACAGACGAAGAAATGAAATCTGAATTTCCATGGGATGTGGCGGCTGGACATTTATGTAACTTGAATTTATAATAAAATGTTTTTATAATGTGTAATTTTCCTATACCTTGTATATTGTGTCATTGCCATCCTCGTCAAAGACACAGATGAAGAGATTAAATCTGCATTTCCATGGGATGTGGCGGGTGGGCATTTATGTAACTTGAATTTATAATAAAAAGGTTTTTTAGACTGTGTAATTTTGCTATACCTTGTATATTATGTCATTGCCATCCTCGTCAAAGACACGGATGAAGAAATGAAATCTGCATTACCATGGGATGTGGCGGGTGGGCATTAATGTAACTTGAATTTATAATAAAATGTTTTTATAATGTGTAATTTTCCTATACCTTGTATATTGTGTCATTGCCATCCTCGTCAAAAACACAGATGAAGAAATGAAATCTGCATTTCCATGGGATGTGGCGGGTGGGCATTTATGTAACTTGAATTTATAATAAAATGTTTTTATAATGTGTAATTTTCCTATACCTTGTATATTGTGTCATTGCCATCCTCGTCAAAGACACAGATGAAGAAATGAAATCTGCATTTCCATGGGATGTGGCGGGTGGGCATTTCTGTAACTTGAATTTATAATAAAATGTTTTTATAATGTGTAATTTTCCTATACCTTGTATATTGTGTCATTGCCATCCTCGTCAAAGACACAGATGAAGAAATGAAATCTGCATTTCCATGGGATGTGGCGGGTGGGCATTTATTTAACTTGAATTTATAATAAAATTTTTTTATAATGTGTAATTTTCCTATACCTTGTATATTGTGTCATTGCCATCCTCGTCAAAGACACAGATGAAGAAATGAAATCTGCATTTCCATGGGATGTGGCGGGTGGGCATTTATGTAACTTGAATTTATAATAAAATGTTTTTATAATGTGTAATTTTCCTATACCTTGTATATTGTGTCATTGCCATCCTCGTCAAAGACACAGATGAAGAAATGAAATCTGCATTTCCATGGGATGTGGCGGGTGGGCATTTATGTAACTTGAATTTATAATAAAATGTTTTTATAATGTGTAATTTTCCTATACCTTGTATATTGTGTCATTGCCATCCTCGTCAAAGACACAGATGAAGAAATGAAATCTGCATTTCCATGGGATGTGGCGGGTGGGCATTTATGTAACTTGAATTTATAATAAAAAGGTTTTTAGTCTGTGTAATTTTGCTATACCTTGTATATTATGTCATTGCCATCCTCGTCAAAGACACGGATGAAGAAATGAAATCTGCATTTCCATGGGATGTGGCGGGTGGGCATTAATGTAACTTGAATTTATAATAAAATGTTTTTACAATGTGTAATTTTGCTATACCTTGTAAATTATGTCATTGCTATCCTCGTCAAAGACACACATGAAGAAATGAAATCTGCATTTCCATGGGATGTGGCGGGTGGGCATTAATGTAACTTGAATTTATAATAAAATGTTTTTATAATGTGTAATTTTGCTATACCTTGTATATTGTGTCATTGCCATCCTCGTCAAAGACACAGATGAAGAAATGAAATCTGCATTTCCATGGGATGTGGCGGGTGGGCATTTATGTAACTTGAATTTATAATAAAAGGTTTTTATAATGTGTAATTTTCCTATACCTTGTATATTGTGTCATTGCCATCCTCGTCAAAGACACAGACGAAGAAATGAAATCTGCATTTCCATGGGATGTGGCGGCTGGAAATTTATGTAACTTGAATTTATAATAAAATGTTTTTATAATGTGTAATTTTCCTATACCTTGTATATTGTGTCATTGCCATCCTCGTCAAAGACACAGATGAAGAAATGAAATCTGCATTTCCATGGGATGTGGCGGGTGGGCATTTATGTAACTTGAATTTATAATAAAAAGGTTTTTAGACTGTGTAATTTTGCTATACCTTGTATATTATGTCATTGCCATCCTCGTCAAAGACACGGATGAAGAAATGAAATCTGCATTACCATGGGATGTGGCGGGTGGGCATTAATGTAACTTGAATTTATAATAAAATGTTTTTATAATGTGTAATTTTGCTATACCTTGTAAATTATGTCATTGCTATCCTCGTCAAAGACACAGATGAAGAAATGAAATCTGCATTTCCATGGGATGTGGCGGGTGGGCATTAATGTAACTTGAATTTATAATAAAATGTTTTTATAATGTGTAATTTTGCTATACCTTGTATATTGTGTCATTGCCATTCTCGTCAAAGACACAGATGAAGAAATGAAATCTGCATTTCCATGGGATGTGGCGGGTGGGCATTTATGTAACTTGAATTTATAATAAAATGTTTTTATAATGTGTAATTTTCCTATACCTTGTATATTGTGTCATTGCCATCCTCGTCAAAGACACAGATGAAGAAATGAAATCTGCATTTCCATGGGATGTGGCGGGTGGGCATTTATGTAACTTGAATTTATAATAAAATGTTTTTATAATGTGTAATTTTCCTATACCTTGTGTATTGTATTGCCATCCTCGTCAAAGACACAGATGAAGAAATGAAATCTGCATTTCCATGGGATGTGGCGGGTGGGCATTTATGTAACTTGAATTTATAATAAAATGTTTTTATAATGTGTAATTTTCCTATACCTTGTATATTGTGTCATTGCCATCCTCGTCAAAGACACAGATGAAGAAATGAAATCTGCATTTCCATGGGATGTGGCGGGTGGGCATTTATGTAACTTGAATTTATAATAAAAAGGTTTTTAGTCTGTGTAATTTTGCTATACCTTGTATATTATGTCATTGCCATCCTCGTCAAAGACACGGATGAAGAAATGAAATCTGCATTTCCATGGGATGTGGCGGGTGGGCATTAATGTAACATGAATTTATAATAAAATGTTTTTATAATGTGTAATTTTGCTATACCTTGTAAATTATGTCATTGCTATCCTCGTCAAAGACACACATGAAGAAATGAAATCTGCATTTCCATGGGATGTGGCGGGTGGGCATTAATGTAACTTGAATTTATAATAAAATGTTTTTATAATGTGTAATTTTGCTATACCTTGTATATTGTGTCATTGCCATCCTCGTCAAAGACACAGACGAAGAAATGAAATCTGAATTTCCATGGGATGTGGCGGCTGGACATTTATGTAACTTGAATTTATAATAAAATGTTTTTATAATGTGTAATTTTCCTATACCTTGTATATTGTGTCATTGCCATCCTCGTCAAAGACACAGATGAAGAGATGAAATCTGCATTTCCATGGGATGTGGCGGGTGGGCATTTATGTAACTTGAATTTATAATAAAATGTTTTTATAATGTGTAATTTTCCTATACCTTGTATATTGTGTCATTGCCATCCTCGTCAAAGACACGGATGAAGAAATGAAATCTGCATTTCCATGGGATGTGGCGGGTGGGCATTAATGTAACATGAATTTATAATAAAATGTTTTTATAATGTGTAATTTTGCTATACCTTGTAAATTATGTCATTGCTATCCTCGTCAAAGACACACATGAAGAAATGAAATCTGCATTTCCATGGGATGTGGCGGGTGGGCATTAATGTAACTTGAATTTATAATAAAATGTTTTTATAATGTGTAATTTTGCTATACCTTGTATATTGTGTCATTGCCATCCTCGTCAAAGACACAGACGAAGAAATGAAATCTGAATTTCCATGGGATGTGGCGGCTGGACATTTATGTAACTTGAATTTATAATAAAATGTTTTTATAATGTGTAATTTTCCTATACCTTGTATATTGTGTCATTGCCATCCTCGTCAAAGACACAGATGAAGAGATGAAATCTGCATTTCCATGGGATGTGGCGGGTGGGCATTTATGTAACTTGAATTTATAATAAAAAGGTTTTTTAGACTGTGTAATTTTGCTATACCTTGTATATTATGTCATTGCCATCCTCGTCAAAGACACGGATGAAGAAATGAAATCTGCATTACCATGGGATGTGGCGGGTGGGCATTAATGTAACTTGAATTTATAATAAAATGTTTTTATAATGTGTAATTTTCCTATACCTTGTATATTGTGTCATTGCCATCCTCGTCAAAAACACAGATGAAGAAATGAAATCTGCATTTCCATGGGATGTGGCGGGTGGGCATTTATGTAACTTGAATTTATAATAAAATGTTTTTATAATGTGTAATTTTCCTATACCTTGTATATTGTGTCATTGCCATCCTCGTCAAAGACACAGATGAAGAAATGAAATCTGCATTTCCATGGGATGTGGCGGGTGGGCATTTCTGTAACTTGAATTTATAATAAAATGTTTTTATAATGTGTAATTTTCCTATACCTTGTATATTGTGTCATTGCCATCCTCGTCAAAGACACAGATGAAGAAATGAAATCTGCATTTCCATGGGATGTGGCGGGTGGGCATTTATTTAACTTGAATTTATAATAAAATTTTTTTATAATGTGTAATTTTCCTATACCTTGTATATTGTGTCATTGCCATCCTCGTCAAAGACACAGATGAAGAAATGAAATCTGCATTTCCATGGGATGTGGCGGGTGGGCATTTATGTAACTTGAATTTATAATAAAATGTTTTTATAATGTGTAATTTTCCTATACCTTGTATATTGTGTCATTGCCATCCTCGTCAAAGACACAGATGAAGAAATTAAATCTGCATTTCCATGGGATGTGGCGGGTGGGCATTTATGTAACTTGAATTTATAATAAAATGTTTTTATAATGTGTAATTTTCCTATACCTTGTATATTGTGTCATTGCCATCCTCGTCAAAGACACAGATGAAGAAATGAAATCTGCATTTCCATGGGATGTGGCGGGTGGGCATTTATGTAACTTGAATTTATAATAAAAAGGTTTTTAGTCTGTGTAATTTTGCTATACCTTGTATATTATGTCATTGCCATCCTCGTCAAAGACACGGATGAAGAAATGAAATCTGCATTTCCATGGGATGTGGCGGGTGGGCATTAATGTAACTTGAATTTATAATAAAATGTTTTTACAATGTGTAATTTTGCTATACCTTGTAAATTATGTCATTGCTATCCTCGTCAAAGACACACATGAAGAAATGAAATCTGCATTTCCATGGGATGTGGCGGGTGGGCATTAATGTAACTTGAATTTATAATAAAATGTTTTTATAATGTGTAATTTTGCTATACCTTGTATATTGTGTCATTGCCATCCTCGTCAAAGACACAGATGAAGAAATGAAATCTGCATTTCCATGGGATGTGGCGGGTGGGCATTTATGTAACTTGAATTTATAATAAAAGGTTTTTATAATGTGTAATTTTCCTATACCTTGTATATTGTGTCATTGCCATCCTCGTCAAAGACACAGACGAAGAAATGAAATCTGCATTTCCATGGGATGTGGCGGCTGGAAATTTATGTAACTTGAATTTATAATAAAATGTTTTTATAATGTGTAATTTTCCTATACCTTGTATATTGTGTCATTGCCATCCTCGTCAAAGACACAGATGAAGAAATGAAATCTGCATTTCCATGGGATGTGGCGGGTGGGCATTTATGTAACTTGAATTTATAATAAAAAGGTTTTTAGACTGTGTAATTTTGCTATACCTTGTATATTATGTCATTGCCATCCTCGTCAAAGACACGGATGAAGAAATGAAATCTGCATTACCATGGGATGTGGCGGGTGGGCATTAATGTAACTTGAATTTATAATAAAATGTTTTTATAATGTGTAATTTTGCTATACCTTGTAAATTATGTCATTGCTATCCTCGTCAAAGACACAGATGAAGAAATGAAATCTGCATTTCCATGGGATGTGGCGGGTGGGCATTAATGTAACTTGAATTTATAATAAAATGTTTTTATAATGTGTAATTTTGCTATACCTTGTATATTGTGTCATTGCCATTCTCGTCAAAGACACAGATGAAGAAATGAAATCTGCATTTCCATGGGATGTGGCGGGTGGGCATTTATGTAACTTGAATTTATAATAAAATGTTTTTATAATGTGTAATTTTCCTATACCTTGTATATTGTGTCATTGCCATCCTCGTCAAAGACACAGATGAAGAAATGAAATCTGCATTTCCATGGGATGTGGCGGGTGGGCATTTATGTAACTTGAATTTATAATAAAATGTTTTTATAATGTGTAATTTTCCTATACCTTGTGTATTGTATTGCCATCCTCGTCAAAGACACAGATGAAGAAATGAAATCTGCATTTCCATGGGATGTGGCGGGTGGGCATTTATGTAACTTGAATTTATAATAAAATGTTTTTATAATGTGTAATTTTCCTATACCTTGTATATTGTGTCATTGCCATCCTCGTCAAAGACACACATGAAGAAATGAAATCTGCATTTCCATGGGATGTGGCGGGTGGGCATTAATGTAACTTGAATTTATAATAAAATGTTTTTATAATGTGTAATTTTGCTATACCTTGTATATTGTGTCATTGCCATCCTCGTCAAAGACACAGACGAAGAAATGAAATCTGAATTTCCATGGGATGTGGCGGCTGGACATTTATGTAACTTGAATTTATAATAAAATGTTTTTATAATGTGTAATTTTCCTATACCTTGTATATTGTGTCATTGCCATCCTCGTCAAAGACACAGATGAAGAGATGAAATCTGCATTTCCATGGGATGTGGCGGGTGGGCATTTATGTAACTTGAATTTATAATAAAATGTTTTTATAATGTGTAATTTTCCTATACCTTGTATATTGTGTCATTGCCATCCTCGTCAAAGACACAGATGAAGAAATGAAATCTGCATTTCCATGGGATGTGGCGGGTGGGCATTTATGTAACTTGAATTTATAATAAAAAGGTTTTTAGTCTGTGTAATTTTGCTATACCTTGTATATTATGTCATTGCCATCCTCGTCAAAGACACGGATGAAGAAATGAAATCTGCATTTCCATGGGATGTGGCGGGTGGGCATTAATGTAACATGAATTTATAATAAAATGTTTTTATAATGTGTAATTTTGCTATACCTTGTAAATTATGTCATTGCTATCCTCGTCAAAGACACACATGAAGAAATGAAATCTGCATTTCCATGGGATGTGGCGGGTGGGCATTAATGTAACTTGAATTTATAATAAAATGTTTTTATAATGTGTAATTTTGCTATACCTTGTATATTGTGTCATTGCCATCCTCGTCAAAGACACAGACGAAGAAATGAAATCTGAATTTCCATGGGATGTGGCGGCTGGACATTTATGTAACTTGAATTTATAATAAAATGTTTTTATAATGTGTAATTTTCCTATACCTTGTATATTGTGTCATTGCCATCCTCGTCAAAGACACAGATGAAGAGATGAAATCTGCATTTCCATGGGATGTGGCGGGTGGGCATTTATGTAACTTGAATTTATAATAAAAAGGTTTTTTAGACTGTGTAATTTTTTGCTATACCTTGTATATTATGTCATTGCCATCCTCGTCAAAGACACGGATGAAGAAATGAAATCTGCATTACCATGGGATGTGGCGGGTGGGCATTAATGTAACTTGAATTTATAATAAAATGTTTTTATAATGTGTAATTTTCCTATACCTTGTATATTGTGTCATTGCCATCCTCGTCAAAAACACAGATGAAGAAATGAAATCTGCATTTCCATGGGATGTGGCGGGTGGGCATTTATGTAACTTGAATTTATAATAAAATGTTTTTATAATGTGTAATTTTCCTATACCTTGTATATTGTGTCATTGCCATCCTCGTCAAAGACACAGATGAAGAAATGAAATCTGCATTTCCATGGGATGTGGCGGGTGGGCATTTCTGTAACTTGAATTTATAATAAAATGTTTTTATAATGTGTAATTTTCCTATACCTTGTATATTGTGTCATTGCCATCCTCGTCAAAGACACAGATGAAGAAATGAAATCTGCATTTCCATGGGATGTGGCGGGTGGGCATTTATTTAACTTGAATTTATAATAAAATTTTTTTATAATGTGTAATTTTCCTATACCTTGTATATTGTGTCATTGCCATCCTCGTCAAAGACACAGATGAAGAAATGAAATCTGCATTTCCATGGGATGTGGCGGGTGGGCATTTATGTAACTTGAATTTATAATAAAATGTTTTTATAATGTGTAATTTTCCTATACCTTGTATATTGTGTCATTGCCATCCTCGTCAAAGACACAGATGAAGAAATGAAATCTGCATTTCCATGGGATGTGGCGGGTGGGCATTTATGTAACTTGAATTTATAATAAAATGTTTTTATAATGTGTAATTTTCCTATACCTTGTATATTGTGTCATTGCCATCCTCGTCAAAGACACAGATGAAGAAATGAAATCTGCATTTCCATGGGATGTGGCGGGTGGGCATTTATGTAACTTGAATTTATAATAAAAAGGTTTTTAGTCTGTGTAATTTTGCTATACCTTGTATATTATGTCATTGCCATCCTCGTCAAAGACACGGATGAAGAAATGAAATCTGCATTTCCATGGGATGTGGCGGGTGGGCATTAATGTAACTTGAATTTATAATAAAATGTTTTTATAATGTGTAATTTTGCTATACCTTGTAAATTATGTCATTGCTATCCTCGTCAAAGACACACATGAAGAAATGAAATCTGCATTTCCATGGGATGTGGCGGGTGGGCATTAATGTAACTTGAATTTATAATAAAATGTTTTTATAATGTGTAATTTTGCTATACCTTGTATATTGTGTCATTGCCATCCTCGTCAAAGACACAGATGAAGAAATGAAATCTGCATTTCCATGGGATGTGGCGGGTGGGCATTTATGTAACTTGAATTTATAATAAAATGTTTTTATAATGTGTAATTTTCCTATACCTTGTATATTGTGTCATTGCCATCCTCGTCAAAGACACAGACGAAGAAATGAAATCTGCATTTCCATGGGATGTGGCGGCTGGAAATTTATGTAACTTGAATTTATAATAAAATGTTTTTATAATGTGTAATTTTCCTATACCTTGTATATTGTGTCATTGCCATCCTCGTCAAAGACACAGATGAAGAAATGAAATCTGCATTTCCATGGGATGTGGCGGGTGGGCATTTATGTAACTTGAATTTATAATAAAAAGGTTTTTAGACTGTGTAATTTTGCTATACCTTGTATATTATGTCATTGCCATCCTCGTCAAAGACACGGATGAAGAAATGAAATCTGCATTACCATGGGATGTGGCGGGTGGGCATTAATGTAACTTGAATTTATAATAAAATGTTTTTATAATGTGTAATTTTGCTATACCTTGTAAATTATGTCATTGCTATCCTCGTCAAAGACACAGATGAAGAAATGAAATCTGCATTTCCATGGGATGTGGCGGGTGGGCATTAATGTAACTTGAATTTATAATAAAATGTTTTTATAATGTGTAATTTTGCTATACCTTGTATATTGTGTCATTGCCATTCTCGTCAAAGACACAGATGAAGAAATGAAATCTGCATTTCCATGGGATGTGGCGGGTGGGCATTAATGTAACTTGAATTTATAATAAAATGTTTTTATAATGTGTAATTTTGCTATACCTTGTATATTGTGTCATTGCCATCCTCGTCAAAGACACAGATGAAGAAATGAAATCTGCATTTCCATGGGATGTGGCGGGTGGGCATTTATGTAACTTGAATTTATAATAAAATGTTTTTATAATGTGTAATTTTCCTATACCTTGTATATTGTGTCATTGCCATCCTCGTCAAAGACACAGATGAAGAAATGAAATCTGCATTTCCATGGGATGTGGCGGGTGGGCATTTATGTAACTTGAATTTATAATAAAATGTTTTTATAATGTGTAATTTTCCTATACCTTGTATATTGTGTCATTGCCATCCTCGTCAAAGACACAGATGAAGAAATGAAATCTGCATTTCCATGGGATGTGGCGGGTGGGCATTTATGTAACTTGAATTTATAATAAAAAGGTTTTTAGTCTGTGTAATTTTGCTATACCTTGTATATTATGTCATTGCCATCCTCGTCAAAGACACGGATGAAGAAATGAAATCTGCATTTCCATGGGATGTGGCGGGTGGGCATTAATGTAACATGAATTTATAATAAAATGTTTTTATAATGTGTAATTTTGCTATACCTTGTAAATTATGTCATTGCTATCCTCGTCAAAGACACACATGAAGAAATGAAATCTGCATTTCCATGGGATGTGGCGGGTGGGCATTAATGTAACTTGAATTTATAATAAAATGTTTTTATAATGTGTAATTTTGCTATACCTTGTATATTGTGTCATTGCCATCCTCGTCAAAGACACAGACGAAGAAATGAAATCTGAATTTCCATGGGATGTGGCGGCTGGACATTTATGTAACTTGAATTTATAATAAAATGTTTTTATAATGTGTAATTTTCCTATACCTTGTATATTGTGTCATTGCCATCCTCGTCAAAGACACAGATGAAGAGATGAAATCTGCATTTCCATGGGATGTGGCGGGTGGGCATTTATGTAACTTGAATTTATAATAAAAAGGTTTTTTAGACTGTGTAATTTTGCTATACCTTGTATATTATGTCATTGCCATCCTCGTCAAAGACACGGATGAAGAAATGAAATCTGCATTACCATGGGATGTGGCGGGTGGGCATTAATGTAACTTGAATTTATAATAAAATGTTTTTATAATGTGTAATTTTCCTATACCTTGTATATTGTGTCATTGCCATCCTCGTCAAAAACACAGATGAAGAAATGAAATCTGCATTTCCATGGGATGTGGCGGGTGGGCATTTATGTAACTTGAATTTATAATAAAATGTTTTTATAATGTGTAATTTTCCTATACCTTGTATATTGTGTCATTGCCATCCTCGTCAAAGACACAGATGAAGAAATGAAATCTGCATTTCCATGGGATGTGGCGGGTGGGCATTTCTGTAACTTGAATTTATAATAAAATGTTTTTATAATGTGTAATTTTCCTATACCTTGTATATTGTGTCATTGCCATCCTCGTCAAAGACACAGATGAAGAAATGAAATCTGCATTTCCATGGGATGTGGCGGGTGGGCATTTATTTAACTTGAATTTATAATAAAATTTTTTTATAATGTGTAATTTTCCTATACCTTGTATATTGTGTCATTGCCATCCTCGTCAAAGACACAGATGAAGAAATGAAATCTGCATTTCCATGGGATGTGGCGGGTGGGCATTTATGTAACTTGAATTTATAATAAAATGTTTTTATAATGTGTAATTTTCCTATACCTTGTATATTGTGTCATTGCCATCCTCGTCAAAGACACAGATGAAGAAATGAAATCTGCATTTCCATGGGATGTGGCGGGTGGGCATTTATGTAACTTGAATTTATAATAAAATGTTTTTATAATGTGTAATTTTCCTATACCTTGTATATTGTGTCATTGCCATCCTCGTCAAAGACACAGATGAAGAAATGAAATCTGCATTTCCATGGGATGTGGCGGGTGGGCATTTATGTAACTTGAATTTATAATAAAAAGGTTTTTAGTCTGTGTAATTTTGCTATACCTTGTATATTATGTCATTGCCATCCTCGTCAAAGACACGGATGAAGAAATGAAATCTGCATTTCCATGGGATGTGGCGGGTGGGCATTAATGTAACTTGAATTTATAATAAAATGTTTTTATAATGTGTAATTTTGCTATACCTTGTAAATTATGTCATTGCTATCCTCGTCAAAGACACACATGAAGAAATGAAATCTGCATTTCCATGGGATGTGGCGGGTGGGCATTAATGTAACTTGAATTTATAATAAAATGTTTTTATAATGTGTAATTTTGCTATACCTTGTATATTGTGTCATTGCCATCCTCGTCAAAGACACAGATGAAGAAATGAAATCTGCATTTCCATGGGATGTGGCGGGTGGGCATTTATGTAACTTGAATTTATAATAAAATGTTTTTATAATGTGTAATTTTCCTATACCTTGTATATTGTGTCATTGCCATCCTCGTCAAAGACACAGATGAAGAAATGAAATCTGCATTTCCATGGGATGTGGCGGGTGGGCATTTATGTAACTTGAATTTATAATAAAATGTTTTTATAATGTGTAATTTTCCTATACCTTGTATATTGTGTCATTGCCATCCTCGTCAAAGACACAGATGAAGAAATGAAATCTGCATTTCCATGGGATGTGGCGGGTGGGCATTTATGTAACTTGAATTTATAATAAAAAGGTTTTTAGTCTGTGTAATTTTGCTATACCTTGTATATTATGTCATTGCCATCCTCGTCAAAGACACGGATGAAGAAATGAAATCTGCATTTCCATGGGATGTGGCGGGTGGGCATTAATGTAACTTGAATTTATAATAAAATGTTTTTATAATGTGTAATTTTGCTATACCTTGTATATTGTGTCATTGCCATCCTCGTCAAAGACACAGACGAAGAAATGAAATCTGCATTTCCATGGGATGTGGCGGCTGGACATTTATGTAACTTGAATTTATAATAAAATGTTTTTATAATGTGTAATTTTCCTATACCTTGTATATTGTGTCATTGCCATCCTCGTCAAAGACACAGATGAAGAAATGAAATCTGCATTTCCATGGGATGTGGCGGGTGGGCATTTATGTAACTTGAATTTATAATAAAAAGGTTTTTAGACTGTGTAATTTTGCTGTATCTTGTATATTATGTCATTGCCATCCTCGTCAAAGACACGGATGAAGAAATGAAATCTGCATTACCATGGGATGTGGCGGGTGGGCATTAATGTAACTTGAATTTATAATAAAATGTTTTTATAATGTGTAATTTTGCTATACCTTGTAAATTATGTCATTGCTATCCTCGTCAAAGACACAGATGAAGAAATGAAATCTGCATTTCCATGAGATGTGGCGGGTGGGCATTTATGTAACTTGAATTTATAATAAAATGTTTTTATAATGTGTAATTTTCCTATACCTTGTATATTGTGTCATTGCCATCTGCCATCCTCGTCAAAAACACAGATGAAGAAATGAAATCTGCATTTCCATGGGATGTGGCGGGTGGGCATTTATGTAACTTGAATTTATAATAAAATGTTTTTATATTGTGTAATTTTCCTATACCTTGTATATTGTGTCATTGCCATCCTCGTCAAAGACACAGATGAGGAAATGAAATCTGCATTTCCATGGGATGTGGCGGGTGGGCATTTATGTAACTTGAATTTATAATAAAATGTTTTTATAATGTGTAATTTTCCTATACCTTGTATATTGTGTCATTGCCATCCTCGTCAAAAACACAGATGAAGAAATGAAATCTGCATTTCCATGGGATGTGGCGGGTGGGCATTTATGTAACTTGAATTTATAATAAAATGTTTTTATAATGTGTAATTTTCCTATACCTTGTATATTGTGTCATTGCCATCCTCGTCAAAGACGCAGATGAAGAAATGAAATCTGCATTTCCATGGGATGTGGCGGGTGGGCATTTATGTAACTTGAATTTATAATAAAATGTTTTTATAATGTGTAATTTTCCTATACCTTGTATATTGTGTCATTGCCATCCTCGTCAAAGACACAGATGAAGAAATGAAATCTGCATTTCCATGGGATGTGGCGGGTGGGCATTTATGTAACTTGAATTTATAATGAAATGTTTTTATAATGTGTAATTTTCCTATACCTTGTATATTGTGTCATTGCCATCCTCGTCAAAGACACAGATGAAGAAATGAAATCTGCATTTCCATGGGATGTGGCGGGTGGGCATTTATGTAACTTGAATTTATAATAAAAAGGTTTTTAGACTGTGTAATTTTGCTATACCTTGTATATTATGTCATTGCCATCCTCGTCAAAGACACGGATGAAGAAATGAAATCTGCATTACCATGGGATGTGGCGGGTGGGCATTAATGTAACTTGAATTTATAATAAAATGTTTTTATAATGTGTAATTTTGCTATACCTTGTAAATTATGTCATTGCTATCCTCGTCAAAGACACAGATGAAGAAATGAAATCTGCATTTCCATGGGATGTGGCGGGTGGGCATTAATGTAACTTGAATTTATAATAAAATGTTTTTATAATGTGTAATTTTCCTATACCTTGTATATTGTGTCATTGCCATCCTCGTCAAAGACACAGATGAAGAAATGAAATCTGCATTTCCATGGGATGTGGCGGGTGGGCATTTATGTAACTTGAATTTATAATAAAAAGGTTTTTAGACTATGTAATTTTGCTATACCTTGTATATTATGTCATTGCCATCCTCGTCAAAGACACGGATGAAGAAATGAAATCTGCATTACCATGGGATGTGGCGGGTGGGCATTAATGTAACTTGAATTTATAATAAAATGTCTTTATAATGTGTAATTTTGCTATACCTTGTAAATTATGTCATTGCTATCCTCGTCAAAGACACAGATGAAGAAATGAAATCTGCATTTCCATGGGATGTGGCGGGTGGGCATTTATGTAACTTGAATTTATAATAAAATGTTTTTATAATGTGTAATTTTCCTATACCTTGTATATTGTGTCATTGCCATCCTCGTCAAAGACGCAGATGAAGAAATGAAATCTGCATTTCCATGGGATGTGGCGGGTGGGCATTTATGTAACTTGAATTTATAATAAAATGTTTTTATAATGTGTAATTTTCCTATACCTTGTATATTGTGTCATTGCCATCCTCGTCAAAAACACAGATGAAGAAATGAAATCTGCATTTCCATGGGATGTCGCGGGTGGGCATTTATGTAACTTGAATTTATAATAAAATGTTTTTATATTGTGTAATTTTCCTATACCTTGTATATTGTGTCATTGCCATCCTCGTCAAAGACACAGATGAGGAAATGAAATCTGCATTTCCATGGGATGTGGCGGGTGGGCATTTATGTAACTTGAATTTATAATAAAATGTTTTTATAATGTGTAATTTTCCTATACCTTGTATATTGTGTCATTGCCATCCTCGTCAAAAACACAGATGAAGAAATGAAATCTGCATTTCCATGGGATGTGGCGGGTGGGCATTTATGTAACTTGAATTTATAATAAAATGTTTTTATAATGTGTAATTTTCCTATACCTTGTATATTGTGTCATTGCCATCCTCGTCAAAGACGCAGATGAAGAAATGAAATCTGCATTTCCATGGGATGTGGCGGGTGGGCATTTATGTAACTTGAATTTATAATAAAAAGGTTTTTAGACTGTGTAATTTTGCTATACCTTGTATATTGTGTCATTGCCATCCTCGTCAAAGACACAGATGAAGAAATGAAATCTGCATTTCCATGGGATGTGGCGGGTGGGCATTTATGTAACTTGAATTTATAATGAAATGTTTTTATAATGTGTAATTTTCCTATACCTTGTATATTGTGTCATTGCCATCCTCGTCAAAGACACAGATGAAGAAATGAAATCTGCATTTCCATGGGATGTGGCGGGTGGGCATTAATGTAACTTGAATTTATAATAAAATGTTTTTATAATGTGTAATTTTCCTATACCTTGTATATTGTGTCATTGCCATCCTCGTCAAAGACACAGATGAAGAAATGAAATCTGCATTTCCATGGGATGTGGCGGGTGGGCATTTATGTAACTTGAATTTATAATAAAAAGGTTTTTAGACTATGTAATTTTGCTATACCTTGTATATTATGTCATTGCCATCCTCGTCAAAGACACGGATGAAGAAATGAAATCTGCATTACCATGGGATGTGGCGGGTGGGCATTAATGTAACTTGAATTTATAATAAAATGTCTTTATAATGTGTAATTTTGCTATACCTTGTAAATTATGTCATTGCTATCCTCGTCAAAGACACAGATGAAGAAATGAAATCTGCATTTCCATGGGATGTGGCGGGTGGGCATTTATGTAACTTGAATTTATAATAAAATGTTTTTATAATGTGTAATTTTCCTATACCTTGTATATTGTGTCATTGCCATCCTCGTCAAAGACGCAGATGAAGAAATGAAATCTGCATTTCCATGGGATGTGGCGGGTGGGCATTTATGTAACTTGAATTTATAATAAAATGTTTTTATAATGTGTAATTTTCCTATACCTTGTATATTGTGTCATTGCCATCCTCGTCAAAAACACAGATGAAGAAATGAAATCTGCATTTCCATGGGATGTCGCGGGTGGGCATTTATGTAACTTGAATTTATAATAAAATGTTTTTATATTGTGTAATTTTCCTATACCTTGTATATTGTGTCATTGCCATCCTCGTCAAAGACACAGATGAGGAAATGAAATCTGCATTTCCATGGGATGTGGCGGGTGGGCATTTATGTAACTTGAATTTATAATAAAATGTTTTTATAATGTGTAATTTTCCTATACCTTGTATATTGTGTCATTGCCATCCTCGTCAAAAACACAGATGAAGAAATGAAATCTGCATTTCCATGGGATGTCGCGGGTGGGCATTTATGTAACTTGAATTTATAATAAAATGTTTTTATATTGTGTAATTTTCCTATACCTTGTATATTGTGTCATTGCCATCCTCGTCAAAGACACAGATGAGGAAATGAAATCTGCATTTCCATGGGATGTGGCGGGTGGGCATTTATGTAACTTGAATTTATAATAAAATGTTTTTATAATGTGTAATTTTCCTATACCTTGTATATTGTGTCATTGCCATCCTCGTCAAAAACACAGATGAAGAAATGAAATCTGCATTTCCATGGGATGTGGCGGGTGGGCATTTATGTAACTTGAATTTATAATAAAATGTTTTTATAATGTGTAATTTTCCTATACCTTGTATATTGTGTCATTGCCATCCTCGTCAAAGACGCAGATGAAGAAATGAAATCTGCATTTCCATGGGATGTGGCGGGTGGGCATTTATGTAACTTGAATTTATAATAAAAAGGTTTTTAGACTGTGTAATTTTGCTATACCTTGTATATTGTGTCATTGCCATCCTCGTCAAAGACACAGATGAAGAAATGAAATCTGCATTTCCATGGGATGTGGCGGGTGGGCATTTATGTAACTTGAATTTATAATGAAATGTTTTTATAATGTGTAATTTTCCTATACCTTGTATATTGTGTCATTGCCATCCTCGTCAAAGACACAGATGAAGAAATGAAATCTGCATTTCCATGGGATGTGGCGGGTGGGCATTAATGTAACTTGAATTTATAATAAAATGTTTTTATAATGTGTAATTTTCCTATACCTTGTATATTGTGTCATTGCCATCCTCGTCAAAGACACAGATGAAGAAATGAAATCTGCATTTCCATGGGATGTGGCGGGTGGGCATTTATGTAACTTGAATTTATAATAAAAAGGTTTTTAGACTATGTAATTTTGCTATACCTTGTATATTATGTCATTGCCATCCTCGTCAAAGACACGGATGAAGAAATGAAATCTGCATTACCATGGGATGTGGCGGGTGGGCATTAATGTAACTTGAATTTATAATAAAATGTCTTTATAATGTGTAATTTTGCTATACCTTGTAAATTATGTCATTGCTATCCTCGTCAAAGACACAGATGAAGAAATGAAATCTGCATTTCCATGGGATGTGGCGGGTGGGCATTTATGTAACTTGAATTTATAATAAAATGTTTTTATAATGTGTAATTTTCCTATACCTTGTATATTGTGTCATTGCCATCCTCGTCAAAGACGCAGATGAAGAAATGAAATCTGCATTTCCATGGGATGTGGCGGGTGGGCATTTATGTAACTTGAATTTATAATAAAATGTTTTTATAATGTGTAATTTTCCTATACCTTGTATATTGTGTCATTGCCATCCTCGTCAAAAACACAGATGAAGAAATGAAATCTGCATTTCCATGGGATGTCGCGGGTGGGCATTTATGTAACTTGAATTTATAATAAAATGTTTTTATATTGTGTAATTTTCCTATACCTTGTATATTGTGTCATTGCCATCCTCGTCAAAGACACAGATGAGGAAATGAAATCTGCATTTCCATGGGATGTGGCGGGTGGGCATTTATGTAACTTGAATTTATAATAAAATGTTTTTATAATGTGTAATTTTCCTATACCTTGTATATTGTGTCATTGCCATCCTCGTCAAAAACACAGATGAAGAAATGAAATCTGCATTTCCATGGGATGTGGCGGGTGGGCATTTATGTAACTTGAATTTATAATAAAATGTTTTTATAATGTGTAATTTTCCTATACCTTGTATATTGTGTCATTGCCATCCTCGTCAAAGACGCAGATGAAGAAATGAAATCTGCATTTCCATGGGATGTGGCGGGTGGGCATTTATGTAACTTGAATTTATAATAAAAAGGTTTTTAGACTGTGTAATTTTGCTATACCTTGTATATTGTGTCATTGCCATCCTCGTCAAAGACACAGATGAAGAAATGAAATCTGCATTTCCATGGGATGTGGCGGGTGGGCATTTATGTAACTTGAATTTATAATGAAATGTTTTTATAATGTGTAATTTTCCTATACCTTGTATATTGTGTCATTGCCATCCTCGTCAAAGACACAGATGAAGAAATGAAATCTGCATTTCCATGGGATGTGGCGGGTGGGCATTAATGTAACTTGAATTTATAATAAAATGTTTTTATAATGTGTAATTTTCCTATACCTTGTATATTGTGTCATTGCCATCCTCGTCAAAGACACAGATGAAGAAATGAAATCTGCATTTCCATGGGATGTGGCGGGTGGGCATTTATGTAACTTGAATTTATAATAAAAAGGTTTTTAGACTATGTAATTTTGCTATACCTTGTATATTATGTCATTGCCATCCTCGTCAAAGACACGGATGAAGAAATGAAATCTGCATTACCATGGGATGTGGCGGGTGGGCATTAATGTAACTTGAATTTATAATAAAATGTCTTTATAATGTGTAATTTTGCTATACCTTGTAAATTATGTCATTGCTATCCTCGTCAAAGACACAGATGAAGAAATGAAATCTGCATTTCCATGGGATGTGGCGGGTGGGCATTTATGTAACTTGAATTTATAATAAAATGTTTTTATAATGTGTAATTTTCCTATACCTTGTATATTGTGTCATTGCCATCCTCGTCAAAGACGCAGATGAAGAAATGAAATCTGCATTTCCATGGGATGTGGCGGGTGGGCATTTATGTAACTTGAATTTATAATAAAATGTTTTTATAATGTGTAATTTTCCTATACCTTGTATATTGTGTCATTGCCATCCTCGTCAAAAACACAGATGAAGAAATGAAATCTGCATTTCCATGGGATGTCGCGGGTGGGCATTTATGTAACTTGAATTTATAATAAAATGTTTTTATATTGTGTAATTTTCCTATACCTTGTATATTGTGTCATTGCCATCCTCGTCAAAGACACAGATGAGGAAATGAAATCTGCATTTCCATGGGATGTGGCGGGTGGGCATTTATGTAACTTGAATTTATAATAAAATGTTTTTATAATGTGTAATTTTCCTATACCTTGTATATTGTGTCATTGCCATCCTCGTCAAAAACACAGATGAAGAAATGAAATCTGCATTTCCATGGGATGTGGCGGGTGGGCATTTATGTAACTTGAATTTATAATAAAATGTTTTTATAATGTGTAATTTTCCTATACCTTGTATATTGTGTCATTGCCATCCTCGTCAAAGACGCAGATGAAGAAATGAAATCTGCATTTCCATGGGATGTGGCGGGTGGGCATTTATGTAACTTGAATTTATAATAAAATGTTTTTATAATGTGTAATTTTCCTATACCTTGTATATTGTGTCATTGCCATCCTCGTCAAAGACACAGATGAAGAAATGAAATCTGCATTTCCATGGGATGTGGCGGGTGGGCATTTATGTAACTTGAATTTATAATGAAATGTTTTTATAATGTGTAATTTTCCTATACCTTGTATATTGTGTCATTGCCATCCTCGTCAAAGACACAGATGAAGAAATGAAATCTGCATTTCCATGGGATGTGGCGGGTGGGCATTTATGTAACTTGAATTTATAATAAAAAGGTTTTTAGACTGTGTAATTTTGCTATACCTTGTATATTATGTCATTGCCATCCTCGTCAAAGACACGGATGAAGAAATGAAATCTGCATTACCATGGGATGTGGCGGGTGGGCATTAATGTAACTTGAATTTATAATAAAATGTTTTTATAATGTGTAATTTTGCTATACCTTGTAAATTATGTCATTGCTATCCTCGTCAAAGACACAGATGAAGAAATGAAATCTGCATTTCCATGGGATGTGGCGGGTGGGCATTAATGTAACTTGAATTTATAATAAAATGTTTTTATATTGTGTAATTTTCCTATACCTTGTATATTGTGTCATTGCCATCCTCGTCAAAGACACAGATGAGGAAATGAAATCTGCATTTCCATGGGATGTGGCGGGTGGGCATTTATGTAACTTGAATTTATAATAAAATGTTTTTATAATGTGTAATTTTCCTATACCTTGTATATTGTGTCATTGCCATCCTCGTCAAAAACACAGATGAAGAAATGAAATCTGCATTTCCATGGGATGTGGCGGGTGGGCATTTATGTAACTTGAATTTATAATAAAATGTTTTTATAATGTGTAATTTTCCTATACCTTGTATATTGTGTCATTGCCATCCTCGTCAAAGACGCAGATGAAGAAATGAAATCTGCATTTCCATGGGATGTGGCGGGTGGGCATTTATGTAACTTGAATTTATAATAAAATGTTTTTATAATGTGTAATTTTCCTATACCTTGTATATTGTGTCATTGCCATCCTCGTCAAAGACACAGATGAAGAAATGAAATCTGCATTTCCATGGGATGTGGCGGGTGGGCATTTATGTAACTTGAATTTATAATGAAATGTTTTTATAATGTGTAATTTTCCTATACCTTGTATATTGTGTCATTGCCATCCTCGTCAAAGACACAGATGAAGAAATGAAATCTGCATTTCCATGGGATGTGGCGGGTGGGCATTTATGTAACTTGAATTTATAATAAAAAGGTTTTTAGACTGTGTAATTTTGCTATACCTTGTATATTATGTCATTGCCATCCTCGTCAAAGACACGGATGAAGAAATGAAATCTGCATTACCATGGGATGTGGCGGGTGGGCATTAATGTAACTTGAATTTATAATAAAATGTTTTTATAATGTGTAATTTTGCTATACCTTGTAAATTATGTCATTGCTATCCTCGTCAAAGACACAGATGAAGAAATGAAATCTGCATTTCCATGGGATGTGGCGGGTGGGCATTAATGTAACTTGAATTTATAATAAAATGTTTTTATAATGTGTAATTTTCCTATACCTTGTATATTGTGTCATTGCCATCCTCGTCAAAGACACAGATGAAGAAATGAAATCTGCATTTCCATGGGATGTGGCGGGTGGGCATTTATGTAACTTGAATTTATAATAAAAAGGTTTTTAGACTATGTAATTTTGCTATACCTTGTATATTATGTCATTGCCATCCTCGTCAAAGACACGGATGAAGAAATGAAATCTGCATTACCATGGGATGTGGCGGGTGGGCATTAATGTAACTTGAATTTATAATAAAATGTCTTTATAATGTGTAATTTTGCTATACCTTGTAAATTATGTCATTGCTATCCTCGTCAAAGACACAGATGAAGAAATGAAATCTGCATTTCCATGGGATGTGGCGGGTGGGCATTAATGTAACTTGAATTTATAATAAAATGTTTTTATAATGTGTAATTTTGCTATACCTTGTATATTGTGTCATTGCCATCCTCGTCAAAGACACAGATGAAGAAATGAAATCTGCATTTCCATGGGATGTGGCGGGTGGGCATTTATGTAACTTGAATTTATAATAAAATGTTTTTATAATGTGTAATTTTCCTATACCTTGTATATTGTGTCATTGCCATCCTCGTCAAAAACACAGATGAAGAAATGAAATCTGCATTTCCATGGGATGTGGCGGGTGGGCATTTATGTAACTTGAATTTATAATAAAATGTTTTTATAATGTGTAATTTTCCTATACCTTGTATATTGTGTCATTGCCATCCTCGTCAAAGACACAGATGAAGAAATGAAATCTGCATTTCCATGGAATGTGGCGGGTGGGCATTTATGTAACTTGAATTTATAATAAAATGTTTTTATAATGTGTAATTTTCCTATACCTTGTATATTGTGTCATTGCCATCCTCGTCAAAGACACAGATGAAGAAATGAAATCTGCATTTCCATGGGATGTGGCGTGTGGGCATTAATGTAACTTGAATTTATAATAAAATGTTTTTATAATGTGTAATTTTGCTATACCTTGTATATTGTGTCATTGCCATCCTCGTCAAAGACACAGACGAAGAAATGAAATCTGCATTTCCATGGGATGTGGCGGCTGGACATTTATGTAACTTGAATTTATAATAAAATGTTTTTATAATGTGTAATTTTCCTATACCTTGTATATTGTGTCATTGCCATCCTCGTCAAAGACACAGATGAAGAAATGAAATCTGCATTTCCATGGGATGTGGCGGGTGGGCATTTATGTAACTTGAATTTATAATAAAAAGGTTTTTAGACTGTGTAATTTTGCTATACCTTGTATATTATGTCATTGCCATCCTCGTCAAAGACACGGATGAAGAAATGAAATCTGCATTACCATGGGATGTGGCGGGTGGGAATTAATGTAACTTGAATTTATAATAAAATGTTTTTATAATGTGTAATTTTGCTATACCTTGTAAATTATGTCATTGCTATCCTCGTCAAAGACACAGATGAAGAAATGAAATCTGCATTTCCATGGGATGTGGCGGGTGGGCATTAATGTAACTTGAATTTATAATAAAATGTTTTTATAATGTGTAATTTTGCTATACCTTGTATATTGTGTCATTGCCATCCTCGTCAAAGACACAGATGAAGAAATGAAATCTGCATTTCCATGGGATGTGGCGGGTGGGCATTTATGTAACTTGAATTTATAATAAAATGTTTTTATAATGTGTAATTTTCCTATACCTTGTATATTGTGTCATTGCCATCCTCGTCAAAAACACAGATGAAGAAATGAAATCTGCATTTCCATGGGATGTGGCGGGTGGGCATTTATGTAACTTGAATTTATATTAAAATGTTTTTATAATGTGTAATTTTCCTATACCTTGTATATTGTGTCATTGCCATCCTCGTCAAAGACACAGATGAAGAAATGAAATCTGCATTTCCATGGGATGTGGCGGGTGGGCATTTATGTAACTTGAATTTATAATAAAATGTTTTTATAATGTGTAATTTTCCTATACCTTGTATATTGTGTCATTGCCATCCTCGTCAAAGACACAGATGAAGAAATGAAATCTGCATTTCCATGGGATGTGGCGGGTGGGCATTTATGTAACTTGAATTTATAATAAAATGTTTTTATAATGTGTAATTTTCCTATACCTTGCATATTGTGTCATTGCCATCCTCGTCAAAAACACAGATGAAGAAATGAAATCTGCATTTCCATGGGATGTGGCGGGTGGGCATTTATGTAACTTGAATTTATAATAAAATGTTTTTATAATGTGTAATTTTCCTATACCTTGTATATTGTGTCTTTGCCATCCTCGTCAAAGACACAGACGAAGAAATGAAATCTGCATTTCCATGGGATGTGGCGGCTGGACATTTATGTAACTTGAATTTATAATAAAATGTTTTTATAATGTGTAATTTTCCTATACCTTGTATATTGTGTCATTGCCATCCTCGTAAAAGACACAGATGAAGAAATGAAATCTGCATTTCCATGGGATGTGGCGGGTGGGCATTTATGTAACTTGAATTTATAATAAAAAGGTTTTTAGACTGTGTAATTTTGCTATACCTTGTATATTATGTCATTGCCATCCTCGTCAAAGACACGGATGAAGAAATGAAATCTGCATTACCATGGGATGTGGCGATTGGGCATTAATGTAACTTGAATTTATAATAAAATGTTTTTATAATGTGTAATTTTGCTATACCTTGTAAATTATGTCATTGCTATCCTCGTCAAAGACACAGATGAAGAAATGAAATCTGCATTTCCATGGGATGTGGCGGGTGGGCATTTATGTAACTTGAATTTATAATAAAATGTTTTTATAATGTGTAATTTTCCTATACCTTGTATATTGTGTCATTGCCATCCTCGTCAAAGACACAGATGAAGAAATGAAATCTGCATTTCCATGGGATGTGGCGGGTGGGCATTAATGTAACTTGAATTTATAATAAAATGTTTTTATAATGTGTAATTTTGCTATACCTTGTATATTGTGTCATTGCCATCCTCGTCAAAGACACAGATGAAGAAATGAAATCTGCATTTCCATGGGATGTGGCGGGTGGGCATTAATGTAACTTGAATTTATAATAAAATGTTTTTATAATGTGTAATTTTGCTATACCTTGTATATTATGTCATTGCCATCCTCGTCAAAGACACGGATGAAGAAATGAAATCTGCATTACCATGGGATGTGGCGGGTGGGCATTAATGTAACTTGAATTTATAATAAAATGTCTTTATAATGTGTAATTTTGCTATACCTTGTAAATTATGTCATTGCTATCCTCGTCAAAGACACAGATGAAGAAATGAAATCTGCATTTCCATGGGATGTGGCGGGTGGGCATTAATGTAACTTGAATTTATAATAAAATGTTTTTATAATGTGTAATTTTGCTATACCTTGTATATTGTGTCATTGCCATCCTCGTCAAAGACACAGATGAAGAAATGAAATCTGCATTTCCATGGGATGTGGCGGGTGGGCATTTATGTAACTTGAATTTATAATAAAATGTTTTTATAATGTGTAATTTTCCTATACCTTGTATATTGTGTCATTGCCATCCTCGTCAAAAACACAGATGAAGAAATGAAATCTGCATTTCCATGGGATGTGGCGGGTGGGCATTTATGTAACTTGAATTTATAATAAAATGTTTTTATAATGTGTAATTTTCCTATACCTTGTATATTGTGTCATTGCCATCCTCGTCAAAGACACAGATGAAGAAATGAAATCTGCATTTCCATGGAATGTGGCGGGTGGGCATTTATGTAACTTGAATTTATAATAAAATGTTTTTATAATGTGTAATTTTCCTATACCTTGTATATTGTGTCATTGCCATCCTCGTCAAAGACACAGATGAAGAAATGAAATCTGCATTTCCATGGGATGTGGCGTGTGGGCATTAATGTAACTTGAATTTATAATAAAATGTTTTTATAATGTGTAATTTTGCTATACCTTGTATATTGTGTCATTGCCATCCTCGTCAAAGACACAGACGAAGAAATGAAATCTGCATTTCCATGGGATGTGGCGGCTGGACATTTATGTAACTTGAATTTATAATAAAATGTTTTTATAATGTGTAATTTTCCTATACCTTGTATATTGTGTCATTGCCATCCTCGTCAAAGACACAGATGAAGAAATGAAATCTGCATTTCCATGGGATGTGGCGGGTGGGCATTTATGTAACTTGAATTTATAATAAAAAGGTTTTTAGACTGTGTAATTTTGCTATACCTTGTATATTATGTCATTGCCATCCTCGTCAAAGACACGGATGAAGAAATGAAATCTGCATTACCATGGGATGTGGCGGGTGGGAATTAATGTAACTTGAATTTATAATAAAATGTTTTTATAATGTGTAATTTTGCTATACCTTGTAAATTATGTCATTGCTATCCTCGTCAAAGACACAGATGAAGAAATGAAATCTGCATTTCCATGGGATGTGGCGGGTGGGCATTAATGTAACTTGAATTTATAATAAAATGTTTTTATAATGTGTAATTTTGCTATACCTTGTATATTGTGTCATTGCCATCCTCGTCAAAGACACAGATGAAGAAATGAAATCTGCATTTCCATGGGATGTGGCGGGTGGGCATTTATGTAACTTGAATTTATAATAAAATGTTTTTATAATGTGTAATTTTCCTATACCTTGTATATTGTGTCATTGCCATCCTCGTCAAAAACACAGATGAAGAAATGAAATCTGCATTTCCATGGGATGTGGCGGGTGGGCATTTATGTAACTTGAATTTATATTAAAATGTTTTTATAATGTGTAATTTTCCTATACCTTGTATATTGTGTCATTGCCATCCTCGTCAAAGACACAGATGAAGAAATGAAATCTGCATTTCCATGGGATGTGGCGGGTGGGCATTTATGTAACTTGAATTTATAATAAAATGTTTTTATAATGTGTAATTTTCCTATACCTTGTATATTGTGTCATTGCCATCCTCGTCAAAGACACAGATGAAGAAATGAAATCTGCATTTCCATGGGATGTGGCGGGTGGGCATTTATGTAACTTGAATTTATAATAAAATGTTTTTATAATGTGTAATTTTCCTATACCTTGCATATTGTGTCATTGCCATCCTCGTCAAAAACACAGATGAAGAAATGAAATCTGCATTTCCATGGGATGTGGCGGGTGGGCATTTATGTAACTTGAATTTATAATAAAATGTTTTTATAATGTGTAATTTTCCTATACCTTGTATATTGTGTCTTTGCCATCCTCGTCAAAGACACAGACGAAGAAATGAAATCTGCATTTCCATGGGATGTGGCGGCTGGACATTTATGTAACTTGAATTTATAATAAAATGTTTTTATAATGTGTAATTTTCCTATACCTTGTATATTGTGTCATTGCCATCCTCGTAAAAGACACAGATGAAGAAATGAAATCTGCATTTCCATGGGATGTGGCGGGTGGGCATTTATGTAACTTGAATTTATAATAAAAAGGTTTTTAGACTGTGTAATTTTGCTATACCTTGTATATTATGTCATTGCCATCCTCGTCAAAGACACGGATGAAGAAATGAAATCTGCATTACCATGGGATGTGGCGATTGGGCATTAATGTAACTTGAATTTATAATAAAATGTTTTTATAATGTGTAATTTTGCTATACCTTGTAAATTATGTCATTGCTATCCTCGTCAAAGACACAGATGAAGAAATGAAATCTGCATTTCCATGGGATGTGGCGGGTGGGCATTTATGTAACTTGAATTTATAATAAAATGTTTTTATAATGTGTAATTTTCCTATACCTTGTATATTGTGTCATTGCCATCCTCGTCAAAGACACAGATGAAGAAATGAAATCTGCATTTCCATGGGATGTGGCGGGTGGGCATTAATGTAACTTGAATTTATAATAAAATGTTTTTATAATGTGTAATTTTGCTATACCTTGTATATTGTGTCATTGCCATCCTCGTCAAAGACACAGATGAAGAAATGAAATCTGCATTTCCATGGGATGTGGCGGGTGGGCATTAATGTAACTTGAATTTATAATAAAATGTTTTTATAATGTGTAATTTTGCTATACCTTGTATATTGTGTCATTGCCATCCTCGTCAAAGACACAGATGAAGAAATGAAATCTGCATTTCCATGGGATGTGGCGGGTGGGCATTTATGTAACTTGAATTTATAATAAAATGTTTTTATAATGTGTAATTTTCCTATACCTTGTATATTGTGTCATTGCCATCCTCGTCAAAGACACAGATGAAGAAATGAAATCTGCATTTCCATGGGATGTGGCGGGTGGGCATTAATGTAACTTGAATTTATAATAAAATGTTTTTATAATGTGTAATTTTGCTATACCTTGTAAATTATGTCATGTCTATCCTCGTCAAAGACACAGATGAAGAAATGAAATCTGCATTTCCATGGGATGTGGCGGGTGGGCATTAATGTAACTTGAATTTATAATAAAATGTTTTTATAATGTGTAATTTTCCTATACCTTGTATATTGTGTCATTGCCATCCTCGTCAAAGACACAGATGAAGAAATGAAATCTGCATTTCCATGGGATGTGGCGGGTGGGCATTAATGTAACTTGAATTTATAATAAAATGTTTTTATAATGTGTAATTTTGCTATACCTTGTATATTGTGTCATTGCCATCCTCGTCAAAGACACAGATGAAGAAATGAAATCTGCATTTCCATGGGATGTGGCGGGTGGGCATTTATGTAACTTGAATTTATAATAAAATGTTTTTATAATGTGTAATTTTCCTATACCTTGTATATTGTGTCATTGCCATCCTCGTCAAAGACACAGATGAAGAAATGAAATCTGCATTTCCATGGGATGTGGCGTGTGGGCATTAATGTAACTTGAATTTATAATAAAATGTTTTTATAATGTGTAATTTTGCTATACCTTGTATATTGTGTCATTGCCATCCTCGTCAAAGACACAGACGAAGAAATGAAATCTGCATTTCCATGGGATGTGGCGGCTGGACATTTATGTAACTTGAATTTATAATAAAATGTTTTTATAATGTGTAATTTTCCTATACCTTGTATATTGTGTCATTGCCATCCTCGTCGAAGACACAGATGAAGAAATGAAATCTGCATTTCCATGGGATGTGGCGGGTGGGCATTTATGTAACTTGAATTTATAATAAAAAGGTTTTTAGACTGTGTAATTTTGCTATACCTTGTATATTATGTCATTGCCATCCTCGTCAAAGACACGGATGAAGAAATGAAATCTGCATTACCATGGGATGTGGCGGGTGGGCATTAATGTAACTTGAATTTATAATAAAATGTTTTTATAATGTGTAATTTTGCTATACCTTGTATATTGTGTCATTGCCATCCTCGTCAAAGACACAGATGAAGAAATGAAATCTGCATTTCCATGGGATGTGGCGGGTGGGCATTTATGTAACTTGAATTTATAATAAAATGTTTTTATAATGTGTAATTTTCCTATACCTTGTATATTGTGTCATTGCCATCCTCGTCAAAAACACAGATGAAGAAATGAAATCTGCATTTCCATGGGATGTGGCGGGTGGGCATTTATGTAACTTGAATTTATATTAAAATGTTTTTATAATGTGTAATTTTCCTATACCTTGTATATTGTGTCATTGCCATCCTCGTCAAAGACACAGATAAAGAAATGAAATCTGCATTTCCATGGGATGTGGCGGGTGGGCATTTATGTAACTTGAATTTATAATAAAATGTTTTTATAATGTGTAATTTTCCTATACCTTGTATATTGTGTCATTGCCATCCTCGTCAAAGACACAGATGAAGAAATGAAATCTGCATTTCCATGGGATGTGGCGGGTGGGCATTTATGTAACTTGAATTTATAATAAAATGTTTTTATAATGTGTAATTTTCCTATACCTTGCATATTGTGTCATTGCCATCCTCGTCAAAAACACGGATGAAGAAATGAAATCTGCATTTCCATGGGATGTGGCGGGTGGGCATTTATGTAACTTGAATTTATAATAAAATTTTTTTATAATGTGTAATTTTCCTATACCTTGTATATTGTGTCTTTGCCATCCTCGTCAAAGACACAGACGAAGAAATGAAATCTGCATTTCCATGGGATGTGGCGGCTGGACATTTATGTAACTTGAATTTATAATAAAATGTTTTTATAATGTGTAATTTTCCTATACCTTGTATATTGTGTCATTGCCATCCTCGTAAAAGACACAGATGAAGAAATGAAATCTGCATTTCCATGGGATGTGGCGGGTGGGCATTTATGTAACTTGAATTTATAATAAAAAGGTTTTTAGACTGTGTAATTTTGCTATACCTTGTATATTATGTCATTGCCATCCTCGTCAAAGACACGGATGAAGAAATGAAATCTGCATTACCATGGGATGTGGCGATTGGGCATTAATGTAACTTGAATTTATAATAAAATGTTTTTATAATGTGTAATTTTGCTATACCTTGTAAATTATGTCATTGCTATCCTCGTCAAAGACACAGATGAAGAAATGAAATCTGCATTTCCATGGGATGTGGCGGGTGGGCATTTATGTAACTTGAATTTATAATAAAATGTTTTTATAATGTGTAATTTTCCTATACCTTGTATATTGTGTCATTGCCATCCTCGTCAAAGACACAGATGAAGAAATGAAATCTGCATTTCCATGGGATGTGGCGGGTGGGCATTAATGTAACTTGAATTTATAATAAAATGTTTTTATAATGTGTAATTTTGCTATACCTTGTATATTGTGTCATTGCCATCCTCGTCAAAGACACAGATGAAGAAATGAAATCTGCATTTCCATGGGATGTGGCGGGTGGGCATTAATGTAACTTGAATTTATAATAAAATGTTTTTATAATGTGTAATTTTGCTATACCTTGTATATTGTGTCATTGCCATCCTCGTCAAAGACACAGATGAAGAAATGAAATCTGCATTTCCATGGGATGTGGCGGGTGGGCATTTATGTAACTTGAATTTATAATAAAATGTTTTTATAATGTGTAATTTTCCTATACCTTGTATATTGTGTCATTGCCATCCTCGTCAAAGACACAGATGAAGAAATGAAATCTGCATTTCCATGGGATGTGGCGGGTGGGCATTAATGTAACTTGAATTTATAATAAAATGTTTTTATAATGTGTAATTTTGCTATACCTTGTAAATTATGTCATGTCTATCCTCGTCAAAGACACAGATGAAGAAATGAAATCTGCATTTCCATGGGATGTGGCGGGTGGGCATTAATGTAACTTGAATTTATAATAAAATGTTTTTATAATGTGTAATTTTCCTATACCTTGTATATTGTGTCATTGCCATCCTCGTCAAAGACACAGATGAAGAAATGAAATCTGCATTTCCATGGGATGTGGCGGGTGGGCATTAATGTAACTTGAATTTATAATAAAATGTTTTTATAATGTGTAATTTTGCTATACCTTGTATATTGTGTCATTGCCATCCTCGTCAAAGACACAGATGAAGAAATGAAATCTGCATTTCCATGGGATGTGGCGGGTGGGCATTTATGTAACTTGAATTTATAATAAAATGTTTTTATAATGTGTAATTTTCCTATACCTTGTATATTGTGTCATTGCCATCCTCGTCAAAAACACAGATGAAGAAATGAAATCTGCATTTCCATGGGATGTGGCGGGTGGGCATTTATGTAACTTGAATTTATAATAAAATGTTTTTATAATGTGTAATTTTCCTATACTTTGTATATTGTGTCATTGCCATCCTCGTCAAAGACACAGATGAAGAAATGAAATCTGCATTTCCATGGGATGTGGCGGGTGGGCATTTATGTAACTAGAATTTATAATAAAATGTTTTTATAATGTGTAATTTTCCTATACCTTGTATATTGTGTCATTGCCATCCTCGTCAAAAACACAGATGAAGAAATGAAATCTGCATTTCCATGGGATGTGGCGGGTGGGCATTTATGTAACTTGAATTTATAATAAAATGTTTTTATAATGTGTAATTTTCCTATACCTTGTATATTGTGTTATTGCCATCCTCGTCAAAGACGCAGATGAAGAAATGAAATCTGCATTTCCATGGGATGTGGCGGGTGGGCATTTATGTAACTTGAATTTATAATAAAATGTTTTTATAATGTGTAATTTTCCTATACCTTGTATATTGTGTCATTGCCATCCTCGTCAAAGACACAGATGAAGAAATGAAATCTGCATTTCCATGGGATGTGGCGGGTGGGCATTTATGTAACTTGAATTTATAATGAAATGTTTTTATAATGTGTAATTTTCCTATACCTTGTATATTGTGTCATTGCCATCCTCGTCGAAGACACAGATGAAGAAATGAAATCTGCATTTCCATGGGATGTGGCGGGTGGGCATTTATGTAACTTGAATTTATAATAAAAAGGTTTTTAGACTGTGTAATTTTGCTATACCTTGTATATTATGTCATTGCCATCCTCGTCAAAGACACGGATGAAGAAATGAAATCTGCATTACCATGGGATGTGGCGGGTGGGCATTAATGTAACTTGAATTTATAATAAAATGTTTTTATAATGTGTAATTTTGCTATACCTTGTAAATTATGTCATTGCTATCCTCGTCAAAGACACAGATGAAGAAATGAAATCTGCATTTCCATGGGATGTGGCGGGTGGGCATTAATGTAACTTGAATTTATAATAAAATGTTTTTATAATGTGTAATTTTCCTATACCTTGTATATTGTGTCATTGCCATCCTCGTCAAAGACACAGATGAAGAAATGAAATCTGCATTTCCATGGGATGTGGCGGGTGGGCATTTATGTAACTTGAATTTATAATAAAAAGGTTTTTAGACTATGTAATTTTGCTATACCTTGTATATTATGTCATTGCCATCCTCGTCAAAGACACGGATGAAGAAATGAAATCTGCATTACCATGGGATGTGGCGGGTGGGCATTAATGTAACTTGAATTTATAATAAAATGTCTTTATAATGTGTAATTTTGCTATACCTTGTAAATTATGTCATTGCTATCCTCGTCAAAGACACAGATGAAGAAATGAAATCTGCATTTCCATGGGATGTGGCGGGTGGGCATTAATGTAACTTGAATTTATAATAAAATGTTTTTATAATGTGTAATTTTGCTATACCTTGTATATTGTGTCATTGCCATCCTCGTCAAAGACACAGATGAAGAAATGAAATCTGCATTTCCATGGGATGTGGCGGGTGGGCATTTATGTAACTTGAATTTATAATAAAATGTTTTTATAATGTGTAATTTTCCTATACCTTGTATATTGTGTCATTGCCATCCTCGTCAAAGACACAGATGAAGAAATGAAATCTGCATTTCCATGGGATGTGGCGGGTGGGCATTTATGTAACTTGAATTTATAATAAAAAGGTTTTTAGACTATGTAATTTTGCTATACCTTGTATATTATGTCATTGCCATCCTCGTCAAAGACACGGATGAAGAAATGAAATCTGCATTACCATGGGATGTGGCGGGTGGGCATTAATGTAACTTGAATTTATAATAAAATGTCTTTATAATGTGTAATTTTGCTATACCTTGTAAATTATGTCATTGCTATCCTCGTCAAAGACACAGATGAAGAAATGAAATCTGCATTTCCATGGGATGTGGCGGGTGGGCATTAATGTAACTTGAATTTATAATAAAATGTTTTTATAATGTGTAATTTTGCTATACCTTGTATATTGTGTCATTGCCATCCTCGTCAAAGACACAGATGAAGAAATGAAATCTGCATTTCCATGGGATGTGGCGGGTGGGCATTTATGTAACTTGAATTTATAATAAAATGTTTTTATAATGTGTAATTTTCCTATACCTTGTATATTGTGTCATTGCCATCCTCGTCAAAAACACAGATGAAGAAATGAAATCTGCATTTCCATGGGATGTGGCGGGTGGGCATTTATGTAACTTGAATTTATAATAAAATGTTTTTATAATGTGTAATTTTCCTATACCTTGTATATTGTGTCATTGCCATCCTCGTCAAAGACACAGATGAAGAAATGAAATCTGCATTTCCATGGAATGTGGCGGGTGGGCATTTATGTAACTTGAATTTATAATAAAATGTTTTTATAATGTGTAATTTTCCTATACCTTGTATATTGTGTCATTGCCATCCTCGTCAAAGACACAGATGAAGAAATGAAATCTGCATTTCCATGGGATGTGGCGTGTGGGCATTAATGTAACTTGAATTTATAATAAAATGTTTTTATAATGTGTAATTTTGCTATACCTTGTATATTGTGTCATTGCCATCCTCGTCAAAGACACAGACGAAGAAATGAAATCTGCATTTCCATGGGATGTGGCGGCTGGACATTTATGTAACTTGAATTTATAATAAAATGTTTTTATAATGTGTAATTTTCCTATACCTTGTATATTGTGTCATTGCCATCCTCGTCAAAGACACAGATGAAGAAATGAAATCTGCATTTCCATGGGATGTGGCGGGTGGGCATTTATGTAACTTGAATTTATAATAAAAAGGTTTTTAGACTGTGTAATTTTGCTATACCTTGTATATTATGTCATTGCCATCTTCGTCAAAGACACGGATGAAGAAATGAAATCTGCATTACCATGGGATGTGGCGGGTGGGAATTAATGTAACTTGAATTTATAATAAAATGTTTTTATAATGTGTAATTTTGCTATACCTTGTAAATTATGTCATTGCTATCCTCGTCAAAGACACAGATGAAGAAATGAAATCTGCATTTCCATGGGATGTGGCGGGTGGGCATTTATGTAACTTGAATTTATAATAAAATGTTTTTATAATGTGTAATTTTCCTATACCTTGTATATTGTGTCATTGCCATCCTCGTCAAAGACACAGATGAAGAAATGAAATCTGCATTTCCATGGGATGTGGCGGGTGGGCATTAATGTAACTTGAATTTATAATAAAATGTTTTTATAATGTGTAATTTTGCTATACCTTGTATATTGTGTCATTGCCATCCTCGTCAAAGACACAGATGAAGAAATGAAATCTGCATTTCCATGGGATGTGGCGGGTGGGCATTAATGTAACTTGAATTTATAATAAAATGTTTTTATAATGTGTAATTTTGCTATACCTTGTATATTGTGTCATTGCCATCCTCGTCAAAGACACAGATGAAGAAATGAAATCTGCATTTCCATGGGATGTGGCGGGTGGGCATTTATGTAACTTGAATTTATAATAAAATGTTTTTATAATGTGTAATTTTCCTATACCTTGTATATTGTGTCATTGCCATCCTCGTCAAAGACACAGATGAAGAAATGAAATCTGCATTTCCATGGGATGTGGCGGGTGGGCATTAATGTAACTTGAATTTATAATAAAATGTTTTTATAATGTGTAATTTTGCTATACCTTGTAAATTATGTCATGTCTATCCTCGTCAAAGACACAGATGAAGAAATGAAATCTGCATTTCCATGGGATGTGGCGGGTGGGCATTAATGTAACTTGAATTTATAATAAAATGTTTTTATAATGTGTAATTTTCCTATACCTTGTATATTGTGTCATTGCCATCCTCGTCAAAGACACAGATGAAGAAATGAAATCTGCATTTCCATGGGATGTGGCGGGTGGGCATTAATGTAACTTGAATTTATAATAAAATGTTTTTATAATGTGTAATTTTGCTATACCTTGTATATTGTGTCATTGCCATCCTCGTCAAAGACACAGATGAAGAAATGAAATCTGCATTTCCATGGGATGTGGCGGGTGGGCATTTATGTAACTTGAATTTATAATAAAATGTTTTTATAATGTGTAATTTTCCTATACCTTGTATATTGTGTCATTGCCATCCTCGTCAAAAACACAGATGAAGAAATGAAATCTGCATTTCCATGGGATGTGGCGGGTGGGCATTTATGTAACTTGAATTTATAATAAAATGTTTTTATAATGTGTAATTTTCCTATACTTTGTATATTGTGTCATTGCCATCCTCGTCAAAGACACAGATGAAGAAATGAAATCTGCATTTCCATGGGATGTGGCGGGTGGGCATTTATGTAACTAGAATTTATAATAAAATGTTTTTATAATGTGTAATTTTCCTATACCTTGTATATTGTGTCATTGCCATCCTCGTCAAAAACACAGATGAAGAAATGAAATCTGCATTTCCATGGGATGTGGCGGGTGGGCATTTATGTAACTTGAATTTATAATAAAATGTTTTTATAATGTGTAATTTTCCTATACCTTGTATATTGTGTTATTGCCATCCTCGTCAAAGACGCAGATGAAGAAATGAAATCTGCATTTCCATGGGATGTGGCGGGTGGGCATTTATGTAACTTGAATTTATAATAAAATGTTTTTATAATGTGTAATTTTCCTATACCTTGTATATTGTGTCATTGCCATCCTCGTCAAAGACACAGATGAAGAAATGAAATCTGCATTTCCATGGGATGTGGCGGGTGGGCATTTATGTAACTTGAATTTATAATGAAATGTTTTTATAATGTGTAATTTTCCTATACCTTGTATATTGTGTCATTGCCATCCTCGTCGAAGACACAGATGAAGAAATGAAATCTGCATTTCCATGGGATGTGGCGGGTGGGCATTTATGTAACTTGAATTTATAATAAAAAGGTTTTTAGACTGTGTAATTTTGCTATACCTTGTATATTATGTCATTGCCATCCTCGTCAAAGACACGGATGAAGAAATGAAATCTGCATTACCATGGGATGTGGCGGGTGGGCATTAATGTAACTTGAATTTATAATAAAATGTTTTTATAATGTGTAATTTTGCTATACCTTGTAAATTATGTCATTGCTATCCTCGTCAAAGACACAGATGAAGAAATGAAATCTGCATTTCCATGGGATGTGGCGGGTGGGCATTAATGTAACTTGAATTTATAATAAAATGTTTTTATAATGTGTAATTTTCCTATACCTTGTATATTGTGTCATTGCCATCCTCGTCAAAGACACAGATGAAGAAATGAAATCTGCATTTCCATGGGATGTGGCGGGTGGGCATTTATGTAACTTGAATTTATAATAAAAAGGTTTTTAGACTATGTAATTTTGCTATACCTTGTATATTATGTCATTGCCATCCTCGTCAAAGACACGGATGAAGAAATGAAATCTGCATTACCATGGGATGTGGCGGGTGGGCATTAATGTAACTTGAATTTATAATAAAATGTCTTTATAATGTGTAATTTTGCTATACCTTGTAAATTATGTCATTGCTATCCTCGTCAAAGACACAGATGAAGAAATGAAATCTGCATTTCCATGGGATGTGGCGGGTGGGCATTAATGTAACTTGAATTTATAATAAAATGTTTTTATAATGTGTAATTTTGCTATACCTTGTATATTGTGTCATTGCCATCCTCGTCAAAGACACAGATGAAGAAATGAAATCTGCATTTCCATGGGATGTGGCGGGTGGGCATTTATGTAACTTGAATTTATAATAAAATGTTTTTATAATGTGTAATTTTCCTATACCTTGTATATTGTGTCATTGCCATCCTCGTCAAAAACACAGATGAAGAAATGAAATCTGCATTTCCATGGGATGTGGCGGGTGGGCATTTATGTAACTTGAATTTATAATAAAATGTTTTTATAATGTGTAATTTTCCTATACCTTGTATATTGTGTCATTGCCATCCTCGTCAAAGACACAGATGAAGAAATGAAATCTGCATTTCCATGGAATGTGGCGGGTGGGCATTTATGTAACTTGAATTTATAATAAAATGTTTTTATAATGTGTAATTTTCCTATACCTTGTATATTGTGTCATTGCCATCCTCGTCAAAGACACAGATGAAGAAATGAAATCTGCATTTCCATGGGATGTGGCGTGTGGGCATTAATGTAACTTGAATTTATAATAAAATGTTTTTATAATGTGTAATTTTGCTATACCTTGTATATTGTGTCATTGCCATCCTCGTCAAAGACACAGACGAAGAAATGAAATCTGCATTTCCATGGGATGTGGCGGCTGGACATTTATGTAACTTGAATTTATAATAAAATGTTTTTATAATGTGTAATTTTCCTATACCTTGTATATTGTGTCATTGCCATCCTCGTCAAAGACACAGATGAAGAAATGAAATCTGCATTTCCATGGGATGTGGCGGGTGGGCATTTATGTAACTTGAATTTATAATAAAAAGGTTTTTAGACTGTGTAATTTTGCTATACCTTGTATATTATGTCATTGCCATCTTCGTCAAAGACACGGATGAAGAAATGAAATCTGCATTACCATGGGATGTGGCGGGTGGGAATTAATGTAACTTGAATTTATAATAAAATGTTTTTATAATGTGTAATTTTGCTATACCTTGTAAATTATGTCATTGCTATCCTCGTCAAAGACACAGATGAAGAAATGAAATCTGCATTTCCATGGGATGTGGCGGGTGGGCATTAATGTAACTTGAATTTATAATAAAATGTTTTTATAATGTGTAATTTTGCTATACCTTGTATATTGTGTCATTGCCATCCTCGTCAAAGACACAGATGAAGAAATGAAATCTGCATTTCCATGGGATGTGGCGGGTGGGCATTAATGTAACTTGAATTTATAATAAAATGTTTTTATAATGTGTAATTTTGCTATACCTTGTAAATTATGTCATTGCTATCCTCGTCAAAGACACACATGAAGAAATGAAATCTGCATTTCCATGGGATGTGGCGGGTGGGCATTAATGTAACTTGAATTTATAATAAAATGTTTTTATAATGTGTAATTTTGCTATACCTTGTATATTGTGTCTTTGCCATCCTCGTCAAAGACACAGACGAAGAAATGAAATCTGCATTTCCATGGGATGTGGCGGCTGGACATTTATGTAACTTGAATTTATAATAAAATGTTTTTATAATGTGTAATTTTCCTATACCTCGTATATTGTGTCATTGCCATCCTCGTAAAAGACACAGATGAAGAAATGAAATCTGCATTTCCATGGGATGTGGCGGGTGGGCATTTATGTAACTTGAATTTATAATAAAAAGGTTTTTAGACTGTGTAATTTTGCTTTACCTTGTATATTATGTCATTGCCATCCTCGTCAAAGACACGGATGAAGAAATGAAATCTGCATTACCATGGGATGTGGCGATTGGGCATTAATGTAACTTGAATTTATAATAAAATGTTTTTATAATGTGTAATTTTGCTATACCTTGTAAATTATGTCATTGCTATCCTCGTCAAAGACACAGATGAAGAAATGAAATCTGCATTTCCATGGGATGTGGCGGGTGGGCATTTATGTAACTTGAATTTATAATAAAATGTTTTTATAATGTGTAATTTTCCTATACCTTGTATATTGTGTCATTGCCATCCTCGTCAAAGACACAGATGAAGAAATGAAATCTGCATTTCCATGGGATGTGGCGGGTGGGCATTAATGTAACTTGAATTTATAATAAAATGTTTTTATAATGTGTAATTTTGCTATACCTTGTATATTGTGTCATTGCCATCCTCGTCAAAGACACAGATGAAGAAATGAAATCTGCATTTCCATGGGATGTGGCGGGTGGGCATTAATGTAACTTGAATTTATAATAAAATGTTTTTATAATGTGTAATTTTGCTATACCTTGTATATTGTGTCATTGCCATCCTCGTCAAAGACACAGATGAAGAAATGAAATCTGCATTTCCATGGGATGTGGCGGGTGGGCATTTATGTAACTTGAATTTATAATAAAATGTTTTTATAATGTGTAATTTTCCTATACCTTGTATATTGTGTCATTGCCATCCTCGTCAAAGACACAGATGAAGAAATGAAATCTGCATTTCCATGGGATGTGGCGGGTGGGCATTAATGTAACTTGAATTTATAATAAAATGTTTTTATAATGTGTAATTTTGCTATACCTTGTAAATTATGTCATTGCTATCCTCGTCAAAGACACAGATGAAGAAATGAAATCTGCATTTCCATGGGATGTGGCGGGTGGGCATTAATGTAACTTGAATTTATAATAAAATGTTTTTATAATGTGTAATTTTCCTATACCTTGTATATTGTGTCATTGCCATCCTCGTCAAAGACACAGATGAAGAAATGAAATCTGCATTTCCATGGGATGTGGCGGGTGGGCATTAATGTAACTTGAATTTATAATAAAATGTTTTTATAATGTGTAATTTTGCTATACCTTGTATATTGTGTCATTGCCATCCTCGTCAAAGACACAGATGAAAAAATGAAATCTGCATTTCCATGGGATGTGGCGGGTGGGCATTTATGTAACTTGAATTTATAATAAAATGTTTTTATAATGTGTAATTTTCCTATACCTTGTATATTGTGTCATTGCCATCCTCGTCAAAAACACAGATGAAGAAATGAAATCTGCATTTCCATGGGATGTGGCGGGTGGGCATTTATGTAACTTGAATTTATAATAAAATGTTTTTATAATGTGTAATTTTCCTATACTTTGTATATTGTGTCATTGCCATCCTCGTCAAAGACACAGATGAAGAAATGAAATCTGCATTTCCATGGGATGTGGCGGGTGGGCATTTATGTAACTAGAATTTATAATAAAATGTTTTTATAATGTGTAATTTTCCTATACCTTGTATATTGTGTCATTGCCATCCTCGTCAAAGACACAGACGAAGAAATGAAATCTGCATTTCCATGGGATGTGGCGGCTGGACATTTATGTAACTTGAATTTATAATAAAATGTTTTTATAATGTGTAATTTTCCTATACCTTGTATATTGTGTCATTGCCATCCTCGTCAAAGACACAGATGAAGAAATGAAATCTGCATTTCCATGGGATGTGGCGGGTGGGCATTTATGTAACTTGAATTTATAATAAAAAGGTTTTTAGACTGTGTAATTTTGCTATACCTTGTATATTATGTCATTGCCATCCTCGTCAAAGACACGGATGAAGAAATGAAATCTGCATTACCATGGGATGTGGCGGGTGGGAATTAATGTAACATGAATTTATAATAAAATGTTTTTATAATGTGTAATTTTGCTATACCTTGTAAATTATGTCATTGCTATCCTCGTCAAAGACACAGATGAAGAAATGAAATCTGCATTTCCATGGGATGTGGCGGGTGGGCATTAATGTAACTTGAATTTATAATAAAATGTTTTTATAATGTGTAATTTTGCTATACCTTGTATATTGTGTCATTGCCATCCTCGTCAAAGACACAGATGAAGAAATGAAATCTGCATTTCCATGGGATGTGGCGGGTGGGCATTTATGTAACTTGAATTTATAATAAAATGTTTTTATAATGTGTAATTTTCCTATACCTTGTATATTGTGTCATTGCCATCCTCGTCAAAAACACAGATGAAGAAATGAAATCTGCATTTCCATGGGATGTGGCGGGTGGGCATTTATGTAACTTGAATTTATAATAAAATGTTTTTATAATGTGTAATTTTCCTATACCTTGTATATTGTGTCATTGCCATCCTCGTCAATGACACAGATGAAGAAATGAAATCTGCATTTCCATGGGATGTGGCGGGTGGGCATTTATGTAACTTGAATTTATAATAAAATGTTTTTATAATGTGTAATTTTCCTATACCTTGTATATTGTGTCATTGCCATCCTCGTCAAAGACACAGATGAAGAAATGAAATCTGCATTTCCATGGGATGTGGCGGGTGGGCATTTATGTAACTTGAATTTATAATAAAATGTTTTTATAATGTGTAATTTTCCTATACCTTGCATATTGTGTCATTGCCATCCTCGTCAAAAACACAGATGAAGAAATGAAATCTGCATTTCCATGGGATGTGGCGGGTGGGCATTTATGTAACTTGAATTTATAATAAAATGTTTTTATAATGTGTAATTTTCCTATACCTTGTATATTGTGTCATTGCCATCCTCGTCAAAGACACAGATGAAGAAATGAAATCTGCATTTCCATGGGATGTGGCGGGTGGGCATTTATGTAACTTGAATTTATAATAAAATGTTTTTATTATGTGTAATTTTCCTATACCTTGCATATATTGTGTCATTGCCATCCTCGTCAAAGACACAGATGAAGAAATGAAATCTGCATTTCCATGGGATGTGGCGGGTGGGCATTTATGTAACTTGAATTTATAATAAAAAGGTTTTTAGTCTGTGTAATTTTGCTATACCTTGTATATTATGTCATTGCTATCCTCGTCAAAGACACGGATGAAGAAATGAAATCTGCATTTCCATGGGATGTGGCGGGTGGGCATTAATGTAACTTGAATTTATAATAAAATGTTTTTATAATGTGTAATTTTGCTATACCTTGTAAATTATGTCATTGCTATCCTCGTCAAAGACACACATGAAGAAATGAAATCTGCATTTCCATGGGATGTGGCGGGTGGGCATTAATGTAACTTGAATTTATAATAAAATGTTTTTATAATGTGTAATTTTGCTATACCTTGTATATTGTGTCTTTGCCATCCTCGTCAAAGACACAGACGAAGAAATGAAATCTGCATTTCCATGGGATGTGGCGGCTGGACATTTATGTAACTTGAATTTATAATAAAATGTTTTTATAATGTGTAATTTTCCTATACCTTGTATATTGTGTCATTGCCATCCTCGTAAAAGACACAGATGAAGAAATGAAATCTGCATTTCCATGGGATGTGGCGGGTGGGCATTTATGTAACTTGAATTTATAATAAAAAGGTTTTTAGACTGTGTAATTTTGCTATACCTTGTATATTATGTCATTGCCATCCTCGTCAAAGACACGGATGAAGAAATGAAATCTGCATTTCCATGGGATGTGGCGGGTGGGCATTTATGTAACTTGAATTTATAATAAAATGTTTTTATAATGTGTAATTTTCCTATACTTTGTATATTGTGTCATTGCCATCCTCGTCAAAGACACAGATGAAGAAATGAAATCTGCATTTCCATGGGATGTGGCGGGTGGGCATTTATGTAACTAGAATTTATAATAAAATGTTTTTATAATGTGTAATTTTCCTATACCTTGTATATTGTGTCATTGCCATCCTCGTCAAAGACACAGATGAAGAAATGAAATCTGCATTTCCATGGCATGTGGCGGGTGGGCATTTATGTAACTTGAATTTATAATAAAATGTTTTTATAATGTGTAATTTTCCTATACCTTGTATATTGTGTCATTGCCATCCTCGTCAAAGACACAGATGAAGAAATGAAATCTGCATTTCCATGGGATGTGGCGGGTGGGCATTTATGTAACTTGAATTTATAATAAAATGTTTTTATAATGTGTAATTTTCCTATACCTTGTATATATTGTGTCATTGCCATCCTGGTCAAAGACACAGATGAAGAAATGAAATCTGCATTTCCATGGGATGTGGCGGGTGGGCATTTATGTAACTTGAATTTATAATAAAATGTTTTTATAATGTGTAATTTTCCTATACCTTGTATATTGTGTCATTGCCATCCTCGTCAAAGACACAGATGAAGAAATGAAATCTGCATTTCCATGGGATGTCGCGGGTGGGCATTAATGTAACTTGAATTTATAATAAAATGTTTTTATAATGTGTAATTTTGCTATACTTTGTAAATTATGTCATTGCTATCCTCGTCAAAGACACAGATGAAGAAATGAAATCTGCATTTCCATGGGATGTGGCGGGTGGGCATTAATGTAACTTGAATTTATAATAAAATGTTTTTATAATGTGTAATTTTCCTATACCTTGTATATTGTGTCATTGCCATCCTCGTCAAAGACACAGATGAAGAAATGAAATCTGCATTTCCATGGGATGTGGCGGGTGGGCATTAATGTAACTTGAATTTATAATAAAATGTTTTTATATTGTGTAATTTTGCTATACCTTGTATATTGTGTCATTGCCATCCTCGTCAAAGACACAGATGAAGAAATGAAATCTGCATTTCCATGGGATGTGGCGGGTGGGCATTTATGTAACTTGAATTTATAATAAAATGTTTTTATAATGTGTAATTTTCCTATACCTTGTATATTGTGTCATTACCATCCTCGTCAAAAACACAGATGAAGAAATGAAATCTGCATTTCCATGGGATGTGGCGGGTGGGCATTTATGTAACTTGAATTTATAATAAAATGTTTTTATAATGTGTAATTTTCCTATACTTTGTATATTGTGTCATTGCCATCCTCGTCAAAGACACAGATGACGAAATGAAATCTGCATTTCCATGGGATGTGGCGGGTGGGCATTTATGTAACTAGAATTTATAATAAAATGTTTTTATAATGTGTAATTTTCCTATACCTTGTATATTGTGTCATTGCCATCCTCGTCAAAGACACAGATGAAGAAATGAAATCTGCATTTCCATGGCATGTGGCGGGTGGGCATTTATGTAACTTGAATTTATAATAAAATATTTTTATAATGTGTAATTTTCCTATACCTTGTATATTGTGTCATTGCCATCCTCGTCAAAGACACAGATGAAGAAATGAAATCTGCATTTCCATGGGATGTGGCGGGTGGGCATTTATGTAACTTGAATTTATAATAAAATGTTTTTATAATGTGTAATTTTCCTATACCTTGTATATTGTGTCATTGCCATCCTCGTCAAAGACACAGATGAAGAAATGAAATCTGCATTTCCATGGGATGTGGCGGGTGGGCATTTATGTAACTTGAATTTATAATAAAATGTTTTTATAATGTGTAATTTTCCTATACCTTGTATATTGTGTCATTGCCATCCTCGTCAAAGACACAGATGAAGAAATGAAATCTGCATTTCCATGGGATGTGGCGGGTGGACATTTATGTAACTTGAATTTATAATAAAAAGGTTTTTAGTCTGTGTAATTTTGCTATACCTTGTATATTATGTCATTGCCATCCTCGTCAAAGACACGGATGAAGAAATGAAATCTGCATTTCCATGGGATGTGGCGGGTGGGCATTAATGTAACTTGAATTTATAATAAAATGTTTTTATAATGTGTAATTTTGCTATACCTTGTAAATTATGTCATTGCTATCCTCGTCAAAGACACAGATGAAGAAATGAAATCTGCATTTCCATGGGATGTGGCGGGTGGGCATTTATGTAACTTGAATTTATAATAAAATGTTTTTATAATGTGTAATTTTCCTATACCTTGTATATTGTGTCATTGCCATCCTCGTCAAAAACACAGATGAAGAAATGAAATCTGCATTTCCATGGGATGTGGCGGGTGGGCATTTATGTAACTTGAATTTATAATAAAATGTTTTTATAATGTGTAATTTTCCTATACCTTGTATATTGTGTCATTGCCATCCTCGTCAAAGACACTGATGAAGAAATGAAATCTGCATTTCCATGGGATGTGGCGGATGGGCATTTATGTAACTTGAATTTATAATAAAATGTTTTTATAATGGTAATTTTCCTATACCTTGTATATTGTGTCATTGCCATCCTCGTCAAAAACACAGATGAAGAAATGAAATCTGAATTTCCATGGGATGTGGCGGGTGGGCATTTATGTAACTTGAATTTATAATAAAATGTTTTTATAATGTGTAATTTTCCTATACCTTGTATATTGTGTCATTGCCATCCTCGTCAAAGACACAGATGAAGAAATGAAATCTGCATTTCCATGGGATGTGGCGGGTGGGCATTTATGTAACTTGAATTTATAATAAAATGTTTTTATAATGTGTAATTTTCCTATACCTTGTATATTGTGTCATTGCCATCCTCGTCAAAGACACAGATGAAGAAATGAAATCTGCATTTCCATGGGATGTGGCGGGTGGGCATTTATGTAACTTGAATTTATAATAAAATGTTTTTATAATGTGTAATTTTCCTATACCTTGTATATTGTGTCATTGCCATCCTCGTCAAAGACACAGATGAAGAAATGAAATCTGCATTTCCATGGGATGTGGCGGGTGGGCATTAATGTAACTTGAATTTATAATAAAATGTTTTTATAATGTGTAATTTTGCTATACCTTGTATATTGTGTCATTGCCATCCTCGTCAAAGACACAGATGAAGAAATGAAATCTGCATTTCCATGGGATGTGGCGGGTGGGCATTTATGTAACTTGAATTTATAATAAAATGTTTTTATAATGTGTAATTTTCCTATACCTTGTATATTGTGTCATTGCCATCCTCGTCAAAAACACAGATGAAGAAATGAAATCTGCATTTCCATGGGATGTGGCGGGTGGGCATTTATGTAACTTGAATTTATAATAAAATGTTTTTATAATGTGTAATTTTCCTATACTTTGTATATTGTGTCATTGCCATCCTCGTCAAAGACACAGATGAAGAAATGAAATCTGCATTTCCATGGGATGTGGCGGGTGGGCATTTATGTAACTAGAATTTATAATAAAATGTTTTTATAATGTGTAATTTTCCTATACCTTGTATATTGTGTCATTGCCATCCTCGTCAAAGACACAGATGAAGAAATGAAATCTGCATTTCCATGGCATGTGGCGGGTGGGCATTTATGTAACTTGAATTTATAATAAAATGTTTTTATAATGTGTAATTTTCCTATACCTTGTATATTGTGTCATTGCCATCCTCGTCAAAGACACAGATGAAGAAATGAAATCTGCATTTCCATGGGATGTGGCGGGTGGGCATTTATGTAACTTGAATTTATAATAAAATGTTTTTATAATGTGTAATTTTCCTATACCTTGTATATTGTGTCATTGCCATCCTGGTCAAAGACACAGATGAAGAAATGAAATCTGCATTTCCATGGGATGTGGCGGGTGGGCATTTATGTAACTTGAATTTATAATAAAATGTTTTTATAATGTGTAATTTTCCTATACCTTGTATATTGTGTCATTGCCATCCTCGTCAAAGACACAGATGAAGAAATGAAATCTGCATTTCCATGGGATGTGGCGGGTGGGCATTTATGTAACTTGAATTTATAATAAAATGTTTTTATAATGTGTAATTTTCCTATACCTTGTATATTGTGTCATTGCCATCCTCGTCAAAGACACAGATGAAGAAATGAAATCTGCATTTCCATGGGATGTGGCGGGTGGGCATTAATGTAACTTGAATTTATAATAAAATGTTTTTATAATGTGTAATTTTGCTATACCTTGTATATTGTGTCATTGCCATCCTCGTCAAAGACACAGATGAAGAAATGAAATCTGCATTTCCATGGGATGTGGCGGGTGGGCATTTATGTAACTTGAATTTATAATAAAATGTTTTTATAATGTGTAATTTTCCTATACCTTGTATATTGTGTCATTGCCATCCTCGTCAAAAACACAGATGAAGAAATGAAATCTGCATTTCCATGGGATGTGGCGGGTGGGCATTTATGTAACTTGAATTTATAATAAAATGTTTTTATAATGTGTAATTTTCCTATACTTTGTATATTGTGTCATTGCCATCCTCGTCAAAGACACAGATGAAGAAATGAAATCTGCATTTCCATGGGATGTGGCGGGTGGGCATTTATGTAACTAGAATTTATGATAAAATGTTTTTATAATGTGTAATTTTCCTATACCTTGTATATTGTGTCATTGCCATCCTCGTCAAAGACACAGATGAAGAAATGAAATCTGCATTTCCATGGCATGTGGCGGGTGGGCATTTATGTAACTTGAATTTATAATAAAATGTTTTTATAATGTGTAATTTTCCTATACCTTGTATATTGTGTCATTGCCATCCTCGTCAAAGACACAGATGAAGAAATGAAATCTGCATTTCCATGGGATGTGGCGGGTGGGCATTTATGTAACTTGAATTTATAATAAAATGTTTTTATAATGTGTAATTTTCCTATACCTTGTATATTGTGTCATTGCCATCCTCGTCAAAGACACAGATGAAGAAATGAAATCTGCATTTCCATGGGATGTGGCGGGTGGGCATTTATGTAACTTGAATTTATAATAAAATGTTTTTATAATGTGTAATTTTCCTATACCTTGTATATTGTGTCATTGCCATCCTCGTCAAAGACACAGATGAAGAAATGAAATCTGCATTTCCATGGGATGTGGCTGGTGGGCATTTATGTAACTTGAATTTATAATAAAAAGGTTTTTAGTCTGTGTAATTTTGCTATACCTTGTATATTATGTCATTGCCATCCTCGTCAAAGACACGGATGAAGAAATGAAATCTGCATTTCCATGGGATGTGGCGGGTGGGCATTAATGTAACTTGAATTTATAATAAAATGTTTTTATAATGTGTAATTTTGCTATACCTTGTAAATTATGTCATTGCTATCCTCGTCAAAGACACAGATGAAGAAATGAAATCTGCATTTCCATGGGATGTGGCGGGTGGGCATTTATGTAACTTGAATTTATAATAAAATGTTTTTATAATGTGTAATTTTCCTATACCTTGTATATTGTGTCATTGCCATCCTCGTCAAAAACACAGATGAAGAAATGAAATCTGCATTTCCATGGGATGTGGCGGGTGGGCATTTATGTAACTTGAATTCATAATAAAATGTTTTTATAATGTGTAATTTTCCTATACCTTGTATATTGTGTCATTGCCATCCTCGTCAAAGACACAGATGAAGAAATGAAATCTGCATTTCCATGGGATTTGGCGGATGGGCATTTATGTAACTTGAATTTATAATAAAATGTTTTTATAATGGTAATTTTCCTATACCTTGTATATTGTGTCATTGCCATCCTCGTCAAAAACACAGATGAAGAAATGAAATCTGCATTTCCATGGGATGTGGCGGGTGGGCATTTATGTAACTTGAATTTATAATAAAATGTTTTTATAATGTGTAATTTTCCTATACCTTGTATATTGTGTCATTGCCATCCTCGTCAAAGACACAGATGAAGAAATGAAATCTGCATTTCCATGGGATGTGGCGGGTGGGCATTTATGTAACTTGAATTTATAATAAAATGTTTTTATAATGTGTAATTTTCCTATACCTTGTATATTGTGTCATTGCCATCCTCGTCAAAGACACAGATGAAGAAATGAAATCTGCATTTCCATGGGATGTGGCGGGTGGGCATTTATGTAACTTGAATTTATAATAAAATGTTTTTATAATGTGTAATTTTCCTATACCTTGTATATTGTGTCATTGCCATCCTCGTCAAAGACACAGATGAAGAAATGAAATCTGCATTTCCATGGGATGTGGCGGGTGGGCATTTATGTAACTTGAATTTATAATAAAAAGGTTTTTAGACTATGTAATTTTGCTATACCTTGTATATTATGTCATTGCCATCCTCGTCAAAGACACGGATGAAGAAATGAAATCTGCATTACCATGGGATGTGGCGGGTGGGCATTAATGTAACTTGAATTTATAATAAAATGTCTTTATAATGTGTAATTTTGCTATACCTTGTAAATTATGTCATTGCTATCCTCGTCAAAGACACAGATGAAGAAATGAAATCTGCATTTCCATGGGATGTGGCGGGTGGGCATTAATGTAACTTGAATTTATAATAAAATGTTTTTATAATGTGTAATTTTGCTATACCTTGTATATTGTGTCATTGCCATCCTCGTCAAAGACACAGATGAAGAAATGAAATCTGCATTTCCATGGGATGTGGCGGGTGGGCATTAATGTAACTTGAATTTATAATAAAATGTTTTTATAATGTGTAATTTTGCTATACCTTGTATATTGTGTCATTGCCATCCTCGTCAAAGACACAGATGAAGAAATGAAATCTGCATTTCCATGGGATGTGGCGGGTGGGCATTTATGTAACTTGAATTTATAATAAAATGTTTTTATAATGTGTAATTTTCCTATACCTTGTATATTGTGTCATTGCCATCCTCGTCAAAGACACAGATGAAGAAATGAAATCTGCATTTCCATGGGATGTGGCGGGTGGGCATTAATGTAACTTGAATTTATAATAAAATGTTTTTATAATGTGTAATTTTCCTATACCTTGTATATTGTGTCATTGCCATCCTCGTCAAAGACACAGATGAAGAAATGAAATCTGCATTTCCATGGGATGTGGCGGGTGGGCATTAATGTAACTTGAATTTATAATAAAATGTTTTTATATTGTGTAATTTTGCTATACCTTGTATATTGTGTCATTGCCATCCTCGTCAAAGACACAGATGAAGAAATGAAATCTGCATTTCCATGGGATGTGGCGGGTGGGCATTTATGTAACTTGAATTTATAATAAAATGTTTTTATAATGTGTAATTTTCCTATACCTTGTATATTGTGTCATTGCCATCCTCGTCAAAAAATCAGATGAAGAAATGAAATCTGCATTTCCATGGGATGTGGCGGGTGGGCATTTATGTAACTTGAATTTATAATAAAATGTTTTTATAATGTGTAATTTTCCTATACTTTGTATATTGTGTCATTGCCATCCTCGTCAAAGACACAGATGAAGAAATGAAATCTGCATTTCCATGGGATGTGGCGGGTGGGCATTTATGTAACTAGAATTTATAATAAAATGTTTTTATAATGTGTAATTTTCCTATACCTTGTATATTGTGTCATTGCCATCCTCGTCAAAGACACAGATGAAGAAATGAAATCTGCATTTCCATGGCATGTGGCGGGTGGGCATTTATGTAACTTGAATTTATAATAAAATGTTTTTATAATGTGTAATTTTCCTATACCTTGTATATTGTGTCATTGCCATCCTCGTCAAAGACACAGATGAATAAATGAAATCTGCATTTCCATGGGATGTGGCGGGTGGGCATTTATGTAACTTGAATTTATAATAAAATGTTTTTATAATGTGTAATTTTCCTATACCTTGTATATTGTGTCATTGCCATCCTCGTCAAAGACACAGATGAAGAAATGAAATCTGCATTTCCATGGGATGTGGCGGGTGGGCATTTATGTAACTTGAATTTATAATAAAATGTTTTTATAATGTGTAATTTTCCTATACCTTGTATATTGTGTCATTGCCATCCTCGTCAAAGACACAGATGAAGAAATGAAATCTGCATTTCCATGGGATGTGGCGGGTGGGCATTTATGTAACTTGAATTTATAATAAAAAGGTTTTTAGTCTGTGTAATTTTGCTATACCTTGTATATTATGTCATTGCCATCCTCGTCAAAGACACGGATGAAGAAATGAAATCTGCATTTCCATGGGATGTGGCGGGTGGGCATTAATGTAACTTGAATTTATAATAAAATGTTTTTATAATGTGTAATTTTGCTATACCTTGTAAATTATGTCATTGCTATCCTCGTCAAAGACACAGATGAAGAAATGAAATCTGCATTTCCATGGGATGTGGCGGGTGGGCATTTATGTAACTTGAATTTATAATAAAATGTTTTTATAATGTGTAATTTTCCTATACCTTGTATATTGTGTCATTGCCATCCTCGTCAAAAACACAGATGAAGAAATGAAATCTGCATTTCCATGGGATGTGGCGGGTGGGCATTTATGTAACTTGAATTTATAATAAAATGTTTTTATAATGTGTAATTTTCCTATACCTTGTATATTGTGTCATTGCCATCCTCGTAAAAGACACAGATGAAGAAATGAAATCTGCATTTCCATGGGATGTGGCGGGTGGGCATTTATGTAACTTGAATTTATAATAAAATGTTTTTATAATGTGTAATTTTCCTATACCTTGTATATTGTGTCATTGCCATCCTCGTCAAAGACACAGATGAAGAAATGAAATCTGCATTTCCATGGGATGTGGCGGGTGGGCATTTATGTAACTTGAATTTATAATAAAATGTTTTTATAATGTGTAATTTTCCTATACCTTGTATATTGTGTCATTGCCATCCTCGTCAAAGACACAGATGAAGAAATGAAATCTGCATTTCCATGGGATGTGGCGGGTGGGCATTAATGTAACTTGAATTTATAATAAAATGTTTTTATAATGTGTAATTTTGCTATACCTTGTATATTGTGTCATTGCCATCCTCGTCAAAGACACAGATGAAGAAATGAAATCTGCATTTCCATGGGATGTGGCGGGTGGGCATTTATGTAACTTGAATTTATAATAAAATGTTTTTATAATGTGTAATTTTCCTATACCTTGTATATTGTGTCATTGCCATCCTCGTCAAAAACACAGATGAAGAAATGAAATCTGCATTTCCATGGGATGTGGCGGGTGGGCATTTATGTAACTTGAATTTATAATAAAATGTTTTTATAATGTGTAATTTTCCTATACTTTGTATATTGTGTCATTGCCATCCTCGTCAAAGACACAGATGAAGAAATGAAATCTGCATTTCCATGGGATGTGGCGGGTGGGCATTTATGTAACTAGAATTTATAATAAAATGTTTTTATAATGTGTAATTTTCCTATACCTTGTATATTGTGTCATTGCCATCCTCGTCAAAGACACAGATGAAGAAATTAAATCTGCATTTCCATGGCATGTGGCGGGTGGGCATTTATGTAACTTGAATTTATAATAAAATGTTTTTATAATGTGTAATTTTCCTATACCTTGTATATTGTGTCATTGCCATCCTCGTCAAAGACACAGATGAAGAAATGAAATCTGCATTTCCATGGGATGTGGCGGGTGGGCATTTATGTAACTTGAATTTATAATAAAATGTTTTTATAATGTGTAATTTTCCTATACCTTGTATATTGTGTCATTGCCATCCTGGTCAAAGACACAGATGAAGAAATGAAATCTGCATTTCCATGGGATGTGGCGGGTGGGCATTTATGTAACTTGAATTTATAATAAAATGTTTTTATAATGTGTAATTTTCCTATACCTTGTATATTGTGTCATTGCCATCCTCGTCAAAGACACAGATGAAGAAATGAAATCTGCATTTCCATGGGATGTGGCGGGTGGGCATTTATGTAACTTGAATTTATAATAAAATGTTTTTATAATGTGTAATTTTCCTATACCTTGTATATTGTGTCATTGCCATCCTCGTCAAAGACACAGATGAAGAAATGAAATCTGCATTTCCATGGGATGTGGCGGGTGGGCATTAATGTAACTTGAATTTATAATAAAATGTTTTTATAATGTGTAATTTTGCTATACCTTGTATATTGTGTCATTGCCATCCTCGTCAAAGACACAGATGAAGAAATGAAATCTGCATTTCCATGGGATGTGGCGGGTGGGCATTTATGTAACTTGAATTTATAATAAAATGTTTTTATAATGTGTAATTTTCCTATACCTTGTATATTGTGTCATTGCCATCCTCGTCAAAAACACAGATGAAGAAATGAAACCTGCATTTCCATGGGATGTGGCGGGTGGGCATTTATGTAACTTGAATTTATAATAAAATGTTTTTATAATGTGTAATTTTCCTATACTTTGTATATTGTGTCATTGCCATCCTCGTCAAAGACACAGATGAAGAAATGAAATCTGCATTTCCATGGGATGTGGCGGGTGGGCATTTATGTAACTAGAATTTATAATAAAATGTTTTTATAATGTGTAATTTTCCTATACCTTGTATATTGTGTCATTGCCATCCTCGTCAAAGACACAGATGAAGAAATGAAATCTGCATTTCCATGGCATGTGGCGGGTGGGCATTTATGTAACTTGAATTTATAATAAAATGTTTTTATAATGTGTAATTTTCCTATACCTTGTATATTGTGTCATTGCCATCCTCGTCAAAGACACAGATGAATAAATGAAATCTGCATTTCCATGGGATGTGGCGGGTGGGCATTTATGTAACTTGAATTTATAATAAAATGTTTTTATAATGTGTAATTTTCCTATACCTTGTATATTGTGTCATTGCCATCCTCGTCAAAGACACAGATGAAGAAATGAAATCTGCATTTCCATGGGATGTGGCGGGTGGGCATTTATGTAACTTGAATTTATAATAAAATGTTTTTATAATGTGTAATTTTCCTATACCTTGTATATTGTGTCATTGCCATCCTCGTCAAAGACACAGATGAAGAAATGAAATCTGCATTTCCATGGGATGTGGCGGGTGGGCATTTATGTAACTTGAATTTATAATAAAAAGGTTTTTAGTCTGTGTAATTTTGCTATACCTTGTATATTATGTCATTGCCATCCTCGTCAAAGACACGGATGAAGAAATGAAATCTGCATTTCCATGGGATGTGGCGGGTGGGCATTAATGTAACTTGAATTTATAATAAAATGTTTTTATAATGTGTAATTTTGCTATACCTTGTAAATTATGTCATTGCTATCCTCGTCAAAGACACAGATGAAGAAATGAAATCTGCATTTCCATGGGATGTGGCGGGTGGGCATTTATGTAACTTGAATTTATAATAAAATGTTTTTATAATGTGTAATTTTCCTATACCTTGTATATTGTGTCATTGCCATCCTCGTCAAAAACACAGATGAAGAAATGAAATCTGCATTTCCATGGGATGTGGCGGGTGGGCATTTATGTAACTTGAATTTATAATAAAATGTTTTTATAATGTGTAATTTTCCTATACCTTGTATATTGTGTCATTGCCATCCTCGTCAAAGACACAGATGAAGAAATGAAATCTGCATTTCCATGGGATGTGGCGGATGGGCATTTATGTAACTTGAATTTATAATAAAATGTTTTTATAATGGTAATTTTCCTATACCTTGTATATTGTGTCATTGCCATCCTCGTCAAAAACACAGATGAAGAAATGAAATCTGCATTTCCATGGGATGTGGCGGGTGGGCATTTATGTAACTTGAATTTATAATAAAATGTTTTTATAATGTGTAATTTTCCTATACCTTGTATATTGTGTCATTGCCATCCTCGTAAAAGACACAGATGAAGAAATGAAATCTGCATTTCCATGGGATGTGGCGGGTGGGCATTTATGTAACTTGAATTTATAATAAAATGTTTTTATAATGTGTAATTTTCCTATACCTTGTATATTGTGTCATTGCCATCCTCGTCAAAGACACAGATGAAGAAATGAAATCTGCATTTCCATGGGATGTGGCGGGTGGGCATTTATGTAACTTGAATTTATAATAAAAAGGTTTTTAGACTATGTAATTTTGCTATACCTTGTATATTATGTCATTGCCATCCTCGTCAAAGACACGGATGAAGAAATGAAATCTGCATTACCATGGGATGTGGCGGGTGGGCATTAATGTAACTTGAATTTATAATAAAATGTCTTTATAATGTGTAATTTTGCTATACCTTGTAAATTATGTCATTGCTATCCTCGTCAAAGACACAGATGAAGAAATGAAATCTGCATTTCCATGGGATGTGGCGTGTGGGCTTTAATGTAACTTGAATTTATAATAAAATGTTTTTATAATGTGTAATTTTGCTATACCTTGTATATTGTGTCATTGCCATCCTCGTCAAAGACACAGATGAAGAAATGAAATCTGCATTTCCATGGGATGTGGCGGGTGGGCATTTATGTAACTTGAATTTATAATAAAATGTTTTTATAATGTGTAATTTTCCTATACCTTGTATATTGTGTCATTGCCATCCTCGTCAAAAACACAGATGAAGAAATGAAATCTGCATTTCCATGGGATGTGGCGGGTGGGCATTTATGTAACTTGAATTTATAATAAAATGTTTTTATAATGTGTAATTTTCCTATACCTTGTATATTGTGTCATTGCCATCCTCGTCAAAGACACAGATGAAGAAATGAAATCTGCATTTCCATGGAATGTGGCGGGTGGGCATTTATGTAACTTGAATTTATAATAAAATGTTTTTATAATGTGTAATTTTCCTATACCTTGTATATTGTGTCATTGCCATCCTCGTCAAAGACACAGATGAAGAAATGAAATCTGCATTTCCATGGGATGTGGCGTGTGGGCATTAATGTAACTTGAATTTATAATAAAATGTTTTTATAATGTGTAATTTTGCTATACCTTGTATATTGTGTCATTGCCATCCTCGTCAAAGACACAGACGAAGAAATGAAATCTGCATTTCCATGGGATGTGGCGGCTGGACATTTATGTAACTTGAATTTATAATAAAATGTTTTTATAATGTGTAATTTTCCTATACCTTGTATATTGTGTCATTGCCATCCTCGTCAAAGACACAGATGAAGAAATGAAATCTGCATTTCCATGGGATGTGGCGGGTGGGCATTTATGTAACTTGAATTTATAATAAAAAGGTTTTTAGACTGTGTAATTTTGCTATACCTTGTATATTATGTCATTGCCATCCTCGTCAAAGACACGGATGAAGAAATGAAATCTGCATTACCATGGGATGTGGCGGGTGGGAATTAATGTAAATTGAATTTATAATAAAATGTTTTTATAATGTGTAATTTTGCTATACCTTGTATATTGTGTCATTGCCATCCTCGTCAAAGACACAGATGAAGAAATGAAATCTGCATTTCCATGGGATGTGGCGGGTGGGCATTTATGTAACTTGAATTTATAATAAAATGTTTTTATAATGTGTAATTTTCCTATACCTTGTATATTGTGTCATTGCCATCCTCGTCAAAAACACAGATGAAGAAATGAAATCTGCATTTCCATGGGATGTGGCGGGTGGGCATTTATGTAACTTGAATTTATAATAAAATGTTTTTATAATGTGTAATTTTCCTATACCTTGTATATTGTGTCATTGCCATCCTCGTCAAAGACACAGATGAAGAAATGAAATCTGCATTTCCATGGGATGTGGCGGGTGGGCATTTATGTAACTTGAATTTATAATAAAATGTTTTTATAATGTGTAATTTTCCTATACCTTGTATATTGTGTCATTGCCATCCTCGTCAAAGACACAGATGAAGAAATGAAATCTGCATTTCCATGGGATGTGGCGGGTGGGCATTTATGTAACTTGAATTTATAATAAAATGTTTTTATAATGTGTAATTTTCCTATACCTTGCATATTGTGTCATTGCCATCCTCGTCAAAAACACAGATGAAGAAATGAAATCTGCATTTCCATGGGATGTGGCGGGTGGGCATTTATGTAACTTGAATTTATAATAAAATGTTTTTATAATGTGTAATTTTCCTATACCTTGTATATTGTGTCATTGCCATCCTCGTCAAAGACACAGATGAAGAAATGAAATCTGCATTTCCATGGGATGTGGCGGGTGGGCATTTATGTAACTTGAATTTATAATAAAATGTTTTTATAATGTGTAATTTTCCTATACCTTGCATATTGTGTCATTGCCATCCTCGTCAAAGACACAGATGAAGAAATGAAATCTGCATTTCCATGGGATGTGGCGGGTGGGCATTTATGTAACTTGAATTTATAATAAAAAGGTTTTTAGTCTGTGTAATTTTGCTATACCTTGTATATTATGTCATTGCTATCCTCGTCAAAGACACGGATGAAGAAATGAAATCTGCATTTCCATGGGATGTGGCGGGTGGGCATTAATGTAACTTGAATTTATAATAAAATGTTTTTATAATGTGTAATTTTGCTATACCTTGTAAATTATGTCATTGCTATCCTCGTCAAAGACACACATGAAGAAATGAAATCTGCATTTCCATGGGATGTGGCGGGTGGGCATTAATGTAACTTGAATTTATAATAAAATGTTTTTATAATGTGTAATTTTGCTATACCTTGTATATTGTGTCTTTGCCATCCTCGTCAAAGACACAGACGAAGAAATGAAATCTGCATTTCCATGGGATGTGGCGGCTGGACATTTATGTAACTTGAATTTATAATAAAATGTTTTTATAATGTGTAATTTTCCTATACCTTGTATATTGTGTCATTGCCATCCTCGTAAAAGACACAGATGAAGAAATGAAATCTGCATTTCCATGGGATGTGGCGGGTGGGCATTTATGTAACTTGAATTTATAATAAAAAGGTTTTTAGACTGTGTAATTTTGCTATACCTTGTATATTATGTCATTGCCATCCTCGTCAAAGACACGGATGAAGAAATGAAATCTGCATTACCATGGGATGTGGCGGGTGGGCATTAATGTAACTTGAATTTATAATAAAATGTTTTTATAATGTGTAATTTTGCTATACCTTGTAAATTATGTCATTGCTATCCTCGTCAAAGACACAGATGAAGAAATGAAATCTGCATTTCCATGGGATGTGGCGGGTGGGCATTTATGTAACTTGAATTTATAATAAAATGTTTTTATAATGTGTAATTTTCCTATACCTTGTATATTGTGTCATTGCCATCCTCGTCAAAGACACAGATGAAGAAATGAAATCTGCATTTCCATGGGATGTGGCGGGTGGGCATTAATGTAACTTGAATTTATAATAAAATGTTTTTATAATGTGTAATTTTGCTATACCTTGTATATTGTGTCATTGCCATCCTCGTCAAAGACACAGATGAAGAAATGAAATCTGCATTTCCTTGGGATGTGGCGGGTGGGCATTAATGTAACTTGAATTTATAATAAAATGTTTTTAGTCTGTGTAATTTTGCTATACCTTGTATATTGTGTCATTGCCATCCTCGTCAAAGACACAGATGAAGAAATGAAATCTGCATTTCCATGGGATGTGGCGGGTGGGCATTTATGTAACTTGAATTTATAATAAAATGTTTTTATAATGTGTAATTTTCCTATACCTTGTATATTGTGTCATTGCCATCCTCGTCAAAGACACAGACGAAGAAATGAAATCTGCATTTCCATGGGATGTGGCGGCTGGACATTTATGTAACTTGAATTTATAATAAAATGTTTTTATAATGTGTAATTTTCCTATACCTTGTATATTGTGTCATTGCCATCCTCGTAAAAGACACAGATGAAGAAATGAAATCTGCATTTCCATGGGATGTGGCGGGTGGGCATTTATGTAACTTGAATTTATAATAAAAAGGTTTTTAGACTGTGTAATTTTGCTATACCTTGTATATTATGTCATTGCCATCCTCGTCAAAGACACGGATGAAGAAATGAAATCTGCATTACCATGGGATGTGGCGGGTGGGAATTAATGTAACTTGAATTTATAATAAAATGTTTTTATAATGTGTAATTTTGCTATACCTTGTAAATTATGTCATTGCTATCCTCGTCAAAGACACAGACGAAGAAATGAAATCTGCATTTCCATGGGATGTGGCGGCTGGGCATTTATGTAACTTGAATTTATAATAAAATGTTTTTATAATGTGTAATTTTGCTATACCTTGTAAATTATGTCATTGCTATCCTCGTCAAAGACACACATGAAGAAATGAAATCTGCATTTCCATGGGATGTGGCGGGTGGGCATTAATGTAACTTGAATTTATAATAAAATGTTTTTATAATGTGTAATTTTGCTATACCTTGTAAATTATGTCATTGCTATCCTCGTCAAAGACACACATGAAGAAATGAAATCTGCATTTCCATGGGATGTGGCGGGTGGGCATTAATGTAACTTGAATTTATAATAAAATGTTTTTAGTCTGTGTAATTTTGCTATACCTTGTATATTGTGTCATTGCCATCCTCGTCAAAGACACAGATGAAGAAATGAAATCTGCATTTCCATGGGATGTGGCGGGTGGGCATTTATGTAACTTGAATTTATAATAAAATGTTTTTATAATGTGTAATTTTGCTATACCTTGTAAATTATGTCATTGCTATCCTCGTCAAAGACACACATGAAGAAATGAAATCTGCATTTCCATGGGATGTGGCGGGTGGGCATTAATGTAACTTGAATTTATAATAAAATGTTTTTATAATGTGTAATTTTGCTATACCTTGTATATTGTGTCTTTGCCATCCTCGTCAAAGACACAGACGAAGAAATGAAATCTGCATTTCCATGGGATGTGGCGGCTGGACATTTATGTAACTTGAATTTATAATAAAATGTTTTTATAATGTGTAATTTTCCTATACCTTGTATATTGTGTCATTGCCATCCTCGTAAAAGACACAGATGAAGAAATGAAATCTGCATTTCCATGGGATGTGGCGGGTGGGCATTTATGTAACTTGAATTTATAATAAAAAGGTTTTTAGACTGTGTAATTTTGCTATACCTTGTATATTATGTCATTGCCATCCTCGTCAAAGACACGGATGAAGAAATGAAATCTGCATTACCATGGGATGTGGCGGGTGGGCATTAATGTAACTTGAATTTATAATAAAATGTTTTTATAATGTGTAATTTTGCTATACCTTGTAAATTATGTCATTGCTATCCTCGTCAAAGACACAGATGAAGAAATGAAATCTGCATTTCCATGGGATGTGGCGGGTGGGCATTTATGTAACTTGAATTTATAATAAAATGTTTTTAAAATGTGTAATTTTCCTATACCTTGTATATTGTGTCATTGCCATCCTCGTCAAAGACACAGATGAAGAAATGAAATCTGCATTTCCATGGGATGTGGCGGGTGGGCATTAATGTAACTTGAATTTATAATAAAATGTTTTTATAATGTGTAATTTTGCTATACCTTGTATATTGTGTCATTGCCATCCTCGTCAAAGACACAGATGAAGAAATGAAATCTGCATTTCCTTGGGATGTGGCGGGTGGGCATTAATGTAACTTGAATTTATAATAAAATGTTTTTAGTCTGTGTAATTTTGCTATACCTTGTATATTGTGTCATTGCCATCCTCGTCAAAGACACAGATGAAGAAATGAAATCTGCATTTCCATGGGATGTGGCGGGTGGGCATTTATGTAACTTGAATTTATAATAAAATGTTTTTATAATGTGTAATTTTCCTATACCTTGTATATTGTGTCATTGCCATCCTCGTCAAAGACACAGATGAAGAAATGAAATCTGCATTTCCATGGGATGTGGCGGGTGGGCATTTATGTAACTTGAATTTATAATAAAAAGGTTTTTAGTCTGTGTAATTTTGCTATACCTTGTATATATTATGTCATTGCTATCCTCGTCAAAGACACGGATGAAGAAATGAAATCTGCATTTCCATGGGATGTGGCGGGTGGGCATTAATGTAACTTGAATTTATAATAAAATGTTTTTATAATGTGTAATTTTGCTATACCTTGTAAATTATGTCATTGCTATCCTCGTCAAAGACACACATGAAGAAATGAAATCTGCATTTCCATGGGATGTGGCGGGTGGGCATTAATGTAACTTGAATTTATAATAAAATGTTTTTATAATGTGTAATTTTGCTATACCTTGTATATTGTGTCTTTGCCATCCTCGTCAAAGACACAGACGAAGAAATGAAATCTGCATTTCCATGGGATGTGGCGGCTGGGCATTTATGTAACTTGAATTTATAATAAAATGTTTTTATAATGTGTAATTTTCCTATACCTTGTATATTGTGTCATTGCCATCCTCGTCAAAGACACAGATGAAGAAATGAAATCTGCATTTCCATGGGATGTGGCGGATGGGCATTTATGTAACTTGAATTTATAATAAAATGTTTTTATAATGGTAATTTTCCTATACCTTGTATATTGTGTCATTGCCATCCTCGTCAAAAACACAGATGAAGAAATGAAATCTGCATTTCCATGGGATGTGGCGGGTGGGCATTTATGTAACTTGAATTTATAATAAAATGTTTTTATAATGTGTAATTTTCCTATACCTTGTATATTGTGTCATTGCCATCCTCGTCAAAGACACAGATGAAGAAATGAAATCTGCATTTCCATGGGATGTGGCGGGTGGGCATTTATGTAACTTGAATTTATAATAAAATGTTTTTATAATGTGTAATTTTCCTATACCTTGTATATTGTGTCATTGCCATCCACGTCAAAGACACAGATGAAGAAATGAAATCTGCATTTCCATGGGATGTGGCGGGTGGGCATTTATGTAACTTGAATTTATAATAAAATGTTTTTATAATGTGTAATTTTCCTATACCTTGTATATTGTGTCATTGCCATCCTCGTCAAAGACACAGATGAAGAAATGAAATCTGCATTTCCATGGGATGTGGCGGGTGGGCATTTATGTAACTTGAATTTATAATAAAAAGGTTTTTAGACTATGTAATTTTGCTATACCTTGTATATTATGTCATTGCCATCCTCGTCAAAGACACGGATGAAGAAATGAAATCTGCATTACCATGGGATGTGGCGGGTGGGCATTAATGTAACTTGAATTTATAATAAAATGTCTTTATAATGTGTAATTTTGCTATACCTTGTAAATTATGTCATTGCTATCCTCGTCAAAGACACAGATGAAGAAATGAAATCTGCATTTCCATGGGATGTGGCGTGTGGGCTTTAATGTAACTTGAATTTATAATAAAATGTTTTTATAATGTGTAATTTTGCTATACCTTGTATATTGTGTCATTGCCATCCTCGTCAAAGACACAGATGAAGAAATGAAATCTGCATTTCCATGGGATGTGGCGGGTGGGCATTAATGTAACTTGAATTTATAATAAAATGTTTTTATAATGTGTAATTTTGCTATACCTTGTATATTGTGTCATTGCCATCCTCGTCAAAGACACAGATGAAGAAATGAAATCTGCATTTCCTTGGGATGTGGCGGGTGGGCATTAATGTAACTTGAATTTATAATAAAATGTTTTTAGTCTGTGTAATTTTGCTATACCTTGTATATTGTGTCATTGCCATCCTCGTCAAAGACACAGATGAAGAAATGAAATCTGCATTTCCATGGGATGTGGCGGGTGGGCATTTATGTAACTTGAATTTATAATAAAATGTTTTTATAATGTGTAATTTTCCTATACCTTGTATATTGTGTCATTGCCATCCTCATCAAAGACACAGATGAAGAAATGAAATCTGCATTTCCATGGGATGTGGCGGGTGGGCATTTATGTAACTTGAATTTATAATAAAATGTTTTTATAATGTGTAATTTTCCTATACCTTGTATATTGTGTCATTGCCATCCTGGTCAAAGACACAGATGAAGAAATGAAATCTGCATTTCCATGGGATGTGGCGGGTGGGCATTAATGTAACTTGAATTTATAATAAAATGTTTTTATAATGTGTAATTTTGCTATACCTTGTAAATTATGTCATTGCTATCGTCGTCAAAGACACACATGAAGAAATGAAATCTGCATTTCCATGGGATGTGGCGGGTGGGCATTAATGTAACTTGAATTTATAATAAAATGTTTTTATAATGTGTAATTTTGCTATACCTTGTATATTGTGTCTTTGCCATCCTCGTCAAAGACACAGACGAAGAAATGAAATCTGCATTTCCATGGGATGTGGCGGCTGGGCATTTATGTAACTTGAATTTATAATAAAATGTTTTTATAATGTGTAATTTTCCTATACCTTGTATATTGTGTCATTGCCATCCTCGTCAAAGACACAGATGAAGAAATGAAATCTGCATTTCCATGGGATGTGGCGGATGGGCATTTATGTAACTTGAATTTATAATAAAATGTTTTTATAATGGTAATTTTCCTATACCTTGTATATTGTGTCATTGCCATCCTCGTCAAAAACACAGATGAAGAAATGAAATCTGCATTTCCATGGGATGTGGCGGGTGGGCATTTATGTAACTTGAATTTATAATAAAATGTTTTTATAATGTGTAATTTTCCTATACCTTGTATATTGTGTCATTGCCATCCTCGTCAAAGACACAGATGAAGAAATGAAATCTGCATTTCCATGGGATGTGGCGGGTGGGCATTTATGTAACTTGAATTTATAATAAAATGTTTTTATAATGTGTAATTTTCCTATACCTTGTATATTGTGTCATTGCCATCCACGTCAAAGACACAGATGAAGAAATGAAATCTGCATTTCCATGGGATGTGGCGGGTGGGCATTTATGTAACTTGAATTTATAATAAAAAGGTTTTTAGACTATGTAATTTTGCTATACCTTGTATATTATGTCATTGCCATCCTCGTCAAAGACACGGATGAAGAAATGAAATCTGCATTACCATGGGATGTGGCGGGTGGGCATTAATGTAACTTGAATTTATAATAAAATGTCTTTATAATGTGTAATTTTGCTATACCTTGTAAATTATGTCATTGCTATCCTCGTCAAAGACACAGATGAAGAAATGAAATCTGCATTTCCATGGGATGTGGCGTGTGGGCTTTAATGTAACTTGAATTTATAATAAAATGTTTTTATAATGTGTAATTTTGCTATACCTTGTATATTGTGTCATTGCCATCCTCGTCAAAGACACAGATGAAGAAATGAAATCTGCATTTCCATGGGATGTGGCGGGTGGGCATTTATGTAACTTGAATTTATAATAAAATGTTTTTATAATGTGTAATTTTCCTATACCTTGTATATTGTGTCATTGCCATCCTCGTCAAAAACACAGATGAAGAAATGAAATCTGCATTTCCATGGGATGTGGCGGGTGGGCATTTATGTAACTTGAATTTATAATAAAATGTTTTTATAATGTGTAATTTTCCTATACCTTGTATATTGTGTCATTGCCATCCTCGTCAAAGACACAGATGAAGAAATGAAATCTGCATTTCCATGGAATGTGGCGGGTGGGCATTTATGTAACTTGAATTTATAATAAAATGTTTTTATAATGTGTAATTTTCCTATACCTTGTATATTGTGTCATTGCCATCCTCGTCAAAGACACAGATGAAGAAATGAAATCTGCATTTCCATGGGATGTGGCGTGTGGGCATTAATGTAACTCGAATTTATAATAAAATGTTTTTATAATGTGTAATTTTGCTATACCTTGTATATTGTGTCATTGCCATCCTCGTCAAAGACACAGACGAAGAAATGAAATCTGCATTTCCATGGGATGTGGCGGCTGGACATTTATGTAACTTGAATTTATAATAAAATGTTTTTATAATGTGTAATTTTCCTATACCTTGTATATTGTGTCATTGCCATCCTCGTCAAAGACACAGATGAAGAAATGAAATCTGCATTTCCATGGGATGTGGCGGGTGGGCATTTATGTAACTTGAATTTATAATAAAAAGGTTTTTAGACTGTGTAATTTTGCTATACCTTGTATATTATGTCATTGCCATCCTCGTCAAAGACACGGATGAAGAAATGAAATCTGCATTACCATGGGATGTGGCGGGTGGGCATTAATGTAACTTGAATTTATAATAAAATGTTTTTATAATGTGTAATTTTGCTATACCTTGTAAATTATGTCATTGCTATCCTCGTCAAAGACACACATGAAGAAATGAAATCTGCATTTCCATGGGATGTGGCGGGTGGGCATTAATGTAACTTGAATTTATAATAAAATGTTTTTATAATGTGTAATTTTGCTATACCTTGTATATTGTGTCATTGCCATCCTCGTCAAAGACACAGATGAAGAAATGAAATCTGCATTTCCATGGGATGTGGCGTGTGGGCATTAATGTAACTCGAATTTATAATAAAATGTTTTTATAATGTGTAATTTTGCTATACCTTGTAAATTATGTCATTGCTATCCTCGTCAAAGACACACATGAAGAAATGAAATCTGCATTTCCATGGGATGTGGCGGGTGGGCATTAATGTAACTTGAATTTATAATAAAATGTTTTTATAATGTGTAATTTTCCTATACCTTGTATATTGTGTCATTGCCATCCTCGTCAAAGACACAGATGAAGAAATGAAATCTGCATTTCCATGGGATGTGGCGTGTGGGCATTAATGTAACTCGAATTTATAATAAAATGTTTTTATAATGTGTAATTTTGCTATACCTTGTATATTGTGTCATTGCCATCCTCGTCAAAGACACAGACGAAGAAATGAAATCTGCATTTCCATGGGATGTGGCGGCTGGACATTTATGTAACTTGAATTTATAATAAAATGTTTTTATAATGTGTAATTTTCCTATACCTTGTATATTGTGTCATTGCCATCCTCGTCAAAGACACAGATGAAGAAATGAAATCTGCATTTCCATGGGATGTGGCGGGTGGGCATTTATGTAACTTGAATTTATAATAAAAAGGTTTTTAGACTGTGTAATTTTGCTATACCTTGTATATTATGTCATTGCCATCCTCGTCAAAGACACGGATGAAGAAATGAAATCTGCATTACCATGGGATGTGGCGGGTGGGCATTAATGTAACTTGAATTTATAATAAAATGTTTTTATAATGTGTAATTTTGCTATACCTTGTAAATTATGTCATTGCTATCCTCGTCAAAGACACACATGAAGAAATGAAATCTGCATTTCCATGGGATGTGGCGGGTGGGCATTAATGGAACTTGAATTTATAATAAAATGTTTTTATAATGTGTAATTTTGCTATACCTTGTATATTGTGTCTTTGCCATCCTCGTCAAAGACACAGACGAAGAAATGAAATCTGCATTTCCATGGGATGTGGCGGCTGGGCATTTATGTAACTTGAATTTATAATAAAATGTTTTTATAATGTGTAATTTTCCTATACCTTGTATATTGTGTCATTGCCATCCTCGTCAAAGACACAGATGAAGAAATGAAATCTGCATTTCCATGGGATGTGGCGGGTGGGCATTTATGTAACTTGAATTTATAATAAAAAGGTTTTTAGACTATGTAATTTTGCTATACCTTGTATATTATGTCATTGCCATCCTCGTCAAAGACACGGATGAAGAAATGAAATCTGCATTACCATGGGATGTGGCGGGTGGGCATTAATGTAACTTGAATTTATAATAAAATGTCTTTATAATGTGTAATTTTGCTATACCTTGTAAATTATGTCATTGCTATCCTCGTCAAAGACACAGATGAAGAAATGAAATCTGCATTTCCATGGGATGTGGCGTGTGGGCTTTAATGTAACTTGAATTTATAATAAAATGTTTTTATAATGTGTAATTTTGCTATACCTTGTATATTGTGTCATTGCCATCCTCGTCAAAGACACAGATGAAGAAATGAAATCTGCATTTCCATGGGATGTGGCGGGTGGGCATTTATGTAACTTGAATTTATAATAAAATGTTTTTATAATGTGTAATTTTCCTATACCTTGTATATTGTGTCATTGCCATCCTCGTCAAAAACACAGATGAAGAAATGAAATCTGCATTTCCATGGGATGTGGCGGGTGGGCATTTATGTAACTTGAATTTATAATAAAATGTTTTTATAATGTGTAATTTTCCTATACCTTGTATATTGTGTCATTGCCATCCTCGTCAAAGACACAGATGAAGAAATGAAATCTGCATTTCCATGGAATGTGGCGGGTGGGCATTTATGTAACTTGAATTTATAATAAAATGTTTTTATAATGTGTAATTTTCCTATACCTTGTATATTGTGTCATTGCCATCCTCGTCAAAGACACAGATGAAGAAATGAAATCTGCATTTCCATGGGATGTGGCGTGTGGGCATTAATGTAACTCGAATTTATAATAAAATGTTTTTATAATGTGTAATTTTGCTATACCTTGTATATTGTGTCATTGCCATCCTCGTCAAAGACACAGACGAAGAAATGAAATCTGCATTTCCATGGGATGTGGCGGCTGGACATTTATGTAACTTGAATTTATAATAAAATGTTTTTATAATGTGTAATTTTCCTATACCTTGTATATTGTGTCATTGCCATCCTCGTCAAAGACACAGATGAAGAAATGAAATCTGCATTTCCATGGGATGTGGCGGGTGGGCATTTATGTAACTTGAATTTATAATAAAAAGGTTTTTAGACTGTGTAATTTTGCTATACCTTGTATATTATGTCATTGCCATCCTCGTCAAAGACACGGATGAAGAAATGAAATCTGCATTACCATGGGATGTGGCGGGTGGGAATTAATGTAACTTGAATTTATAATAAAATGTTTTTATAATGTGTAATTTTGCTATACCTTGTAAATTATGTCATTGCTATCCTCGTCAAAGACACAGATGAAGAAATGAAATCTGCATTTCCATGGGATGTGGCGGGTGGGCATTAATGTAACTTGAATTTATAATAAAATGTTTTTATAATGTGTAATTTTGCTATACCTTGTATATTGTGTCTTTGCCATCCTCGTCAAAGACACAGACGAAGAAATGAAATCTGCATTTCCATGGGATGTGGCGGCTGGACATTTATGTAACTTGAATTTATAATAAAATGTTTTTATAATGTGTAATTTTCCTATACCTTGTATATTGTGTCATTGCCATCCTCGTAAAAGACACAGATGAAGAAATGAAATCTGCATTACCATGGGATGTGGCGGGTGGGCATTAATGTAACTTGAATTTATAATAAAATGTTTTTATAATGTGTAATTTTGCTATACCTTGTAAATTATGTCATTGCTATCCTCGTCAAAGACACAGATGAAGAAATGAAATCTGCATTTCCATGGGATGTGGCGGGTGGGCATTTATGTAACTTGAATTTATAATAAAATGTTTTTATAATGTGTAATTTTCCTATACCTTGTATATTGTGTCATTGCCATCCTCGTCAAAGACACAGATGAAGAAATGAAATCTGCATTTCCATGGGATAAGGCGGGTGGGCATTAATGTAACTTGAATTTATAATAAAATGTTTTTATAATGTGTAATTTTGCTATACCTTGTATATTGTGTCATTGCCATCCTCGTCAAAGACACAGATGAAGAAATGAAATCTGCATTTCCTTGGGATGTGGCGGGTGGGCATTAATGTAACTTGAATTTATAATAAAATGTTTTTAGTCTGTGTAATTTTGCTATACCTTGTATATTGTGTCATTGCCATCCTCGTCAAAGACACAGATGAAGAAATGAAATCTGCATTTCCATGGGATGTGGCGGGTGGGCATTTATGTAACTTGAATTTATAATAAAATGTTTTTATAATGTGTAATTTTCCTATACCTTGTATATTGTGTCATTGCCATCCTCGTCAAAGACACAGATGAAGAAATGAAATCTGCATTTCCATGGGATGTGGCGGGTGGGCATTTATGTAACTTGAATTTATAATAAAAAGGTTTTTAGTCTGTGTAATTTTGCTATACCTTGTATATTATGTCATTGCTATCCTCGTCAAAGACACGGATGAAGAAATGAAATCTGCATTTCCATGGGATGTGGCGGGTGGGCATTAATGTAACTTGAATTTATAATAAAATGTTTTTATAATGTGTAATTTTGCTATACCTTGTAAATTATGTCATTGCTATCCTCGTCAAAGACACACATGAAGAAATGAAATCTGCATTTCCATGGGATGTGGCGGGTGGGCATTAATGTAACTTGAATTTATAATAAAATGTTTTTATAATGTGTAATTTTGCTATACCTTGTATATTGTGTCTTTGCCATCCTCGTCAAAGACACAGACGAAGAAATGAAATCTGCATTTCCATGGGATGTGGCGGCTGGACATTTATGTAACTTGAATTTATAATAAAATGTTTTTATAATGTGTAATTTTCCTATACCTTGTATATTGTGTCATTGCCATCCTCGTAAAAGACACAGATGAAGAAATGAAATCTGCATTTCCATGGGATGTGGCGGGTGGGCATTTATGTAACTTGAATTTATAATAAAAAGGTTTTTAGACTGTGTAATTTTGCTATACCTTGTATATTATGTCATTGCCATCCTCGTCAAAGACACGGATGAAGAAATGAAATCTGCATTACCATGGGATGTGGCGGGTGGGCATTAATGTAACTTGAATTTATAATAAAATGTTTTTATAATGTGTAATTTTGCTATACCTTGTAAATTATGTCATTGCTATCCTCGTCAAAGACACAGATGAAGAAATGAAATCTGCATTTCCATGGGATGTGGCGGGTGGGCATTTATGTAACTTGAATTTATAATAAAATGTTTTTATAATGTGTAATTTTCCTATACCTTGTATATTGTGTCATTGCCATCCTCGTCAAAGACACAGATGAAGAAATGAAATCTGCATTTCCATGGGATGTGGCGGGTGGGCATTAATGTAACTTGAATTTATAATAAAATGTTTTTATAATGTGTAATTTTGCTATACCTTGTATATTGTGTCATTGCCATCCTCGTCAAAGACACAGATGAAGAAATGAAATCTGCATTTCCATGGGATGTGGCGGGTGGGCATTAATGTAACTTGAATTTATAATAAAATGTTTTTATAATGTGTAATTTTGCTATACCTTGTATATTGTGTCATTGCCATCCTCGTCAAAGACACAGATGAAGAAATGAAATCTGCATTTCCATGGGATGTGGCGGGTGGGCATTTATGTAACTTGAATTTATAATAAAATGTTTTTATAATGTGTAATTTTCCTATACCTTGTATATTGTGTCATTGCCATCCTCGTCAAAGACACAGATGAAGAAATGAAATCTGCATTTCCATGGGATGTGGCTGGTGGGCATTAATGTAACTTGAATTTATAATAAAATGTTTTTATAATGTGTAATTTTGCTATACCTTGTAAATTATGTCATTGCTATCCTCGTCAAAGACACAGATGAAGAAATGAAATCTGCATTTCCATGGGATGTGGCGGGTGGGCATTAATGTAACTTGAATTTATAATAAAATGTTTTTATAATGTGTAATTTTCCTATACCTTGTATATTGTGTCATTGCCATCCTCGTCAAAGACACAGATGAAGAAATGAAATCTGCATTTCCATGGGATGTGGCGGGTGGGCATTAATGTAACTTGAATTTATAATAAAATGTTTTTATAATGTGTAATTTTGCTATACCTTGTATATTGTGTCATTGCCATCCTCGTCAAAGACACAGATGAAGAAATGAAATCTGCATTTCCATGGGATGTGGCGGGTGGGCATTTATGTAACTTGAATTTATAATAAAATGTTTTTATAATGTGTAATTTTCCTATACCTTGTATATTGTGTCATTGCCATCCTCGTCAAAAACACAGATGAAGAAATGAAATCTGCATTTCCATGGGATGTGGCGGGTGGGCATTTATGTAACTTGAATTTATAATAAAATGTTTTTATAATGTGTAATTTTCCTATACCTTGTATATTGTGTCATTGCCATCCTCGTCAAAGACACAGATGAAGAAATGAAATCTGCATTTCCATGGGATGTGGCGGGTGGGCTTTTATGTAACTTGAATTTATAATAAAATGTTTTTATAATGTGTAATTTTCCTATACCTTGTATATTGTGTCATTGCCATCCTCGTCAAAGACACAGATGAAGAAATGAAATCTGCATTTCCATGGCATGTGGCGGGTGGGCATTTATGTAACTTGAATTTATAATAAAATGTTTTTATAATGTGTAATTTTCCTATACCTTGTATATTGTGTCATTGCCATCCTCGTCAAAGACACAGATGAAGAAATGAAATCTGCATTTCCATGGGATGTGGCGGGTGGGCATTTATGTAACTTGAATTTATAATAAAAGGTTTTTATAATGTGTAATTTTCCTATACCTTGTATATTGTGTCATTGCCATCCTCGTCAAAGACACAGATGAAGAAATGAAATCTGCATTTCCATGGGATGTGGCGGGTGGGCATTTATGTAACTTGAATTTATAATAAAATGTTTTTATAATGTGTAATTTTCCTATACCTTGTATATTATGTCATTGCCATCCTCGTCAAAGACACGGATGAAGAAATGAAATCTGCATTACCATGGGATGTGGCGGGTGGGCATTAATGTAACTTGAATTTATAATAAAATGTTTTTATAATGTGTAATTTTGCTATACCTTGTAAATTATGTCATTGCTATCCTCGTCAAAGACACAGATGAAGAAATGAAATCTGCATTTCCATGGGATGTGGCGGGTGGGCATTTATGTAACTTGAATTTATAATAAAATGTTTTTATAATGTGTAATTTTCCTATACCTTGTATATTGTGTCATTGCCATCCTCGTCAAAGACACAGATGAAGAAATGAAATCTGCATTTCCATGGGATGTGGCGGGTGGGCATTAATGTAACTTGAATTTATAATAAAATGTTTTTATAATGTGTAATTTTGCTATACCTTGTATATTGTGTCATTGCCATCCTCGTCAAAGACACAGATGAAGAAATGAAATCTGCATTTCCATGGGATGTGGCGGGTGGGCATTAATGTAACTTGAATTTATAATAAAATGTTTTTATAATGTGTAATTTTGCAATATCTTGTATATTGTGTCATTGCCATCCTCGTCAAAGACACAGATGAAGAAATGAAATCTGCATTTCCATGGGATGTGGCGGGTGGGCATTTATGTAACTTGAATTTATAATAAAATGTTTTAATAATGTGTAATTTTCCTATACCTTGTATATTGTGTCATTGCCATCCTCGTCAAAGACACAGATGAAGAAATGAAATCTGCATTTCCATGGGATGTGGCTGGTGGGCATTAATGTAACTTGAATTTATAATAAAATGTTTTTATAATGTGTAATTTTGCTATACCTTGTAAATTATGTCATTGCTATCCTCGTCAAAGACACAGATGAAGAAATGAAATCTGCATTTCCATGGGATGTGGCGGGTGGGCATTAATGTAACTTGAATTTATAATAAAATGTTTTTATAATGTGTAATTTTCCTATACCTTGTATATTGTGTCATTGCCATCCTCGTCAAAGACACAGATGAAGAAATGAAATCTGCATTTCCATGGGATGTGGCGGGTGGGCATTAATGTAACTTGAATTTATAATAAAATGTTTTTATAATGTGTAATTTTGCTATACCTTGTATATTGTGTCATTGCCATCCTCGTCAAAGACACAGATGAAGAAATGAAATCTGCATTTCCATGGGATGTGGCGGGTGGGCATTTATGTAACTTGAATTTATAATAAAATGTTTTTATAATGTGTAATTTTCCTATACCTTGTATATTGTGTCATTGCCATCCTCGTCAAAAACACAGATGAAGAAATGAAATCTGCATTTCCATGGGATGTGGCGGGTGGGCATTTATGTAACTTGAATTTATAATAAAATGTTTTTATAATGTGTAATTTTCCTATACCTTGTATATTGTGTCATTGCCATCCTCGTCAAAGACACAGATGAAGAAATGAAATCTGCATTTCCATGGGATGTGGCGGGTGGGCTTTTATGTAACTTGAATTTATAATAAAATGTTTTTATAATGTGTAATTTTCCTATACCTTGTATATTGTGTCATTGCCATCCTCGTCAAAGACACAGATGAAGAAATGAAATCTGCATTTCCATGGCATGTGGCGGGTGGGCATTTATGTAACTTGAATTTATAATAAAATGTTTTTATAATGTGTAATTTTCCTATACCTTGTATATTGTGTCATTGCCATCCTCGTCAAAGACACAGATGAAGAAATGAAATCTGCATTTCCATGGGATGTGGCGGGTGGGCATTTATGTAACTTGAATTTATAATAAAATGTTTTTATAATGTGTAATTTTCCTATACCTTGTATATTGTGTCATTGCCATCCTCGTCAAAGACACAGATGAAGAAATGAAATCTGCATTTCCATGGGATGTGGCGGGTGGGCATTTATGTAACTTGAATTTATAATAAAATGTTTTTATAATGTGTAATTTTCCTATACCTTGTATATTGTGTCATTGCCATCCTCGTCAAAGACACAGATGAAGAAATGAAATCTGCATTTCCATGGGATGTGGCGGGTGGGCATTTATGTAACTTGAATTTATAATAAAAAGGTTTTTAGTCTGTGTAATTTTGCTATACCTTGTATATATATTATGTCATTGCCATCCTCGTCAAAGACACGGATGAAGAAATGAAATCTGCATTTCCATGGGATGTGGCGGGTGGGCATTAATGTAACTTGAATTTATAATAAAATGTTTTTATAATGTGTAATTTTGCTATACCTTGTAAATTATGTCATTGCTATCCTCGTCAAAGACACAGATGAAGAAATGAAATCTGCATTTCCATGGGATGTGGCGGGTGGGCATTTATGTAACTTGAATTTATAATAAAATGTTTTTATAATGTGTAATTTTCCTATACCTTGTATATTGTGTCATTGCCATCCTCGTCAAAAACACAGATGAAGAAATGAAATCTGCATTTCCATGGGATGTGGCGGGTGGGCATTTATGTAACTTGAATTTATAATAAAATGTTTTTATAATGTGTAATTTTCCTATACCTTGTATATTGTGTCATTGCCATCCTCGTCAAAGACACAGATGAAGAAATGAAATCTGCATTTCCATGGGATGTGGCGGATGGGCATTTATGTAACTTGAATTTATAATAAAATGTTTTTATAATGGTAATTTTCCTATACCTTGTATATTGTGTCATTGCCATCCTCGTCAAAAACACAGATGAAGAAATGAAATCTGCATTTCCATGGGATGTGGCGGGTGGGCATTTATGTAACTTGAATTTATAATAAAATGTTTTTATAATGTGTAATTTTCCTATACCTTGTATATTGTGTCATTGCCATCCTCGTCAAAGACACAGATGAAGAAATGAAATCTGCATTTCCATGGGATGTGGCGGGTGGGCATTTATGTAACTTGAATTTATAATAAAATGTTTTTATAATGTGTAATTTTCCTATACCTTGTATATTGTGTCATTGCCATCCTCGTCAAAGACACAGATGAAGAAATGAAATCTGCATTTCCATGGGATGTGGCGGGTGGGCATTTATGTAACTTGAATTTATAATAAAATGTTTTTATAATGTGTAATTTTCCTATACCTTGTATATTGTGTCATTGCCATCCTCGTCAAAGACACAGATGAAGAAATGAAATCTGCATTTCCATGGGATGTGGCGGGTGGGCATTTATGTAACTTGAATTTATAATAAAATGTTTTTATAATGTGTAATTTTCCTATACCTTGTATATTGTGTCATTGCCATCCTCGTCAAAGACACAGATGAAGAAATGAAATCTGCATTTCCATGGGATGTGGCGGGTGGGCATTTATGTAACTTGAATTTATAATAAAAAGGTTTTTAGTCTGTGTAATTTTGCTATACCTTGTATATTATGTCATTGCCATCCTCGTCAAAGACACGGATGAAGAAATGAAATCTGCATTTCCATGGGATGTGGCGGGTGGGCATTAATGTAACTTGAATTTATAATAAAATGTTTTTATAATGTGTAATTTTGCTATACCTTGTAAATTATGTCATTGCTATCCTCGTCAAAGACACAGATGAAGAAATGAAATCTGCATTTCCATGGGATGTGGCGGGTGGGCATTTATGTAACTTGAATTTATAATAAAATGTTTTTATAATGTGTAATTTTCCTATACCTTGTATATTGTGTCATTGCCATCCTCGTCAAAAACACAGATGAAGAAATGAAATCTGCATTTCCATGGGATGTGGCGGGTGGGCATTTATGTAACTTGAATTTATAATAAAATGTTTTTATAATGTGTAATTTTCCTATACCTTGTATATTGTGTCATTGCCATCCTCGTCAACGACACAGATGAAGAAATGAAATCTGCATTTCCATGGGATGTGGCGGGTGGGCATTTATGTAACTTGAATTTATAATAAAATGTTTTTATAATGTGTAATTTTCCTATACCTTGTATATTGTGTCATTGCCATCCTCGTCAAAAACACAGATGAAGAAATGAAATCTGCATTTCCATGGGATGTGGCGGGTGGGCATTTATGTAACTTGAATTTATAATAAAATGTTTTTATAATGTGTAATTTTCCTATACCTTGTATATTGTGTCATTGCCATCCTCGTCAAAGACACAGATGAAGAAATGAAATCTGCATTTCCATGGGATGTGGCGGGTGGGCATTTATGTAACTTGAATTTATAATAAAATGTTTTTATAATGTGTAATTTTCCTGTACCTTGTATATTGTGTCATTGCCATCCTCGTCAAAGACACAGATGAAGAAATGAAATCTGCACTTCCATGGGATGTGGCGGGTGGGCATTTATGTAACTTGAATTTATAATAAAATGTTTTTATAATGTGTAATTTTCCTATACCTTGTATATTGTGTCATTGCCATCCTCGTCAAAGACACAGATGAAGAAATGAAATCTGCATTTCCATGGGATGTGGCGGGTGGGCATTTATGTAACTTGAATTTATAATAAAATGTTTTTATAATGTGTAATTTTCCTATACCTTGTATATATTGTGTCATTGCCATCCTCGTCAAAGACACAGATGAAGAAATGAAATCTGCATTTCCATGGGATGTGGCGGGTGGGCATTTATGTAACTTGAATTTATAATAAAATGTTTTTATAATGTGTAATTTTCCTATACCTTGTATATTGTGTCATTGCCATCCTCGTCAAAAACACAGATGAAGAAATGAAATCTGCATTTCCATGGGATGTGGCGGGTGGGCATTTATGTAACTTGAATTTATAATAAAATGTTTTTATAATATGTAATTTTCCTATACCTTGTATATTGTGTCATTGCCATCCTCGTCAGAGACACAGATGAAGAAATGAAATCTGCATTTCCATGGGATGTGGCGGGTGGGCATTTATGTAACTTGAATTTATAATAAAATGTTTTTATAATGTGTAATTTTCCTATACCTTGCATATTGTGTCATTGCCATCCTCGTCAAAGACACAGATGAAGAAATGAAATCTGCATTTCCATGGGATGTGGCGGTTGGGCATTTATGTAACTTGAATTTATAATAAAATGTTTTTATAATGTGTAATTTTCCTATACCTTGTATATTGTGTCATTGCCATCCTCGTCAAAGACACAGATGAAGAAATGAAATCTGCATTTCCATGGGATGTGGCGGGTGGGCATTTATGTAACTTGAATTTATAATAAAATGTTTTTATAATGTGTAATTTTCCTATACCTTGTATATTGTGTCATTGCCATCCTCGTCAAAGACACAGATGAAGAAATGAAATCTGCATTTCCATGGGATGTGGCGGGTGGGCATTTATGTAACTTGAATTTATAATAAAATGTTTTTATAATGTGTAATTTTCCTATACCTTGTATATTGTGTCATTGCCATCCTCGTCAAAAACACAGAAGAAGAAATGAAATCTGCATTTCCATGGGATGTGGCGGGTGGGCATTTATGTAACTTGAATTTATAATAAAATGTTTTTATAATGTGTAATTTTCCTATACCTTGTATATTGTGTCATTGCCATCCTCGTCAAAGACACAGATGAAGAAATGAAATCTGCATTTCCATGGGATGTGGCGGGTGGGCATTTATGTAACTTGAATTTATAATAAAATGTTTTTATAATGTGTAATTTTCCTATACCTTGTATATTGTGTCATTGCCATCCTCGTCAAAAACACAGATGAAGAAATGAAATCTGCATTTCCATGGGATGTGGCGGGTGGGCATTTATGTAACTTGAATTTATAATAAAATGTTTTTATAATGTGTAATTTTCCTATACCTTGTATATTGTGTCATTGCCATCCTCGTCAAAGACACAGATGAAGAAATGAAATCTGCATTTCCATGGGATGTGGCGAGTGGGCATTTATGTAACTTGAATTTATAATAAAATGTTTTTATAATGTGTAATTTTCCTGTACCTTGTATATTGTGTCATTGCCATCCTCGTCAAAGACACAGATGAAGAAATGAAATCTGCATTTCCATGGGATGTGGCGGGTGGGCATTTATGTAACTTGAATTTATAATAAAATGTTTTTATAATGTGTAATTTTCCTATACCTTGTATATTGTGTCATTGCCATCCTCGTCAAAGACACAGATGAAGAAATGAAATTTGCATTTCCATGGGATGTGGCGGGTGGGCATTTATGTAACTTGAATTTATAATAAAATGTTTTTATAATGTGTAATTTTCCTATACCTTGTATATTGTGTCATTGCCATCCTCGTCAAAGACACAGATGAAGAAATGAAATCTGCATTTCCATGGGATGTGGCGGGTGGGCATTTATGTAACTTGAATTTATAATAAAATGTTTTTATAATGTGTAATTTTCCTATACCTTGTATATTGTGTCATTGCCATCCTCGTCAAAAACACAGATGAAGAAATGAAATCTGCATTTCCATGGGATGTGGCGGGTGGGCATTTATGTAACTTGAATTTATAATAAAATGTTTTTATAATATGTAATTTTCCTATACCTTGTATATTGTGTCATTGCCATCCTCGTCAAAGACACAGATGAAGAAATGAAATCTGCATTTCCATTTGATGTGGCGGGTGGGCATTTATGTAACTTGAATTTATAATAAAATGTTTTTATAATGTGTAATTTTCCTATACCTTGCATATTGTGTCATTGCCATCCTCGTCAAAGACACAGATGAAGAAATGAAATCTGCATTTCCATGGGATGTGGCGGGTGGGCATTTATGTAACTTGAATTTATAATAAAATGTTTTTATAATGTGTAATTTTCCTATACCTTGTATATTGTGTCATTGCCATCCTCGTCAAAGACACAGATGAAGAAATGAAATCTGCATTTCCATGGGATGTGGCGGGTGGGCATTTATGTAACTTGAATTTATAATAAAATGTTTTTATAATGTGTAATTTTCCTATACCTTGTATATTGTGTCATTGCCATCCTCGTCAAAGACACAGATGAAGAAATGAAATCTGCATTTCCATGGGATGTGGCGGGTGGGCATTTATGTAACTTGAATTTATAATAAAAAGATTTTTAGTCTGTGTAATTTTGCTATACCTTGTATATTATGTCATTGCCATCCTCGTCAAAGACACGGATGAAGAAATGAAATCTGCATTTCCATGGGATGTGGCGGGTGGGCATTAATGTAACTTGAATTTATAATAAAATGTTTTTATAATGTGTAATTTTGCTATACCTTGTAAATTATGTCATTGCTATCCTCGTCAAAGACACACATGAAGAAATGAAATCTGCATTTCCATGGGATGTGGCGGGTGGGCATTAATGTAACTTGAATTTATAATAAAATGTTTTTATGATGTGTAATTTTGCTATACCTTGTATATTGTGTCATTGCCATCCTCGTCAAAGACACAGATGAAGAAATGAAATCTGCATTTCCATGGGATGTGGCGGGTGGGCATTTATGTAACTTGAATTTATAATAAAATGTTTTTATAATGTGTAATTTTCCTATACCTTGTATATTGTGTCATTGCCATCCTCGTCAAAGACACAGATGAAGAAATGAAATCTGCATTTCCATGGGATGTGGCGGGTGGGCATTTATGTAACTTGAATTTATAATAAAATGTTTTTATAATGTGTAATTTTCCTATACCTTGTATATTGTGTCATTGCCATCCTCGTCAAAGACACAGATGAAGAAATGAAATCTGCATTTCCATGGGATGTGGCGGGTGGGCATTTATGTAACTTGAATTTATAATAAAATGTTTTTATAATGTGTAATTTTCCTATACCTTGCATATTGTGTCATTGCCATCCTCGTCAAAGACACAGATGAAGAAATGAAATCTGCATTTCCATGGGATGTGGCGGGTGGGCATTTATGTAACTTGAATTTATAATAAAATGTTTTTATAATGTGTAATTTTCCTATACCTTGTATATTGTGTCATTGCCATCCTCGTCAAAGACACAGATGAAGAAATGAAATCTGCATTTCCATGGGATGTGGCGGGTGGGCATTTATGTAACTTGAATTTATAATAAAATGTTTTTATAATGTGTAATTTTCCTATACCTTGTATATTGTGTCATTGCCATCCTCGTCAAAGACACAGATGAAGAAATGAAATCTGCATTTCCATGGGATGTGGCGGGTGGGCATTTATGTAACTTGAATTTATAATAAAAAGATTTTTAGTCTGTGTAATTTTGCTATACCTTGTATATTATGTCATTGCCATCCTCGTCAAAGACACGGATGAAGAAATGAAATCTGCATTTCCATGGGATGTGGCGGGTGGGCATTAATGTAACTTGAATTTATAATAAAATGTTTTTATAATGTGTAATTTTGCTATACCTTGTAAATTATGTCATTGCTATCCTCGTCAAAGACACACATGAAGAAATGAAATCTGCATTTCCATGGGATGTGGCGGGTGGGCATTAATGTAACTTGAATTTATAATAAAATGTTTTTATAATGTGTAATTTTGCTATACCTTGTATATTGTGTCATTGCCATCCTCGTCAAAGACACAGATGAAGAAATGAAATCTGCATTTCCATGGGATGTGGCGGGTGGGCATTTATGTAACTTGAATTTATAATAAAATGTTTTTATAATGTGTAATTTTCCTATACCTTGTATATTGTGTCATTGCCATCCTCGTCAAAGACACAGATGAAGAAATGAAATCTGCATTTCCATGGGATGTGGCGGGTGGGCATTTATGTAACTTGAATTTATAATAAAATGTTTTTATAATGTGTAATTTTCCTATACCTTGTATATTGTGTCATTGCCATCCTCGTCAAAGACACAGATGAAGAAATGAAATCTGCATTTCCATGGGATGTGGCGGGTGGGCATTTATGTAACTTGAATTTATAATAAAAAGGTTTTTAGTCTGTGTAATTTTGCTATACCTTGTATATTATGTCATTGCCATCCTCGTCAAAGACACGGATGAAGAAATGAAATCTGCATTTCCATGGGATGTGGCGGGTGGGCATTAATGTAACTTGAATTTATAATAAAATGTTTTTATAATGTGTAATTTTGCTATACCTTGTAAATTATGTCATTGCTATCCTCGTCAAAGACACAGATGAAGAAATGAAATCTGCATTTCCATGGGATGTGGCGGGTGGGCATTTACGTAACTTGAATTTATAATAAAATGTTTTTATAATGTGTAATTTTCCTATACCTTGTATATTGTGTCATTGCCATCCTCGTCAAAAACACAGATGAAGAAATGATATCTGCATTTCCATGGGATGTGGCGGGTGGGCATTTATGTAACTTGAATTTATAATAAAATGTTTTTATAATGTGTAATTTTCCTATACCTTGTATATTGTGTCATTGCCATCCTCGTCAAAGACACAGATGAAGAAATGAAATCTGCATTTCCATGGGATGTGGCGGGTGGGCATTTATGTAACTTGAATTTATAATAAAATGTTTTTATAATGTGTAATTTTCCTATACCTTGTATATTGTGTCATTGCCATCCTCGTCAAAGACACAGATGAAGAAATGAAATCTGCATTTCCATGGGATGTGTCGGGTGGGCATTTATGTAACTTGAATTTATAATAAAAAGGTTTTATAATGTGTAATTTTCCTATACCTTGTATATTGTGTCATTGCCATCCTCGTCAAAAACACAGATGAAGAAATGAAATCTGCATTTCCATGGGATGTGGCGGGTGGGCATTTATGTAACTTGAATTTATAATAAAATGTTTTTATAATGTGTAATTATCCTATACCTTGTATATTGTGTCATTGCCATCCTCGTCAAAGACACAGATGAAGAAATGAAATCTGCATTTCCATGGGATGTGGCGGGTGGGCATTTATGTAACTTGAATTTATAATAAAATGTTTTTATAATGTGTAATTTTCCTATACCTTGTATATTGTGTCATTGCCATCCTCGTCAAAAACACAGATGAAGAAATGAAATCTGCATTTCCATGGGATGTGGCGGGTGGGCATTTATGTAACTTGAATTTATAATAAAATGTTTTTATAATATGTAATTTTCCTATACCTTGTATATTGTGTCATTGCCATCCTCGTCAAAGACACAGATGAAGAAATGAAATCTGCATTTCCATGGGATGTGGCGGGTGGGCATTTATGTAACTTGAATTTATAATAAAATGTTTTTATAATGTGTAATTTTCCTATACCTTGCATATTGTGTCATTGCCATCCTCGTCAAAGACACAGATGAAGAAATGAAATCTGCATTTCCATGGGATGTGGCGGGTGGGCATTTATGTAACTTGAATTTATAATAAAATGTTTTTATAATGTGTAATTTTCCTATACCTTGTATATTGTGTCATTGCCATCCTCGTCAAAGACACAGATGAAGAAATGAAATCTGCATTTCCATGGGATGTGGCGGGTGGGCATTTATGTAACTTGAATTTATAATAAAATGTTTTTATAATGTGTAATTTTCCTATACCTTGTATATTGTGTCATTGCCATCCTCGTCAAAAACACAGATGAAGAAATGAAATCTGCATTTCCATGGGATGTGGCGGGTGGGCATTTATGTAACTTGAATTTATAATAAAATGTTTTTATAATATGTAATTTTCCTATACCTTGTATATTGTGTCATTGCCATCCTCGTCAAAGACACAGATGAAGAAATGAAATCTGCATTTCCATGGGATGTGGCGGGTGGGCATTTATGTAACTTGAATTTATAATAAAATGTTTTTATAATGTGTAATTTTCCTATACCTTGCATATTGTGTCATTGCCATCCTCGTCAAAGACACAGATGAAGAAATGAAATCTGCATTTCCATGGGATGTGGCGGGTGGGCATTTATGTAACTTGAATTTATAATAAAATGTTTTTATAATGTGTAATTTTCCTATACCTTGTATATTGTGTCATTGCCATCCTCGTCAAAGACACAGATGAAGAAATGAAATCTGCATTTCCATGGGATGTGGCGGGTGGGCATTTATGTAACTTGAATTTATAATAAAATGTTTTTATAATGTGTAATTTTCCTATACCTTGTATATTGTGTCATTGCCATCCTCGTCAAAGACACAGATGAAGAAATGAAATCTGCATTTCCATGGGATGTGGCGGGTGGGCATTTATGTAACTTGAATTTATAATAAAATGTTTTTATAATGTGTAATTTTCCTATACCTTGTATATTGTGTCATTGCCATCCTCGTCAAAGACACAGATGAAGAAATGAAATCTGCATTTCCATGGGATGTGGCGGGTGGGCATTTATGTAACTTGAATTTATAATAAAAAGGTTTTTAGTCTGTGTAATTTTGCTATACCTTGTAAATTATGTCATTGCTATCCTCGTCAAAGACACACATGAAGAAATGAAATCTGCATTTCCATGGGATGTGGCGGGTGGGCATTAATGTAACTTGAATTTATAATAAAATGTTTTTATAATGTGTAATTTTGCTATACCTTGTATATTGTGTCATTGCCATCCTCGTCAAAGACACAGATGAAGAAATGAAATCTGCATTTCCATGGGATGTGGCGGGTGAGCATTTATGTAACTTGAATTTATAATAAAATGTTTTTATAATGTGTAATTTTCCTATACCTTGTATATTGTGTCATTGCCATCCTCATCAAAAACACAGATGAAGAAATGAAATCTGCATTTCCATGGGATGTGGCGGGTGGGCATTTATGTAACTTGAATTTATAATAAAATGTTTTTATAATGTGTAATTTTCCTATACCTTGTATATTGTGTCATTGCCATCCTCGTCAAAGACACAGATGAAGAAATGAAATCTGCATTTCCATGGGATGTGGCGGGTGGGCATTTATGTAACTTGAATTTATAATAAAATGTTTTTATAATGTGTAATTTTCCTATACCTTGTATATTGTGTCATTGCCATCCTCGTCAAAGACACAGATGAAGAAATGAAATCTGCATTTCCATGGGATGTGGCGGGTGGGCATTTATGTAACTTGAATTTATAATAAAATGTTTTTATAATGTGTAATTTTCCTATACCTTGTATATTGTGTCATTGCCATCCTCGTCAAAAACACAGATGAAGAAATGAAATCTGCATTTCCATGGGATGTGGCGGGTGGGCATTTATGTAACTTGAATTTATAATAAAATGTTTTTATAATGTGTAATTTTCCTATACCTTGTACATTGTGTCATTGCCATCCTCGTCAAAGACACAGATGAAGAAATGAAATCTGCATTTCCATGGGATGTGGCGGGTGGGCATTTATGTAACTTGAATTTATAATAAAATGTTTTTATAATGTGTAATTTTCCTATACCTTGTATATTGTGTCATTGCCATCCTCGTCAAAAACACAGATGAAGAAATGAAATCTGCATTTCCATGGGATGTGGCGGGTGGGCATTTATGTAACTTGAATTTATAATAAAATGTTTTTATAATGTGTAATTTTCCTATACCTTGTATATTGTGTCATTGCCATCCTCGTCAAAGACACAGATGAAGAAATGAAATCTGCATTTCCATGGGATGTGGCGGGTGGGCATTTATGTAACTTGAATTTATAATAAAATGTTTTTATAATGTGTAATTTTCCTATACCTTGTATATTGTGTCATTGCCATCCTCGTCAAAGACACAGATGAAGAAATGAAATCTGCATTTCCATGGGATGTGGCGGGTGGGCATTTATGTAACTTGAATTTATAATAAAAAGGTTTTTAGTCTGTGTAATTTTGCTATACCTTGTATATTATGTCATTGCCATCCTCGTCAAAGTCACGGATGAAGAAATGAAATCTGCATTTCCATGGGATGTGGCGGGTGGGCATTAATGTAACTTGAATTTATAAAAAATGTTTTTATAATGTGTAATTTTTCTATACCTTGTAAATTATGTCATTGCTATCCTCGTCAAAGACACACATGAAGAAATGAAATCTGCATTTCCATGGGATGTGGCGGGTGGGCATTAATGTAACTTGAATTTATAATAAAATGTTTTTATAATGTGTAATTTTGCTATACCTTGTATATTGTGTCATTGCCATCCTCGTCAAAGACACAGATGAAGAAATGAAATCTGCATTTCCATGGGATGTGGCGGGTGAGCATTTATGTAACTTGAATTTATAATAAAATGTTTTTATAATGTGTAATTTTCCTATACCTTGTATATTGTGTCATTGCCATCCTCATCAAAAACACAGATGAAGAAATGAAATCTGCATTTCCATGGGATGTGGCGGGTGGGCATTTATGTAACTTGAATTTATAATAAAATGTTTTTATAATGTGTAATTTTCCTATACCTTGTAAATTGTGTCATTGCCATCCTCGTCAAAAACACAGATGAAGAAATGAAATCTGCATTTCCATGGGATGTGGCGGGTGGGCATTTATGTAACTTGAATTTATAATAAAATGTTTTTATAATGTGTAATTTTCCTATACCTTGTATATTGTGTCATTGCCATCCTCGTCAAAGACACAGATGAAGAAATGAAATCTGCATTTCCATGGGATGTGGCGGGTGGGCATTTATGTAACTTGAATTTATAATAAAATGTTTTTATAATGTGTAATTTTCCTATACCTTGTATATTGTGTCATTGCCATCCTCGTCAAAAACACAGATGAAGAAATGAAATCTGCATTTCCATGGGATGTGGCGGGTGGGCATTTATGTAACTTGAATTTATAATAAAATGTTTTTATAATGTGTAATTTTCCTATACCTTGTATATTGTGTCATTGCCATCCTCGTCAAAGACACAGATGAAGAAATGAAATCTGCATTTCCATGGGATGTGGCGGGTGGGCATTTATGTAACTTGAATTTATAATAAAATGTTTTTATAATGTGTAATTTTCCTATACCTTGTATATTGTGTCATTGCCATCCTCGTCAAAAACACAGATGAAGAAATGAAATCTGCATTTCCATGGGATGTGGCGGGTGGGCATTTATGTAACTTGAATTTATAATAAAATGTTTTTATAATGTGTAATTTTCCTATACCTTGTATATTGTGTCATTGCCATCCTCGTCAAAGACACAGATGAAGAAATGAAATCTGCATTTCCATGGGATGTGGCGAGTGGGCATTTATGTAACTTGAATTTATAATAAAATGTTTTTATAATGTGTAATTTTCCTATACCTTGTATATTGTGTCATTGCCATCCTCGTCAAAGACACAGATGAAGAAATGAAATCTGCATTTCCATGGGATGTGGCGGGTGGGCATTTATGTAACTTGAATTTATAATAAAATGTTTTTATAATGTGTAATTTTCCTATACCTTGTATATTGTGTCATTGCCATCCTCGTCAAAGACACAGATGAAGAAATGAAATCTGCATTTCCATGGGATGTGGCGGGTGGGCATTTATGTAACTTGAATTTATAATAAAATGTTTTTATAATGTGTAATTTTCCTATACCTTGTATATTGTGTCATTGCCATCCTCGTCAAAGACACAGATGAAGAAATGAAATCTGCATTTCCATGGGATGTGGCGGGTGGGCATTTATGTAACTTGAATTTATAATAAAATGTTTTTATAATGTGTAATTTTCCTATACCTTGTATATTGTGTCATTGCCATCCTCGTCAAAGACACAGATGAAGAAATGAAATCTGCATTTCCATGGGATGTGGCGGGTGGGCATTTATGTAACTTGAATTTATAATAAAAAGGTTTTTAGTCTGTGTAATTTTGCTATACCTTGTATATTATGTCATTGCCATCCTCGTCAAAGACACGGATGAAGAAATGAAATCTGCATTTCCATGGGATGTGGCGGGTGGGCATTAATGTAACTTGAATTTATAATAAAATGTTTTTATAATGTGTAATTTTGCTATACCTTGTAAATTGTGTCATTGCTATCCTCGTCAAAGACACAGATGAAGAAATGAAATCTGCATTTCCATGGGATGTGGCGGGTGGGCATTTATGTAACTTGAATTTATAATAAAATGTTTTTATAATGTGTAATTTTCCTATACCTTGTATATTGTGTCATTGCCATCCTCGTCAAAAACACAGATGAAGAAATGAAATCTGCATTTCCATGGGATGTGGCGGGTGGGCATTTATGTAACTTGAATTTATAATAAAATGTTTTTATAATGTGTAATTTTCCTATACCTTGTATATTGTGTCATTGCCATCCTCGTCAAAGACACAGATGAAGAAATGAAATCTGCATTTCCTTGGGATGTGGCGGGTGGGCATTTATGTAACTTGAATTTATAATAAAATGTTTTTATAATGTGTAATTTTCCTATACCTTGTATATTGTGTCATTGCCATCCTCGTCAAAGACACAGATGAAGAAATGAAATCTGCATTTCCTTGGGATGTGGCGGGTGGGCATTTATGTAACTTGAATTTATAATAAAATGTTTTTATAATGTGTAATTTTCCTATACCTTGTATATTGTGTCATTGCCATCCTCGTCAAAGACACAGATGAAGAAATGAAATCTGCATTTCCATGGGATGTGGCGGGTGGGCATTTATGTAACTTGAATTTATAATAAAATGTTTTTATAATGTGTAATTTTCCTATACCTTGTATATTGTGTCATTGCTATCCTCGTCAAAGACACAGATGAAGAAATGAAATCTGCATTTCCATGGGATGTGGCGGGTGGGCATTTATGTAACTTGAATTTATAATAAAATGTTTTTATAATGTGTAATTTTCCTATACCTTGTATATTGTGTCATTGCCATCCTCGTCAAAGACACAGATGAAGAAATGAAATCTGCATTTCCATGGGATGTGGCGGGTGGGCATTTATGTAACTTGAATTTATAATAAAATGTTTTTATAATGTGTAATTTTCCTATACCTTGTATATTGTGTCATTGCCATCCTCGTCAAAGACACAGATGAAGAAATGAAATCTGCATTTCCATGGGATGTGGCGGGTGGGCATTTATGTAACTTGAATTTATAATAAAATGTTTTTATAATGTGTAATTTTCCTATACCTTGTATATTGTGTCATTGCCATCCTCGTCAAAGACACATATGAAGAAATGAAATCTGCATTTCCATGGGATGTGGCGGGTGGGCATTTATGTAACTTGAATTTATAATAAAAAGGTTTTTAGTCTGTGTAATTTTGCTATATCTTGTATATTATGTCATTGCCATCCTCGTCAAAGACACGGATAAAGAAATGAAATCTGCATTTCCATGGGATGTGGCGGGTGGACATTAATGTAACTTGAATTTATAATAAAATGTTTTTATAATGTGTAATTTTCCTATACCTTGTATATTGTGTCATTGCCATCCTCGTCAAAGACACAGATGAAGAAATGAAATCTGCATTTCCATGGGATGTGGCGGGTGGGCATTTATGTAACTTGAATTTATAATAAAATGTTTTTATAATGTGTAATTTTCCTATACCTTGTATATTGTGTCATTGCCATCCTCGTCAAAGACACAGATGAAGAAATGAAATCTGCATTTCCATGGGATGTGGCGGGTGGGCATTTATGTAACTTGAATTTATAATAAAATGTTTTTATAATGTGTAATTTTCCTATACCTTGTATATTGTGTCATTGCCATCCTCGTCAAAGACACAGATGAAGAAATGAAATCTGCATTTCCATGGGATGTGGCGGGTGGGCATTTATGTAACTTGAATTTATAATAAAAAGGTTTTTAGTCTGTGTAATTTTGCTATACCTTGTATATTATGTCATTGCCATCCTCGTCAAAGACACGGATGAAGAAATGAAATCTGCATTTCCATGGGATGTGGCGGGTGGGCATTAATGTAACTTGAATTTATAATAAAATGTTTTTATAATGTGTAATTTTGCTATACCTTGTAAATTATGTCATTGCTATCCTCGTCAAAGACACAGATGAAGAAATGAAATCTGCATTTCCATGGGATGTGGCGGGTGGGCATTTATGTAACTTGAATTTATAATAAAATGTTTTTATAATGTGTAATTTTCCTATACCTTGTATATTGTGTCATTGCCATCCTCGTCAAAAACACAGATGAAGAAATGAAATCTGCATTTCCATGGGATGTGGCGGGTGGGCATTTATGTAACTTGAATTTATAATAAAATGTTTTTATAATGTGTAATTTTCCTATACCTTGTATATTGTGTCATTGCCATCCTCGTCAAAGACACAGATGAAGAAATGAAATCTGCATTTCCATGGGATGTGGCGGGTGGGCATTTATGTAACTTGAATTTATAATAAAATGTTTTTATAATGTGTAATTTTCCTATACCTTGTATATTGTGTCATTGCCATCCTCGTCAAAGACACAGATGAAGAAATGAAATCTGCATTTCCTTGGGATGTGGCGGGTGGGCATTTATGTAACTTGATTTTATAATAAAATGTTTTTATAATGTGTAATTTTCCTATACCTTGTATATTGTGTCATTGCCATCCTCGTCAAAGACACAGATGAAGAAATGAAATCTGCATTTCCATGGGATGTGGCGGGTGGGCATTTATGTAACTTGAATTTATAATAAAAAGGTTTTTAGTCTGTGTAATTTTGCTATATCTTGTATATATTATGTCATTGCCATCCTCGTCAAAGACACGGATAAAGAAATGAAATCTGCATTTCCATGGGATGTGGCGGGTGGACATTAATGTAACTTGAATTTATAATAAAATGTTTTTATAATGTGTAATTTTGCTATACCTTGTAAATTATGTCATTGCTATCCTCGTCAAAGACACAGATGAAGAAATGAAATCTGCATTTCCATGGGATGTGGCGGGTGGGCATTTATGTAACTTGAATTTATAATAAAATGTTTTTATAATGTGTAATTTTCCTATACCTTGTATATTGTGTCATTGCCATCCTCGTCATATACACAGATGAAGAAATGAAATCTGCATTTCCATGGGATGTGGCGGGTGGGCATTTATGTAACTTGAATTTATAATAAAATGTTTTTATAATGTGTAATTTTCCTATACCTTGTATATTGTGTCATTGCCATCCTCGTCAAAAACACAGATGAAGAAATGAAATCTGCATTTCCATGGGATGTGGCGGGTGGGCATTTATGTAACTTGAATTTATAATAAAATGTTTTTATAATGTGTAATTTTCCTATACCTTGTATATTGTGTCATTGCCATCCTCGTCAAAGACACAGATGAAGAAATGAAATCTGCATTTCCATGGGATGTGGCGGGTGGGCATTTATGTAACTTGAATTTATAATAAAATGTTTTTATAATGTGTAATTTTCCTATACCTTGTATATTGTGTCATTGCCATCCTCGTCAAAGACACAGATGAAGAAATGAAATCTGCATTTCCATGGGATGTGGCGGGTGGGCATTTATGTAACTTGAATTTATAATAAAAAGGTTTTTAGTCTGTGTAATTTTGCTATACCTTGTATATTATGTCATTGCCATCCTCGTCAAAGACACGGATGAAGAAATGAAATCTGCATTTCCATGGGATGTGGCGGGTGGGCATTAATGTAACTTGAATTTATAATAAAATGTTTTTATAATGTGTAATTTTGCTATACCTTGTAAATTATGTCATTGCTATCCTCGTCAAAGACACAGATGAAGAAATGAAATCTGCATTTCCATGGGATGTGGCGGGTGGGCATTTATGTAACTTGAATTTATAATAAAATGTTTTTATAATGTGTAATTTTCCTATACCTTGTATATTGTGTCATTGCCATCCTCGTCAAAAACACAGATGAAGAAATGAAATCTGCATTTCCATGGGATGTGGCGGGTGGGCATTTATGTAACTTGAATTTATAATAAAATGTTTTTATAATGTGTAATTTTCCTATACCTTGTATATTGTGTCATTGCCATCCTCGTCAAAGACACAGATGAAGAAATGAAATCTGCATTTCCATGGGATGTGGCGGGTGGGCATTTATGTAACTTGAATTTATAATAAAATGTTTTTATAATGTGTAATTTTCCTATACCTTGTATATTGTGTCATTGCCATCCTCGTCAAAGACACAGATGAAGAAATGAAATCTGCATTTCCATGGGATGTGGCGGGTGGGCATTTATGTAACTTGAATTTATAATAAAAAGGTTTTTAGTCTGTGTAATTTTGCTATATCTTGTATATTATGTCATTGCCATCCTCGTCAAAGACACGGATAAAGAAATGAAATCTGCATTTCCATGGGATGTGGCGGGTGGACATTAATGTAACTTGAATTTATAATAAAATGTTTTTATAATGTGTAATTTTCCTATACCTTGTATATTGTGTCATTGCCATCCTCGTCAAAGACACAGATGAAGAAATGAAATCTGCATTTCCATGGGATGTGGCGGGTGGGCATTTATGTAACTTGAATTTATAATAAAATGTTTTTATAATGTGTAATTTTCCTATACCTTGTATATTGTGTCATTGCCATCCTCGTCAAAGACACAGATGAAGAAATGAAATCTGCATTTCCATGGGATGTGGCGGGTGGGCATTTATGTAACTTGAATTTATAATAAAATGTTTTTATAATGTGTAATTTTCCTATACCTTGTATATTGTGTCATTGCCATCCTCGTCAAAGACACAGATGAAGAAATGAAATCTGCATTTCCATGGGATGTGGCGGGTGGGCATTTATGTAACTTGAATTTATAATAAAAAGGTTTTTAGTCTGTGTAATTTTGCTATACCTTGTATATTATGTCATTGCCATCCTCGTCAAAGACACGGATGAAGAAATGAAATCTGCATTTCCATGGGATGTGGCGGGTGGGCATTAATGTAACTTGAATTTATAATAAAATGTTTTTATAATGTGTAATTTTGCTATACCTTGTAAATTATGTCATTGCTATCCTCGTCAAAGACACAGATGAAGAAATGAAATCTGCATTTCCATGGGATGTGGCTGTTGGGCATTTATGTAACTTGAATTTATAATAAAATGTTTTTATAATGTGTAATTTTCCTATACCTTGTATATTGTGTCATTGCCATCCTCGTCAAAAACACAGATGAAGAAATGAAATCTGCATTTCCATGGGATGTGGCGGGTGGGCATTTATGTAACTTGAATTTATAATAAAATGTTTTTATAATGTGTAATTTTCCTATACCTTGTATATTGTGTCATTGCCATCCTCGTCAAAGACACAGATGAAGAAATGAAATCTGCATTTCCATGGGATGTGGCGGGTGGGCATTTATGTAACTTGAATTTATAATAAAATGTTTTTATAATGTGTAATTTTCCTATACCTTGTATATTGTGTCATTGCCATCCTCGTCAAAGACACAGATGAAGAAATGAAATCTGCATTTCCTTGGGATGTGGCGGGTGGGCATTTATGTAACTTGAATTTATAATAAAATGTTTTTATAATGTGTAATTTTCCTATACCTTGTATATTGTGTCATTGCCATCCTCGTCAAAGACACAGATGAAGAAATGAAATCTGCATTTCCATGGGATGTGGCGGGTGGGCATTTATGTAACTTGAATTTATAATAAAAAGGTTTTTAGTCTGTGTAATTTTGCTATATCTTGTATATATTATGTCATTGCCATCCTCGTCAAAGACACGGATAAAGAAATGAAATCTGCATTTCCATGGGATGTGGCGGGTGGACATTAATGTAACTTGAATTTATAATAAAATGTTTTTATAATGTGTAATTTTGCTATACCTTGTAAATTATGTCATTGCTATCCTCGTCAAAGACACAGATGAAGAAATGAAATCTGCATTTCCATGGGATGTGGCGGGTGGGCATTTATGTAACTTGAATTTATAATAAAATGTTTTTATAATGTGTAATTTTCCTATACCTTGTATATTGTGTCATTGCCATCCTCGTCATATACACAGATGAAGAAATGAAATCTGCATTTCCATGGGATGTGGCGGGTGGGCATTTATGTAACTTGAATTTATAATAAAATGTTTTTATAATGTGTAATTTTCCTATACCTTGTATATTGTGTCATTGCCATCCTCGTCAAAAACACAGATGAAGAAATGAAATCTGCATTTCCATGGGATGTGGCGGGTGGGCATTTATGTAACTTGAATTTATAATAAAATGTTTTTATAATGTGTAATTTTCCTATACCTTGTATATTGTGTCATTGCCATCCTCGTCAAAGACACAGATGAAGAAATGAAATCTGCATTTCCATGGGATGTGGCGGGTGGGCATTTATGTAACTTGAATTTATAATAAAATGTTTTTATAATGTGTAATTTTCCTATACCTTGTATATTGTGTCATTGCCATCCTCGTCAAAGACACAGATGAAGAAATGAAATCTGCATTTCCATGGGATGTGGCGGGTGGGCATTTATGTAACTTGAATTTATAATAAAAAGGTTTTTAGTCTGTGTAATTTTGCTATACCTTGTATATTATGTCATTGCCATCCTCGTCAAAGACACGGATGAAGAAATGAAATCTGCATTTCCATGGGATGTGGCGGGTGGGCATTAATGTAACTTGAATTTATAATAAAATGTTTTTATAATGTGTAATTTTGCTATACCTTGTAAATTATGTCATTGCTATCCTCGTCAAAGACACAGATGAAGAAATGAAATCTGCATTTCCATGGGATGTGGCGGGTGGGCATTTATGTAACTTGAATTTATAATAAAATGTTTTTATAATGTGTAATTTTCCTATACCTTGTATATTGTGTCATTGCCATCCTCGTCAAAAACACAGATGAAGAAATGAAATCTGCATTTCCATGGGATGTGGCGGGTGGGCATTTATGTAACTTGAATTTATAATAAAATGTTTTTATAATGTGTAATTTTCCTATACCTTGTATATTGTGTCATTGCCATCCTCGTCAAAGACACAGATGAAGAAATGAAATCTGCATTTCCATGGGATGTGGCGGGTGGGCATTTATGTAACTTGAATTTATAATAAAATGTTTTTATAATGTGTAATTTTCCTATACCTTGTATATTGTGTCATTGCCATCCTCGTCAAAGACACAGATGAAGAAATGAAATCTGCATTTCCATGGGATGTGGCGGGTGGGCATTTATGTAACTTGAATTTATAATAAAATGTTTTTATAATGTGTAATTTTCCTATACCTTGTATATTGTGTCATTGCCATCCTCGTCAAAGACACAGATGAAGAAATGAAATCTGCATTTCCATGGGATGTGGCGGGTGGGCATTTATGTAACTTGAATTTATAATAAAAAGGTTTTTAGTCTGTGTAATTTTGCTATATCTTGTATATTATGTCATTGCCATCCTCGTCAAAGACACGGATAAAGAAATGAAATCTGCATTTCCATGGGATGTGGCGGGTGGGCATTAATGTAACTTGAATTTATAATAAAATGTTTTTATAATGTGTAATTTTGCTATACCTTGTAAATTATGTCATTGCTATCCTCGTCAAAGACACAGATGAAGAAATGAAATCTGCATTTCCATGGGATGTGGCGGGTGGGCATTTATGTAACTTGAATTTATAATAAAATGTTTTTATAATGTGTAATTTTCCTATACCTTGTATATTGTGTCATTGCCATCCTCGTCAAAAACACAGATGAAGAAATGAAATCTGCATCTGCATTTCCATGGGAAATTGGCGGGTGGGCATTTATGTAACTTGAATTTATAATAAAATGTTTTTATAATGTGTAATTTTCCTATACCTTGTATATTGTGTCATTGCCATCCTCGTCAAAGACACAGATGAAGAAATGAAATCTGCATTTCCATGGGATGTGGCGGGTGGGCATTTATGTAACTTGAATTTATAATAAAATGTTTTTATAATGTGTAATTTTCCTATACCTTGCATATTGTGTCATTGCCATCCTCGTCAAAGACACAGATGAAGAAATGAAATCTGCATTTCCATGGGATGTGGCGGGTGGGCATTTAAATAACTTGAATTTATAATAAAATGTTTTTATAATGTGTAATTTTCCTATACCTTGTATATTGTGTCATTGCCATCCTCGTCAAAGACACAGATGAAGAAATGAAATCTGCATTTCCATGGGATGTGGCGGGTGGGCATTTATGTAACTTGAATTTATAATAAAATGTTTTTATAATGTGTAATTTTCCTATACCTTGTATATTGTGTCATTGCCATCCTCGTCAAAGACACAGATGAAGAAATGAAATCTGCATTTCCATGGGATGTGGCGGGTGGGCATTTATGTAACTTGAATTTATAATAAAATGTTTTTATAATGTGTAATTTTCCTATACCTTGTACTATTATGTCATTGCCATCCTCGTCAAAGACACAGATGAAGAAATGAAATCTGCATTTCCATGGGATGTGGCGGGTGGGCATTTATGTAACTTGAATTTATAATAAAATGTTTTTATAATGTGTAATTTTCCTATACCTTGTATATTGTAACACAGATGAAGAAATGAAATCTGCATTTCCATGGGATGTGGCGGGTGGGCATTTATGTAACTTGAATTTATAATAAAATGTTTTTATAATGTGTAATTTTCCTATACCTTGTATATTGTGTCATTGCCATCCTCGTCAAAGACACAGATGAAGAAATGAAATCTGCATTTCCATGGGATGTGGCGGGTGGGCATTTATGTAACTTGAATTTATAATAAAATGTTTTTATAATGTGTAATTTTCCTATACCTTGCATATTGTGTCATTGCCATCCTCGTCAAAGACACAGATGAAGAAATGAAATCTGCATTACCATGGGATGTGGCGGGTGGGCATTTATGTAACTTGAATTTATAATAAAATGTTTTTATAATGTGTAATTTTCCTATACCTTGTATATTGTGTCATTGCCATCCTCGTCAAAGACACAGATGAAGAAATGAAATCTGCATTTCCATGGGATGTGGCGGGTGGGCATTTATGTAACTTGAATTTATAATAAAATGTTTTTATAATGTGTAATTTTCCTATACCTTGTATATTGTGTCATTGCCATCCTCGTCAAAGACACAGATGAAGAAATGAAATCTGCATTTCCATGGGATGTGGCGGGTGGGGCATTTATGTAACTTGAATTTATAATAAAATGTTTTTATAATGTGTAATTTTCCTATACCTTGTATATTGTGTCATTGCCATCCTCGTCAAAGACACAGATGAAGAAATGAAATCTGCATTTCCATGGGATGTGGCGGGTGGGCATTTATGTAACTTGAATTTATAATAAAAAGGTTTTTAGTCTGTGTAATTTTGCTATACCTTGTATATAATGTCATTGCCATCCTCGTCAAAGACACGGATGAAGAAATGAAATCTGCATTTCCATGGGATGTGGCGGGTGGGCATTAATGTAACTTGAATTTATAATAAAATGTTTTTATAATGTGTAATTTTCCTATACCTTGTATATTGTTCATTGCCATCCTCATCAAAAACACAGATGAAGAAATGAAATCTGCATTTCCATGGGATGTGGCGGGTGGGCATTTATGTAACTTGAATTTATAATAAAATGTTTTTATAATGTGTAATTTTCCTATACCTTGTATATTGTGTCATTGCCATCCTCGTCATAAACACAGATGAAGAAATGAAATCTGCATTTCCATGGGATGTGGCGGGTGGGCATTTATGTAACTTGAATTTATAATAAAATGTTTTTATAATGTGTAATTTTTCCTATACCTTGTATATTGTGTCATTGCCATCCTCGTCAAAAACACAGATGAAGAAATGAAATCTGCATTTCCATGGATGTGGCGGGTGGGCATTTATGTAACTTGAATTTATAATAAAATGTTTTTATAATGTGTAATTTTCCTATACCTTGTATATTGTTGTCATTGCCATCCTCGTCAAAGACACAGATGAAGAAATGAAATCTGCATTTCCATGGGATGTGGCGGGTGGGCATTTATGTAACTTGAATTTATAATAAAATGTTTTTATAATGTGTAATTTTCCTATACCTTGTATATTGTGTCATTGCCATCCTCGTCAAAGACACAGATGAAGAAATGAAATCTGCATTTCCATGGGATGTTGGCGGGTGGGCATTTATTTAACTTGAATTTATAATAAAAAGGTTTTTTAGTCTGTGTAATTTTGCTATACCTTGTATATTATGTCATTGCCATCCTCGTCAAAGACACGGATGAAGAAATGAAATCTGCATTTCCATGGGATGTGGCGGGTGGGCATTAATGTAACTTGAATTTATAATAAAATGTTTTTATAATGTGTAATTTTGCTATACCTTGTAAATTATGTCATTGCTATCCTCGTCAAAGACACAGATGAAGAAATGAAATCTGCATTTCCATGGGATGTGGCGGGTGGGCATTTATGTAACTTGAATTTATAATAAAATGTTTTTATAATGTGTAATTTTCCTATACCTTGTATATTGTGTCATTGCCATCCTCGTCAAAAACACAGATGAAGAAATGAAATCTGCATTTCCATGGGATGTGGCGGGTGGGCATTTATGTAACTTGAATTTATAATAAAATGTTTTTATAATGTGTAATTTTCCTATACCTTGTATATTGTGTCATTGCCATCCTCGTCAAAGACACAGATGAAGAAATGAAATCTGCATTTCCATGGGATGTGGCGGGTGGGCATTTATGTAACTTGAATTTATAATAAAATGTTTTTATAATGTGTAATTTTCCTATACCTTGTATATTGTGTCATTGCCATCCCTCGTCAAAGACACAGATGAAGAAATGAAATCTGCATTTCCATGGGATGTGGCGGGTGGGCATTTATGTAACTTGAATTTATAATAAAATGTTTTTATAATGTGTAATTTTCCTATTACCTTGTATATTGTGTCATTGCCATCCTCGTCAAAGACACAGATGAAGAAATGAAATCTGCATTTCCATGGGATGTGGCGGGTGGGCATTTATGTAACTTGAATTTATAATAAAAAAGGTTTTTAGTCTGTGTAATTTTGCTATATCTTGTATATTATGTCATTGCCATCCTCGTCAAAGACACGGATAAAGAAATGAAATCTGCATTTCCATGGGATGTGGCGGGTGGGCATTAATGTAACTTGAATTTATAATAAAATGTTTTTATAATGTGTAATTTTGCTATACCTTGTAAATTATGTCATTGCTATCCTCGTCAAAGACACAGATGAAGAAATGAAAATCTGCATTTCCATGGGGATGTGGCGGGTTTGCATTTATGTAACTTGAATTTATAATAAAATGTTTTTATAATGTGTAATTTTCCTATACCTTGTATATTGTGTCATTGCCATCCTCGTCAAAAACACAGATGAAGAAATGAAATCTGCATTTTCCATGGGATGTGGCGGGTGGGCATTTATGTAACTTGAATTTATAATAAAAATGTTTTTATAATGTGTAATTTTCCTATACCTTGTATATTATGTCATTGCCATCCTCGTCAAAGACACAGATGAAGAAATGAAATCTGCATTTCCATGGGATGTGGCGGGGTGGGCATTTATGTAACTTGAATTTATAATAAATGTTTTTGTAATGTGTAATTTTCCTATACCTTGTATATTGTGTCATTGCCATCCTCATCAAAAACCACAGATGAAGAAATGAAATCTGCATTTCCATGGGATGTGGCGGGTGGGCATTTATGTAACTTGAATTTATAATAAAATGTTTTTATAATGTGTAATTTTCCTATACCTTGTATATTGTGTCATTGCCATCCTCGTCCAAAGACACAGATGAAGAAATGAAATCTGCATTTCCATGGGATGTGGCGGGTGGGCATTTATGTAACTTGAATTTATAATAAAATGTTTTTATAATGTGTAATTTTCCTATACCTTGTATATTGTGTCATTGCCATCCTCGTCAAAGACACAGATGAAGAAATGAAATCTGCATTTCCATGGGATGTGGCGGGTGGGCATTTATGTAACTTGTAATTATAATAAAATGTTTTTATAATGTGTAATTTTCCTATACCTTGTATATTGTGTCATTGCCATCCTCGTCAAAAACACAGATGAAGAAATGAAATCTGCATTTCCATGGGATGTGGCGGGTGGGCATTTATGTAACTTGAATTTATAATAAAAATGTTTTTATAATATGTAATTTTCCTATACCTTGTATATTGTGTCATTGCCATCCTCGTCAAAGACACAGATGAGAAGAAATGAAATCTGCATTTCCATGGGATGTGGCGGGTGGGCATTTATGTAACTTGAATTTATAATAAAATGTTTTTATAATGTGTAATTTTCCTATACCTTGTATATTGTGTCATTGCCATCCTCGTCAAAAACACAGATGAAGAAATGAAATCTGCATTTCCATGGGATGTGGCGGGTGGGCATTTATGTAACTTGAATTTATAATAAAATGTTTTTATAATGTGTAATTTTCCTATACCTTGTATATTGTGTCATTGCCATCCTCGTCAAAGACACAGATGAAGAAATGAAATCTGCATTTCCATGGGATGTGGCGGGTGGGCATTTATGTAACTTGAATTTATAATAAAATGTTTTTATAATGTGTAATTTTCCTATACCTTGTATATTGTGTCATTGCCATCCTCGTCAAAGACACAGATGAAGAAAATGAAATCTGCATTTCCATGGGATGTGGCGGGTGGGCATTTATGTAACTTGAATTTATAATAAAATGTTTTTATAATGTGTAATTTTCCTATACCTTGTATATTGTGTCATTGCCATCCTCGTCAAAGACACAGATGAAGAAATGAAATCTGCATTTCCATGGGATGTGGCGGGTGGGTATTTATGTAACTTGAATTTATAATAAAATGTTTTTTATAATGTGTAATTTTCCTATACCTTGTATATTGTGTCATTGCCATCCTCGTCAAAGGACACAGATGAAGAAATGAAATCTGCATTTCCATGGGATGTGGCGGGTGGGCATTTATGTAACTTGAATTTATAAGAAAATGTTTTTATAATGTGTAATTTTACTATACCTTGTATATTGTGTCATTGCCATCCTCGTCAAAGACACAGATGAAGAAATGAAATCTGCATTTCCATGGGATGTGGCGGGTGGGCATTTATGTAACTTGAATTTATAATAAAAAGGTTTTTAGTCTGTGTAATTTTGCTATACCTTGTATATTATGTCATTGCCATCCTCGTCAAAGACACGGGATGAAGAAATGAAATCTGCATTTCCATAGGATGTGGCGGGTGGGCATTAATGTAACTTGAATTTATAATAAAATGTTTTTATAATGTGTAATTTTGCTATACCTTGTAAATTATGTCATTGCTATCCTCGTCAAAGACACAGATGAAGAAATGAAATCTGCATTTCCATGGGATGTGGCGGGTGGGGGCATTTATGTAACTTGAATTTATAATAAAAAGGTTTTTAGTCTGTGTAATTTTCCTATACCTTGTATATTGTGTCATTGCGATCCTCGTCAAAAAACACAGATGAAGAAATGAAATCTGCATTTCCATGGGATGTGGCGGGTGGGCATTTATGTAACTTGAATTTATAATAAAATGTTTTTATAATGTGTAATTTTCCTATACCTTGTATATTGTGTCATGCCATCCTCGTCAAAGACACAGATGAAGAAATGAAATCTGCATTTCCATGGGATGTGGCGGGTGGGCATTTATGTAACTTGAATTTATAATAAAATGTTTTTATAATGTGTAATTTTCCTATACCTTGTATATTGTGTCATTGCCATCCTCGTCAAAAACACAGATGAAGAAATGAAATCTGCATTTCCATGGGATGTGGCGGGTGGGCATTTATGTAACTTGAATTTATAATAAAATGTTTTTATAATGTGTAATTTTCCTATACCTTGTATATTGTGTCATTGCCATCCTCGTCAAAGACACAGATGAAGAAATGAAATCTGCATTTCCATGGGATGTGGCGGGTGGGCATTTATGTAACTTGAATTTATAATAAAATGTTTTTATAATGTGTAATTTTCCTATACCTTGTATATTGTGTCATTGCCATCCTCGTCAAAGACACAGATGAAGAAATGAAATCTGCATTTCCATGGGATGTGGCGGGTGGGCATTTATGTAACTTGAATTTATAATAAAATGTTTTTATAATGTGTAATTTTCCTATACCTTGTATATTGTGTCATTGCCATCCTCGTCAAAGACACAGATGAAGAAATGAAATCTGCATTTCCATGGGATGTGGCGGGTGGGCATTTATGTAACTTGAATTTATAATAAAATGTTTTTATAATGTGTAATTTTCCTATACCTTGTATATTGTGTCATTGCCATCCTCGTCAAAGACACAGATGAAGAAATGAAATCTGCATTTCCATGGGATGTGGCGGGTGGGCATTTATGTAACTTGAATTTATAATAAAATGTTTTTATAATGTGTAATTTTCCTATACCTTGTATATTGTGTCATTGCCATCCTCGTCAAAGACACAGATGAAGCAATGAAATCTGCATTTCCATGGGATGTGGCGGGTGGGCATTTATGTAACTTGAATTTATAATAAAAAGGTTTTTAGTCTGTGTAATTTTGCTATACCTTGTATATTATGTCATTGCCATCCTCGTCAAAGACACGGATGAAGAAATGAAATCTGCATTTCCATGGGATGTGGCGGGTGGGCATTAATGTAACTTGAATTTATAATAAAATGTTTTTATAATGTGTAATATTGCTATACCTTGTAAATTATGTCATTGCTATCCTCGTCAAAGACACAGATGAAGAAATGAAATCTGCATTTCCATGGGATGTGGCGGGTGGGCATTTATGTAACTTGAATTTATAATAAAATGTTTTTATAATGTGTAATTTTCCTATACCTTGTATATTGTGTCATTGCGATCCTCGTCAAAAACACAGATGAAGAAATGAAATCTGCATTTCCATGGGATGTGGCGGGTGGGCATTTATGTAACTTGAATTTATAATAAAATGTTTTTATAATGTGTAATTTTCCTATACCTTGTATATTGTGTCATTGCCATCCTCGTCAAAGACACAGATGAAGAAATGAAATCTGCATTTCCATGGGATGTGGCGGGTGGGCATTTATGTAACTTGAATTTATAATAAAATGTTTTTATAATGTGTAATTTTCCTATACCTTGTGTATTGTGTCATTGCCATCCTCGTCAAAGACACAGATGAAGAAATGAAATCTGCATTTCCATGGGATGTGGCGGGTGGGCATTTATGTAACTTGAATTTATAATAAAATGTTTTTATAATGTGTAATTTTCCTATACCTTGTATATTGTGTCATTGCCATCCTCGTCAAAGACACAGATGAAGAAATGAAATCTGCATTTCCATGGGATGTGGCGGGTGGGCATTTATGTAACTTGAATTTATAATAAAATGTTTTTATAATGTGTAATTTTCCTATACCTTGTATATTGTGTCATTGCCATCCTCGTCAAAGACACAGATGAAGAAATGAAATCTGCATTTCCATGGGATGTGGCGGGTGGGCATTTATGTAACTTGAATTTATAATAAAAAGGTTTTTAGTCTGTGTAATTTTGCTATACCTTGTATATTATGTCATTGCCATCCTCGTCAAAGACACGGATGAAGAAATGAAATCTGCATTTCCATGGGATGTGGCGGGTGGGCATTAATGTAACTTGAATTTATAATAAAATGTTTTTATAATGTGTAATTTTGCTATACCTTGTAAATAATGTCATTGCTATCCTCGTCAAAGACAAAGATGAAGAAATGAAATCTGCATTTCCATGGGATGTGGCGGGTGGGCATTTATGTAACTTGAATTTATAATAAAATGTTTTTATAATGTGTAATTTTCCTATACCTTGTATATTGTGTCATTGCCATCCTCGTCAAAGACACAGATGAAGAAATGAAATCTGCATTTCCATGGGATGTGGCGGGTGGGCATTTATGTAACTTGAATTTATAATAAAATGTTTTTATAATGTGTAATTTTCCTATACCTTGTATATTGTGTCATTGCCATCCTCGTCAAAGACACAGATGAAGAAATGAAATCTGCATTTCCATGGGATGTGGCAGGTGGGCATTTATGTAACTTGAATTTATAATAAAATGTTTTTATAATGTGTAATTTTCCTATACCTTGTATATTGTGTCATTGCCATCCTCGTCAAAGACACAGATGAAGAAATGAAATCTGCATTTCCATGGGATGTGGCGGGTGGGCATTTATGTAACTTGAATTTATAATAAAAAGGTTTTTAGTCTGTGTAATTTTGCTATACCTTGTATATTATGTCATTGCCATCCTCGTCAAAGACACGGATGAAGAAATGAAATCTGCATTTCCATGGGATGTGGCGGGTGGGCATTAATGTAACTTGAATTTATAATAAAATGTTTTTATAATGTGTAATTTTGCTATACCTTGTAAATTATGTCATTGCTATCCTCGTCAAAGACACAGATGAAGAAATGAAATCTGCATTTCCATGGGATGTGGCGGGTGGGCATTTATGTAACTTGAATTTATAATAAAATGTTTTTATAATGTGTAATTTTCCTATACCTTGTATATTGTGTCATTGCGATCCTCGTCAAAAACACAGATGAAGAAATGAAATCTGCATTTCCATGGGATGTGGCGGGTGGGCATTTATGTAACTTGAATTTATAATAAAATGTTTTTATAATGTGTAATTTTCCTATACCTTGTATATTGTGTCATTGCCATCCTCGTCAAAGACACAGATGAAGAAATGAAATCTGCATTTCCATGGGATGTGGCGGGTGGGCATTTATGTAACTTGAATTTATAATAAAATGTTTTTATAATGTGTAATTTTCCTATACCTTGTGTATTGTGTCATTGCCATCCTCGTCAAAGACACAGATGAAGAAATGAAATCTGCATTTCCATGGGATGTGGCGGGTGGGCATTTATGTAACTTGAATTTATAATAAAATGTTTTTATAATGTGTAATTTTCCTATACCTTGTATATTGTGTCATTGCCATCCTCGTCAAAGACACAGATGAAGAAATGAAATCTGCATTTCCATGGGATGTGGCGGGTGGGCATTTATGTAACTTGAATTTATAATAAAATGTTTTTATAATGTGTAATTTTCCTATACCTTGTATATTGTGTCATTGCCATCCTCGTCAAAAACACAGATGAAGAAATGAAATCTGCATTTCCATGGGATGTGGCGGGTGGGCATTTATGTAACTTGAATTTATAATAAAATGTTTTTATAATATGTAATTTTCCTATACCTTGTATATTGTGTCATTGCCATCCTCGTCAAAGACACAGATGAAGAAATAAAATCTGCATTTCCATGGGATGTGGCGGGTGGGCATTTATGTAACTTGAATTTATAATAAAATAATTTTATAATGTGTAATTTTCCTATACCTTGCATATTGTGTCATTGCCATCCTCGTCAAAGACACAGATGAAGAAATGAAATCTGCATTTCCATGGGATGTGGCGGGTGGGCATTTATGTAACTTGAATTTATAATAAAATGTTTTTATAATGTGTAATTTTCCTATACCTTGTATATTGTGTCATTGCCATCCTCGTCAAAGACACAGATGAAGAAATGAAATCTGCATTTCCATGGGATGTGGCGGGTGGGCATTTATGTAACTTGAATTTATAATAAAATGTTTTTATAATGTGTAATTTTCCTATACCTTGTATATTGTGTCATTGCCATCCTCGTCAAAGACACAGATGAAGAAATGAAATCTGCATTTCCATGGGATGTGGCGGGTGGGCATTTATGTAACTTGAATTTATAATAAAATGTTTTTATAATGTGTAATTTTCCTATACCTTGTATATTGTGTCATTGCCATCCTCGTCAAAGACACAGATGAAGAAATGAAATCTGCATTTCCATGGGATGTGGCGGGTGGGCATTTATGTAACTTGAATTTATAATAAAATGTTTTTATAATGTGTAATTTTCCTATACCTTGTATATTGTGTCATTGCCATCCTCGTCAAAGACACAGATGAAGAAATGAAATCTGCATTTCCATGGGATGTGGCGGGTGGGCATTTATGTAACTTGAATTTATAATAAAAAGGTTTTTAGTCTGTGTAATTTTGCTATACCTTGTATATTATGTCATTGCCATCCTCGTCAAAGACACGGATGAAGAAATGAAATCTGCATTTCCATGGGATGTGGCGGGTGGGCATTTATGTAACTTGAATTTATAATAAAAAGGTTTTTAGTCTGTGTAATTTTGCTATACCTTGTATATTATGTCATTGCCATCCTCGTCAAAGACACGGATGAAGAAATGAAATCTGCATTTCCATGGGATGTGGCGGGTGGGCATTTATGTAACTTGAATTTATAATAAAAAGGTTTTTAGTCTGTGTAATTTTGCTATACCTTGTATATTGTGTCATTGCCATCCTCGTCAAAGACACAGATGAAGAAATGAAATCTGCATTTCCATGGGATGTGGCGGGTGGGCATTTATGTAACTTGAATTTATAATAAAATGTTTTTATAATGTGTAATTTTCCTATACCTTGTATATTGTGTCATTGCCATCCTCGTCAAAAACACAGATGAAGAAATGAAATCTGCATTTCCATGGGATGTGGCGGGTGGGCATTTATGTAACTTGAATTTATAATAAAATGTTTTTATAATGTGTAATTTTCCTATACCTTGTATATTGTGTCATTGCCATCCTCGTCAAAGACACAGATGAAGAAATGAAATCTGCATTTCCATGGGATGTGGCGGGTGGGCATTTATGTAACTTGAATTTATAATAAAATGTTTTTATAATGTGTAATTTTCCTATACCTTGTATATTGTGTCATTGCCATCCTCGTCAAAGACACAGATGAAGAAATGAAATCTGCATTTCCATGGGATGTGGCGGGTGGGCATTTATGTAACTTGAATTTATAATAAAATGTTTTTATAATGTGTAATTTTCCTATACCTTGTATATTGTGTCATTGCCATCCTCGTCAAAGACACAGATGAAGAAATGAAATCTGCATTTCCATGGGATGTGGCGGGTGGGCATTTATGTAACTTGAATTTATAATAAAATGTTTTTATAATGTGTAATTTTCCTATACCTTGTATATTGTGTCATTGCCATCCTCGTCAAAGACACAGATGAAGAAATGAAATCTGCATTTCCATGGGATGTGGCGGGTGGGCATTTATGTAACTTGAATTTATAATAAAATGTTTTTATAATGTGTAATTTTCCTATACCTTGTATATTGTGTCATTGCCATCCTCGTCAAAGACACAGATGAAGAAATGAAATCTGCATTTCCATGGGATGTGGCGGGTGGGCATTTATGTAACTTGAATTTATAATAAAAAGGTTTTTAGTCTGTGTAATTTTGCTATACCTTGTATATTATGTCATTGCCATCCTCGTCAAAGACACGGATGAAGAAATGAAATCTGCATTTCCATGGGATGTGGCGGGTGGGCATTAATGTAACTTGAATTTATAATAAAATGTTTTTATAATGTGTAATATTGCTATACCTTGTAAATTATGTCATTGCTATCCTCGTCAAAGACACAGATGAAGAAATGAAATCTGCATTTCCATGGGATGTGGCGGGTGGGCATTTATGTAACTTGAATTTATAATAAAATGTTTTTATAATGTGTAATTTTCCTATACCTTGTATATTGTGTCATTGCGATCCTCGTCAAAAACACAGATGAAGAAATGAAATCTGCATTTCCATGGGATGTGGCGGGTGGGCATTTATGTAACTTGAATTTATAATAAAATGTTTTTATAATGTGTAATTTTCCTATACCTTGTATATTGTGTCATTGCCATCCTCGTCAAAGACACAGATGAAGAAATGAAATCTGCATTTCCATGGGATGTGGCGGGTGGGCATTTATGTAACTTGAATTTATAATAAAATGTTTTTATAATGTGTAATTTTCCTATACCTTGTGTATTGTGTCATTGCCATCCTCGTCAAAGACACAGATGAAGAAATGAAATCTGCATTTCCATGGGATGTGGCGGGTGGGCATTTATGTAACTTGAATTTATAATAAAATGTTTTTATAATGTGTAATTTTCCTATACCTTGTATATTGTGTCATTGCCATCCTCGTCAAAGACACAGATGAAGAAATGAAATCTGCATTTCCATGGGATGTGGCGGGTGGGCATTTATGTAACTTGAATTTATAATAAAATGTTTTTATAATGTGTAATTTTCCTATACCTTGTATATTGTGTCATTGCCATCCTCGTCAAAGACACAGATGAAGAAATGAAATCTGCATTTCCATGGGATGTGGCGGGTGGGCATTTATGTAACTTGAATTTATAATAAAAAGGTTTTTAGTCTGTGTAATTTTGCTATACCTTGTATATTATGTCATTGCCATCCTCGTCAAAGACACGGATGAAGAAATGAAATCTGCATTTCCATGGGATGTGGCGGGTGGGCATTAATGTAACTTGAATTTATAATAAAATGTTTTTATAATGTGTAATTTTGCTATACCTTGTAAATAATGTCATTGCTATCCTCGTCAAAGACAAAGATGAAGAAATGAAATCTGCATTTCCATGGGATGTGGCGGGTGGGCATTTATGTAACTTGAATTTATAATAAAATGTTTTTATAATGTGTAATTTTCCTATACCTTGTATATTGTGTCATTGCCATCCTCGTCAAAGACACAGATGAAGAAATGAAATCTGCATTTCCATGGGATGTGGCGGGTGGGCATTTATGTAACTTGAATTTATAATAAAATGTTTTTATAATGTGTAATTTTCCTATACCTTGTATATTGTGTCATTGCCATCCTCGTCAAAGACACAGATGAAGAAATGAAATCTGCATTTCCATGGGATGTGGCAGGTGGGCATTTATGTAACTTGAATTTATAATAAAATGTTTTTATAATGTGTAATTTTCCTATACCTTGTATATTGTGTCATTGCCATCCTCGTCAAAGACACAGATGAAGAAATGAAATCTGCATTTCCATGGGATGTGGCGGGTGGGCATTTATGTAACTTGAATTTATAATAAAAAGGTTTTTAGTCTGTGTAATTTTGCTATACCTTGTATATTATGTCATTGCCATCCTCGTCAAAGACACGGATGAAGAAATGAAATCTGCATTTCCATGGGATGTGGCGGGTGGGCATTAATGTAACTTGAATTTATAATAAAATGTTTTTATAATGTGTAATTTTGCTATACCTTGTAAATTATGTCATTGCTATCCTCGTCAAAGACACAGATGAAGAAATGAAATCTGCATTTCCATGGGATGTGGCGGGTGGGCATTTATGTAACTTGAATTTATAATAAAATGTTTTTATAATGTGTAATTTTCCTATACCTTGTATATTGTGTCATTGCCATCCTCGTCAAAGACACAGATGAAGAAATGAAATCTGCATTTCCATGGGATGTGGCGGGTGGGCATTTATGTAACTTGAATTTATAATAAAATGTTTTTATAATGTGTAATTTTCCTATACCTTGTATATTGTGTCATTGCCATCCTCGTCAAAAACACAGATGAAGAAATGAAATCTGCATTTCCATGGGATGTGGCGGGTGGGCATTTATGTAACTTGAATTTATAATAAAATGTTTTTATAATATGTAATTTTCCTATACCTTGTATATTGTGTCATTGCCATCCTCGTCAAAGACACAGATGAAGAAATAAAATCTGCATTTCCATGGGATGTGGCGGGTGGGCATTTATGTAACTTGAATTTATAATAAAATAATTTTATAATGTGTAATTTTCCTATACCTTGCATATTGTGTCATTGCCATCCTCGTCAAAGACACAGATGAAGAAATGAAATCTGCATTTCCATGGGATGTGGCGGGTGGGCATTTATGTAACTTGAATTTATAATAAAATGTTTTTATAATGTGTAATTTTCCTATACCTTGTATATTGTGTCATTGCCATCCTCGTCAAAGACACAGATGAAGAAATGAAATCTGCATTTCCATGGGATGTGGCGGGTGGGCATTTATGTAACTTGAATTTATAATAAAATGTTTTTATAATGTGTAATTTTCCTATACCTTGTATATTGTGTCATTGCCATCCTCGTCAAAGACACAGATGAAGAAATGAAATCTGCATTTCCATGGGATGTGGCGGGTGGGCATTTATGTAACTTGAATTTATAATAAAATGTTTTTATAATGTGTAATTTTCCTATACCTTGTATATTGTGTCATTGCCATCCTCGTCAAAGACACAGATGAAGAAATGAAATCTGCATTTCCATGGGATGTGGCGGGTGGGCATTTATGTAACTTGAATTTATAATAAAATGTTTTTATAATGTGTAATTTTCCTATACCTTGTATATTGTGTCATTGCCATCCTCGTCAAAGACACAGATGAAGAAATGAAATCTGCATTTCCATGGGATGTGGCGGGTGGGCATTTATGTAACTTGAATTTATAATAAAATGTTTTTATAATGTGTAATTTTCCTATACCTTGTATATTGTGTCATTGCCATCCTCGTCAAAGACACAGATGAAGAAATGAAATCTGCATTTCCATGGGATGTGGCGGGTGGGCATTTATGTAACTTGAATTTATAATAAAATGTTTTTATAATGTGTAATTTTCCTATACCTTGTATATTGTGTCATTGCCATCCTCGTCAAAGACACAGATGAAGAAATGAAATCTGCATTTCCATGGGATGTGGCGGGTGGGCATTTATGTAACTTGAATTTATAATAAAAAGGTTTTTAGTCTGTGTAATTTTGCTATACCTTGTATATTATGTCATTGCCATCCTCGTCAAAGACACGGATGAAGAAATGAAATCTGCATTTCCATGGGATGTGGCGGGTGGGCATTAATGTAACTTGAATTTATAATAAAATGTTTTTATAATGTGTAATTTTGCTATACCTTGTAAATTATGTCATTGCTATCCTCGTCAAAGACACAGATGAAGAAATGAAATCTGCATTTCCATGGGATGTGGCGGGTGGGCATTTATGTAACTTGAATTTATAATAAAATGTTTTTATAATGTGTAATTTTCCTATACCTTGTATATTGTGTCATTGCGATCCTCGTCAAAAACACAGATGAAGAAATGAAATCTGCATTTCCATGGGATGTGGCGGGTGGGCATTTATGTAACTTGAATTTATAATAAAATGTTTTTATAATGTGTAATTTTCCTATACCTTGTATATTGTGTCATTGCCATCCTCGTCAAAGACACAGATGAAGAAATGAAATCTGCATTTCCATGGGATGTGGCGGGTGGGCATTTATGTAACTTGAATTTATAATAAAATGTTTTTATAATGTGTAATTTTCCTATACCTTGTATATTGTGTCATTGCCATCCTCGTCAAAGACACAGATGAAGAAATGAAATCTGCATTTCCATGGGATGTGGCGGGTGGGCATTTATGTAACTTGAATTTATAATAAAATGTTTTTATAATGTGTAATTTTCCTATACCTTGTATATTGTGTCATTGCCATCCTCGTCAAAGACACAGATGAAGAAATGAAATCTGCATTTCCATGGGATGTGGCGGGTGGGCATTTATGTAACTTGAATTTATAATAAAATGTTTTTATAATGTGTAATTTTCCTATACCTTTTATATTGTGTCATTGCCATCCTCGTCAAAGACACAGATGAAGAAATGAAATCTGCATTTCCATGGGATGTGGCGGGTGGGCATTTATGTAACTTGAATTTATAATAAAAAGGTTTTTAGTCTGTGTAATTTTGCTATACCTTGTATATTATGTCATTGCCATCCTCGTCAAAGACACGGATGAAGAAATGAAATCTGCATTTCCATGGGATGTGGCGGGTGGGCATTAATGTAACTTGAATTTATAATAAAATGTTTTTATAATGTGTAATTTTGCTATACCTTGTAAATAATGTCATTGCTATCCTCGTCAAAGACACAGATGAAGAAATGAAATCTGCATTTCCATGGGATGTAGCGGGTGGGCATTTATGTAACTTGAATTTATAATAAAATGTTTTTATAATGTGTAATTTTCCTATACCTTGTATATTGTGTCATTGCCATCCTCGTCAAAAACACAGATGAAGAAATGAAATCTGCATTTCCATGGGATGTGGCGGGTGGGCATTTATGTAACTTGAATTTATAATAAAATGTTTTTATAATGTGTAATTTTCCTATACCTTGTATATTGTGTCATTGCCATCCTCGTCAAAGACACAGATGAAGAAATGAAATCTGCATTTCCATGGGATGTGGCGGGTGGGCATTTATGTAACTTGAATTTATAATAAAATGTTTTTATAATGTGTAATTTTCCTATACCTTGTATATTGTGTCATTGCCATCCTCGTCAAAAACACAGATGAAGAAATGAAATCTGCATTTCCATGGGATGTGGCGGGTGGGCATTTATGTAACTTGAATTTATAATAAAATGTTTTTATAATATGTAATTTTCCTATACCTTGTATATTGTGTCATTGCCATCCTCGTCAAAGACACAGATGAAGAAATAAAATCTGCATTTCCATGGGATGTGGCGGGTGGGCATTTATGTAACTTGAATTTATAATAAAATAATTTTATAATGTGTAATTTTCCTATACCTTGCATATTGTGTCATTGCCATCCTCGTCAAAGACACAGATGAAGAAATGAAATCTGCATTTCCATGGGATGTGGCGGGTGGGCATTTATGTAACTTGAATTTATAATAAAATGTTTTTATAATGTGTAATTTTCCTATACCTTGTATATTGTGTCATTGCCATCCTCGTCAAAGACACAGATGAAGAAATGAAATCTGCATTTCCATGGGATGTGGCGGGTGGGCATTTATGTAACTTGAATTATAATAAAATGTTTTTATAATGTGTAATTTTCCTATACCTTGTATATTGTGTCATTGCCATCCTCGTCAAAGACACAGATGAAGAAATGAAATCTGCATTTCCATGGGATGTGGCGGGTGGGCATTTATGTAACTTGAATTTATAATAAAATGTTTTTATAATGTGTAATTTTCCTATACCTTGTATATTGTGTCATTGCCATCCTCGTCAAAAACACAGATGAAGAAATGAAATCTGCATTTCCATGGGATGTGGCGGGTGGGCATTTATGTAACTTGAATTTATAATAAAATGTTTTTATAATATGTAATTTTCCTATACCTTGTATATTGTGTCATTGCCATCCTCGTCAAAGACACAGATGAAGAAATAAAATCTGCATTTCCATGGGATGTGGCGGGTGGGCATTTATGTAACTTGAATTTATAATAAAATAATTTTATAATGTGTAATTTTCCTATACCTTGCATATTGTGTCATTGCCATCCTCGTCAAAGACACAGATGAAGAAATGAAATCTGCATTTCCATGGGATGTGGCGGGTGGGCATTTATGTAACTTGAATTTATAATAAAATGTTTTTATAATGTGTAATTTTCCTATACCTTGTATATTGTGTCATTGCCATCCTCGTCAAAGACACAGATGAAGAAATGAAATCTGCATTTCCATGGGATGTGGCGGGTGGGCATTTATGTAACTTGAATTATAATAAAATGTTTTTATAATGTGTAATTTTCCTATACCTTGTATATTGTGTCATTGCCATCCTCGTCAAAGACACAGATGAAGAAATGAAATCTGCATTTCCATGGGATGTGGCGGGTGGGCATTTATGTAACTTGAATTTATAATAAAATGTTTTTATAATGTGTTATTTTCCTATACCTTGTATATTGTGTCATTGCCATCCTCGTCAAAGACACAGATGAAGAAATGAAATCTGCATTTCCATGGGATGTGGCGGGTGGGCATTTATGTAACTTGAATTTATAATAAAATGTTTTTATAATGTGTAATTTTCCTATACCTTGTATATTGTGTCATTGCCATCCTCGTCAAAGACACAGATGAAGAAATGAAATCTGCATTTCCATGGGATGTGGCGGGTGGGCATTTATGTAACTTGAATTTATAATAAAATGTTTTTATAATGTGTAATTTTCCTATACCTTGTATATTGTGTCATTGCCATCCTCGTCAAAGACACAGATGAAGAAATGAAATCTGCATTTCCATGGGATGTGGCGGGTGGGCATTTATGTAACTTGAATTTATAATAAAATGTTTTTATAATGTGTAATTTTCCTATACCTTGTATATTATGTCATTGCCATCCTCGTCAAAGACACAGATGAAGAAATGAAATCTGCATTTCCATGGGATGTGGCGGGTGGGCATTTATGTAACTTGAATTTATAATAAAATGTTTTTATAATGTGTAATTTTCCTATACCTTGTATATTGTGTCATTGCCATCCTCGTCAAAGACACAGATGAAGAAATGAAATCTGCATTTCAATGGGATGTGGCGGGTGGGCATTTATGTAACTTGAATTTATAATAAAATGTTTTTATAATGTGTAATTTTCCTATACCTTGTATATTGTGTCATTGCCATCCTCGTCAAAGACACAGATGAAGAAATGAAATCTGCATTTCAATGGGATGTGGCGGGTGGGCATTTATGTAACTTGAATTTATAATAAAATGTTTTTATAATGTGTAATTTTCCTATACCTTGTATATTGTGTCATTGCCATCCTCGTCAAAGACACGGATGAAGAAATGAAATCTGCATTTCCATGGGATGTGGCGGGTGGGCATTAATGTAACTTGAATTTATAATAAAATGTTTTTATAATGTGTAATTTTGCTATACCTTGTAAATTATGTCATTGCTATCCTCGTCAAAGACACAGATGAAGAAATGAAATCTGCATTTCCATGGGATGTGGCGGGTGGGCATTTATGTAACTTGAATTTATAATAAAATGTTTTTATAATGTGTAATTTTCCTATACCTTGTATATTGTGTCATTGCGATCCTCGTCAAAAACACAGATGAAGAAATGAAATCTGCATTTCCATGGGATGTGTCGGGTGGGCATTTATGTAACTTGAATTTATAATAAAATGTTTTTATAATGTGTAATTTTCCTATACCTTGTATATTGTGTCATTGCCATCCTCGTCAAAGACACAGATGAAGAAATGAAATCTGCATTTCCATGGGATGTGGCGGGTGGGCATTTATGTAACTTGAATTTATAATAAAATGTTTTTATAATGTGTAATTTTCCTATACCTTGTATATTGTGTCATTGCCATCCTCGTCAAAGACACAGATGAAGAAATGAAATCTGCATTTCCATGGGATGTGGCGGGTGGGCATTTATGTAACTTGAATTTATAATAAAATGTTTTTATAATGTGTAATTTTCCTATACCTTGTATATTGTGTCATTGCCATCCTCGTCAAAGACACAGATGAAGAAATGAAATCTGCATTTCCATGGGATGTGGCGGGTGGGCATTTATGTAACTTGAATTTATAATAAAATGTTTTTATAATGTGTAATTTTCCTATACCTTGTATATTGTGTCATTGCCATCCTCGTCAAAGACACAGATGAAGAAATGAAATCTGCATTTCCATGGGATGTGGCGGGTGGGCATTTATGTAACTTGAATTTATAATAAAAAGGTTTTTAGTCTGTGTAATTTTGCTATACCTTGTATATTATGTCATTGCCATCCTCGTCAAAGACACGGATGAAGAAATGAAATCTGCATTTCCATGGGATGTGGCGGGTGGGCATTAATGTAACTTGAATTTATAATAAAATGTTTTTATAATGTGTAATTTTGCTATACCTTGTAAATTATGTCATTGCTATCCTCGTCAAAGACACAGATGAAGAAATGAAATCTGCATTTCCATGGGATGTAGCGGGTGGGCATTTATGTAACTTGAATTTATAATAAAATGTTTTTATAATGTGTAATTTTCCTATACCTTGTATATTGTGTCATTGCCATCCTCGTCAAAAACACAGATGAAGAAATGAAATCTGCATTTCCATGGGATGTGGCGGGTGGGCATTTATGTAACTTGAATTTATAATAAAATGTTTTTATAATGTGTAATTTTCCTATACCTTGTATATTGTGTCATTGCCATCCTCGTCAGACACAGATGAAGAAATGAAATCTGCATTTCCATGGGATGTGGCGGGTGGGCATTTATGTAACTTGAATTTATAATAAAATGTTTTTATAATGTGTAATTTTCCTATACCTTGTATATTGTGTCATTGCCATCCTCGTCAAAAACACAGATGAAGAAATGAAATCTGCATTTCCATGGGATGTGGCGGGTGGGCATTTATGTAACTTGAATTTATAATAAAATGTTTTTATAATATGTAATTTTCCTATACCTTGTATATTGTGTCATTGCCATCCTCGTCAAAGACACAGATGAAGAAATAAAATCTGCATTTCCATGGGATGTGGCGGGTGGGCATTTATGTAACTTGAATTTATAATAAAATAATTTTATAATGTGTAATTTTCCTATACCTTGCATATTGTGTCATTGCCATCCTCGTCAAAGACACAGATGAAGAAATGAAATCTGCATTTCCATGGGATGTGGCGGGTGGGCATTTATGTAACTTGAATTTATAATAAAAAGGTTTTTAGTCTGTGTAATTTTGCTATACCTTGTATATTATGTCATTGCCATCCTCGTCAAAGACACGGATGAAGAAATGAAATCTGCATTTCCATGGGATGTGGCGGGTGGGCATTAATGTAACTTGAATTTATAATAAAATGTTTTTATAATGTGTAATTTTGCTATACCTTGTAAATAATGTCATTGCTATCCTCGTCAAAGACACAGATGAAGAAATGAAATCTGCATTTCCATGGGATGTAGCGGGTGGGCATTTATGTAACTTGAATTTATAATAAAATGTTTTTATAATGTGTAATTTTCCTATACCTTGTATATTGTGTCATTGCCATCCTCGTCAAAAACACAGATGAAGAAATGAAATCTGCATTTCCATGGGATGTGGCGGGTGGGCATTTATGTAACTTGAATTTATAATAAAATGTTTTTATAATGTGTAATTTTCCTATACCTTGTATATTGTGTCATTGCCATCCTCGTCAAAGACACAGATGAAGAAATGAAATCTGCATTTCCATGGGATGTGGCGGGTGGGCATTTATGTAACTTGAATTTATAATAAAATGTTTTTATAATGTGTAATTTTCCTATACCTTGTATATTGTGTCATTGCCATCCTCGTCAAAAACACAGATGAAGAAATGAAATCTGCATTTCCATGGGATGTGGCGGGTGGGCATTTATGTAACTTGAATTTATAATAAAATGTTTTTATAATATGTAATTTTCCTATACCTTGTATATTGTGTCATTGCCATCCTCGTCAAAGACACAGATGAAGAAATAAAATCTGCATTTCCATGGGATGTGGCGGGTGGGCATTTATGTAACTTGAATTTATAATAAAATAATTTTATAATGTGTAATTTTCCTATACCTTGCATATTGTGTCATTGCCATCCTCGTCAAAGACACAGATGAAGAAATGAAATCTGCATTTCCATGGGATGTGGCGGGTGGGCATTTATGTAACTTGAATTTATAATAAAATGTTTTTATAATGTGTAATTTTCCTATACCTTGTATATTGTGTCATTGCCATCCTCGTCAAAGACACAGATGAAGAAATGAAATCTGCATTTCCATGGGATGTGGCGGGTGGGCATTTATGTAACTTGAATTATAATAAAATGTTTTTATAATGTGTAATTTTCCTATACCTTGTATATTGTGTCATTGCCATCCTCGTCAAAGACACAGATGAAGAAATGAAATCTGCATTTCCATGGGATGTGGCGGGTGGGCATTTATGTAACTTGAATTTATAATAAAATGTTTTTATAATGTGTAATTTTCCTATACCTTGTATATTGTGTCATTGCCATCCTCGTCAAAGACACAGATGAAGAAATGAAATCTGCATTTCCATGGGATGTGGCGGGTGGGCATTTATGTAACTTGAATTTATAATAAAATGTTTTTATAATGTGTAATTTTCCTATACCTTGTATATTGTGTCATTGCCATCCTCGTCAAAGACACAGATGAAGAAATGAAATCTGCATTTCCATGGGATGTGGCGGGTGGGCATTTATGTAACTTGAATTTATAATAAAAAGGTTTTTAGTCTGTGTAATTTTGCTATACCTTGTATATTATGTCATTGCCATCCTCGTCAAAGACACGGATGAAGAAATGAAATCTGCATTTCCATGGGATGTGGCGGGTGGGCATTAATGTAACTTGAATTTATAATAAAATGTTTTTATAATGTGTAATTTTGCTATACCTTGTAAATTATGTCATTGCTATCCTCGTCAAAGACACAGATGAAGAAATGAAATCTGCATTTCCATGGGATGTGGCGGGTGGGCATTTATGTAACTTGAATTTATAATAAAATGTTTTTATAATGTGTAATTTTCCTATACCTTGTATATTGTGTCATTGCGATCCTCGTCAAAAACACAGATGAAGAAATGAAATCTGCATTTCCATGGGATGTGTCGGGTGGGCATTTATGTAACTTGAATTTATAATAAAATGTTTTTATAATGTGTAATTTTCCTATACCTTGTATATTGTGTCATTGCCATCCTCGTCAAAGACACAGATGAAGAAATGAAATCTGCATTTCCATGGGATGTGGCGGGTGGGCATTTATGTAACTTGAATTTATAATAAAATGTTTTTATAATGTGTAATTTTCCTATACCTTGTATATTGTGTCATTGCCATCCTCGTCAAAGACACAGATGAAGAAATGAAATCTGCATTTCCATGGGATGTGGCGGGTGGGCATTTATGTAACTTGAATTTATAATAAAATGTTTTTATAATGTGTAATTTTCCTATACCTTGTATATTGTGTCATTGCCATCCTCGTCAAAGACACAGATGAAGAAATGAAATCTGCATTTCCATGGGATGTGGCGGGTGGGCATTTATGTAACTTGAATTTATAATAAAATGTTTTTATAATGTGTAATTTTCCTATACCTTGTATATTGTGTCATTGCCATCCTCGTCAAAGACACAGATGAAGAAATGAAATCTGCATTTCCATGGGATGTGGCGGGTGGGCATTTATGTAACTTGAATTTATAATAAAAAGGTTTTTAGTCTGTGTAATTTTGCTATACCTTGTATATTATGTCATTGCCATCCTCGTCAAAGACACGGATGAAGAAATGAAATCTGCATTTCCATGGGATGTGGCGGGTGGGCATTAATGTAACTTGAATTTATAATAAAATGTTTTTATAATGTGTAATTTTGCTATACCTTGTAAATTATGTCATTGCTATCCTCGTCAAAGACACAGATGAAGAAATGAAATCTGCATTTCCATGGGATGTAGCGGGTGGGCATTTATGTAACTTGAATTTATAATAAAATGTTTTTATAATGTGTAATTTTCCTATACCTTGTATATTGTGTCATTGCCATCCTCGTCAAAAACACAGATGAAGAAATGAAATCTGCATTTCCATGGGATGTGGCGGGTGGGCATTTATGTAACTTGAATTTATAATAAAATGTTTTTATAATGTGTAATTTTCCTATACCTTGTATATTGTGTCATTGCCATCCTCGTCAAAGACACAGATGAAGAAATGAAATCTGCATTTCCATGGGATGTGGCGGGTGGGCATTTATGTAACTTGAATTTATAATAAAATGTTTTTATAATGTGTAATTTTCCTATACCTTGTATATTGTGTCATTGCCATCCTCGTCAAAAACACAGATGAAGAAATGAAATCTGCATTTCCATGGGATGTGGCGGGTGGGCATTTATGTAACTTGAATTTATAATAAAATGTTTTTATAATATGTAATTTTCCTATACCTTGTATATTGTGTCATTGCCATCCTCGTCAAAGACACAGATGAAGAAATAAAATCTGCATTTCCATGGGATGTGGCGGGTGGGCATTTATGTAACTTGAATTTATAATAAAATAATTTTATAATGTGTAATTTTCCTATACCTTGCATATTGTGTCATTGCCATCCTCGTCAAAGACACAGATGAAGAAATGAAATCTGCATTTCCATGGGATGTGGCGGGTGGGCATTTATGTAACTTGAATTTATAATAAAATGTTTTTATAATGTGTAATTTTCCTATACCTTGTATATTGTGTCATTGCCATCCTCGTCAAAGACACAGATGAAGAAATGAAATCTGCATTTCCATGGGATGTGGCGGGTGGGCATTTATGTAACTTGAATTTATAATAAAATGTTTCTATAATGTGTAATTTTCCTATACCTTGTATATTGTGTCATTGCCATCCTCGTCAAAGACACAGATGAAGAAATGAAATCTGCATTTCCATGGGATGTGGCGGGTGGGCATTTATGTAACTTGAATTTATAATAAAATGTTTTTATAATGTGTAATTTTCCTATACCTTGTATATTGTGTCATTGCCATCCTCGTCAAAGACACAGATGAAGAAATGAAATCTGCATTTCCATGGGATGTGGCGGGTGGGCATTTATGTAACTTGAATTTATAATAAAATGTTTTTATAATGTGTAATTTTCCTATACCTTGTATATTGTGTCATTGCCATCCTCGTCAAAGACACAGATGAAGAAATGAAATCTGCATTTCCATGGGATGTGGCGGGTGGGCATTTATGTAACTTGAATTTATAATAAAATGTTTTTATAATGTGTAATTTTCCTATACCTTGTATATTGTGTCATTGCCATCCTCGTCAAAGACACAGATGAAGAAATGAAATCTGCATTTCCATGGGATGTGGCGGGTGGGCATTTATGTAACTTGAATTTATAATAAAATGTTTTTATAATGTGTAATTTTCCTATACCTTGTATATTGTGTCATTGCCATCCTCGTCAAAGACACAGATGAAGAAATGAAATCTGCATTTCCATGGGATGTGGCGGGTGGGCATTTATGTAACTTGAATTTATAATAAAAAGGTTTTTAGTCTGTGTAATTTTGCTATACCTTGTATATTATGTCATTGCCATCCTCGTCAAAGACACGGATGAAGAAATGAAATCTGCATTTCCATGGGATGTGGCGGGTGGGCATTAATGTAACTTGAATTTATAATAAAATGTTTTTATAATGTGTAATTTTGCTATACCTTGTAAATTATGTCATTGCTATCCTCGTCAAAGACACAGATGAAGAAATGAAATCTGCATTTCCATGGGATGTAGCGGGTGGGCATTTATGTAACTTGAATTTATAATAAAATGTTTTTATAATGTGTAATTTTCCTATACCTTGTATATTGTGTCATTGCCATCCTCGTCAAAAACACAGATGAAGAAATGAAATCTGCATTTCCATGGGATGTGGCGGGTGGGCATTTATGTAACTTGAATTTATAATAAAATGTTTTTATAATGTGTAATTTTCCTATACCTTGTATATTGTGTCATTGCCATCCTCGTCAAAGACACAGATGAAGAAATGAAATCTGCATTTCCATGGGATGTGGCGGGTGGGCATTTATGTAACTTGAATTTATAATAAAATGTTTTTATAATGTGTAATTTTCCTATACCTTGTATATTGTGTCATTGCCATCCTCGTCAAAAACACAGATGAAGAAATGAAATCTGCATTTCCATGGGATGTGGCGGGTGGGCATTTATGTAACTTGAATTTATAATAAAATGTTTTTATAATATGTAATTTTCCTATACCTTGTATATTGTGTCATTGCCATCCTCGTCAAAGACACAGATGAAGAAATAAAATCTGCATTTCCATGGGATGTGGCGGGTGGGCATTTATGTAACTTGAATTTATAATAAAATAATTTTATAATGTGTAATTTTCCTATACCTTGCATATTGTGTCATTGCCATCCTCGTCAAAGACACAGATGAAGAAATGAAATCTGCATTTCCATGGGATGTGGCGGGTGGGCATTTATGTAACTTGAATTTATAATAAAATGTTTTTATAATGTGTAATTTTCCTATACCTTGTATATTGTGTCATTGCCATCCTCGTCAAAGACACAGATGAAGAAATGAAATCTGCATTTCCATGGGATGTGGCGGGTGGGCATTTATGTAACTTGAATTTATAATAAAATGTTTCTATAATGTGTAATTTTCCTATACCTTGTATATTGTGTCATTGCCATCCTCGTCAAAGACACAGATGAAGAAATGAAATCTGCATTTCCATGGGATGTGGCGGGTGGGCATTTATGTAACTTGAATTTATAATAAAATGTTTTTATAATGTGTAATTTTCCTATACCTTGTATATTGTGTCATTGCCATCCTCGTCAAAGACACAGATGAAGAAATGAAATCTGCATTTCCATGGGATGTGGCGGGTGGGCATTTATGTAACTTGAATTTATAATAAAATGTTTTTATAATGTGTAATTTTCCTATACCTTGTATATTGTGTCATTGCCATCCTCGTCAAAGACACAGATGAAGAAATGAAATCTGCATTTCCATGGGATGTGGCGGGTGGGCATTTATGTAACTTGAATTTATAATAAAATGTTTTTATAATGTGTAATTTTCCTATACCTTGTATATTGTGTCATTGCCATCCTCGTCAAAGACACAGATGAAGAAATGAAATCTGCATTTCCATGGGATGTGGCGGGTGGGCATTTATGTAACTTGAATTTATAATAAAATGTTTTTATAATGTGTAATTTTCCTATACCTTGTATATTGTGTCATTGCCATCCTCGTCAAAGACACAGATGAAGAAATGAAATCTGCATTTCCATGGGATGTGGCGGGTGGGCATTTATGTAACTTGAATTTATAATAAAATGTTTTTATAATGTGTAATTTTCCTATACCTTGTATATTGTGTCATTGCCATCCTCGTCAAAGACACAGATGAAGAAATGAAATCTGCATTTCCATGGGATGTGGCGGGTGGGCATTTATGTAACTTGAATTTATAATAAAATGTTTTTATAATGTGTAATTTTCCTATACCTTGTATATTGTGTCATTGCCATCCTCGTCAAAGACACAGATGAAGAAATGAAATCTGCATTTCCATGGGATGTGGCGGGTGGGCATTTATGTAACTTGAATTTATAATAAAATGTTTTTATAATGTGTAATTTTCCTATACCTTGTATATTGTGTCATTGCCATCCTCGTCAAAGACACAGATGAAGAAAAGAAATCTGCATTTCCATGGGATGTGGCGGGTGGGCATTTATGTAACTTGAATTTATAATAAAATGTTTTTATAATGTGTAATTTTCCTATACCTTGTATATTGTGTCATTGCCATCCTCGTCAAAGACACAGATGAAGAAATGAAATCTGCATTTCCATGGGATGTGGCGGGTGGGCATTTATGTAACTTGAATTTATAATAAAATGTTTTTATAATGTGTAATTTTCCTATACCTTGTATATTGTGTCATTGCCATCCTCGTCAAAAACACAGATGAAGAAATGAAATCTGCATTTCCATGGGATGTGGCGGGTGGGCATTTATGTAACTTGAATTTATAATAAAATAATTTTATAATGTGTAATTTTCCTATACCTTGCATATTGTGTCATTGCCATCCTCGTCAAAGACACAGATGAAGAAATGAAATCTGCATTTCCATGGGATGTGGCGGGTGGGCATTTATGTAACTTGAATTTATAATAAAATGTTTTTATAATGTGTAATTTTCCTATACCTTGTATATTGTGTCATTGCCATCCTCGTCAAAGACACAGATGAAGAAATGAAATCTGCATTTCCATGGGATGTGGCGGGTGGGCATTTATGTAACTTGAATTTATAATAAAATGTTTTTATAATGTGTAATTTTCCTATACCTTGTATATTGTGTCATTGCCATCCTCGTCAAAGACACAGATGAAGAAATGAAATCTGCATTTCCATGGGATGTGGCGGGTGGGCATTTATGTAACTTGAATTTATAATAAAATGTTTTTATAATGTGTAATTTTCCTATACCTTGTATATTGTGTCATTGCCATCCTCGTCAAAGACACAGATGAAGAAATGAAATCTGCATTTCCATGGGATGTGGCGGGTGGGCATTTATGTAACTTGAATTTATAATAAAATGTTTTTATAATGTGTAATTTTCCTATACCTTGTATATTGTGTCATTGCCATCCTCGTCAAAGACACAGATGAAGAAATGAAATCTGCATTTCCATGGGATGTGGCGGGTGGGCATTTATGTAACTTGAATTTATAATAAAATGTTTTTATAATGTGTAATTTTCCTATACCTTGTATATTGTGTCATTGCCATCCTCGTCAAAAACACAGATGAAGAAATGAAATCTGCATTTCCATGGGATGTGGCGGGTGGGCATTTATGTAACTTGAATTTATAATAAAATAATTTTATAATGTGTAATTTTCCTATACCTTGCATATTGTGTCATTGCCATCCTCGTCAAAGACACAGATGAAGAAATGAAATCTGCATTTCCATGGGATGTGGCGGGTGGGCATTTATGTAACTTGAATTTATAATAAAATGTTTTTATAATGTGTAATTTTCCTATACCTTGTATATTGTGTCATTGCCATCCTCGTCAAAGACACAGATGAAGAAATGAAATCTGCATTTCCATGGGATGTGGCGGGTGGGCATTTATGTAACTTGAATTTATAATAAAATGTTTTTATAATGTGTAATTTTCCTATACCTTGTATATTGTGTCATTGCCATCCTCGTCAAAGACACAGATGAAGAAATGAAATCTGCATTTCCATGGGATGTGGCGGTTGGGCATTTATGTAACTTGAATTTATAATAAAATGTTTTTATAATGTGTAATTTTCCTATACCTTGTATATTGTGTCATTGCCATCCTCGTCAAAGACACAGATGAAGAAATGAAATCTGCATTTCCATGGGATGTGGCGGGTGGGCATTTATGTAACTTGAATTTATAATAAAATGTTTTTATAATGTGTAATTTTCCTATACCTTGTATATTGTGTCATTGCCATCCTCGTCAAAGACACAGATGAAGAAATGAAATCTGCATTTCCATGGGATGTGGCGGGTGGGCATTTATGTAACTTGAATTTATAATAAAATGTTTTTATAATGTGTAATTTTCCTATACCTTGTATATTGTGTCATTGCCATCCTCTTCAAAGACACAGATGAAGAAATGAAATCTGCATTTCCATGGGATGTGGCGGGTGGGCATTTATGTAACTTGAATTTATAATAAAATGTTTTTATAATGTGTAATTTTCCTATACCTTGTATATTGTGTCATTGCCATCCTCGTCAAAGACACAGATGAAGAAATGAAATCTGCATTTCCATGGGATGTGGCGGGTGGGCATTTATGTAACTTGAATTTATAATAAAATGTTTTTATAATGTGTAATTTTCCTATACCTTGTATATTGTGTCATTGCCATCCTCGTCAAAAACACAGATGAAGAAATGAAATCTGCATTTCCATGGGATGTGGCGGGTGGGCATTTATGTAACTTGAATTTATAATAAAATAATTTTATAATGTGTAATTTTCCTATACCTTGCATATTGTGTCATTGCCATCCTCGTCAAAGACACAGATGAAGAAATGAAATCTGCATTTCCATGGGATGTGGCGGGTGGGCATTTATGTAACTTGAATTTATAATAAAATGTTTTTATAATGTGTAATTTTCCTATACCTTGTATATTGTGTCATTGCCATCCTCGTCAAAGACACAGATGAAGAAATGAAATCTGCATTTCCATGGGATGTGGCGGGTGGGCATTTATGTAACTTGAATTTATAATAAAATGTTTTTATAATGTGTAATTTTCCTATACCTTGTATATTGTGTCATTGCCATCCTCGTCAAAGACACAGATGAAGAAATGAAATCTGCATTTCCATGGGATGTGGCGGGTGGGCATTTATGTAACTTGAATTTATAATAAAATGTTTTTATAATGTGTAATTTTCCTATACCTTGTATATTGTGTCATTGCCATCCTCGTCAAAGACACAGATGAAGAAATGAAATCTGCATTTCCATGGGATGTGGCGGGTGGGCATTTATGTAACTTGAATTTATAATAAAATGTTTTTATAATGTGTAATTTTCCTATACCTTGTATATTGTGTCATTGCCATCCTCGTCAAAGACACAGATGAAGAAATGAAATCTGCATTTCCATGGGATGTGGCGGGTGGGCATTTATGTAACTTGAATTTATAATAAAATGTTTTTATAATGTGTAATTTTCCTATACCTTGTATATTGTGTCATTGCCATCCTCGTCAAAGACACAGATGAAGAAATGAAATCTGCATTTCCATGGGATGTGGCGGGTGGGCATTTATGTAACTTGAATTTATAATAAAATGTTTTTATAATGTGTAATTTTCCTATACCTTGTATATTGTGTCATTGCCATCCTCGTCAAAGACACAGATGAAGAAATGAAATCTGCATTTCCATGGGATGTGGCGGGTGGGCATTTATGTAACTTGAATTTATAATAAAATGTTTTTATAATGTGTAATTTTCCTATACCTTGTATATTGTGTCATTGCCATCCTCGTCAAAGACACAGATGAAGAAATGAAATCTGCATTTCCATGGGATGTGGCGGGTGGGCATTTATGTAACTTGAATTTATAATAAAATGTTTTTATAATGTGTAATTTTCCTATACCTTGTATATTGTGTCATTGCCATCCTCGTCAAAAACACAGATGAAGAAATGAAATCTGCATTTCCATGGGATGTGGCGGGTGGGCATTTATGTAACTAGAATTTATAATAAAATAATTTTATAATGTGTAATTTTCCTATACCTTGCATATTGTGTCATTGCCATCCTCGTCAAAGACACAGATGAAGAAATGAAATCTGCATTTCCATGGGATGTGGCGGGTGGGCATTTATGTAACTTGAATTTATAATAAAATGTTTTTATAATGTGTAATTTTCCTATACCTTGTATATTGTGTCATTGCCATCCTCGTCAAAGACACAGATGAAGAAATGAAATCTGCATTTCCATGGGATGTGGCGGGTGGGCATTTATGTAACTTGAATTTATAATAAAATGTTTTTATAATGTGTAATTTTCCTATACCTTGTATATTGTGTCATTGCCATCCTCGTCAAAGACACAGATGAAGAAATGAAATCTGCATTTCCATGGGATGTGGCGGGTGGGCATTTATGTAACTTGAATTTATAATAAAATGTTTTTATAATGTGTAATTTTCCTATACCTTGTATATTGTGTCATTGCCATCCTCGTCAAAGACACAGATGAAGAAATGAAATCTGCATTTCCATGGGATGTGGCGGGTGGGCATTTATGTAACTTGAATTTATAATAAAATGTTTTTATAATGTGTAATTTTCCTATACCTTGTATATTGTGTCATTGCCATCCTCGTCAAAGACACAGAAGAAGAAATGAAATCTGCATTTCCATGGGATGTGGCGGGTGGGCATTTATGTAACTTGAATTTATAATAAAAAGGTTTTTAGTCTGTGTAATTTTGCTATACCTTGTATATTATGTCATTGCCATCCTCGTCAAAGACACGGATGAAGAAATGAAATCTGCATTTCCATGGGATGTGGCGGGTGGGCATTAATGTAACTTGAATTTATAATAAAATGTTTTTATAATGTGTAATTTTGCTATACCTTGTAAATTATGTCATTGCTATCCTCGTCAAAGACACAGATGAAGAAATGAAATCTGCATTTCCATGGGATGTAGCGGGTGGGCATTTAAGTAACTTGAATTTATAATAAAATGTTTTTATAATGTGTAATTTTCCTATACCTTGTATATTGTGTCATTGCCATCCTCGTCAAAGACACAGATGAAGAAATGAAATCTGCATTTCCATGGGATGTGGCGGGTGGGCATTTATGTAACTTGAATTTATAATAAAATGTTTCTATAATGTGTAATTTTCCTATACCTTGTATATTGTGTCATTGCCATCCTCGTCAAAGACACAGATGAAGAAATGAAATCTGCATTTCCATGGGATGTGGCGGGTGGGCATTTATGTAACTTGAATTTATAATAAAATGTTTTTATAATGTGTAATTTTCCTATACCTTGTATATTGTGTCATTGCCATCCTCGTCAAAGACACAGATGAAGAAATGAAATCTGCATTTCCATGGGATGTGGCGGGTGGGCATTTATGTAACTTGAATTTATAATAAAATGTTTTTATAATGTGTAATTTTCCTATACCTTGTATATTGTGTCATTGCCATCCTCGTCAAAGACACAGATGAAGAAATGAAATCTGCATTTCCATGGGATGTGGCGGGTGGGCATTTATGTAACTTGAATTTATAATAAAATGTTTTTATAATGTGTAATTTTCCTATACCTTGTATATTGTGTCATTGCCATCCTCGTCAAAGACACAGATGAAGAAATGAAATCTGCATTTCCATGGGATGTGGCGGGTGGGCATTTATGTAACTTGAATTTATAATAAAATGTTTTTATAATGTGTAATTTTCCTATACCTTGTATATTGTGTCATTGCCATCCTCGTCAAAGACACAGATGAAGAAATGAAATCTGCATTTCCATGGGATGTGGCGGGTGGGCATTTATGTAACTTGAATTTATAATAAAATGTTTTTATAATGTGTAATTTTCCTATACCTTGTATATTGTGTCATTGCCATCCTCGTCAAAGACACAGATGAAGAAATGAAATCTGCATTTCCATGGGATGTGGCGGGTGGGCATTTATGTAACTTGAATTTATAATAAAATGTTTTTATAATGTGTAATTTTCCTATACCTTGTATATTGTGTCATTGCCATCCTCGTCAAAGACACAGATGAAGAAATGAAATCTGCATTTCCATGGGATGTGGCGGGTGGGCATTTATGTAACTTGAATTTATAATAAAATGTTTTTATAATGTGTAATTTTCCTATACCTTGTATATTGTGTCATTGCCATCCTCGTCAAAGACACAGATGAAGAAAAGAAATCTGCATTTCCATGGGATGTGGCGGGTGGGCATTTATGTAACTTGAATTTATAATAAAATGTTTTTATAATGTGTAATTTTCCTATACCTTGTATATTGTGTCATTGCCATCCTCGTCAAAGACACAGATGAAGAAATGAAATCTGCATTTCCATGGGATGTGGCGGGTGGGCATTTATGTAACTTGAATTTATAATAAAATGTTTTTATAATGTGTAATTTTCCTATACCTTGTATATTGTGTCATTGCCATCCTCGTCAAAAACACAGATGAAGAAATGAAATCTGCATTTCCATGGGATGTGGCGGGTGGGCATTTATGTAACTTGAATTTATAATAAAATAATTTTATAATGTGTAATTTTCCTATACCTTGCATATTGTGTCATTGCCATCCTCGTCAAAGACACAGATGAAGAAATGAAATCTGCATTTCCATGGGATGTGGCGGGTGGGCATTTATGTAACTTGAATTTATAATAAAATGTTTTTATAATGTGTAATTTTCCTATACCTTGTATATTGTGTCATTGCCATCCTCGTCAAAGACACAGATGAAGAAATGAAATCTGCATTTCCATGGGATGTGGCGGGTGGGCATTTATGTAACTTGAATTTATAATAAAATGTTTTTATAATGTGTAATTTTCCTATACCTTGTATATTGTGTCATTGCCATCCTCGTCAAAGACACAGATGAAGAAATGAAATCTGCATTTCCATGGGATGTGGCGGGTGGGCATTTATGTAACTTGAATTTATAATAAAATGTTTTTATAATGTGTAATTTTCCTATACCTTGTATATTGTGTCATTGCCATCCTCGTCAAAGACACAGATGAAGAAATGAAATCTGCATTTCCATGGGATGTGGCGGGTGGGCATTTATGTAACTTGAATTTATAATAAAATGTTTTTATAATGTGTAATTTTCCTATACATTGTATATTGTGTCATTGCCATCCTCGTCAAAGACACAGAAGAAGAAATGAAATCTGCATTTCCATGGGATGTGGCGGGTGGGCATTTATGTAACTTGAATTTATAATAAAAAGGTTTTTAGTCTGTGTAATTTTGCTATACCTTGTATATTATGTCATTGCCATCCTCGTCAAAGACACGGATGAAGAAATGAAATCTGCATTTCCATGGGATGTGGCGGGTGGGCATTAATGTAACTTGAATTTATAATAAAATGTTTTTATAATGTGTAATTTTGCTATACCTTGTAAATTATGTCATTGCTATCCTCGTCAAAGACACAGATGAAGAAATGAAATCTGCATTTCCATGGGATGTAGCGGGTGGGCATTTATGTAACTTGAATTTATAATAAAATGTTTTTATAATGTGTAATTTTCCTATACCTTGTATATTGTGTCATTGCCATCTTCGTCAAAAACACAGATGAAGAAATGAAATCTGCATTTCCATGGGATGTGGCGGGTGGGCATTTATGTAACTTGAATTTATAATAAAATGTTTTTATAATGTGTAATTTTCCTATACCTTGTATATTGTGTCATTGCCATCCTCGTCAAAGACACAGATGAAGAAATGAAATCTGCATTTCTATGGGATGTGGCGGGTGGGCATTTATGTAACTTGAATTTATAATAAAATGTTTTTATAATGTGTAATTTTCCTATACCTTGTATATTGTGTCATTGCCATCCTCGTCAAAAACACAGATGAAGAAATGAAATCTGCATTTCCATGGGATGTGGCGGGTGGGCATTTATGTAACTTGAATTTATAATAAAATGTTTTTATAATATGTAATTTTCCTATACCTTGTATATTGTGTCATTGCCATCCTCATACACAGATGAAGAAATGAAATCTGCATTTCCATGGGATGTGGCGGGTGGGCATTTATGTAACTTGAATTTATAATAAAATGTTTTTATAATGTGTAATTTTCCTATACCTTGTATATTGTGTCATTGCCATCCTCGTCAAAGACACAGATGAAGAAATGAAATCTGCATTTCCATGGGATGTGGCGGGTGGGCATTTATGTAACTTGAATTTATAATAAAATGTTTTTATAATGTGTAATTTTCCTATACCTTGTATATTGTGTCATTGCCATCCTCGTCAAAGACACAGATGAAGAAATGAAATCTGCATTTCCATGGGATGTGGCGGGTGGGCATTTATGTAACTTGAATTTATAATAAAATGTTTTTATAATGTGTAATTTTCCTATACCTTGTATATTGTGTCATTGCCATCCTCGTCAAAGACACAGATGAAGAAATGAAATCTGCATTTCCATGGGATGTGGCGGGTGGGCATTTATGTAACTTGAATTTATAATAAAATGTTTTTATAATGTGTAATTTTCCTATACCTTGTATATTGTGTCATTGCCATCCTCGTCAAAGACACAGATGAAGAAATGAAATCTGCATTTCCATGGGATGTGGCGGGTGGGCATTTATGTAACTTGAATTTATAATAAAATGTTTTTATAATGTGTAATTTTCCTATACCTTGTATATTGTGTCATTGCCATCCTCGTCAAAGACACAGATGAAGAAATGAAATCTGCATTTCCATGGGATGTGGCGGGTGGGCATTTATGTAACTTGAATTTATAATAAAATGTTTTTATAATGTGTAATTTTCCTATACCTTGTATATTGTGTCATTGCCATCCTCGTCAAAAACACAGATGAAGAAATGAAATCTGCATTTCCATGGGATGTGGCGGGTGGGCATTTATGTAACTAGAATTTATAATAAAATAATTTTATAATGTGTAATTTTCCTATACCTTGCATATTGTGTCATTGCCATCCTCGTCAAAGACACAGATGAAGAAATGAAATCTGCATTTCCATGGGATGTGGCGGGTGGGCATTTATGTAACTTGAATTTATAATAAAATGTTTTTATAATGTGTAATTTTCCTATACCTTGTATATTGTGTCATTGCCATCCTCGTCAAAGACACAGATGAAGAAATGAAATCTGCATTTCCATGGGATGTGGCGGGTGGGCATTTATGTAACTTGAATTTATAATAAAATGTTTTTATAATGTGTAATTTTCCTATACCTTGTATATTGTGTCATTGCCATCCTCGTCAAAGACACAGATGAAGAAATGAAATCTGCATTTCCATGGGATGTGGCGGGTGGGCATTTATGTAACTTGAATTTATAATAAAATGTTTTTATAATGTGTAATTTTCCTATACCTTGTATATTGTGTCATTGCCATCCTCGTCAAAGACACAGATGAAGAAATGAAATCTGCATTTCCATGGGATGTGGCGGGTGGGCATTTATGTAACTTGAATTTATAATAAAATGTTTTTATAATGTGTAATTTTCCTATACCTTGTATATTGTGTCATTGCCATCCTCGTCAAAGACACAGAAGAAGAAATGAAATCTGCATTTCCATGGGATGTGGCGGGTGGGCATTTATGTAACTTGAATTTATAATAAAAAGGTTTTTAGTCTGTGTAATTTTGCTATACCTTGTATATTATGTCATTGCCATCCTCGTCAAAGACACGGATGAAGAAATGAAATCTGCATTTCCATGGGATGTGGCGGGTGGGCATTAATGTAACTTGAATTTATAATAAAATGTTTTTATAATGTGTAATTTTGCTATACCTTGTAAATTATGTCATTGCTATCCTCGTCAAAGACACAGATGAAGAAATGAAATCTGCATTTCCATGGGATGTAGCGGGTGGGCATTTAAGTAACTTGAATTTATAATAAAATGTTTTTATAATGTGTAATTTTCCTATACCTTGTATATTGTGTCATTGCCATCCTCGTCAAAGACACAGATGAAGAAATGAAATCTGCATTTCCATGGGATGTGGCGGGTGGGCATTTATGTAACTTGAATTTATAATAAAATGTTTCTATAATGTGTAATTTTCCTATACCTTGTATATTGTGTCATTGCCATCCTCGTCAAAGACACAGATGAAGAAATGAAATCTGCATTTCCATGGGATGTGGCGGGTGGGCATTTATGTAACTTGAATTTATAATAAAATGTTTTTATAATGTGTAATTTTCCTATACCTTGTATATTGTGTCATTGCCATCCTCGTCAAAGACACAGATGAAGAAATGAAATCTGCATTTCCATGGGATGTGGCGGGTGGGCATTTATGTAACTTGAATTTATAATAAAATGTTTTTATAATGTGTAATTTTCCTATACCTTGTATATTGTGTCATTGCCATCCTCGTCAAAGACACAGATGAAGAAATGAAATCTGCATTTCCATGGGATGTGGCGGGTGGGCATTTATGTAACTTGAATTTATAATAAAATGTTTTTATAATGTGTAATTTTCCTATACCTTGTATATTGTGTCATTGCCATCCTCGTCAAAGACACAGATGAAGAAATGAAATCTGCATTTCCATGGGATGTGGCGGGTGGGCATTTATGTAACTTGAATTTATAATAAAATGTTTTTATAATGTGTAATTTTCCTATACCTTGTATATTGTGTCATTGCCATCCTCGTCAAAGACACAGATGAAGAAATGAAATCTGCATTTCCATGGGATGTGGCGGGTGGGCATTTATGTAACTTGAATTTATAATAAAATGTTTTTATAATGTGTAATTTTCCTATACCTTGTATATTGTGTCATTGCCATCCTCGTCAAAGACACAGATGAAGAAATGAAATCTGCATTTCCATGGGATGTGGCGGGTGGGCATTTATGTAACTTGAATTTATAATAAAATGTTTTTATAATGTGTAATTTTCCTATACCTTGTATATTGTGTCATTGCCATCCTCGTCAAAGACACAGATGAAGAAATGAAATCTGCATTTCCATGGGATGTGGCGGGTGGGCATTTATGTAACTTGAATTTATAATAAAATGTTTTTATAATGTGTAATTTTCCTATACCTTGTATATTGTGTCATTGCCATCCTCGTCAAAGACACAGATGAAGAAAAGAAATCTGCATTTCCATGGGATGTGGCGGGTGGGCATTTATGTAACTTGAATTTATAATAAAATGTTTTTATAATGTGTAATTTTCCTATACCTTGTATATTGTGTCATTGCCATCCTCGTCAAAGACACAGATGAAGAAATGAAATCTGCATTTCCATGGGATGTGGCGGGTGGGCATTTATGTAACTTGAATTTATAATAAAATGTTTTTATAATGTGTAATTTTCCTATACCTTGTATATTGTGTCATTGCCATCCTCGTCAAAAACACAGATGAAGAAATGAAATCTGCATTTCCATGGGATGTGGCGGGTGGGCATTTATGTAACTTGAATTTATAATAAAATAATTTTATAATGTGTAATTTTCCTATACCTTGCATATTGTGTCATTGCCATCCTCGTCAAAGACACAGATGAAGAAATGAAATCTGCATTTCCATGGGATGTGGCGGGTGGGCATTTATGTAACTTGAATTTATAATAAAATGTTTTTATAATGTGTAATTTTCCTATACCTTGTATATTGTGTCATTGCCATCCTCGTCAAAGACACAGATGAAGAAATGAAATCTGCATTTCCATGGGATGTGGCGGGTGGGCATTTATGTAACTTGAATTTATAATAAAATGTTTTTATAATGTGTAATTTTCCTATACCTTGTATATTGTGTCATTGCCATCCTCGTCAAAGACACAGATGAAGAAATGAAATCTGCATTTCCATGGGATGTGGCGGGTGGGCATTTATGTAACTTGAATTTATAATAAAATGTTTTTATAATGTGTAATTTTCCTATACCTTGTATATTGTGTCATTGCCATCCTCGTCAAAGACACAGATGAAGAAATGAAATCTGCATTTCCATGGGATGTGGCGGGTGGGCATTTATGTAACTTGAATTTATAATAAAATGTTTTTATAATGTGTAATTTTCCTATACATTGTATATTGTGTCATTGCCATCCTCGTCAAAGACACAGAAGAAGAAATGAAATCTGCATTTCCATGGGATGTGGCGGGTGGGCATTTATGTAACTTGAATTTATAATAAAAAGGTTTTTAGTCTGTGTAATTTTGCTATACCTTGTATATTATGTCATTGCCATCCTCGTCAAAGACACGGATGAAGAAATGAAATCTGCATTTCCATGGGATGTGGCGGGTGGGCATTAATGTAACTTGAATTTATAATAAAATGTTTTTATAATGTGTAATTTTGCTATACCTTGTAAATTATGTCATTGCTATCCTCGTCAAAGACACAGATGAAGAAATGAAATCTGCATTTCCATGGGATGTAGCGGGTGGGCATTTATGTAACTTGAATTTATAATAAAATGTTTTTATAATGTGTAATTTTCCTATACCTTGTATATTGTGTCATTGCCATCTTCGTCAAAAACACAGATGAAGAAATGAAATCTGCATTTCCATGGGATGTGGCGGGTGGGCATTTATGTAACTTGAATTTATAATAAAATGTTTTTATAATGTGTAATTTTCCTATACCTTGTATATTGTGTCATTGCCATCCTCGTCAAAGACACAGATGAAGAAATGAAATCTGCATTTCTATGGGATGTGGCGGGTCGGCATTTATGTAACTTGAATTTATAATAAAATGTTTTTATAATGTGTAATTTTCCTATACCTTGTATATTGTGTCATTGCCATCCTCGTCAAAAACACAGATGAAGAAATGAAATCTGCATTTCCATGGGATGTGGCGGGTGGGCATTTATGTAACTTGAATTTATAATAAAATGTTTTTATAATATGTAATTTTCCTATACCTTGTATATTGTGTCATTGCCATCCTCATACACAGATGAAGAAATGAAATCTGCATTTCCATGGGATGTGGCGGGTGGGCATTTATGTAACTTGAATTTATAATAAAATGTTTTTATAATGTGTAATTTTCCTATACCTTGTATATTGTGTCATTGCCATCCTCGTCACAGATGAAGAAATGAAATCTGCATTTCCATGGGATGTGGCGGGTGGGCATTTATGTAACTTGAATTTATAATAAAATGTTTTTATAATGTGTAATTTTCCTATACCTTGTATATTGTGTCATTGCCATCCTCGTCAAAGACACAGATGAAGAAATGAAATCTGCATTTCCATGGGATGTGGCGGGTGGGCATTTATGTAACTTGAATTTATAATAAAAAGGTTTTTAGTCTGTGTAATTTTGCTATACCTTGTATATTATGTCATTGCCATCCTCGTCAAAAACACAGATAAAGAAATGAAATCTGCATTTCCATGGGATGTGGCGGGTGGGCATTTATGTAACTTGAATTTATAATAAAATAATTTTATAATGTGTAATTTTCCTATACCTTGCATATTGTGTCATTGCCATCCTCGTCAAAGACACAGATGAAGAAATGAAATCTGCATTTCCATGGGATGTGGCGGGTGGGCATTTATGTAACTTGAATTTATAATAAAATGTTTTTATAATGTGTAATTTTCCTATACCTTGTATATTGTGTCATTGCCATCCTCGTCAAAGACACAGATGAAGAAATGAAATCTGCATTTCCATGGGATGTGGCGGGTGGGCATTTATGTAACTTGAATTTATAATAAAATGTTTTTATAATGTGTAATTTTCCTATACCTTGTATATTGTGTCATTGCCATCCTCGTCAAAGACACAGATGAAGAAATGAAATCTGCATTTCCATGGGATGTGGCGGGTGGGCATTTATGTAACTTGAATTTATAATAAAATGTTTTTATAATGTGTAATTTTCCTATACCTTGTATATTGTGTCATTGCCATCCTCGTCAAAGACACAGATGAAGAAATGAAATCTGCATTTCCATGGGATGTGGCGGGTGGGCATTTATGTAACTTGAATATATAATAAAATGTTTTTATAATGTGTAATTTTCCTATACCTTGTATATTGTGTCATTGCCATCCTCGTCAAAGACACAGATGAAGAAAAGAAATCTGCATTTCCATGGGATGTGGCGGGTGGGCATTTATGTAACTTGAATTTATAATAAAATGTTTTTATAATATGTAATTTTCCTATACCTTGTATATTGTGTCATTGCCATCCTCATACACAGATGAAGAAATGAAATCTGCATTTCCATGGGATGTGGCGGGTGGGCATTTATGTAACTTGAATTTATAATAAAATGTTTTTATAATGTGTAATTTTCCTATACCTTGTATATTGTGTCATTGCCATCCTCGTCACAGATGAAGAAATGAAATCTGCATTTCCATGGGATGTGGCGGGTGGGCATTTATGTAACTTGAATTTATAATAAAATAATTTTATAATGTGTAATTTTCCTATACCTTGCATATTGTGTCATTGCCATCCTCGTCAAAGACACAGATGAAGAAATGAAATCTGCATTTCCATGGGATGTGGCGGGTGGGCATTTATGTAACTTGAATTTATAATAAAATGTTTTTATAATGTGTAATTTTCCTATACCTTGTATATTGTGTCATTGCCATCCTCGTCAAAGACACAGATGAAGAAATGAAATCTGCATTTCCATGGGATGTGGCGGGTGGGCATTTATGTAACTTGAATTTATAATAAAATGTTTTTATAATGTGTAATTTTCCTATACCTTGTATATTGTGTCATTGCCATCCTCGTCAAAGACACAGATGAAGAAATGAAATCTGCATTTCCATGGGATGTGGCGGGTGGGCATTTATGTAACTTGAATTTATAATAAAATGTTTTTATAATGTGTAATTTTCCTATACCTTGTATATTGTGTCATTGCCATCCTCGTCAAAGACACAGATGAAGAAATGAAATCTGCATTTCCATGGGATGTGGCGGGTGGGCATTTATGTAACTTGAATTTATAATAAAATGTTTTTATAATATGTAATTTTCCTATACCTTGTATATTGTGTCATTGCCATCCTCATACACAGATGAAGAAATGAAATCTGCATTTCCATGGGATGTGGCGGGTGGGCATTTATGTAACTTGAATTTATAATAAAATGTTTTTATAATGTGTAATTTTCCTATACCTTGTATATTGTGTCATTGCCATCCTCGTCACAGATGAAGAAATGAAATCTGCATTTCCATGGGATGTGGCGGGTGGGCATTTATGTAACTTGAATTTATAATAAAATGTTTTTATAATGTGTAATTTTCCTATACCTTGTATATTGTGTCATTGCCATCCTCGTCAAAGACACAGATGAAGAAATGAAATCTGCATTTCCATGGGATGTGGCGGGTGGGCATTTATGTAACTTGAATTTATAATAAAAAGGTTTTTAGTCTGTGTAATTTTGCTATACCTTGTATATTATGTCATTGCCATCCTCGTCAAAAACACAGATAAAGAAATGAAATCTGCATTTCCATGGGATGTGGCGGGTGGGCATTTATGTAACTTGAATTTATAATAAAATAATTTTATAATGTGTAATTTTCCTATACCTTGCATATTGTGTCATTGCCATCCTCGTCAAAGACACAGATGAAGAAATGAAATCTGCATTTCCATGGGATGTGGCGGGTGGGCATTTATGTAACTTGAATTTATAATAAAATGTTTTTATAATGTGTAATTTTCCTATACCTTGTATATTGTGTCATTGCCATCCTCGTCAAAGACACAGATGAAGAAATGAAATCTGCATTTCCATGGGATGTGGCGGGTGGGCATTTATGTAACTTGAATTTATAATAAAATGTTTTTATAATGTGTAATTTTCCTATACCTTGTATATTGTGTCATTGCCATCCTCGTCAAAGACACAGATGAAGAAATGAAATCTGCATTTCCATGGGATGTGGCGGGTGGGCATTTATGTAACTTGAATTTATAATAAAATGTTTTTATAATGTGTAATTTTCCTATACCTTGTATATTGTGTCATTGCCATCCTCGTCAAAGACACAGATGAAGAAATGAAATCTGCATTTCCATGGGATGTGGCGGGTGGGCATTTATGTAACTTGAATTTATAATAAAATGTTTTTATAATGTGTAATTTTCCTATACCTTGTATATTGTGTCATTGCCATCCTCGTCAAAGACACAGATGAAGAAAAGAAATCTGCATTTCCATGGGATGTGGCGGGTGGGCATTTATGTAACTTGAATTTATAATAAAATGTTTTTATAATGTGTAATTTTCCTATACCTTGTATATTGTGTCATTGCCATCCTCGTCAAAGACACAGATGAAGAAATGAAATCTGCATTTCCATGGGATGTGGCGGGTGGGCATTTATGTAACTTGAATTTATAATAAAAAGGTTTTTAGTCTGTGTAATTTTGCTATACCTTGTATATTGTGTCATTGCCATCCTCGTCAAAAACACAGATGAAGAAATGAAATCTGCATTTCCATGGGATGTGGCGGGTGGGCATTTATGTAACTTGAATATATAATAAAATGTTTTTATAATATGTAATTTTCCTATACCTTGTATATTGTGTCATTGCCATCCTCGTCAAAGACACAGATGAAGAAATGAAATCTGCATTTCCATGGGATGTGGCGGGTGGGCATTTATGTAACTTGAATTTATAATAAAATGTTTTTATAATGTGTAATTTTCCTATACCTTGCATATTGTGTCATTGCCATCCTCGTCAAAGACACAGATGAAGAAATGAAATCTGCATTTCCATGGGATGTGGCGGGTGGGCATTTATGTAACTTGAATTTATAATAAAATGTTTTTATAATGTGTAATTTTCCTATACCTTGTATATTGTGTCATTGCCATCCTCGTCAAAGACACAGATGAAGAAATGAAATCTGCATTTCCATGGGATGTGGCGGGTGGGCATTTATGTAACTTGAATTTATAATAAAATGTTTTTATAATGTGTAATTTTCCTATACCTTGTATATTGTGTCATTGCCATCCTCGTCAAAGACACAGATGAAGAAATGAAATCTGCATTTCCATGGGATGTGGCGGGTGGGCATTTATGTAACTTGAATTTATAATAAAATGTTTTTATAATGTGTAATTTTCCTATACCTTGTATATTGTGTCATTGCCATCCTCGTCAAAGACACAGATGAAGAAATGAAAACTGCATTTCCATGGGATGTGGCGGGTGGGCATTTATGTAACTTGAATTTATAATAAAATCTTTTTATAATGTGTAATTTTCCTATACCTTGTATATTGTGTCATTGCCATCCTCGTCAAAGACACAGATGAAGAAATGAAATCTGCATTTCCATGGGATGTGGCGGGTGGGCATTTATGTAACTTGAATTTATAATAAAATGTTTTTATAATGTGTAATTTTCCTATACCTTGTATATTGTGTCATTGCCATCCTCGTCAAAGACACAGATGAAGAAATGAAATCTGCATTTCCATGGGATGTGGCGGGTGGGCATTTATGTAACTTGAATTTATAATAAAAAGGTTTTTAGTCTGTGTAATTTTGCTATACCTTGTATATTATGTCATTGCCATCCTCGTCAAAGACACGGATGAAGAAATGAAATCTGCATTTCCATGGGATGTGGCGGGTGGGCATTAATGTAACTTGAATTTATAATAAAATGTATTTATAATGTGTAATTTTGCTATACCTTGTAAATTATGTCATTGCTATCCTCGTCAAAGACACAGATGAAGAAATGAAATCTGCATTTCCATGGGATGTAGCGGGTGGGCATTTATGTAACTTGAATTTATAATAAAATGTTTTTATAATGTGTAATTTTCCTATACCTTGTATATTGTGTCATTGCCATCCTCGTCAAAAACACAGATGAAGAAATGAAATCTGCATTTCCATGGGATGTGGCGGGTGGGCATTTATGTAACTTGAATTTATAATAAAATGTTTTTATAATGTGTAATTTTCCTATACCTTGTATATTGTGTCATTGCCATCCTCGTCAAAGACACAGATGAAGAAATGAAATCTGCATTTCCATGGGATGTGGCGGGTGGGCATTTATGTAACTTGAATTTATAATAAAATGTTTTTATAATGTGTAATTTTCCTATACCTTGTATATTGTGTCATTGCCATCCTCGTCAAAAACACAGATGAAGAAATGAAATCTGCATTTCCATGGGATGTGGCGGGTGGGCATTTATGTAACTTGAATTTATAATAAAATAATTTTATAATGTGTAATTTTCCTATACCTTGCATATTGTGTCATTGCCATCCTCGTCAAAGACACAGATGAAGAAATGAAATCTGCATTTCCATGGGATGTGGCGGGTGGGCATTTATGTAACTTGAATTTATAATAAAATGTTTTTATAATGTGTAATTTTCCTATACCTTGTATATTGTGTCATTGCCATCCTCGTCAAAGACACAGATGAAGAAATGAAATCTGCATTTCCATGGGATGTGGCGGGTGGGCATTTATGTAACTTGAATTTATAATAAAATGTTTTTATAATGTGTAATTTTCCTATACCTTGTATATTGTGTCATTGCCATCCTCGTCAAAGACACAGATGAAGAAATGAAATCTGCATTTCCATGGGATGTGGCGGGTGGGCATTTATGTAACTTGAATTTATAATAAAATGTTTTTATAATGTGTAATTTTCCTATACCTTGTATATTGTGTCATTGCCATCCTCGTCAAAGACACAGATGAAGAAATGAAATCTGCATTTCCATGGGATGTGGCGGGTGGGCATTTATGTAACTTGAATTTATAATAAAATGTTTTTATAATGTGTAATTTTCCTATACCTTGTATATTATGTCATTGCCATCCTCGTCAAAGACACAGATGAAGAAATGAAATCTGCATTTCCATGGGATGTGGCGGGTGGGCATTTATGTAACTTGAATTTATAATAAAATGTTTTTATAATGTGTAATTTTCCTATACCTTGTATATTGTGTCATTGCCATCCTCGTCAAAGACACAGATGAAGAAATGAAATCTGCATTTCCATGGGATGTGGCGGGTGGGCATTTATGTAACTTGAATTTATAATAAAATGTTTTTATAATGTGTAATTTTCCTATACCTTGTATATTGTGTCATTGCCATCCTCGTCAAAGACACAGATGAAGAAATGAAATCTGCATTTCCATGGGATGTGGCGGGTGGGCATTTATGTAACTTGAATTTATAATAAAATGTTTTTATAATGTGTAATTTTCCTATACCTTGTATATTGTGTCATTGCCATCCTCGTCAAAAACACAGATGAAGAAATGAAATCTGCATTTCCATGGGATGTGGCGGGTGGGCATTTATGTAACTTGAATTTATAATAAAATGTTTTTATAATATGTAATTTTCCTATACCTTGTATATTGTGTCATTGCCATCCTCGTCAAAGACACAGATGAAGAAATGAAATCTGCATTTCCATGGGATGTGGCGGGTGGGCATTTATGTAACTTGAATTTATAATAAAATGTTTTTATAATGTGTAATTTTCCTATACCTTGTATATTGTGTCATTGCCATCCTCGTCAAAAACACAGATGAAGAAATGAAATCTGCATTTCCATGGGATGTGGCGGGTGGGCATTTATGTAACTTGAATTTATAATAAAATGTTTTTATAATGTGTAATTTTCCTATACCTTGTATATTGTGTCATTGCCATCCTCGTCAAAGACACAGATGAAGAAATGAAATCTGCATTTCCATGGGATGTGGCGGGTGGGCATTTATGTAACTTGAATTTATAATAAAATGTTTTTATAATGTGTAATTTTCCTATACCTTGTATATTGTGTCATTGCCATCCTCGTCAAAAACACAGATGAAGAAATGAAATCTGCATTTCCATGGGATGTGGCGGGTGGGCATTTATGTAACTTGAATTTAAAAAAAAATGTTTTTATAATGTGTAATTTTCCTATACCTTGTATATTGTGTCATTGCCATCCTCGTCAAAGACACAGATGAAGAAATGAAATCTGCATTTCCATGGGATGTGGCGGGTGGGCATTTATGTAACTTGAATTTATAATAAAATGTTTTTATAATGTGTAATTTTCCTATACCTTGTATATTGTGTCATTGCCATCCTCGTCAAAGACACAGATGAAGAAATGAAATCTGCATTTCCATGGGATGTGGCGGGTGGGCATTTATGTAACTTGAATTTATAATAAAATGTTTTTATAATGTGTAATTTTCCTATACCTTGTATATTGTGTCATTGCCATCCTCGTCAAAGACACAGATGAAGAAATGAAATCTGCATTTCCATGGGATGTGGCGGGTGGGCATTTATGTAACTTGAATTTATAATAAAATGTTTTTATAATGTGTAATTTTCCTATACCTTGTATATTGTGTCATTGCCATCCTCGTCAAAGACACAGATGAAGAAATGAAATCTGCATTTCCATGGGATGTGGCGGGTGGGCATTTATGTAACTTGAATTTATAATAAAATGTTTTTATAATGTGTAATTTTCCTATACCTTGTATATTGTGTCATTGCCATCCTCGTCAAAGACACAGATGAAGAAATGAAATCTGCATTTCCATGGGATGTGGCGGGTGGGCATTTATGTAACTTGAATTTATAATAAAAAGGTTTTTAGTCTGTGTAATTTTGCTATACCTTGTATATTATGTCATTGCCATCCTCGTCAAAGACACGGATGAAGAAATGAAATCTGCATTTCCATGGGATGTGGCGGGTGGGCATTTATGTAACTTGAATTTATAATAAAATGTTTTTATAATGTGTAATTTTCCTATACCTTGCATATTGTGTCATTGCCATCCTCGTCAAAGACACAGATGAAGAAATGAAATCTGCATTTCCATGGGATGTGGCGGGTGGGCATTTATGTAACTTGAATTTATAATAAAATGTTTTTATAATGTGTAATTTTCCTATACCTTGTATATTGTGTCATTGCCATCCTCGTCAAAGACACAGATGAAGAAATGAAATCTGCATTTCCATGGGATGTGGCGGGTGGGCATTTATGTAACTTGAATTTATAATAAAATGTTTTTATAATGTGTAATTTTCCTATACCTTGTATATTGTGTCATTGCCATCCTCGTCAAAGACACAGATGAAGAAATGAAATCTGCATTTCCATGGGATGTGGCGGGTGGGCATTTATGTAACTTGAATTTATAATAAAATGTTTTTATAATGTGTAATTTTCCTATACCTTGTATATTGTGTCATTGCCATCCTCGTCAAAGACACAGATGAAGAAATGAAATCTGCATTTCCATGGGATGTGGCGGGTGGGCATTTATGTAACTTGAATTTATAATAAAATGTTTTTATAATGTGTAATTTTCCTATACCTTGTATATTGTGTCATTGCCATCCTCGTCAAAGACACAGATGAAGAAATGAAATCTGCATTTCCATGGGATGTGGCGGGTGGGCATTTATGTAACTTGAATTTATAATAAAATGTTTTTATAATGTGTAATTTTCCTATACCTTGTATATTGTGTCATTGCCATCCTCGTCAAAGACACAGATGAAGAAATGAAATCTGCATTTCCATGGGATGTGGCGGGTGGGCATTTATGTAACTTGAATTTATAATAAAATGTTTTTATAATGTGTAATTTTCCTATACCTTGTATATTGTGTCATTGCCATCCTTGTCAAAGACACAGATGAAGAAATGAAATCTGCATTTCCATGGGATGTGGCGGGTGGGCATTTATGTAACTTGAATTTATAATAAAATGTTTTTATAATGTGTAATTTTCCTATACCTTGTATATTGTGTCATTGCCATCCTCGTCAAAGACACAGATGAAGAAATGAAATCTGCATTTCCATGGGATGTGGCGGGTGGGCATTTATGTAACTTGAATTTATAATAAAAAGGTTTTTAGTCTGTGTAATTTTGCTATACCTTGTATATTATGTCATTGCCATCCTCGTCAAAGACACGGATGAAGAAATAAAATCTGCATTTCCATGGGATGTGGCGGGTGGGCATTAATGTAACTTGAATTTATAATAAAATGTTTTTATAATGTGTAATTTTGCTATACCTTGTAAATTATGTCATTGCTATCCTCGTCAAAGACACAGATGAAGAAATGAAATCTGCATTTCTATGGGATGTAGCGTGTGGGCATTTATGTAACTTGAATTTATAATAAAATGTTTTTATAATGTGTAATTTTCCTATACCTTGTATATTGTGTCATTGCCATCCTCGTCAAAAACACAGATGAAGAAATGAAATCTGCATTTCCATGGGATGTGGCGGGTGGGCATTTATGTAACTTGAATTTATAATAAAATGTTTTTATAATGTGTAATTTTCCTATACCTTGTATATTGTGTCATTGCCATCCTCGTCAAAGACACAGATGAAGAAATGAAATCTGCATTTCCATGGGATGTGGCGGGTGGGCATTTATGTAACTTGAATTTATAATAAAATGTTTTTATAATGTGTAATTTTCCTATACCTTGTATATTGTGTCATTGCCATCCTCGTCAAAAACACAGATGAAGAAATGAAATCTGCATTTCCATGGGATGTGGCGGGTGGGCATTTATGTAACTTGAATTTATAATAAAATAATTTTATAATGTGTAATTTTCCTATACCTTGCATATTGTGTCATTGCCATCCTCGTCACGGACACAGATGAAGAAATGAAATCTGCATTTCCATGGGATGTGGCGGGTGGGCATTTATGTAACTTGAATTTATAATAAAATGTTTTTATAATGTGTAATTTTCCTATACCTTGTATATTGTGTCATTGCCATCCTCGTCAAAGACACAGATGAAGAAATGAAATCTGCATTTCCATGGGATGTGGCGGGTGGGCATTTATGTAACTTGAATTTATAATAAAATGTTTTTATAATGTGTAATTTTCCTATACCTTGTATATTATGTCATTGCCATCCTCGTCAAAGACACAGATGAAGAAATGAAATCTGCATTTCCATGGGATGTGGCGGGTGGGCATTTATGTAACTTGAATTTATAATAAAATGTTTTTATAATGTGTAATTTTCCTATACCTTGTATATTGTGTCATTGCCATCCTCATCAAAAACACAGATGAAGAAATGAAATCTGCATTTCCATGGGATGTGGCGGGTGGGCATTTATGTAACTTGAATTTATAATAAAATGTTTTTATAATGTGTAATTTTCCTATACCTTGTATATTGTGTCATTGCCATCCTCGTCAAAGACACAGATGAAGAAATGAAATCTGCATTTCCATGGGATGTGGCGGGTGGGCATTTATGTAACTTGAATTTATAATAAAATGTTTTTATAATGTGTAATTTTCCAATACCTTGTATATTATGTCATTGCCATCCTCGTCAAAGACACAGATGAAGAAATGAAATCTGCATTTCCATGGGATGTGGCGGGTGGGCATTTATGTAACTTGAATTTATAATAAAATGTTTTTATAATGTGTAATTTTCCTATACCTTGTATATTGTGTCATTGCCATCCTCATCAAAAACACAGATGAAGAAATGAAATCTGCATTTCCATGGGATGTGGCGGGTGGGCATTTATGTAACTTGAATTTATAATAAAATGTTTTTATAATGTGTAATTTTCCTATACCTTGTATATTGTGTCATTGCCATCCTCGTCAAAGACACAGATGAAGAAATGAAATCTGCATTTCCATGGGATGTGGCGGGTGGGCATTTATGTAACTTGAATTTATAATAAAATGTTTTTATAATGTGTAATTTTCCTATACCTTGTATATTGTGTCATTGCCATCCTCGTCAAAAACACAGATGAAGAAATGAAATCTGCATTTCCATGGGATGTGGCGGGTGGGCATTTATGTAACTTGAATTTATAATAAAATGTTTTTATAATATGTAATTTTCCTATACCTTGTATATTGTGTCATTGCCATCCTCGTCAAAGACACAGATGAAGAAATGAAATCTGCATTTCCATGGGATGTGGCGGGTGGGCATTTATGTAACTTGAATTTATAATAAAATGTTTTTATAATGTGTAATTTTCCTATACCTTGTATATTGTGTCATTGCCATCCTCGTCAAAAACACAGATGAAGAAATGAAATCTGCATTTCCATGGGATGTGGCGGGTGGGCATTTATGTAACTTGAATTTATAATAAAATGTTTTTATAATGTGTAATTTTCCTATACCTTGTATATTGTGTCATTGCCATCCTCGTCAAAGACACAGATGAAGAAATGAAATCTGCATTTCCATGGGATGTGGCGGGTGGGCATTTATGTAACTTGAATTTATAATAAAATGTTTTTATAATGTGTAATTTTCCTATACCTTGTATATTGTGTCATTGCCATCCTCGTCAAAGACACAGATGAAGAAATGAAATCTGCATTTCCATGGGATGTGGCGGGTGGGCATTTATGTAACTTGAATTTATAATAAAATGTTTTTATAATGTGTAATTTTCCTATACCTTGTATATTGTGTCATTGCCATCCTCGTCAAAGACACAGATGAAGAAATGAAATCTGCATTTCCATGGGATGTGGCGGGTGGGCATTTATGTAACTTGAATTTATAATAAAATGTTTTTATAATGTGTAATTTTCCTATACCTTGTATATTGTGTCATTGCCATCCTCGTCAAAGACACAGATGAAGAAATGAAATCTGCATTTCCATGGGATGTGGCGGGTGGGCATTTATGTAACTTGAATTTATAATAAAATGTTTTTATAATGTGTAATTTTCCTATACCTTGTATATTGTGTCATTGCCATCCTCGTCAAAGACACAGATGAAGAAATGAAATCTGCATTTCCATGGGATGTGGCGGGTGGGCATTTATGTAACTTGAATTTATAATAAAATGTTTTTATAATGTGTAATTTTCCTATACCTTGTATATTGTGTCATTGCCATCCTCGTCAAAGACACAGATGAAGAAATGAAATCTGCATTTCCATGGGATGTGGCGGGTGGGCATTTATGTAACTTGAATTTATAATAAAAAGGTTTTTAGTCTGTGTAATTTTGCTATACCTTGTATATATTATGTCATTGCCATCCTCGTCAAAGACACGGATGAAGAAATGAAATCTGCATTTCCATGGGATGTGGCGGGTGGGCATTAATGTAACTTGAATTTATAATAAAATGTTTTTATAATGTGTAATTTTGCTATACCTTGTAAATTATGTCATTGCTATCCTCGTCAAAGACACAGATGAAGAAATGAAATCTGCTTTTCCATGGGATGTGGCGGGTGGGCATTTATGTAACTTGAATTTATAATAAAATGTTTTTATAATGTGTAATTTTCCTATACCTTGTATATTGTGTCATTGCCATCCTCGTCAAAAACACAGATGAAGAAATGAAATCTGCATTTCCATGGGATGTGGCGGGTGGGCATTTATGTAACTTGAATTTATAATAAAATGTTTTTATAATGTGTAATTTTCCTATACCTTGTATATTGTGTCATTGCCATCCTCGTCAAAGACACAGATGAAGAAATGAAATCTGCATTTCCATGGGATGTGGCGGGTGGGCATTTATGTAACTTGAATTTATAATAAAATGTTTTTATAATGTGTAATTTTCCTATACCTTGTATATTGTGTCATTGCCATCCTCGTCAAAGACACAGATGAAGAAATGAAATCTGCATTTCCATGGGATGTGGCGGGTGGGCATTTATGTAACTTGAATTTATAATAAAATGTTTTTATAATGTGTAATTTTCCTATACCTTGTATATTGTGTCATTGCCATCCTCGTCAAAGACACAGATGAAGAAATGAAATCTGCATTTCCATGGGATGTGGCGGGTGGGCATTTATGTAACTTGAATTTATAATAAAAAGGTTTTTAGTCTGTGTAATTTTGCTATACCTTGTATATTATGTCATTGCCATCCTCGTCAAAGACACGGATGAAGAAATGAAATCTGCATTTCCATGGGATGTGGCGGGTGGGCATTAATGTAACTTGAATTTATAATAAAATGTTTTTATAATGTGTAATTTTGCTATACCTTGTAAATTATGTCATTGCTATCCTCGTCAAAGACACAGATGAAGAAATGAAATCTGCATTTCCATGGGATGTAGCGGGTGGGCATTTATGTAACTTGAATTTATAATAAAATGTTTTTATAATGTGTAATTTTCCTATACCTTGTATATTGTGTCATTGCCATCCTCGTCAAAAACACAGATGAAGAAATGAAATCTGCATTTCCATGGGATGTGGCGGGTGGGCATTTATGTAACTTGAATTTATAATAAAATGTTTTTATAATGTGTAATTTTCCTATACCTTGTATATTGTGTCATTGCCATCCTCGTCAAAGACACAGATGAAGAAATGAAATCTGCATTTCCATGGGATGTGGCGGGTGGGCATTTATGTAACTTGAATTTATAATAAAATAATTTTATAATGTGTAATTTTCCTATACCTTGCATATTGTGTCATTGCCATCCTCGTCAAAGACACAGATGAAGAAATGAAATCTGCATTTCCATGGGATGTGGCGGGTGGGCATTTATGTAACTTGAATTTATAATAAAATGTTTTTATAATGTGTAATTTTCCTATACCTTGTATATTGTGTCATTGCCATCCTCGTCAAAGACACAGATGAAGAAATGAAATCTGCATTTCCATGGGATGTGGCGGGTGGGCATTTATGTAACTTGAATTTATAATAAAATGTTTTTATAATGTGTAATTTTCCTATACCTTGTATATTGTGTCATTGCCATCCTCGTCAAAGACACAGATGAAGAAATGAAATCTGCATTTCCATGGGATGTGGCGGGTGGGCATTTATGTAACTTGAATTTATAATAAAATGTTTTTATAATGTGTAATTTTCCTATACCTTGTATATTGTGTCATTGCCATCCTCGTCAAAGACACAGATGAAGAAATGAAATCTGCATTTCCATGGGATGTGGCGGGTGGGCATTTATGTAACTTGAATTTATAATAAAAAGGTTTTTAGTCTGTGTAATTTTGCTATACCTTGTATATTATGTCATTGCCATCCTCGTCAAAGACACGGATGAAGAAATGAAATCTGCATTTCCATGGGATGTGGCGGGTGGGCATTAATGTAACTTGAATTTATAATAAAATGTTTTTATAATGTGTAATTTTGCTATACCTTGTAAATTATGTCCTTGCTATCCTCGTCAAAGACACAGATGAAGAAATGAAATCTGCATTTCCATGGGATGTAGCGGGTGGGCATTTATGTAACTTGAATTTATAATAAAATGTTTTTATAATGTGTAATTTTCCTATACCTTGTATATTGTGTCATTGCCATCCTCGTCAAAAACACAGATGAAGAAATGAAATCTGCATTTCCATGGGATGTGGCGGGTGGGCATTTATGTAACTTGAATTTATAATAAAATGTTTTTATAATGTGTAATTTTCCTATACCTTGTATATTGTGTCATTGCCATCCTCGTCAAAGACACAGATGAAGAAATGAAATCTGCATTTCCATGGGATGTGGCGGGTGGGCATTTATGTAACTTGAATTTATAATAAAATGTTTTTATAATGTGTAATTTTCCTATACCTTGTATATCGTGTCATTGCCATCCTCGTCAAAAACACAGATGAAGAAATGAAATCTGCATTTCCATGGGATGTGGCGGGTGGGCATTTATGTAACTTGAATGTATAATAAAATGTTTTTATAATATGTAATTTTCCTATACCATGTATATTGTGTCATTGCCATCCTCGTCAAAGACACAGATGAAGAAATAAAATCTGCATTTCCATGGGATGTGGCGGGTGGGCATTTATGTAACTTGAATTTATAATAAAATAATTTTATAATGTGTAATTTTCCTATACCTTGCATATTGTGTCATTGCCATCCTCGTCAAAGACACAGATGAAGAAATGAAATCTGCATTTCCATGGGATGTGGCGGGTGGGCATTTATGTAACTTGAATTTATAATAAAATGTTTTTATAATGTGTAATTTTCCTATACCTTGTATATTGTGTCATTGCCATCCTCGTCAAAGACACAGATGAAGAAATGAAATCTGCATTTCCATGGGATGTGGCGGGTGGGCATTTATGTAACTTGAATTTATAATAAAATGTTTTTATAATGTGTAATTTTCCTATACCTTGTATATTGTGTCATTGCCATCCTCGTCAAAGACACAGATGAAGAAATGAAATCTGCATTTCCATGGGATGTGGCGGGTGGGCATTTATGTAACTTGAATTTATAATAAAATGTTTTTATAATGTGTAATTTTCCTATACCTTGTATATTGTGTCATTGCCATCCTCGTCAAAGACACAGATGAAGAAATGAAATCTGCATTTCCATGGGATGTGGCGGGTGGGCATTTATGTAACTTGAATTTATAATAAAATGTTTTTATAATGTGTAATTTTCCTATACCTTGTATATTGTGTCATTGCCATCCTCGTCAAAAACACAGATGAAGAAATGAAATCTGCATTTCCATGGGATGTGGCGGGTGGGCATTTATGTAACTTGAATTTATAATAAAATGTTTTTATAATGTGTAATTTTCCTATACCTTGTATATTGTGTCATTGCCATCCTCGTCAAAGACACAGATGAAGAAATGAAATCTGCATTTCCATGGGATGTGGCGGGTGGGCATTTATGTAACTTGAATTTATAATAAAATGTTTTTATAATGTGTAATTTTCCTATACCTTGTATATTGTGTCATTGCCATCCTCGTCAAAGACACAGATGAAGAAATGAAATCTGCATTTCCATGGGATGTGGCGGGTGGGCATTTATGTAACTTGAATTTATAATAAAATAATTTTATAATGTGTAATTTTCCTATACCTTGCATATTGTGTCATTGCCATCCTCGTCAAAGACACAGATGAAGAAATGAAATCTGCATTTCCATGGGATGTGGCGGGTGGGCATTTATGTAACTTGAATTTATAATAAAATGTTTTTATAATGTGTAATTTTCCTATACCTTGTATATTGTGTCATTGCCATCCTCGTCAAAGACACAGATGAAGAAATGAAATCTGCATTTCCATGGGATGTGGCGGGTGGGCATTTATGTAACTTGAATTTATAATAAAATGTTTTTATAATGTGTAATTTTCCTATACCTTGTATATTGTGTCATTGCCATCCTCGTCAAAGACACAGATGAAGAAATGAAATCTGCATTTCCATGGGATGTGGCGGGTGGGCATTTATGTAACTTGAATTTATAATAAAATGTTTTTATAATGTGTAATTTTCCTATACCTTGTATATTGTGTCATTGCCATCCTCGTCAAAGACACAGATGAAGAAATGAAATCTGCATTTCCATGGGATGTGGCGGGTGGGCATTTATGTAACTTGAATTTATAATAAAAAGGTTTTTAGTCTGTGTAATTTTGCTATACCTTGTATATTATGTCATTGCCATCCTCGTCAAAGACACGGATGAAGAAATGAAATCTGCATTTCCATGGGATGTGGCGGGTGGGCATTAATGTAACTTGAATTTATAATAAAATGTTTTTATAATGTGTAATTTTGCTATACCTTGTAAATTATGTCCTTGCTATCCTCGTCAAAGACACAGATGAAGAAATGAAATCTGCATTTCCATGGGATGTAGCGGGTGGGCATTTATGTAACTTGAATTTATAATAAAATGTTTTTATAATGTGTAATTTTCCTATACCTTGTATATTGTGTCATTGCCATCCTCGTCAAAAACACAGATGAAGAAATGAAATCTGCATTTCCATGGGATGTGGCGGGTGGGCATTTATGTAACTTGAATTTATAATAAAATGTTTTTATAATGTGTAATTTTCCTATACCTTGTATATTGTGTCATTGCCATCCTCGTCAAAGACACAGATGAAGAAATGAAATCTGCATTTCCATGGGATGTGGCGGGTGGGCATTTATGTAACTTGAATTTATAATAAAATGTTTTTATAATGTGTAATTTTCCTATACCTTGTATATCGTGTCATTGCCATCCTCGTCAAAAACACAGATGAAGAAATGAAATCTGCATTTCCATGGGATGTGGCGGGTGGGCATTTATGTAACTTGAATGTATAATAAAATGTTTTTATAATATGTAATTTTCCTATACCATGTATATTGTGTCATTGCCATCCTCGTCAAAGACACAGATGAAGAAATAAAATCTGCATTTCCATGGGATGTGGCGGGTGGGCATTTATGTAACTTGAATTTATAATAAAATAATTTTATAATGTGTAATTTTCCTATACCTTGCATATTGTGTCATTGCCATCCTCGTCAAAGACACAGATGAAGAAATGAAATCTGCATTTCCATGGGATGTGGCGGGTGGGCATTTATGTAACTTGAATTTATAATAAAATGTTTTTATAATGTGTAATTTTCCTATACCTTGTATATTGTGTCATTGCCATCCTCGTCAAAGACACAGATGAAGAAATGAAATCTGCATTTCCATGGGATGTGGCGGGTGGGCATTTATGTAACTTGAATTTATAATAAAATGTTTTTATAATGTGTAATTTTCCTATACCTTGTATATTGTGTCATTGCCATCCTCGTCAAAGACACAGATGAAGAAATGAAATCTGCATTTCCATGGGATGTGGCGGGTGGGCATTTATGTAACTTGAATTTATAATAAAATGTTTTTATAATGTGTAATTTTCCTATACCTTGTATATTGTGTCATTGCCATCCTCGTCAAAGACACAGATGAAGAAATGAAATCTGCATTTCCATGGGATGTGGCGGGTGGGCATTTATGTAACTTGAATTTATAATAAAAAGGTTTTTAGTCTGTGTAATTTTGCTATACCTTGTATATTATGTCATTGCCATCCTCGTCAAAGACACGGATGAAGAAATGAAATCTGCATTTCCATGGGATGTGGCGGGTGGGCATTAATGTAACTTGAATTTATAATAAAATGTTTTTATAATGTGTAATTTTGCTATACCTTGTAAATTATGTCCTTGCTATCCTCGTCAAAGACACAGATGAAGAAATGAAATCTGCATTTCCATGGGATGTAGCGGGTGGGCATTTATGTAACTTGAATTTATAATAAAATGTTTTTATAATGTGTAATTTTCCTATACCTTGTATATTGTGTCATTGCCATCCTCGTCAAAAACACAGATGAAGAAATGAAATCTGCATTTCCATGGGATGTGGCGGGTGGGCATTTATGTAACTTGAATTTATAATAAAATGTTTTTATAATGTGTAATTTTCCTATACCTTGTATATTGTGTCATTGCCATCCTCGTCAAAGACACAGATGAAGAAATGAAATCTGCATTTCCATGGGATGTGGCGGGTGGGCATTTATGTAACTTGAATTTATAATAAAATGTTTTTATAATGTGTAATTTTCCTATACCTTGTATATCGTGTCATTGCCATCCTCGTCAAAAACACAGATGAAGAAATGAAATCTGCATTTCCATGGGATGTGGCGGGTGGGCATTTATGTAACTTGAATGTATAATAAAATGTTTTTATAATATGTAATTTTCCTATACCATGTATATTGTGTCATTGCCATCCTCGTCAAAGACACAGATGAAGAAATAAAATCTGCATTTCCATGGGATGTGGCGGGTGGGCATTTATGTAACTTGAATTTATAATAAAATAATTTTATAATGTGTAATTTTCCTATACCTTGCATATTGTGTCATTGCCATCCTCGTCAAAGACACAGATGAAGAAATGAAATCTGCATTTCCATGGGATGTGGCGGGTGGGCATTTATGTAACTTGAATTTATAATAAAATGTTTTTATAATGTGTAATTTTCCTATACCTTGTATATTGTGTCATTGCCATCCTCGTCAAAGACACAGATGAAGAAATGAAATCTGCATTTCCATGGGATGTGGCGGGTGGGCATTTATGTAACTTGAATTTATAATAAAATGTTTTTATAATGTGTAATTTTCCTATACCTTGTATATTGTGTCATTGCCATCCTCGTCAAAGACACAGATGAAGAAATGAAATCTGCATTTCCATGGGATGTGGCGGGTGGGCATTTATGTAACTTGAATTTATAATAAAATGTTTTTATAATGTGTAATTTTCCTATACCTTGTATATTGTGTCATTGCCATCCTCGTCAAAGACACAGATGAAGAAATGAAATCTGCATTTCCATGGGATGTGGCGGGTGGGCATTTATGTAACTTGAATTTATAATAAAATGTTTTTATAATGTGTAATTTTCCTATACCTTGTATATTGTGTCATTGCCATCCTCGTCAAAAACACAGATGAAGAAATGAAATCTGCATTTCCATGGGATGTGGCGGGTGGGCATTTATGTAACTTGAATTTATAATAAAATGTTTTTATAATGTGTAATTTTCCTATACCTTGTATATTGTGTCATTGCCATCCTCGTCAAAGACACAGATGAAGAAATGAAATCTGCATTTCCATGGGATGTGGCGGGTGGGCATTTATGTAACTTGAATTTATAATAAAATGTTTTTATAATGTGTAATTTTCCTATACCTTGTATATTGTGTCATTGCCATCCTCGTCAAAGACACAGATGAAGAAATGAAATCTGCATTTCCATGGGATGTGGCGGGTGGGCATTTATGTAACTTGAATTTATAATAAAATGTTTTTATAATGTGTAATTTTCCTATACCTTGTATATTGTGTCATTGCCATCCTCGTCAAAGACACAGATGAAGAAATGAAATCTGCATTTCCATGGGATGTGGCGGGTGGGCATTTATGTAACTTGAATTTATAATAAAATGTTTTTATAATGTGTAATTTTACTATACCTTGTATATTGTGTCATTGCCATCCTCGTCAAAGACACAGATGAAGAAATGAAATCTGCATTTCCATGGGATGTGGCGGGTGGGCATTTATGTAACTTGAATTTATAATAAAAAGGTTTTTAGTCTGTGTAATTTTGCTATACCTTGTATATTATGTCATTGCCATCCTCGTCAAAGACACGGATGAAGAAATGAAATCTGCATTTCCATGGGATGTGGCGGGTGGGCATTAATGTAACTTGAATTTATAATAAAATGTTTTTATAATGTGTAATTTTGCTATACCTTGTAAATTATGTCATTGCTATCCTCGTCAAAGACACAGATGAAGAAATGAAATCTGCATTTCCATGGGATGTGGCGGGTGGGCATTTATGTAACTTGAATTTATAATAAAATGTTTTTATAATGTGTAATTTTCCTATACCTTGTATATTGTGTCATTGCCATCCTCGTCAAAAACACAGATGAAGAAATGAAATCTGCATTTCCATGGGATGTGGCGGGTGGGCATTTATGTAACTTGAATTTATAATAAAATGTTTTTATAATGTGTAATTTTCCTATACCTTGTATATTGTGTCATTGCCATCCTCGTCAAAGACACAGATGAAGAAATGAAATCTGCATTTCCATGGGATGTGGCGGGTGGGCATTTATGTAACTTGAATTTATAATAAAATGTTTTTATAATGTGTAATTTTCCTATACCTTGTATATTGTGTCATTGCCATCCTCGTCAAAAACACAGATGAAGAAATGAAATCTGCATTTCCATGGGATGTGGCGGGTGGGCATTTATGTAACTTGAATTTATAATAAAATGTTTTTATAATATGTAATTTTCCTATACCTTGTATATTGTGTCATTGCCATCCTCGTCAAAGACACAGATGAAGAAATAAAATCTGCATTTCCATGGGATGTGGCGGGTGGGCATTTATGTAACTTGAATTTATAATAAAATGTTTTTATAATGTGTAATTTTCCTATACCTTGTATATTGTGTCATTGCCATCCTCGTCAAAGACACAGATGAAGAAATGAAATCTGCATTTCCATGAGATGTGGCGGGTGGGCATTTATGTAACTTGAATTTATAATAAAATGTTTTTATAATGTGTAATTTTCCTATACCTTGTATATTGTGTCATTGCCATCCTCGTCAAAGACACAGATGAAGAAATGAAATCTGCATTTCCATGGGATGTGGCGGGTGGGCATTTATGTAACTTGAATTTATAATAAAATGTTTTTATAATGTGTAATTTTCCTATACCTTGTATATTGTGTCATTGCCATCCTCGTCAAAGACACAGATGAAGAAATGAAATCTGCATTTCCATGGGATGTGGCGGGTGGGCATTTATGTAACTTGAATTTATAATAAAATGTTTTTATAATGTGTAATTTTCCTATACCTTGTATATTGTGTCATTGCCATCCTCGTCAAAGACACAGATGAAGAAATGAAATCTGCATTTCCATGGGATGTGGCGGGTGGGCATTTATGTAACTTGAATTTATAATAAAATGTTTTTATAATGTGTAATTTTCCTATACCTTGTATATTGTGTCATTGCCATCCTCGTCAAAGACACAGATGAAGAAATGAAATCTGCATTTCCATGGGATGTGGCGGGTGGGCATTTATGTAACTTGAATTTATAATAAAAAGGTTTTTAGTCTGTGTAATTTTGCTATACCTTGTATATTATGTCATTGCCATCCTCGTCAAAGACACGGATGAAGAAATGAAATCTGCATTTCCATGGGATGTGGCGGGTGGGCATTAATGTAACTTGAATTTATAATAAAATGTTTTTATAATGTGTAATTTTGCTATACCTTGTAAATTATGTCATTGCTATCCTCGTCAAAGACACAGATGAAGAAATGAAATCTGCATTTCCATGGGATGTGGCGGGTGGGCATTTATGTAACTTGAATTTATAATAAAATGTTTTTATAATGTGTAATTTTCCTATACCTTGTATATTGTGTCATTGCCATCCTCGTTAAAAACACAGATGAAGAAATGAAATCTGCATTTCCATGGGATGTGGCGGGTGGGCATTTATGTAACTTGAATTTATAATAAAATGTTTTTATAATGTGTAATTTTCCTATACCTTGTATATTGTGTCATTGCCATCCTCGTCAAAGACACAGATGAAGAAATGAAATCTGCATTTCCATGGGATGTGGCGGGTGGGCATTTATGTAACTTGAATTTATAATAAAATGTTTTTATAATGTGTAATTTTCCTATACCTTGTATATTGTGTCATTGCCATCCTCGTCAAAGACACAGATGAAGAAATGAAATCTGCATTTCCATGGGATGTGGCGGGTGGGCATTTATGTAACTTGAATTTATAATAAAATGTTTTTATAATGTGTAATTTTCCTATACCTTGTATATTGTGTCATTGCCATCCTCGTCAAAGACACAGATGAAGAAATGAAATCTGCATTTCCATGGGATGTGGCGGGTGGGCATTTATGTAACTTGAATTTATAATAAAATGTTTTTATAATGTGTAATTTTCCTATACCTTGTATATTGTGTCATTGCCATCCTCGTCAAAGACACAGATGAAGAAATGAAATCTGCATTTCCATGGGATATGGCGGGTGGGCATTTATGTAACTTGAATTTATAATAAAAAGGTTTTTAGTCTGTGTAATTTTGCTATACCTTGTATATTATGTCATTGCCATCCTCGTCAAAGACACGGATGAAGAAATGAAATCTGCATTTCCATGGGATGTGGCGGGTGGGCATTAATGTAACTTGAATTTATAATAAAATGTTTTTATAATGTGTAATTTTGCTATACCTTGTAAATTATGTCATTGCTATCCTCGTCAAAGACACAGATGAAGAAATGAAATCTGCATTTCCATGGGATGTAGCGGGTGGGCATTTATGTAACTTGAATTTATAATAAAATGTTTTTATAATGTGTAATTTTCCTATACCTTGTATATTGTGTCATTGCCATCCTCGTCAAAAACACAGATGAAGAAATGAAATCTGCATTTCCATGGGATGTGGCGGGTGGGCATTTATGTAACTTGAATTTATAATAAAATGTTTTTATAATGTGTAATTTTCCTATACCTTGTATATTGTGTCATTGCCATCCTCGTCAAAGACACAGATGAAGAAATGAAATCTGCATTTCCATGGGATGTGGCGGGTGGGCATTTATGTAACTTGAATTTATAATAAAATGTTTTTATAATGTGTAATTTTCCTATACCTTGTATATTGTGTCATTGCCATCCTCGTCAAAAACACAGATGAAGAAATGAAATCTGCATTTCCATGGGATGTGGCGGGTGGGCATTTATGTAACTTGAATTTATAATAAAATGTTTTTATAATATGTAATTTTCCTATACCTTGTATATTGTGTCATTGCCATCCTCGTCAAAGACACAGATGAAGAAATAAAATCTGCATTTCCATGGGATGTGGCGGGTGGGCATTTATGTAACTTGAATTTATAATAAAATAATTTTATAATGTGTAATTTTCCTATACCTTGCATATTGTGTCATTGCCATCCTCGTCAAAGACACAGATGAAGAAATGAAATCTGCATTTCCATGGGATGTGGCGGGTGGGCATTTATGTAACTTGAATTTATAATAAAATGTTTTTATAATGTGTAATTTTCCTATACCTTGTATATTGTGTCATTGCCATCCTCGTCAAAGACACAGATGAAGAAATGAAATCTGCATTTCCATGGGATGTGGCGGGTGGGCATTTATGTAACTTGAATTTATAATAAAATGTTTTTATAATGTGTAATTTTCCTATACCTTGTATATTGTGTCATTGCCATCCTCGTCAAAGACACAGATGAAGAAATGAAATCTGCATTTCCATGGGATGTGGCGGGTGGGCATTTATGTAACTTGAATTTATAATAAAATGTTTTTATAATGTGTAATTTTCCTATACCTTGTATATTGTGTCATTGCCATCCTCGTCAAAGACACAGATGAAGAAATGAAATCTGCATTTCCATGGGATGTGGCGGGTGGGCATTTATGTAACTTGAATTTATAATAAAATGTTTTTATAATGTGTAATTTTCCTATACCTTGTATATTGTGTCATTGCCATCCTCGTCAAAGACACAGATGAAGAAATGAAATCTGCATTTCCATGGGATGTGGCGGGTGGGCATTTATGTAACTTGAATTTATAATAAAATGTTTTTATAATGTGTAATTTTCCTATACCTTGTATATTGTGTCATCGCCATCCTCGTCAAAGACACAGATGAAGAAATGAAATCTGCATTTCCATGGGATGTGGCGGGTGGGCATTTATGTAACTTGAATTTATAATAAAATGTTTTTATAATGTGTAATTTTCCTATACCTTGTATATTGTGTCATTGCCATCCTCGTCAAAGACACAGATGAAGAAATGAAATCTGCATTTCCATGGGATGTGGCGGGTGGGCATTTATGTAACTTGAATTTATAATAAAAAGGTTTTTAGTCTGTGTAATTTTGCTATACCTTGTATATTATGTCATTGCCATCCTCGTCAAAGACACGGATGAAGAAATGAAATCTGCATTTCCATGGGATGTGGCGGGTGGGCATTAATGTAACTTGAATTTATAATAAAATGTTTTTATAATGTGTAATTTAGCTATACCTTGTAAATTATGTCATTGCTATCCTCGTCAAAGACACAGATGAAGAAATGAAATCTGCATTTCCATGGGATGTGGCGGGTGGGCATTTATGTAACTTGAATTTATAATAAAATGTTTTTATAATGTGTAATTTTCCTATACCTTGTATATTGTGTCATTGCCATCCTCGTCAAAAACACAGATGAAGAAATGAAATCTGCATTTCCATGGGATGTGGCGGGTGGGCATTTATGTAACTTGAATTTATAATAAAATGTTTTTATAATGTGTAATTTTCCTATACCTTGTATATTGTGTCATTGCCATCCTCGTCAAAGACACAGATGAAGAAATGAAATCTGCATTTCCATGGGATGTGGCGGGTGGGCATTTATGTAACTTGAATTTATAATAAAATGTTTTTATAATGTGTAATTTTCCTATACCTTGTATATTGTGTCATTGCCATCCTCGTCAAAAACACAGATGAAGAAATGAAATCTGCATTTCCATGGGATGTGGCGGGTGGGCATTTATGTAACTTGAATTTATAATAAAATGTTTTTATAATATGTAATTTTCCTATACCTTGTATATTGTGTCATTGCCATCCTCGTGAAAGACACAGATGAAGAAATAAAATCTGCATTTCCATGGGATGTGGCGGGTGGGCATTTATGTAACTTGAATTTATAATAAAATGTTTTTATAATGTGTAATTTTCCTATACCTTGCATATTGTGTCATTGCCATCCTCGTCAAAGACACAGATGAAGAAATGAAATCTGCATTTCCATGGGATGTGGCGGGTGGGCATTTATGTAACTTGAATTTATAATAAAATGTTTTTATAATGTGTAATTTTCCTATACCTTGTATATTGTGTCATTGCCATCCTCGTCAAAGACACAGATGAAGAAATGAAATCTGCATTTCCATGGGATGTGGCGGGTGGGCATTTATGTAACTTGAATTTATAATAAAATGTTTTTATAATGTGTAATTTTCCTATACCTTGTATATTGTGTCATTGCCATCCTCGTTAAAGACACAGATGAAGAAATGAAATCTGCATTTCCATGGGATGTGGCGGGTGGGCATTTATGTAACTTGAATTTATAATAAAATGTTTTTATAATGTGTAATTTTCCTATACCTTGTATATTGTGTCATTGCCATCCTCGTCAAAGACACAGATGAAGAAATGAAATCTGCATTTCCATGGGATGTGGCGGGTGGGCATTTATGTAACTTGAATTTATAATAAAAAGGTTTTTAGTCTGTGTAATTTTGCTATATCTTGTATATTATGTCATTGCCATCCTCGTCAAAGACACGGATGAAGAAATGAAATCTGCATTTCCATGGGATGTGGCGGGTGGGCATTAATGTAACTTGAATTTATAATAAAATGTTTTTATAATGTGTAATTTTGCTATACCTTGTAAATTATGTCATTGCTATCCTCGTCAAAGACACACATGAAGAAATGAAATCTGCATTTCCATGGGATGTGGCGGGTGGGCATTAATGTAACTTGAATTTATAATAAAATGTTTTTATAATGTGTAATTTTGCTATACCTTGTATATTGTGTCATTGCCATCCTCGTCAAAGACACGGATGAAGAAATGAAATCTGCATTTCCATGGGATGTGGCGGGTGGGCATTAATGTAACTTGAATTTGTAATAAAATGTTTTTATAATGTGTAATTTTGCTATACCTTGTAAATTATGTCATTGCTATCCTCGTCAAAGACACAGATGAAGAAATGAAATCTGCATTTCCATGGGATGTGGCGGGTGGGCATTTATGTAACTTGAATTTATAATAAAATGTTTTTATAATGTGTAATTTTCCTATACCTTGTATATTGTGTCATTGCCATCCTCGTCAAAAACACAGATGAAGAAATGAAATCTGCATTTCCATGGGATGTGGCGGGTGGGCATTTATGTAACTTGAATTTATAATAAAATGTTTTTATAATGTGTAATTTTCCTATACCTTGTATTTTGTGTCATTGCCATCCTCGTCAAAGACACAGATGAAGAAATGAAATCTGCATTTCCATGGGATGTGGCGGGTGGGCATTTATGTAACTTGAATTTATAATAAAATGTTTTTATAATGTGTAATTTTCCTATACCTTGTATATTGTGTCATTGCCATCCTCGTCAAAAACACAGATGAAGAAATGAAATCTGCATTTCCATGGGATGTGGCGGGTGGGCATTTATGTAACTTGAATTTATAATAAAATGTTTTTATAATATGTAATTTTCCTATACCTTGTATATTGTGTCATTGCCATCCTCGTCAAAGACACAGATGAAGAAATAAAATCTGCATTTCCATGGGATGTGGCGGGTGGGCATTTATGTAACTTGAATTTATAATAAAATGTTTTTATAATGTGTAATTTTCCTATACCTTGTATATTGTGTCATTGCCATCCTCGTCAAAGACACAGATGAAGAAATGAAATCTGCATTTCCATGGGATGTGGCGGGTGGGCATTTATGTAACTTGAATTTATAATAAAATCTTTTTATAATGTGTAATTTTCCTATACCTTGTATATTGTGTCATTGCCATCCTCGTCAAAGACACAGATGAAGAAATGAAATCTGCATTTCCATGGGATGTGGCGGGTGGGCATTTATGTAACTTGAATTTATAATAAAATGTTTTTATAATGTGTAATTTTCCTATACCTTGTATATTGTGTCATTGCCATCCTCGTCAAAAACACAGATGAAGAAATGAAATCTGCATTTCCATGGGATGTGGCGGGTGGGCATTTATGTAACTTGAATTTATAATAAAATGTTTTTATAATGTGTAATTTTCCTATACCTTGTATATTGTGTCATTGCCATCCTCGTCAAAGACACAGATGAAGAAATGAAATCTGCATTTCCATGGGATGTGGCGGGTGGGCATTTATGTAACTTGAATTTATAATAAAATGTTTTTATAATGTGTAATTTTCCTATACCTTGTATATTGTGTCATTGCCATCCTCGTCAAAAACACAGATGAAGAAATGAAATCTGCATTTCCATGGGATGTGGCGGGTGGGCATTTATGTAACTTGAATTTATAATAAAATGTTTTTATAATATGTAATTTTCCTATACCTTGTATATTGTGTCATTGCCATCCTCGTCAAAGACACAGATGAAGAAATAAAATCTGCATTTCCATGGGATGTGGCGGGTGGGCATTTATGTAACTTGAATTTATAATAAAATGTTTTTATAATGTGTAATTTTCCTATACCTTGCATATTGTGTCATTGCCATCCTCGTCAAAGACACATATGAAGAAATGAAATCTGCATTTCCATGGGATGTGGCGGGTGGGCATTTATGTAACTTGAATTTATAATAAAATGTTTTTATAATGTGTAATTTTCCTATACCTTGTATATTGTGTCATTGCCATCCTCGTTAAAGACACAGATGAAGAAATGAAATCTGCATTTCCATGGGATGTGGCGGGTGGGCATTTATGTAACTTGAATTTATAATAAAATGTTTTTATAATGTGTAATTTTCCTATACCTTGTATATTGTGTCATTGCCATCCTCGTCAAAGACACAGATGAAGAAATGAAATCTGCATTTCCATGGGATGTGGCGGGTGGGCATTTATGTAACTTGAATTTATAATAAAAAGGTTTTTAGTCTGTGTAATTTTGCTATATCTTGTATATTATGTCATTGCCATCCTCGTCAAAGACACGGATGAAGAAATGAAATCTGCATTTCCATGGGATGTGGCGGGTGGGCATTAATGTAACTTGAATTTATAATAAAATGTTTTTATAATGTGTAATTTTGCTATACCTTGTAAATTATGTCATTGCTATCCTCGTCAAAGACACACATGAAGAAATGAAATCTGCATTTCCATGGGATGTGGCGGGTGGGCATTAATGTAACTTGAATTTATAATAAAATGTTTTTATAATGTGTAATTTTGCTATACCTTGTATATTGTGTCATTGCCATCCTCGTCAAAGACACGGATGAAGAAATGAAATCTGCATTTCCATGGGATGTGGCGGGTGGGCATTAATGTAACTTGAATTTGTAATAAAATGTTTTTATAATGTGTAATTTTGCTATACCTTGTAAATTATGTCATTGCTATCCTCGTCAAAGACACAGATGAAGAAATGAAATCTGCATTTCCATGGGATGTGGCGGGTGGGCATTTATGTAACTTGAATTTATAATAAAATGTTTTTATAATGTGTAATTTTCCTATACCTTGTATATTGTGTCATTGCCATCCTCGTCAAAAACACAGATGAAGAAATGAAATCTGCATTTCCATGGGATGTGGCGGGTGGGCATTTATGTAACTTGAATTTATAATAAAATGTTTTTATAATGTGTAATTTTCCTATACCTTGTATTTTGTGTCATTGCCATCCTCGTCAAAGACACAGATGAAGAAATGAAATCTGCATTTCCATGGGATGTGGCGGGTGGGCATTTATGTAACTTGAATTTATAATAAAATGTTTTTATAATGTGTAATTTTCCTATACCTTGTATATTGTGTCATTGCCATCCTCGTCAAAAACACAGATGAAGAAATGAAATCTGCATTTCCATGGGATGTGGCGGGTGGGCATTTATGTAACTTGAATTTATAATAAAATGTTTTTATAATATGTAATTTTCCTATACCTTGTATATTGTGTCATTGCCATCCTCGTCAAAGACACAGATGAAGAAATAAAATCTGCATTTCCATGGGATGTGGCGGGTGGGCATTTATGTAACTTGAATTTATAATAAAATGTTTTTATAATGTGTAATTTTCCTATACCTTGTATATTGTGTCATTGCCATCCTCGTCAAAGACACAGATGAAGAAATGAAATCTGCATTTCCATGGGATGTGGCGGGTGGGCATTTATGTAACTTGAATTTATAATAAAATCTTTTTATAATGTGTAATTTTCCTATACCTTGTATATTGTGTCATTGCCATCCTCGTCAAAGACACAGATGAAGAAATGAAATCTGCATTTCCATGGGATGTGGCGGGTGGGCATTTATGTAACTTGAATTTATAATAAAATGTTTTTATAATGTGTAATTTTCCTATACCTTGTATATTGTGTCATTGCCATCCTCGTCAAAAACACAGATGAAGAAATGAAATCTGCATTTCCATGGGATGTGGCGGGTGGGCATTTATGTAACTTGAATTTATAATAAAATGTTTTTATAATGTGTAATTTTCCTATACCTTGTATATTGTGTCATTGCCATCCTCGTCAAAGACACAGATGAAGAAATGAAATCTGCATTTCCATGGGATGTGGCGGGTGGGCATTTATGTAACTTGAATTTATAATAAAATGTTTTTATAATGTGTAATTTTCCTATACCTTGTATATTGTGTCATTGCCATCCTCGTCAAAAACACAGATGAAGAAATGAAATCTGCATTTCCATGGGATGTGGCGGGTGGGCATTTATGTAACTTGAATTTATAATAAAATGTTTTTATAATATGTAATTTTCCTATACCTTGTATATTGTGTCATTGCCATCCTCGTCAAAGACACAGATGAAGAAATAAAATCTGCATTTCCATGGGATGTGGCGGGTGGGCATTTATGTAACTTGAATTTATAATAAAATGTTTTTATAATGTGTAATTTTCCTATACCTTGCATATTGTGTCATTGCCATCCTCGTCAAAGACACATATGAAGAAATGAAATCTGCATTTCCATGGGATGTGGCGGGTGGGCATTTATGTAACTTGAATTTATAATAAAATGTTTTTATAATGTGTAATTTTCCTATACCTTGTATATTGTGTCATTGCCATCCTCGTCAAAGACACAGATGAAGAAATGAAATCTGCATTTCCATGGGATGTGGCGGGTGGGCATTTATGTAACTTGAATTTATAATAAAATGTTTTTATAATGTGTAATTTTCCTATACCTTGTATATTGTGTCATTGCCATCCTCGTCAAAGACACAGATGAAGAAATGAAATCTGCATTTCCATGGGATGTGGCGGGTGGGCATTTATGTAACTTGAATTTATAATAAAATGTTTTTATAATGTGTAATTTTCCTATACCTTGTATATTGTGTCATTGCCATCCTCGTCAAAGACACAGATGAAGAAATGAAATCTGCATTTCCATGGGATGTGGCGGGTGGGCATTTATGTAACTTGAATTTATAATAAAAAGGTTTTTAGTCTGTGTAATTTTGCTATACCTTGTATATTATGTCATTGCCATCCTCGTCAAAGACACGGATGAAGAAATGAAATCTGCATTTCCATGGGATGTGGCGGGTGGGCATTAATGTAACTTGAATTTATAATAAAATGTTTTTATAATGTGTAATTTTGCTATACCTTGTAAATTATGTCATTGCTATCCTCGTCAAAGACACACATGAAGAAATGAAATCTGCATTTCCATGGGATGTGGCGGGTGGGCATTAATGTAACTTGAATTTATAATAAAATGTTTTTATAATGTGTAATTTTGCTATACCTTGTATATTGTGTCATTGCCATCCTCGTCAAAGACACAGACGAAGAAATGAAATCTGCATTTCCATGGGATGTGGCGGCTGGACATTTATGTAACTTGAATTTATAATAAAAAATTTTTATAATGTGTAATTTTCCTATACCTTGTATATTGTGTCATTGCCATCCTCGTCAAAGACACAGATGAAGAAATGAAATCTGCATTTCCATGGGATGTGGCGGGTGGGCATTTATGTAACTTGAATTTATAATAAAAAGGTTTTTAGACTGTGTAATTTTGCTATACCTTGTATATTATGTCATTGCCATCCTCGTCAAAGACACGGATGAAGAAATGAAATCTGCATTACCATGGGATGTGGCGGGTGGGCATTAATGTAACTTGAATTTATAATAAAATGTTTTTATAATGTGTAATTTTGCTATACCTTGTAAATAATGTCATTGCTATCCTCGTCAAAGACACAGATGAAGAAATGAAATCTGCATTTCCATGGGATGTGGCGGGTGGGCATTAATGTAACTTGAATTTATAATAAAATGTTTTTATAATGTGTAATTTTGCTATACCTTGTATATTGTGTCATTGCCATCCTCGTCAAAGACACAGATCAAGAAATGAAATCTGCATTTCCATGGGATGTGGCGGGTGGGCATTTATGTAACTTGAATTTATAATAAAATGTTTTTATAATGTGTAATTTTCCTATACCTTGTATATTGTGTCATTGCCATCCTCGTCAAAAACACAGATGAAGAAATGAAATCTGCATTTCCATGGGATGTGGCGGGTGGGCATTTATGTAACTTGAATTTATAATAAAATGTTTTTATAATGTGTAATTTTCCTATACCTTGTATATTGTGTCATTGCCATCCTCGTCAAATACACAGATGAAGAAATGAAATCTGCATTTCCATGGTATGTGGCGGGTGGGCATTTATGTAACTTGAATTTATAATAAAATGTTTTTATAATGTGTAATTTTCCTATACCTTGTATATTGTGTCATTGCCATCCTCGTCAAAGACACAGATGAAGAAATGAAATCTGCATTTCCATGGGATGTGGCGGGTGGGCATTTATGTAACTTGAATTTATAATAAAATGTTTTTATAATGTGTAATTTTCCTATACCTTGTATATTGTGTCATTGCCATCCTCGTCAAAGACACAGATGAAGAAATGAAATCTGCATTTCCATGGGATGTGGCGGGTGGGCATTTATGTAACTTGAATTTATAATAAAATGTTTTTATAATGTGTAATTTTCCTATACCTTGTATATTGTGTCATTGCCATCCTCGTCAAAGACACAGATGAAGAAATGAAATCTGCATTTCCATGGGATGTGGCGGGTGGGCATTTATGTAACTTGAATTTATAATAAAATGTTTTTATAATGTGTAATTTTCCTATACCTTGTATATTGTGTCATTGCCATCCTCGTCAAAGACACAGATGAAGAAATGAAATCTGCATTTCCATGGGATGTGGCGGTTGGGCATTTATGTAACTTGAATTTATAATAAAATGTTTTTATAATGTGTAATTTTCCTATACCTTGTATATTGTGTCATTGCCATCCTCGTCAAAGACACAGATGAAGAAATGAAATCTGCATTTCCATGGGATGTGGCGGGTGGGCATTTATGTAACTTGAATTTATAATAAAATGTTTTTATAATGTGTAATTTTCCTATACCTTGTATATTGTGTCATTGCCATCCTCGTCAAAGACACAGATGAAGAAATGAAATCTGCATTTCCATGGGATGTGGCGGGTGGGCATTTATGTAACTTGAATTTATAATAAAATGTTTTTATAATGTGTAATTTTCCTATACCTTGTATATTGTGTCATTGCCATCCTCGTCAAAGACACAGATGAAGAAATGAAATCTGCATTTCCATGGGATGTGGCGGGTGGGCATTTATGTAACTTGAATTTATAATAAAATGTTTTTATAATGTGTAATTTTCCTATACCTTGTATATTGTGTCATTGCCATCCTCGTCAAAGACACAGATGAAGAAATGAAATCTGCATTTCCATGGGATGTGGCGGGTGGGCATTTATGTAACTTGAATTTATAATAAAAAGGTTTTTAGTCTGTGTAATTTTGCTATACCTTGTATATTATGTCATTGCCATCCTCGTCAAAGACACGGATGAAGAAATGAAATCTGCATTTCCATGGGATGTGGCGGGTGGGCATTAATGTAACTTGAATTTATAATAAAATGTTTTTATAATGTGTAATTTTGCTATACCTTGTAAATTATGTCATTGCTATCCTCGTCAAAGACACACATGAAGAAATGAAATCTGCATTTCCATGGGATGTGGCGGGTGGGCATTAATGTAACTTGAATTTATAATAAAATGTTTTTATAATGTGTAATTTTGCTATACCTTGTATATTGTGTCATTGCCATCCTCGTCAAAGACACAGACGAAGAAATGAAATCTGCATTTCCATGGGATGTGGCGGCTGGACATTTATGTAACTTGAATTTATAATAAAAAATTTTTATAATGTGTAATTTTCCTATACCTTGTATATTGTGTCATTGCCATCCTCGTCAAAGACACAGATGAAGAAATGAAATCTGCATTTCCATGGGATGTGGCGGGTGGGCATTTATGTAACTTGAATTTATAATAAAAAGGTTTTTAGACTGTGTAATTTTGCTATACCTTGTATATTATGTCATTGCCATCCTCGTCAAAGACACGGATGAAGAAATGAAATCTGCATTACCATGGGATGTGGCGGGTGGGCATTAATGTAACTTGAATTTATAATAAAATGTTTTTATAATGTGTAATTTTGCTATACCTTGTAAATAATGTCATTGCTATCCTCGTCAAAGACACAGATGAAGAAATGAAATCTGCATTTCCATGGGATGTGGCGGGTGGGCATTAATGTAACTTGAATTTATAATAAAATGTTTTTATAATGTGTAATTTTGCTATACCTTGTATATTGTGTCATTGCCATCCTCGTCAAAGACACAGATCAAGAAATGAAATCTGCATTTCCATGGGATGTGGCGGGTGGGCATTTATGTAACTTGAATTTATAATAAAATGTTTTTATAATGTGTAATTTTCCTATACCTTGTATATTGTGTCATTGCCATCCTCGTCAAAAACACAGATGAAGAAATGAAATCTGCATTTCCATGGGATGTGGCGGGTGGGCATTTATGTAACTTGAATTTATAATAAAATGTTTTTATAATGTGTAATTTTCCTATACCTTGTATATTGTGTCATTGCCATCCTCGTCAAATACACAGATGAAGAAATGAAATCTGCATTTCCATGGTATGTGGCGGGTGGGCATTTATGTAACTTGAATTTATAATAAAATGTTTTTATAATGTGTAATTTTCCTATACCTTGTATATTGTGTCATTGCCATCCTCGTCAAAGACACAGATGAAGAAATGAAATCTGCATTTCCATGGGATGTGGCGGGTGGGCATTTATGTAACTTGAATTTATAATAAAATGTTTTTATAATGTGTAATTTTCCTATACCTTGTATATTGTGTCATTGCCATCCTCGTCAAAGACACAGATGAAGAAATGAAATCTGCATTTCCATGGGATGTGGCGGGTGGGCATTTATGTAACTTGAATTTATAATAAAATGTTTTTATAATGTGTAATTTTCCTATACCTTGTATATTGTGTCATTGCCATCCTCGTCAAAGACACAGATGAAGAAATGAAATCTGCATTTCCATGGGATGTGGCGGGTGGGCATTTATGTAACTTGAATTTATAATAAAATGTTTTTATAATGTGTAATTTTCCTATACCTTGTATATTGTGTCATTGCCATCCTCGTCAAAGACACAGATGAAGAAATGAAATCTGCATTTCCATGGGATGTGGCGGTTGGGCATTTATGTAACTTGAATTTATAATAAAATGTTTTTATAATGTGTAATTTTCCTATACCTTGTATATTGTGTCATTGCCATCCTCGTCAAAGACACAGATGAAGAAATGAAATCTGCATTTCCATGGGATGTGGCGGGTGGGCATTTATGTAACTTGAATTTATAATAAAAAGGTTTTTAGTCTGTGTAATTTTGCTATACCTTGTATATTATGTCATTGCCATCCTCGTCAAAGACACGGATGAAGAAATGAAATCTGCATTTCCATGGGATGTGGCGGGTGGGCATTAATGTAACTTGAATTTATAATAAAATGTTTTTATAATGTGTAATTTTGCTATACCTTGTAAATTATGTCATTGCTATCCTCGTCAAAGACACAGATGAAGAAATGAAATCTGCATTTCCATGGGATGTGGCGGGTGGGCATTTATGTAACTTGAATTTATAATAAAATGTTTTTATAATGTGTAATTTTCCTATACCTTGTATATTGTGTCATTGCCATCCTCGTCAAAGACACAGATGAAGAAATGAAATCTGCATTTCCATGGGATGTGGCGGGTGGGCATTTATGTAACTTGAATTTATAATAAAATGTTTTTATAATGTGTAATTTTCCTATACCTTGTATATTGTGTCATTGCCATCCTCGTCAAAAACACAGATGAAGAAATGAAATCTGCATTTCCATGGGATGTGGCGGGTGGGCATTTATGTAACTTGAATTTATAATAAAATGTTTTTATAATATGTAATTTTCCTATACCTTGTATATTGTGTCATTGCCATCCTCGTCAAAGACACAGATGAAGAAATGAAATCTGCATTTCCATGGGATGTGGCGGGTGGGCATTTATGTAACTTGAATTTATAATAAAATGTTTTTATAATGTGTAATTTTCCTATACCTTGTATATTGTGTCATTGCCATCCTCGTCAAAGACACAGATGAAGAAATGAAATCTGCATTTCCATGGGATGTGGCGGGTGGGCATTTATGTAACTTGAATTTATAATAAAAAGGTTTTTCGTCTGTGTAATTTTGCTATACCTTGTATATTATGTCATTGCCATCCTCGTCAAAGACACGGATGAAGAAATGAAATCTGCATTTCCATGGGATGTGGCGGGTGGGCATTAATGTAACTTGAATTTATAATAAAATGTTTTTATAATGTGTAATTTTGCTATACCTTGTAAATTATGTCATTGCTATCCTCGTCAAAGACACAGATGAAGAAATGAAATCTGCATTTCCATGGGATGTGGCGGGTGGGCATTTATGTAACTTGAATTTATAATAAAATGTTTTTATAATGTGTAATTTTCCTATACCTTGTATATTGTGTCATTGCCATCCTCGTCAAAAACACAGATGAAGAAATGAAATCTGCATTTCCATGGGATGTGGCGGGTGGGCATTTATGTAACTTGAATTTATAATAAAATGTTTTTATAATGTGTAATTTTCCTATACCTTGTATATTGTGTCATTGCCATCCTCGTCAAAGACACAGATGAAGAAATGAAATCTGCATTTCCATGGGATGTGGCGGTTGGGCATTTATGTAACTTGAATTTATAATAAAATGTTTTTATAATGTGTAATTTTCCTATACCTTGTATATTGTGTCATTGCCATCCTCGTCAAAGACACAGATGAAGAAATGAAATCTGCATTTCCATGGGATGTGGCGGGTGGGCATTTATGTAACTTGAATTTATAATAAAATGTTTTTATAATGTGTAATTTTCCTATACCTTGTATATTGTGTCATTGCCATCCTCGTCAAAGACACAGATGAAGAAATGAAATCTGCATTTCCATGGGATGTGGCGGGTGGGCATTTATGTAACTTGAATTTATAATAAAATGTTTTTATAATGTGTAATTTTCCTATACCTTGTATATTGTGTCATTGCCATCCTCGTCAAAGACACAGATGAAGAAATGAAATCTGCATTTCCATGGGATGTGGCGGGTGGGCATTTATGTAACTTGAATTTATAATAAAATGTTTTTATAATGTGTAATTTTCCTATACCTTGTATATTGTGTCATTGCCATCCTCGTCAAAGACACAGATGAAGAAATGAAATCTGCATTTCCATGGGATGTGGCGGGTGGGCATTTATGTAACTTGAATTTATAATAAAAAGGTTTTTAGTCTGTGTAATTTTGCTATACCTTGTATATTATGTCATTGCCATCCTCGTCAAAGACACGGATGAAGAAATGAAATCTGCATTTCCATGGGATGTGGCGGGTGGGCATTAATGTAACTTGAATTTATAATAAAATGTTTTTATAATGTGTAATTTTGCTATACCTTGTAAATTATGTCATTGCTATCCTCGTCAAAGACACACATGAAGAAATGAAATCTGCATTTCCATGGGATGTGGCGGGTGGGCATTAATGTAACTTGAATTTATAATAAAATGTTTTTATAATGTGTAATTTTGCTATACCTTGTATATTGTGTCATTGCCATCCTCGTCAAAGACACAGACGAAGAAATGAAATCTGCATTTCCATGGGATGTGGCGGCTGGACATTTATGTAACTTGAATTTATAATAAAAAATTTTTATAATGTGTAATTTTCCTATACCTTGTATATTGTGTCATTGCCATCCTCGTCAAAGACACAGATGAAGAAATGAAATCTGCATTTCCATGGGATGTGGCGGGTGGGCATTTATGTAACTTGAATTTATAATAAAAAGGTTTTTAGACTGTGTAATTTTGCTATACCTTGTATATTATGTCATTGCCATCCTCGTCAAAGACACGGATGAAGAAATGAAATCTGCATTACCATGGGATGTGGCGGGTGGGCATTAATGTAACTTGAATTTATAATAAAATGTTTTTATAATGTGTAATTTTGCTATACCTTGTAAATAATGTCATTGCTATCCTCGTCAAAGACACAGATGAAGAAATGAAATCTGCATTTCCATGGGATGTGGCGGGTGGGCATTAATGTAACTTGAATTTATAATAAAATGTTTTTATAATGTGTAATTTTGCTATACCTTGTATATTGTGTCATTGCCATCCTCGTCAAAGACACAGATCAAGAAATGAAATCTGCATTTCCATGGGATGTGGCGGGTGGGCATTTATGTAACTTGAATTTATAATAAAATGTTTTTATAATGTGTAATTTTCCTATACCTTGTATATTGTGTCATTGCCATCCTCGTCAAAAACACAGATGAAGAAATGAAATCTGCATTTCCATGGGATGTGGCGGGTGGGCATTTATGTAACTTGAATTTATAATAAAATGTTTTTATAATGTGTAATTTTCCTATACCTTGTATATTGTGTCATTGCCATCCTCGTCAAATACACAGATGAAGAAATGAAATCTGCATTTCCATGGTATGTGGCGGGTGGGCATTTATGTAACTTGAATTTATAATAAAATGTTTTTATAATGTGTAATTTTCCTATACCTTGTATATTGTGTCATTGCCATCCTCGTCAAAGACACAGATGAAGAAATGAAATCTGCATTTCCATGGGATGTGGCGGGTGGGCATTTATGTAACTTGAATTTATAATAAAATGTTTTTATAATGTGTAATTTTCCTATACCTTGTATATTGTGTCATTGCCATCCTCGTCAAAGACACAGATGAAGAAATGAAATCTGCATTTCCATGGGATGTGGCGGGTGGGCATTTATGTAACTTGAATTTATAATAAAATGTTTTTATAATGTGTAATTTTCCTATACCTTGTATATTGTGTCATTGCCATCCTCGTCAAAGACACAGATGAAGAAATGAAATCTGCATTTCCATGGGATGTGGCGGGTGGGCATTTATGTAACTTGAATTTATAATAAAATGTTTTTATAATGTGTAATTTTCCTATACCTTGTATATTGTGTCATTGCCATCCTCGTCAAAGACACAGATGAAGAAATGAAATCTGCATTTCCATGGGATGTGGCGGTTGGGCATTTATGTAACTTGAATTTATAATAAAATGTTTTTATAATGTGTAATTTTCCTATACCTTGTATATTGTGTCATTGCCATCCTCGTCAAAGACACAGATGAAGAAATGAAATCTGCATTTCCATGGGATGTGGCGGGTGGGCATTTATGTAACTTGAATTTATAATAAAAAGGTTTTTAGTCTGTGTAATTTTGCTATACCTTGTATATTATGTCATTGCCATCCTCGTCAAAGACACGGATGAAGAAATGAAATCTGCATTTCCATGGGATGTGGCGGGTGGGCATTAATGTAACTTGAATTTATAATAAAATGTTTTTATAATGTGTAATTTTGCTATACCTTGTAAATTATGTCATTGCTATCCTCGTCAAAGACACAGATGAAGAAATGAAATCTGCATTTCCATGGGATGTGGCGGGTGGGCATTTATGTAACTTGAATTTATAATAAAATGTTTTTATAATGTGTAATTTTCCTATACCTTGTATATTGTGTCATTGCCATCCTCGTCAAAGACACAGATGAAGAAATGAAATCTGCATTTCCATGGGATGTGGCGGGTGGGCATTTATGTAACTTGAATTTATAATAAAATGTTTTTATAATGTGTAATTTTCCTATACCTTGTATATTGTGTCATTGCCATCCTCGTCAAAAACACAGATGAAGAAATGAAATCTGCATTTCCATGGGATGTGGCGGGTGGGCATTTATGTAACTTGAATTTATAATAAAATGTTTTTATAATATGTAATTTTCCTATACCTTGTATATTGTGTCATTGCCATCCTCGTCAAAGACACAGATGAAGAAATGAAATCTGCATTTCCATGGGATGTGGCGGGTGGGCATTTATGTAACTTGAATTTATAATAAAATGTTTTTATAATGTGTAATTTTCCTATACCTTGTATATTGTGTCATTGCCATCCTCGTCAAAGACACAGATGAAGAAATGAAATCTGCATTTCCATGGGATGTGGCGGGTGGGCATTTATGTAACTTGAATTTATAATAAAAAGGTTTTTCGTCTGTGTAATTTTGCTATACCTTGTATATTATGTCATTGCCATCCTCGTCAAAGACACGGATGAAGAAATGAAATCTGCATTTCCATGGGATGTGGCGGGTGGGCATTAATGTAACTTGAATTTATAATAAAATGTTTTTATAATGTGTAATTTTGCTATACCTTGTAAATTATGTCATTGCTATCCTCGTCAAAGACACAGATGAAGAAATGAAATCTGCATTTCCATGGGATGTGGCGGGTGGGCATTTATGTAACTTGAATTTATAATAAAATGTTTTTATAATGTGTAATTTTCCTATACCTTGTATATTGTGTCATTGCCATCCTCGTCAAAGACACAGATGAAGAAATGAAATCTGCATTTCCATGGGATGTGGCGGGTGGGCATTTATGTAACTTGAATTTATAATAAAATGTTTTTATAATGTGTAATTTTCCTATACCTTGTATATTGTGTCATTGCCATCCTCGTCAAAAACACAGATGAAGAAATGAAATCTGCATTTCCATGGGATGTGGCGGGTGGGCATTTATGTAACTTGAATTTATAATAAAATGTTTTTATAATATGTAATTTTCCTATACCTTGTATATTGTGTCATTGCCATCCTCGTCAAAGACACGGATGAAGAAATGAAATCTGCATTTCCATGGGATGTGGCGGGTGGGCATTAATGTAACTTGAATTTATAATAAAATGTTTTTATAATGTGTAATTTTGCTATACCTTGTAAATTATGTCATTGCTATCCTCGTCAAAGACACAGATGAAGAAATGAAATCTGCATTTCCATGGGATGTTTCGGGTGGGCATTTATGTAACTTGAATTTATAATAAAATGTTTTTATAATGTGTAATTTTCCTATACCTTGTATATTGTGTCATTGCCATCCTCGTCAAAAACACAGATGAAGAAATGAAATCTGCATTTCCATGGGATGTGGCGGGTGGGCATTTATGTAACTTGAATTTATAATAAAATGTTTTTATAATGTGTAATTTTCCTATACCTTGTATATTGTGTCATTGCCATCCTCGTCAAAGACACAGATGAAGAAATGAAATCTGCATTTCCATGGGATGTGGCGGGTGGGCATTTATGTAACTTGAATTTATAATAAAATGTTTTTATAATGTGTAATTTTCCTATACCTTGTATATTGTGTCATTGCCATCCTCGTCAAAAACACAGATGAAGAAATGAAATCTGCATTTCCATGGGATGTGGCGGGTGGGCATTTATGAAACTTGAATTTATAATAAAATGTTTTTATAATATGTAATTTTCCTATACCTTGTATATTGTGTCATTGCCATCCTCGTCAAAGACACAGATGAAGAAATAAAATCTGCATTTCCATGGGATGTGGCGGGTGGGCATTTATGTAACTTGAATTTATAATAAAATGTTTTTATAATGTGTAATTTTCCTATACCTTGCATATTGTGTCATTGCCATCCTCGTCAAAGACACAGATGAAGAAATGAAATCTGCATTTCCATGGGATGTGGCGGGTGGGCATTTATGTAACTTGAATTTATAATAAAATGTTTTTATAATGTGTAATTTTCCTATACCTTGTATATTGTGTCATTGCCATCCTCGTCAAAGACAAAGATGAAGAAATGAAATCTGCATTTCCATGGGATGTGGCGGGTGGGCATTTATGTAACTTGAATTTATAATAAAATGTTTTTATAATGTGTAATTTTCCTATACCTTGTATATTGTGTCATTGCCATCCTCGTCAAAGACACAGATGAAGAAATGAAATCTGCATTTCCATGGGATGTGGCGGGTGGGCATTTATGTAACTTGAATTTATAATAAAATGTTTTTATAATGTGTAATTTTCCTATACCTTGTATATTGTGTCATTGCCATCCTCGTCAAAGACACAGATGAAGAAATGAAATCTGCATTTCCATGGGATGTGGCGGGTGGGCATTTATGTAACTTGAATTTATAATAAAAAGGTTTTTAGTCTGTGTAATTATGCTATACCTTGTATATTATGTCATTGCCATCCTCGTCAAAGACACGGATGAAGAAATGAAATCTGCATTTCCATGGGATGTGGCGGGTGGGCATTAATGTAACTTGAATTTATAATAAAATGTTTTTATAATGTGTAATTTTGCTATACCTTGTAAATTATGTCATTGCTATCCTCGTCAAAAACACAGATGAAGAAATGAAATCTGCATTTCCATGGGATGTGGCGGGTGGGCATTTATGTAACTTGAATTTATAATAAAATGTTTTTATAATATGTAATTTTCCTATACCTTGTATATTGTGTCATTGCCATCCTCGTCAAAGACACAGATGAAGAAATAAAATCTGCATTTCCATGGGATGTGGCGGGTGGGCATTTATGTAACTTGAATTTATAATAAAATGTTTTTATAATGTGTAATTTTCCTATACCTTGCATATTGTGTCATTGCCATCCTCGTCAAAGACACAGATGAAGAAATGAAATCTGCATTTCCATGGGATGTGGCGGGTGGGCATTTATGTAACTTGAATTTATAATAAAATGTTTTTATAATGTGTAATTTTCCTATACCTTGTATATTGTGTCATTGCCATCCTCGTCAAAGACAAAGATGAAGAAATGAAATCTGCATTTCCATGGGATGTGGCGGGTGGGCATTTATGTAACTTGAATTTATAATAAAATGTTTTTATAATGTGTAATTTTCCTATACCTTGTATATTGTGTCATTGCCATCCTCGTCAAAGACACAGATGAAGAAATGAAATCTGCATTTCCATGGGATGTGGCGGGTGGGCATTTATGTAACTTGAATTTATAATAAAATGTTTTTATAATGTGTAATTTTCCTATACCTTGTATATTGTGTCATTGCCATCCTCGTCAAAGACACAGATGAAGAAATGAAATCTGCATTTCCATGGGATGTGGCGGGTGGGCATTTATGTAACTTGAATTTATAATAAAAAGGTTTTTAGTCTGTGTAATTTTGCTATACCTTGTATATTATGTCATTGCCATCCTCGTCAAAGACACGGATGAAGAAATGAAATCTGCATTTCCATGGGATGTGGCGGGTGGGCATTAATGTAACTTGAATTTATAATAAAATGTTTTTATAATGTGTAATTTTGCTATACCTTGTAAATTATGTCATTGCTATCCTCGTCAAAGACACACATGAAGAAATGAAATCTGCATTTCCATGGGATGTGGCGGGTGGGCATTAATGTAACTTGAATTTATAATAAAATGTTTTTATAATGTGTAATTTTGCTATACCTTGTATATTGTGTCATTGCCATCCTCGTCAAAGACACGGATGAAGAAATGAAATCTGCATTTCCATGGGATGTGGCGGGTGGGCATTAATGTAACTTGAATTTATAATAAAATGTTTTTATAATGTGTAATTTTGCTATACCTTGTAAATTATGTCATTGCTATCCTCGTCAAAGACACAGATGAAGAAATGAAATCTGCATTTCCATGGGATGTGGCGGGTGGGCATTTATGTAACTTGAATTTATAATAAAATGTTTTTATAATGTGTAATTTTCCTATACCTTGTATATTGTGTCATTGCCATCCTCGTCAAAAACACAGATGAAGAAATGAAATCTGCATTTCCATGGGATGTGGCGGGTGGGCATTTATGTAACTTGAATTTATAATAAAATGTTTTTATAATGTGTAATTTTCCTATACCTTGTATATTGTGTCATTGCCATCCTCGTCAAAGACACAGATGAAGAAATGAAATCTGCATTTCCATGGGATGTGGCGGGTGGGCATTTATGTAACTTGAATTTATAATAAAATGTTTTTATAATGTGTAATTTTCCTATACCTTGTATATTGTGTCATTGCCATCCTCGTCAAAAACACAGATGAAGAAATGAAATCTGCATTTCCATGGGATGTGGCGGGTGGGCATTTATGTAACTTGAATTTATAATAAAATGTTTTTATAATGTGTAATTTTCCTATACCTTGTATATTGTGTCATTGCCATCCTCGTCAAAGACACAGATGAAGAAATGAAATCTGCATTTCCATGGGATGTGGCGGGTGGGCATTTATGTAACTTGAATTTATAATAAAATGTTTTTATAATGTGTAATTTTCCTATACCTTGTATATTGTGTCATTGCCATCCTCGTCAAAGACACAGATGAAGAAATGAAATCTGCATTTCCATGGGATGTGGCGGGTGGGCATTTATGTAACTTGAATTTATAATAAAATGTTTTTATAATGTGTAATTTTCCTATACCTTGTATATTGTGTCATTGGCATCCTCGTCAAAGACACAGATGAAGAAATGAAATCTGCATTTCCATGGGATGTGGCGGGTGGGCATTTATGTAACTTGAATTTATAATAAAATGTTTTTATAATGTGTAATTTTCCTATACCTTGTATATTGTGTCATTGCCATTCTCGTCAAAGACACAGATGAAGAAATGAAATCTGCATTTCCATGGGATGTGGCGGGTGGGCATTTATGTAACTTGAATTTATAATAAAATGTTTTTATAATGTGTAATTTTCCTATACCTTGTATATTGTGTCATTGCCATCCTCGTCAAAGACACAGATGAAGAAATGAAATCTGCATTTCCATGGGATGTGGTGGGTGGGCATTTAAGTAACTTGAATTTAGAATAAAATGTTTTTATAATGTGTAATTTTCCTATACCTTGTATATTGTGTCATTGCCATCCTCGTCAAAGACACAGATGAAGAAATGAAATCTGCATTTCCATGGGATGTGGCGGGTGGGCATTTATGTAACTTGAATTTATAATAAAATGTTTTTATAATGTGTAATTTTCCTATACCTTGCATATTGTGTCATTGCCATCCTCGTCAAAGACACATATGAAGAAATGAAATCTGCATTTCCATGGGATGTGGCGGGTGGGCATTTATGTAACTTGAATTTATAATAAAATGTTTTTATAATGTGTAATTTTCCTATACCTTGTATATTGTGTCATTGCCATCCTCGTCAAAGACACAGATGAAGAAATGAAATCTGCATTTCCATGGGATGTGGCGGGTGGGCATTTATGTAACTTGAATTTATAATAAAATGTTTTTATAATGTGTAATTTTCCTATACCTTGTATATTGTGTCATTGCCATCCTCGTCAAAGACACAGATGAAGAAATGAAATCTGCATTTCCATGGGATGTGGCGGGTGGGCATTTATGTAACTTGAATTTATAATAAAATGTTTTTATAATGTGTAATTTTCCTATACCTTGTATATTGTGTCATTGCCATCCTCGTCAAAGACACAGATGAAGAAATGAAATCTGCATTTCCATGGGATGTGGCGGGTGGGCATTTATGTAACTTGAATTTATAATAAAATGTTTTTATAATGTGTAATTTTCCTATACCTTGTATATTGTGTCATTGCCATTCTCGTCAAAGACACAGATGAAGAAATGAAATCTGCATTTCCATGGGATGTGGCGGGTGGGCATTTATGTAACTTGAATTTATAATAAAATGTTTTTATAATGTGTAATTTTCCTATACCTTGTATATTGTGTCATTGCCATCCTCGTCAAAGACACAGATGAAGAAATGAAATCTGCATTTCCATGGGATGTGGTGGGTGGGCATTTAAGTAACTTGAATTTAGAATAAAATGTTTTTATAATGTGTAATTTTCCTATATCTTGTATATTGTGTCATTGCCATCCTCGTCAAAGACACAGATGAAGAAATGAAATCTGCATTTCCATGGGATGTGGCGGGTGGGCATCTATGTAACTTGAATTTATAATAAAATGTTTTTAAATTTGTGTAATTTTCCTATACCTTGTATATTGTGTCATTGCCATCCTCGTCAAAGACACAGATGAAGAAATGAAATCTGCATTTCCATGGGATGTGGCGGGTGGGCATTTATGTAACTTGAATTTATAATAAAATGTTTTTATAATGTGTAATTTTCCTATACCTTGTATATTGTGTCATTGCCATCCTCGTCTAAGACACAGATGAAGAAATGAAATCTGCATTTCCATGGGATGTGGCGGTTGGGCATTTATGTAACTTGAATTGATAATAAAATGTTTTTATAATGTGTAATTTTCCTATACCTTGTATATTGTGTCATTGCCATCCTCGTCAAAGACACAGATGAAGAAATGAAATCTGCATTTCCATGGGATGTGGCGGTTGGGCATTTATGTAACTTGAATTTATAATAAAATGTTTTTATAATGTGTAATTTTCCTATACCTTGTATATTGTGTCATTGCCATCCTCGTCAAAGACACAGATGAAGAAATGAAATCTGCATTTCCATGGGATGTGGCGGGTGGGCATTTATGTAACTTGAATTTATAATAGAATGTTTTTATAATGTGTAATTTTCCTATACCTTGTATATTGTGTCATTGCCATCCTCGTCAAAAACACAGATGAAGAAATGAAATCTGCATTTCCATGGGATGTGGCGGGTGGGCATTTATGTAACTTGAATTTATAATAAAATGTTTTTATAGTGTGTAATTTTCCTATACCTTGTATATTGTGTCATTGCCATCCTCGTCAAAGACACAGATGAAGAAATGAAATCTGCATTTCCATGGGATGTGGCGGCTGGACATTTATGTAACTTGAATTTATAATAAAATGTTTTTATAATGTGTAATTTTCCTATACCTTGTATATTGTGTCATTGCCATCCTCGTCAAAGACACAGATGAAGAAATGAAATCTGCATTTCCATGGGATGTGGCGGGTGGGCATTAATGTAACTTGAATTTATAATAAAATGTTTTTATAATGTGTAATTTTGCTATACCTTGTATATTGTGTCATTGCCATCCTCGTCAAAGACACAGACGAAGAAATGAAATCTGCATTTCCATGGGATGTGGCGGCTGGACATTTATGTAACTTGAATTTATAATAAAATGTTTTTATAATGTGTAATTTTGCTATACCTTGTATATTGCGTCATTGCCATCCTCGTCAAAGACACAGATGAAGAAATGAAATCTGCATTTCCATGGGATGTGGCGGGTGGGCATTTATGTAACTTGAATTTATAATAAAATGTTTTTATAATGTGTAATTTTCCTATACCTTGTATATTGTGTCATTGCCATCCTCTTCAAAGACACAGATGAAGAAATGAAATCTGCATTTCCATGGGATGTGGCGGGTGGGCATTTATGTAACTTGAATTTATAATAAAATGTTTTTATAATTTGTAATTTTCCTATACCTTGTATATTGTGTCATTGCCATCCTCGTCAAAGACACAGATGAAGAAATGAAATCTGCATTTCCATGGGATGTGGCGGTTGGGCATTTATGTAACTTGAATTGATAATAAAATGTTTTTATAATGTGTAATTTTCCTATACCTTGTATATTGTGTCATTGCCATCCTCGTCAAAGACACAGATGAAGAAATGAAATCTGCATTTCCATGGGATGTGGCGGGTGGGCATTAATGTAACTTGAATTTATAATAAAATGTTTTTATAATGTGTAATTTTGCTATACCTTGTATATTGTGTCATTGCCATCCTCGTCAAAGACACAGACGAAGAAATGAAATCTGCATTTCCATGGGATGTGGCGGCTGGACATTTATGTAACTTGAATTTATAATAAAATGTTTTTATAATGTGTAATTTTCCTATACCTTGTATATTGCGTCATTGCCATCCTCGTCAAAGACACAGATGAAGAAATGAAATCTGCATTTCCATGGGATGTGGCGGGTGGGCATTTATGTAACTTGAATTTATAATAAAATGTTTTTATAATGTGTAATTTTCCTATACCTTGTATATTGTGTCATTGCCATCCTCGTCAAAGACACAGATGAAGAAATGAAATCTGCATTTCCATGGGATGTGGCGGGTGGGCATTTATGTAACTTGAATTTATAATAAAATGTTTTTATAATTTGTAATTTTCCTATACCTTGTATATTGTGTCATTGCCATCCTCGTCAAAGACACAGATGAAGAAATGAAATCTGCATTTCCATGGGATGTGGCGGTTGGGCATTTATGTAACTTGAATTGATAATAAAATGTTTTTATAATGTGTAATTTTCCTATACCTTGTATATTGTGTCATTGCCATCCTCGTCAAAGACACAGATGAAGAAATGAAATCTGCATTTCCATGGGATGTGGCGGGTGGGCATTTATGTAACTTGAATTTATAATAAAATGTTTTTATAATGTGTAATTTTCCTATACCTTGTATATTGTGTCATTGCCATCCTCGTCAAAGACACAGATGAAGAAATGAAATCTGCATTTCCATGGGATGTGGCGGGTGGGCATTTATGTAACTTGAATTTATAATAAAATGTTTTTATAATGTGTAATTTTCCTATACCTTGTATATTGTGTCATTGCCATCCTCGTCAAAAACACAGATGAAGAAATGAAATCTGCATTTCCATGGGATGTGGCGGGTGGGCATTTATGTAACTTGAATTTATAATAAAATGTTTTTATAATGTGTAATTTTCCTATACCTTGTATATTGTGTCATTGCCATCCTCGTCAAAGACACAGATGAAGAAATGAAATCTGCATTTCCATGGGATGTGGCGGCTGGACATTTATGTAACTTGAATTTATAATAAAATGTTTTTATTATGTGTAATTTTCCTATACCTTGTATATTGTGTCATTGCCATCCTCGTCAAAGACACAGATGAAGAAATGAAATCTGCATTTCCATGGGATGTGGCGGGTGGGCATTTATGTAACTTGAATTTATAATAAAATGTTTTTATAATGTGTAATTTTCCTATACCTTGTATATTGCGTCATTGCCATCCTCGTCAAAGACACAGATGAAGAAATGAAATCTGCATTTCCATGGGATGTGGCGGCTGGACATTTATGTAACTTGAATTTATAATAAAATGTTTTTATCATTTGTAATTTTCCTATACCTTGTACATTGTGTCATTGCCATCCTCGTCAAAGACACAGATGAAGAAATGAAATCTGCATTTCCATGGGATGTGGCGGTTGGGCATTTATGTAACTTGAATTGATAATAAAATGTTTTTATAATGTGTAATTTTCCTATACCTTGTATATTGTGTCATTGCCATCCTCGTCAAAGACACAGATGAAGAAATGAAATCTGCATTTCCATGGGATGTGGCGGGTGGGCATTTATGTAACTTGAATTTATAATAAAATGTTTTTATAATGTGTAATTTTCCTATACCTTGTATATTGTGTCATTGCCATCCTCGTCAAAGACACAGATGAAGAAATGAAATCTGCATTTCCATGGGATGTGGCGGGTGGGCATTTATGTAACTTGAATTTATAATAAAATGTTTTTATAATGTGTAATTTTCCTATACCTTGTATATTGTGTCATTGCCATCCTCGTCAAAGACACAGATGAAGAAATGAAATCTGCATTTCCATGGGATGTGGCGGGTGGGCATTTATGTAACTTGAATTTATAATAAAATGTTTTTATAATGTGTAATTTTCCTATACCTTGTATATTGTGTCATTGCCATCCTCGTCAAAGACACAGATGAAGAAATGAAATCTGCATTTCCATGGGATGTGGCGGGTGGGCATTTATGTAACTTGAATTTATAATAAAATGTTTTTATAATGTGTAATTTTCCTATACCTTGTATATTGTGTCATTGCCATCCTCGTCAAAGACACAGATGAAGAAATGAAATCTGCATTTCCATGGGATGTGGCGGGTGGGCATTTATGTAACTTGAATTTATAATAAAATGTTTTTATAATGTGTAATTTTCCTATACCTTGTATATTGTGTCATTGCCATCCTCGTCAAAGACACAGATGAAGAAATGAAATCTGCATTTCCATGGGATGTGGCGGGTGGGCATTTATGTAACTTGAATTTATAATAAAATGTTTTTATAATGTGTAATTTTCCTATACCTTGTATATTGTGTCATTGCCATTCTCGTCAAAGACACAGATGAAGAAATGAAATCTGCATTTCCATGGGATGTGGCGGGTGGGCATTTATGTAACTTGAATTTATAATAAAATGTTTTTATAATGTGTAATTTTCCTATACCTTGTATATTGTGTCATTGCCATCCTCGTCAAAGACACAGATGAAGAAATGAAATCTGCATTTCCATGGGATGTGGTGGGTGGGCATTTAAGTAACTTGAATTTAGAATAAAATGTTTTTATAATGTGTAATTTTCCTATACCTTGTATATTGTGTCATTGCCATCCTCGTCAAAGACACAGATGAAGAAATGAAATCTGCATTTCCATGGGATGTGGCGGGTGGGCATTTATGTAACTTGAATTTATAATAAAATGTTTTTAAATTTGTGTAATTTTCCTATACCTTGTATATTGTGTCATTGCCATCCTCGTCAAAGACACAGATGAAGAAATGAAATCTGCATTTCCATGGGATGTGGCGGGTGGGCATTTATGTAACTTGAATTTATAATAAAATGTTTTTATAATGTGTAATTTTCCTATACCTTGTATATTGTGTCATTGCCATCCTCGTCTAAGACACAGATGAAGAAATGAAATCTGCATTTCCATGGGATGTGGCGGTTGGGCATTTATGTAACTTGAATTGATAATAAAATGTTTTTATAATGTGTAATTTTCCTATACCTTGTATATTGTGTCATTGCCATCCTCGTCAAAGACACAGATGAAGAAATGAAATCTGCATTTCCATGGGATGTGGCGGGTGGGCATTTATGTAACTTGAATTTATAATAAAATGTTTTTATAATGTGTAATTTTCCTATACCTTGTATATTGTGTCATTGCCATCCTCGTCAAAGACACAGATGAAGAAATGAAATCTGCATTTCCATGGGATGTGGCGGGTGGGCATTTATGTAACTTGAATTTATAATAGAATGTTTTTATAATGTGTAATTTTCCTATACCTTGTATATTGTGTCATTGCCATCCTCGTCAAAAACACAGATGAAGAAATGAAATCTGCATTTCCATGGGATGTGGCGGGTGGGCATTTATGTAACTTGAATTTATAATAAAATGTTTTTATAGTGTGTAATTTTCCTATACCTTGTATATTGTGTCATTGCCATCCTCGTCAAAGACACAGATGAAGAAATGAAATCTGCATTTCCATGGGATGTGGCGGCTGGACATTTATGTAACTTGAATTTATAATAAAATGTTTTTATAATGTGTAATTTTCCTATACCTTGTATATTGTGTCATTGCCATCCTCGTCAAAGACACAGATGAAGAAATGAAATCTGCATTTCCATGGGATGTGGCGGGTGGGCATTAATGTAACTTGAATTTATAATAAAATGTTTTTATAATGTGTAATTTTGCTATACCTTGTATATTGTGTCATTGCCATCCTCGTCAAAGACACAGACGAAGAAATGAAATCTGCATTTCCATGGGATGTGGCGGCTGGACATTTATGTAACTTGAATTTATAATAAAATGTTTTTATAATGTGTAATTTTGCTATACCTTGTATATTGCGTCATTGCCATCCTCGTCAAAGACACAGATGAAGAAATGAAATCTGCATTTCCATGGGATGTGGCGGGTGGGCATTTATGTAACTTGAATTTATAATAAAATGTTTTTATAATGTGTAATTTTCCTATACCTTGTATATTGTGTCATTGCCATCCTCGTCAAAAACACAGATGAAGAAATGAAATCTGCATTTCCATGGGATGTGGCGGGTGGGCATTTATGTAACTTGAATTTATAATAAAATGTTTTTATAGTGTGTAATTTTCCTATACCTTGTATATTGTGTCATTGCCATCCTCGTCAAAGACACAGATGAAGAAATGAAATCTGCATTTCCATGGGATGTGGCGGCTGGACATTTATGTAACTTGAATTTATAATAAAATGTTTTTATAATGTGTAATTTTCCTATACCTTGTATATTGTGTCATTGCCATCCTCGTCAAAGACACAGATGAAGAAATGAAATCTGCATTTCCATGGGATGTGGCGGGTGGGCATTAATGTAACTTGAATTTATAATAAAATGTTTTTATAATGTGTAATTTTGCTATACCTTGTATATTGTGTCATTGCCATCCTCGTCAAAGACACAGACGAAGAAATGAAATCTGCATTTCCATGGGATGTGGCGGCTGGACATTTATGTAACTTGAATTTATAATAAAATGTTTTTATAATGTGTAATTTTGCTATACCTTGTATATTGCGTCATTGCCATCCTCGTCAAAGACACAGATGAAGAAATGAAATCTGCATTTCCATGGGATGTGGCGGGTGGGCATTTATGTAACTTGAATTTATAATAAAATGTTTTTATAATGTGTAATTTTCCTATACCTTGTATATTGTGTCATTGCCATCCTCGTCAAAGACACAGATGAAGAAATGAAATCTGCATTTCCATGGGATGTGGCGGGTGGGCATTTATGTAACTTGAATTTATAATAAAATGTTTTTATAATTTGTAATTTTCCTATACCTTGTATATTGTGTCATTGCCATCCTCGTCAAAGACACAGATGAAGAAATGAAATCTGCATTTCCATGGGATGTGGCGGTTGGGCATTTATGTAACTTGAATTGATAATAAAATGTTTTTATAATGTGTAATTTTCCTATACCTTGTATATTGTGTCATTGCCATCCTCGTCAAAGACACAGATGAAGAAATGAAATCTGCATTTCCATGGGATGTGGCGGGTGGGCATTAATGTAACTTGAATTTATAATAAAATGTTTTTATAATGTGTAATTTTGCTATACCTTGTATATTGTGTCATTGCCATCCTCGTCAAAGACACAGACGAAGAAATGAAATCTGCATTTCCATGGGATGTGGCGGCTGGACATTTATGTAACTTGAATTTATAATAAAATGTTTTTATAATGTGTAATTTTCCTATACCTTGTATATTGCGTCATTGCCATCCTCGTCAAAGACACAGATGAAGAAATTAAATCTGCATTTCCATGGGATGTGGCGGGTGGGCATTTATGTAACTTGAATTTATAATAAAATGTTTTTATAATGTGTAATTTTCCTATACCTTGTATATTGTGTCATTGCCATCCTCGTCAAAGACACAGATGAAGAAATGAAATCTGCATTTCCATGGGATGTGGCGGGTGGGCATTTATGTAACTTGAATTTATAATAAAATGTTTTTATAATTTGTAATTTTCCTATACCTTGTATATTGTGTCATTGCCATCCTCGTCAAAGACACAGATGAAGAAATGAAATCTGCATTTCCATGGGATGTGGCGGTTGGGCATTTATGTAACTTGAATTGATAATAAAATGTTTTTATAATGTGTAATTTTCCTATACCTTGTATATTGTGTCATTGCCATCCTCGTCAAAGACACAGATGAAGAAATGAAATCTGCATTTCCATGGGATGTGGCGGGTGGGCATTTATGTAACTTGAATTTATAATAAAATGTTTTTATAATGTGTAATTTTCCTATACCTTGTATATTGTGTCATTGCCATCCTCGTCAAAGACACAGATGAAGAAATGAAATCTGCATTTCCATGGGATGTGGCGGGTGGGCATTTATGTAACTTGAATTTATAATAAAATGTTTTTATAATGTGTAATTTTCCTATACCTTGTATATTGTGTCATTGCCATCCTCGTCAAAAACACAGATGAAGAAATGAAATCTGCATTTCCATGGGATGTGGCGGGTGGGCATTTATGTAACTTGAATTTATAATAAAATGTTTTTATAATGTGTAATTTTCCTATACCTTGTATATTGTGTCATTGCCATCCTCGTCAAAGACACAGATGAAGAAATGAAATCTGCATTTCCATGGGATGTGGCGGCTGGACATTTATGTAACTTGAATTTATAATAAAATGTTTTTATTATGTGTAATTTTCCTATACCTTGTATATATTGTGTCATTGCCATCCTCGTCAAAGACACAGATGAAGAAATGAAATCTGCATTTCCATGGGATGTGGCGGGTGGGCATTTATGTAACTTGAATTTATAATAAAATGTTTTTATAATGTGTAATTTTCCTATACCTTGTATATTGCGTCATTGCCATCCTCGTCAAAGACACAGATGAAGAAATGAAATCTGCATTTCCATGGGATGTGGCGGCTGGACATTTATGTAACTTGAATTTATAATAAAATGTTTTTATCATTTGTAATTTTCCTATACCTTGTACATTGTGTCATTGCCATCCTCGACAAAGACACAGATGAAGAAATGAAATCTGCATTTCCATGGGATGTGGCGGTTGGGCATTTATGTAACTTGAATTGATAATAAAATGTTTTTATAATGTGTAATTTTCCTATACCTTGTATATTGTGTCATTGCCATCCTCGTCAAAGACACAGATGAAGAAATGAAATCTGCATTTCCATGGGATGTGGCGGGTGGGCATTTATGTAACTTGAATTTATAATAAAATGTTTTTATAATGTGTAATTTTCCTATACCTTGTATATTGTGTCATTGCCATCCTCGTCAAAGACACAGATGAAGAAATGAAATCTGCATTTCCATGGGATGTGGCGGGTGGGCATTTATGTAACTTGAATTTATAATAAAATGTTTTTATAATGTGTAATTTTCCTATACCTTGTATATTGTGTCATTGCCATCCTCGTCAAAGACACAGATGAAGAAATGAAATCTGCATTTCCATGGGATGTGGCGGGTGGGCATTTATGTAACTTGAATTTATAATAAAATGTTTTTATAATGTGTAATTTTCCTATACCTTGTATATTGTGTCATTGCCATTCTCGTCAAAGACACAGATGAAGAAATGAAATCTGCATTTCCATGGGATGTGGCGGGTGGGCATTTATGTAACTTGAATTTATAATAAAATGTTTTTATAATGTGTAATTTTCCTATACCTTGTATATTGTGTCATTGCCATCCTCGTCAAAGACACAGATGAAGAAATGAAATCTGCATTTCCATGGGATGTGGCGGGTGGGCATTTATGTAACTTGAATTTATAATAAAATGTTTTTATAATGTGTAATTTTCCTATACCTTGTATATTGTGTCATTGCCATCCTCGTCAAAAACACAGATGAAGAAATGAAATCTGCATTTCCATGGGATGTGGCGGTTGGGCATTTATGTAACTTGAATTGATAATAAAATGTTTTTATAATGTGTAATTTTCCTATACCTTGTATATTGTGTCATTGCCATCCTCGTCAAAGACACAGATGAAGAAATGAAATCTGCATTTCCATGGGATGTGGCGGCTGGACATTTATGTAACTTGAATTTATAATAAAATGTTTTTATTATGTGTAATTTTCCTATACCTTGTATATATTGTGTCATTGCCATCCTCGTCAAAGACACAGATGAAGAAATGAAATCTGCATTTCCATGGGATGTGGCGGGTGGGCATTTATGTAACTTGAATTTATAATAAAATGTTTTTATAATGTGTAATTTTCCTATACCTTGTATATTGCGTCATTGCCATCCTCGTCAAAGACACAGATGAAGAAATGAAATCTGCATTTCCATGGGATGTGGCGGCTGGACATTTATGTAACTTGAATTTATAATAAAATGTTTTTATCATTTGTAATTTTCCTATACCTTGTACATTGTGTCATTGCCATCCTCGACAAAGACACAGATGAAGAAATGAAATCTGCATTTCCATGGGATGTGGCGGTTGGGCATTTATGTAACTTGAATTGATAATAAAATGTTTTTATAATGTGTAATTTTCCTATACCTTGTATATTGTGTCATTGCCATCCTCGTCAAAGACACAGATGAAGAAATGAAATCTGCATTTCCATGGGATGTGGCGGGTGGGCATTTATGTAACTTGAATTTATAATAAAATGTTTTTATAATGTGTAATTTTCCTATACCTTGTATATTGTGTCATTGCCATCCTCGTCAAAGACACAGATGAAGAAATGAAATCTGCATTTCCATGGGATGTGGCGGGTGGGCATTTATGTAACTTGAATTTATAATAAAATGTTTTTATAATGTGTAATTTTCCTATACCTTGTATATTGTGTCATTGCCATCCTCGTCAAAGACACAGATGAAGAAATGAAATCTGCATTTCCATGGGATGTGGCGGGTGGGCATTTATGTAACTTGAATTTATAATAAAATGTTTTTATAATGTGTAATTTTCCTATACCTTGTATATTGTGTCATTGCCATTCTCGTCAAAGACACAGATGAAGAAATGAAATCTGCATTTCCATGGGATGTGGCGGGTGGGCATTTATGTAACTTGAATTTATAATAAAATGTTTTTATAATGTGTAATTTTCCTATACCTTGTATATTGTGTCATTGCCATCCTCGTCAAAGACACAGATGAAGAAATGAAATCTGCATTTCCATGGGATGTGGTGGGTGGGCATTTAAGTAACTTGAATTTATAATAAAATGTTTTTATAATGTGTAATTTTCCTATACCTTGTATATTGTGTCATTGCCATCCTCGTCAAAGACACAGATGAAGAAATGAAATCTGCATTTCCATGGGATGTGGCGGTTGGGCATTTATGTAACTTGAATTGATAATAAAATGTTTTTATAATGTGTAATTTTCCTATACCTTGTATATTGTGTCATTGCCATCCTCGTCAAAGACACAGATGAAGAAATGAAATCTGCATTTCCATGGGATGTGGCGGGTGGGCATTTATGTAACTTGAATTTATAATAAAATGTTTTTATAATGTGTAATTTTCCTATACCTTGTATATTGTGTCATTGCCATCCTCGTCAAAGACACAGATGAAGAAATGAAATCTGCATTTCCATGGGATGTGGCGGGTGGGCATTTATGTAACTTGAATTTATAATAAAATGTTTTTATAATGTGTAATTTTCCTATACCTTGTATATTGTGTCATTGCCATTCTCGTCAAAGACACAGATGAAGAAATGAAATCTGCATTTCCATGGGATGTGGCGGGTGGGCATTTATGTAACTTGAATTTATAATAAAATGTTTTTATAATGTGTAATTTTCCTATACCTTGTATATTGTGTCATTGCCATCCTCGTCAAAGACACAGATGAAGAAATGAAATCTGCATTTCCATGGGATGTGGTGGGTGGGCATTTAAGTAACTTGAATTTATAATAAAATGTTTTTATAATGTGTAATTTTCCTATACCTTGTATATTGTGTCATTGCCATCCTCGTCAAAGACACAGATGAAGAAATGAAATCTGCATTTCCATGGGATGTGGCGGTTGGGCATTTATGTAACTTGAATTGATAATAAAATGTTTTTATAATGTGTAATTTTCCTATACCTTGTATATTGTGTCATTGCCATCCTCGTCAAAGACACAGATGAAGAAATGAAATCTGCATTTCCATGGGATGTGGCGGGTGGGCATTTATGTAACTTGAATTTATAATAAAATGTTTTTATAATGTGTAATTTTCCTATACCTTGTATATTGTGTCATTGCCATCCTCGTCAAAGACACAGATGAAGAAATGAAATCTGCATTTCCATGGGATGTGGCGGGTGGGCATTTATGTAACTTGAATTTATAATAGAATGTTTTTATAATGTGTAATTTTCCTATACCTTGTATATTGTGTCATTGCCATCCTCGTCAAAAACACAGATGAAGAAATGAAATCTGCATTTCCATGGGATGTGGCGGGTGGGCATTTATGTAACTTGAATTTATAATAAAATGTTTTTATAGTGTGTAATTTTCCTATACCTTGTATATTGTGTCATTGCCATCCTCGTCAAAGACACAGATGAAGAAATGAAATCTGCATTTCCATGGGATGTGGCGGCTGGACATTTATGTAACTTGAATTTATAATAAAATGTTTTTATAATGTGTAATTTTCCTATACCTTGTATATTGTGTCATTGCCATCCTCGTCAAAGACACAGATGAAGAAATGAAATCTGCATTTCCATGGGATGTGGCGGGTGGGCATTAATGTAACTTGAATTTATAATAAAATGTTTTTATAGTGTGTAATTTTCCTATACCTTGTATATTGTGTCATTGCCATCCTCGTCAAAGACACAGATGAAGAAATGAAATCTGCATTTCCATGGGATGTGGCGGCTGGACATTTATGTAACTTGAATTTATAATAAAATGTTTTTATAGTGTGTAATTTTCCTATACCTTGTATATTGTGTCATTGCCATCCTCGTCAAAGACACAGATGAAGAAATGAAATCTGCATTTCCATGGGATGTGGCGGCTGGACATTTATGTAACTTGAATTTATAATAAAATGTTTTTATAATGTGTAATTTTCCTATACCTTGTATATTGTGTCATTGCCATCCTCGTCAAAGACACAGATGAAGAAATGAAATCTGCATTTCCATGGGATGTGGCGGGTGGGCATTTATGTAACTTGAATTTATAATAAAATGTTTTTATAATTTGTAATTTTCCTATACCTTGTATATTGTGTCATTGCCATCCTCGTCAAAGACACAGATGAAGAAATGAAATCTGCATTTCCATGGGATGTGGCGGTTGGGCATTTATGTAACTTGAATTGATAATAAAATGTTTTTATAATGTGTAATTTTCCTATACCTTGTATATTGTGTCATTGCCATCCTCGTCAAAGACACAGATGAAGAAATGAAATCTGCATTTCCATGGGATGTGGCGGGTGGGCATTTATGTAACTTGAATTTATAATAAAATGTTTTTATAATGTGTAATTTTCCTATACCTTGTATATTGTGTCATTGCCATCCTCGTCAAAGACACAGATGAAGAAATGAAATCTGCATTTCCATGGGATGTGGCGGGTGGGCATTTATGTAACTTGAATTTATAATAAAATGTTTTTATAATGTGTAATTTTCCTATACCTTGTATATTGTGTCATTGCCATCCTCGTCAAAGACACAGATGAAGAAATGAAATCTGCATTTCCATGGGATGTGGCGGGTGGGCATTTATGTAACTTGAATTTATAATAAAATGTTTTTATAATGTGTAATTTTCCTATACCTTGTATATTGTGTCATTGCCATCCTCGTCAAAGACACAGATGAAGAAATGAAATCTGCATTTCCATGGGATGTGGCGGGTGGGCATTTATGTAACTTGAATTTATAATAGAATGTTTTTATAATGTGTAATTTTCCTATACCTTGTATATTGTGTCATTGCCATCCTCGTCAAAAACACAGATGAAGAAATGAAATCTGCATTTCCATGGGATGTGGCGGGTGGGCATTTATGTAACTTGAATTTATAATAAAATGTTTTTATAGTGTGTAATTTTCCTATACCTTGTATATTGTGTCATTGCCATCCTCGTCAAAGACACAGATGAAGAAATGAAATCTGCATTTCCATGGGATGTGGCGGCTGGACATTTATGTAACTTGAATTTATAATAAAATGTTTTTATAATGTGTAATTTTCCTATACCTTGTATATTGTGTCATTGCCATCCTCGTCAAAGACACAGATGAAGAAATGAAATCTGCATTTCCATGGGATGTGGCGGGTGGGCATTAATGTAACTTGAATTTATAATAAAATGTTTTTATAATGTTAATTTTGCTATACCTTGTATATTGTGTCATTGCCATCCTCGTCAAAGACACAGACGAAGAAATGAAATCTGCATTTCCATGGGATGTGGCGGCTGGACATTTATGTAACTTGAATTTATAATAAAATGTTTTTATAGTGTGTAATTTTCCTATACCTTGTATATTGTGTCATTGCCATCCTCGTCAAAGACACAGATGAAGAAATGAAATCTGCATTTCCATGGGATGTGGCGGCTGGACATTTATGTAACTTGAATTTATAATAAAATGTTTTTATAATGTGTAATTTTCCTATACCTTGTATATTGTGTCATTGCCATCCTCGTCAAAGACACAGATGAAGAAATGAAATCTGCATTTCCATGGGATGTGGCGGGTGGGCATTTATGTAACTTGAATTTATAATAAAATGTTTTTATAATTTGTAATTTTCCTATACCTTGTATATTGTGTCATTGCCATCCTCGTCAAAGACACAGATGAAGAAATGAAATCTGCATTTCCATGGGATGTGGCGGTTGGGCATTTATGTAACTTGAATTGATAATAAAATGTTTTTATAATGTGTAATTTTCCTATACCTTGTATATTGTGTCATTGCCATCCTCGTCAAAGACACAGATGAAGAAATGAAATCTGCATTTCCATGGGATGTGGCGGGTGGGCATTTATGTAACTTGAATTTATAATAAAATGTTTTTATAATGTGTAATTTTCCTATACCTTGTATATTGTGTCATTGCCATCCTCGTCAAAGACACAGATGAAGAAATGAAATCTGCATTTCCATGGGATGTGGCGGGTGGGCATTTATGTAACTTGAATTTATAATAAAATGTTTTTATAATGTGTAATTTTCCTATACCTTGTATATTGTGTCATTGCCATCCTCGTCAAAGACACAGATGAAGAAATGAAATCTGCATTTCCATGGGATGTGGCGGGTGGGCATTTATGTAACTTGAATTTATAATAAAATGTTTTTATAATGTGTAATTTTCCTATACCTTGTATATTGTGTCATTGCCATCCTCGTCAAAGACACAGATGAAGAAATGAAATCTGCATTTCCATGGGATGTGGCGGGTGGGCATTTATGTAACTTGAATTTATAATAGAATGTTTTTATAATGTGTAATTTTCCTATACCTTGTATATTGTGTCATTGCCATCCTCGTCAAAAACACAGATGAAGAAATGAAATCTGCATTTCCATGGGATGTGGCGGGTGGGCATTTATGTAACTTGAATTTATAATAAAATGTTTTTATAGTGTGTAATTTTCCTATACCTTGTATATTGTGTCATTGCCATCCTCGTCAAAGACACAGATGAAGAAATGAAATCTGCATTTCCATGGGATGTGGCGGCTGGACATTTATGTAACTTGAATTTATAATAAAATGTTTTTATAATGTGTAATTTTCCTATACCTTGTATATTGTGTCATTGCCATCCTCGTCAAAGACACAGATGAAGAAATGAAATCTGCATTTCCATGGGATGTGGCGGGTGGGCATTAATGTAACTTGAATTTATAATAAAATGTTTTTATAATGTTAATTTTGCTATACCTTGTATATTGTGTCATTGCCATCCTCGTCAAAGACACAGACGAAGAAATGAAATCTGCATTTCCATGGGATGTGGCGGCTGGACATTTATGTAACTTGAATTTATAATAAAATGTTTTTATAGTGTGTAATTTTCCTATACCTTGTATATTGTGTCATTGCCATCCTCGTCAAAGACACAGATGAAGAAATGAAATCTGCATTTCCATGGGATGTGGCGGCTGGACATTTATGTAACTTGAATTTATAATAAAATGTTTTTATAATGTGTAATTTTCCTATACCTTGTATATTGTGTCATTGCCATCCTCGTCAAAGACACAGATGAAGAAATAAAATCTGCATTTCCATGGGATGTGGCGGGTGGGCATTTATGTAACTTGAATTTATAATAAAATGTTTTTATAATTTGTAATTTTCCTATACCTTGTATATTGTGTCATTGCCATCCTCGTCAAAGACACAGATGAAGAAATGAAATCTGCATTTCCATGGGATGTGGCGGTTGGGCATTTATGTAACTTGAATTGATAATAAAATGTTTTTATAATGTGTAATTTTCCTATACCTTGTATATTGTGTCATTGCCATCCTCGTCAAAGACACAGATGAAGAAATGAAATCTGCATTTCCATGGGATGTGGCGGGTGGGCATTTATGTAACTTGAATTTATAATAAAATGTTTTTATAATGTGTAATTTTCCTATACCTTGTATATTGTGTCATTGCCATCCTCGTCAAAGACACAGATGAAGAAATGAAATCTGCATTTCCATGGGATGTGGCGGGTGGGCATTTATGTAACTTGAATTTATAATAAAATGTTTTTATAATGTGTAATTTTCCTATACCTTGTATATTGTGTCATTGCCATCCTCGTCAAAGACACAGATGAAGAAATGAAATCTGCATTTCCATGGGATGTGGCGGGTGGGCATTTATGTAACTTGAATTTATAATAGAATGTTTTTATAATGTGTAATTTTCCTATACCTTGTATATTGTGTCATTGCCATCCTCGTCAAAAACACAGATGAAGAAATGAAATCTGCATTTCCATGGGATGTGGCGGGTGGGCATTTATGTAACTTGAATTTATAATAAAATGTTTTTATAATGTGTAATTTTGCTATACCTTGTATATTGTGTCATTGCCATCCTCGTCAAAGACACAGACGAAGAAATGAAATCTGCATTTCCATGGGATGTGGCGGCTGGACATTTATGTAACTTGAATTTATAATAAAATGTTTTTATAATGTGTAATTTTCCTATACCTTGTATATTGCGTCATTGCCATCCTCGTCAAAGACACAGATGAAGAAATGAAATCTGCATTTCCATGGGATGTGGCGGGTGGGCATTTATGTAACTTGAATTTATAATAAAATGTTTTTATAATGTGTAATTTTCCTATACCTTGTATATTGTGTCATTGCCATCCTCGTCAAAGACACAGATGAAGAAATGAAATCTGCATTTCCATGGGATGTGGCGGGTGGGCATTTATGTAACTTGAATTTATAATAAAATGTTTTTATAATTTGTAATTTTCCTATACCTTGTATATTGTGTCATTGCCATCCTCGTCAAAGACACAGATGAAGAAATGAAATCTGCATTTCCATGGGATGTGGCGGTTGGGCATTTATGTAACTTGAATTGATAATAAAATGTTTTTATAATGTGTAATTTTCCTATACCTTGTATATTGTGTCATTGCCATCCTCGTCAAAGACACAGATGAAGAAATGAAATCTGCATTTCCATGGGATGTGGCGGTTGGGCATTTATGTAACTTGAATTGATAATAAAATGTTTTTATAATGTGTAATTTTCCTATACCTTGTATATTGTGTCATTGCCATCCTCGTCAAAGACACAGATGAAGAAATGAAATCTGCATTTCCATGGGATGTGGCGGGTGGGCATTTATGTAACTTGAATTTATAATAAAATGTTTTTATAATGTGTAATTTTCCTATACCTTGTATATTGTGTCATTGCCATCCTCGTCAAAGACACAGATGAAGAAATGAAGTCTGCATTTCCATGGGATGTGGCGGGTGGGCATTTATGTAACTTGAATTTATAATAGAATGTTTTTATAATGTGTAATTTTCCTATACCTTGTATATTGTGTCATTGCCATCCTCGTCAAAAACACAGATGAAGAAATGAAATCTGCATTTCCATGGGATGTGGCGGGTGGGCATTTATGTAACTTGAATTTATAATAAAATGTTTTTATAGTGTGTAATTTTCCTATACCTTGTATATTGTGTCATTGCCATCCTCGTCAAAGACACAGATGAAGAAATGAAATCTGCATTTCCGTGGGATGTGGCGGCTGGACATTTATGTAACTTGAATTTATAATAAAATGTTTTTATAATGTGTAATTTTCCTATACCTTGTATATTGTGTCATTGCCATCCTCGTCAAAGACACAGATGAAGAAATGAAATCTGCATTTCCATGGGATGTGGCGGGTGGGCATTAATGTAACTTGAATTTATAATAAAATGTTTTTATAATGTTAATTTTGCTATACCTTGTATATTGTGTCATTGCCATCCTCGTCAAAGACACAGACGAAGAAATGAAATCTGCATTTCCATGGGATGTGGCGGCTGGACATTTATGTAACTTGAATTTATAATAAAATGTTTTTATAGTGTGTAATTTTCCTATACCTTGTATATTGTGTCATTGCCATCCTCGTCAAAGACACAGATGAAGAAATGAAATCTGCATTTCCATGGGATGTGGCGGCTGGACATTTATGTAACTTGAATTTATAATAAAATGTTTTTATAATGTGTAATTTTCCTATACCTTGTATATTGTGTCATTGCCATCCTCGTCAAAGACACAGATGAAGAAATGAAATCTGCATTTCCATGGGATGTGGCGGGTGGGCATTAATGTAACTTGAATTTATAATAAAATGTTTTTATAATGTGTAATTTTGCTATACCTTGTATATTGTGTCATTGCCATCCTCGTCAAAGACACAGACGAAGAAATGAAATCTGCATTTCCATGGGATGTGGCGGCTGGACATTTATGTAACTTGAATTTATAATAAAATGTTTTTATAATGTGTAATTTTCCTATACCTTGTATATTGCGTCATTGCTATCCTCGTCAAAGACACAGATGAAGAAATTAAATCTGCATTTCCATGGGATGTGGCGGGTGGGCATTTATGTAACTTGAATTTATAATAAAATGTTTTTATAATGTGTAATTTTCCTATACCTTGTATATTGTGTCATTGCCATCCTCGTCAAAGACACAGATGAAGAAATGAAATCTGCATTTCCATGGGATGTGGCGGGTGGGCATTTATGTAACTTGAATTTATAATAAAATGTTTTTATAATTTGTAATTTTCCTATACCTTGTATATTGTGTCATTGCCATCCTCGTCAAAGACACAGATGAAGAAATGAAATCTGCATTTCCATGGGATGTGGCGGTTGGGCATTTATGTAACTTGAATTGATAATAAAATGTTTTTATAATGTGTAATTTTCCTATACCTTGTATATTGTGTCATTGCCATCCTCGTCAAAGACACAGATGAAGAAATGAAATCTGCATTTCCATGGGATGTGGCGGGTGGGCATTTATGTAACTTGAATTTATAATAAAATGTTTTTATAATGTGTAATTTTCCTATACCTTGTATATTGTGTCATTGCCATCCTCGTCAAAGACACAGATGAAGAAATGAAATCTGCATTTCCATGGGATGTGGCGGGTGGGCATTTATGTAACTTGAATTTATAATAAAATGTTTTTATAATGTGTAATTTTCCTATACCTTGTATATTGTGTCATTGCCATCCTCGTCAAAAACACAGATGAAGAAATGAAATCTGCATTTCCATGGGATGTGGCGGGTGGGCATTTATGTAACTTGAATTTATAATAAAATGTTTTTATAATGTGTAATTTTCCTATACCTTGTATATTGTGTCATTGCCATCCTCGTCAAAGACACAGATGAAGAAATGAAATCTGCATTTCCATGGGATGTGGCGGGTGGGCATTTATGTAACTTGAATTTATAATAAAATGTTTTTATAATGTGTAATTTTCCTATACCTTGTATATTGCGTCATTGCCATCCTCGTCAAAGACACAGATGAAGAAATGAAATCTGCATTTCCATGGGATGTGGCGGGTGGGCATTTATGTAACTTGAATTTATAATAAAATGTTTTTATAATGTGTAATTTTCCTATACCTTGTATATTGTGTCATTGCCATCCTCGTCAAAAACACAGATGAAGAAATGAAATCTGCATTTCCATGGGATGTGGCGGGTGGGCATTTATGTAACTTGAATTTATAATAAAATGTTTTTATAATGTGTAATTTTCCTATACCTTGTATATTGTGTCATTGCCATCCTCGTCAAAGACACAGATGAAGAAATGAAATCTGCATTTCCATGGGATGTGGCGGCTGGACATTTATGTAACTTGAATTTATAATAAAATGTTTTTATAATGTGTAATTTTCCTATACCTTGTATATTGTGTCATTGCCATCCTCGTCAAAGACACAGACGAAGAAATGAAATCTGCATTTCCATGGGATGTGGCGGCTGGACATTTATGTAACTTGAATTTATAATAAAATGTTTTTATAGTGTGTAATTTTCCTATACCTTGTATATTGTGTCATTGCCATCCTCGTCAAAGACACAGATGAAGAAATGAAATCTGCATTTCCATGGGATGTGGCGGCTGGACATTTATGTAACTTGAATTTATAATAAAATGTTTTTATAATGTGTAATTTTCCTATACCTTGTATATTGTGTCATTGCCATCCTCGTCAAAGACACAGATGAAGAAATGAAATCTGCATTTCCATGGGATGTGGCGGGTGGGCATTAATGTAACTTGAATTTATAATAAAATGTTTTTATAATGTGTAATTTTGCTATACCTTGTATATTGTGTCATTGCCATCCTCGTCAAAGACACAGACGAAGAAATGAAATCTGCATTTCCATGGGATGTGGCGGCTGGACATTTATGTAACTTGAATTTATAATAAAATGTTTTTATAATGTGTAATTTTCCTATACCTTGTATATTGCGTCATTGCCATCCTCGTCAAAGACACAGATGAAGAAATGAAATCTGCATTTCCATGGGATGTGGCGGGTGGGCATTTATGTAACTTGAATTTATAATAAAATGTTTTTATAATGTGTAATTTTCCTATACCTTGTATATTGTGTCATTGCCATCCTCGTCAAAGACACAGATGAAGAAATGAAATCTGCATTTCCATGGGATGTGGCGGGTGGGCATTTATGTAACTTGAATTTATAATAAAATGTTTTTATAATTTGTAATTTTCCTATACCTTGTATATTGTGTCATTGCCATCCTCGTCAAAGACACAGATGAAGAAATGAAATCTGCATTTCCATGGGATGTGGCGGTTGGGCATTTATGTAACTTGAATTGATAATAAAATGTTTTTATAATGTGTAATTTTCCTATACCTTGTATATTGTGTCATTGCCATCCTCGTCAAAGACACAGATGAAGAAATGAAATCTGCATTTCCATGGGATGTGGCGGGTGGGCATTTATGTAACTTGAATTTATAATAAAATGTTTTTATAATGTGTAATTTTCCTATACCTTGTATATTGTGTCATTGCCATCCTCGTCAAAGACACAGATGAAGAAATGAAATCTGCATTTCCATGGGATGTGGCGGGTGGGCATTTATGTAACTTGAATTTATAATAAAATGTTTTTATAATGTGTAATTTTCCTATACCTTGTATATTGTGTCATTGCCATCCTCGTCAAAAACACAGATGAAGAAATGAAATCTGCATTTCCATGGGATGTGGCGGGTGGGCATTTATGTAACTTGAATTTATAATAAAATGTTTTTATAATGTGTAATTTTCCTATACCTTGTATATTGTGTCATTGCCATCCTCGTCAAAGACACAGATGAAGAAATGAAATCTGCATTTCCATGGGATGTGGCGGGTGGGCATTTATGTAACTTGAATTTATAATAAAATGTTTTTATAATGTGTAATTTTCCTATACCTTGTATATTGCGTCATTGCCATCCTCGTCAAAGACACAGATGAAGAAATGAAATCTGCATTTCCATGGGATGTGGCGGGTGGGCATTTATGTAACTTGAATTTATAATAAAATGTTTTTATAATGTGTAATTTTCCTATACCTTGTATATTGTGTCATTGCCATCCTCGTCAAAGACACAGATGAAGAAATGAAATCTGCATTTCCATGGGATGTGGCGGCTGGACATTTATGTAACTTGAATTTATAATAAAATGTTTTTATAATGTGTAATTTTCCTATACCTTGTATATTGTGTCATTGCCATCCTCGTCAAAGACACAGATGAAGAAATGAAATCTGCATTTCCATGGGATGTGGCGGGTGGGCATTTATGTAACTTGAATTGATAATAAAATGTTTTTATAATGTGTAATTTTCCTATACCTTGTATATTGTGTCATTGCCATCCTCGTCAAAGACACAGATGAAGAAATGAAATCTGCATTTCCATGGGATGTGGCGGGTGGGCATTTATGTAACTTGAATTTATAATAAAATGTTTTATAATGTGTAATTTTCCTATACCTTGTATATTGTGTCATTGCCATCCTCGTCAAAGACACAGATGAAGAAATGAAATCTGCATTTCCATGGGATGTGGCGGGTGGGCATTTATGTAACTTGAATTTATAATAAAATGTTTTTATAATGTGTAATTTTCCTATACCTTGTATATTGTGTCATTGCCATCCTCGTTAAAAACACAGATGAAGAAATGAAATCTGCATTTCCATGGGATGTGGCGGGTAGGCATTTATGTAACTTGAATTTATAATAAAATGTTTTTATAATGTGTAATTTTCCTATACCTTGTATATTGTGTCATTGCCATCCTCGTCAAAGACACAGATGAAGAAATGAAATCTGCATTTCCATGGGATGTGGCGGCTGGACATTTATGTAACTTGAATTTATAATAAAATGTTTTTATAATGTGTAATTTTCCTATACCTTGTATATTGTGTCATTGCCATCCTCGTCAAAGACACAGATGAAGAAATGAAATCTGCATTTCCATGGGATGTGGCGGGTGGGCATTTATGTAACTTGAATTTATAATAAAATGTTTTTATAATGTGTAATTTTCCTATACCTTGTATATTGCGTCATTGCCATCCTCGTCAAAGACACAGATGAAGAAAGGAAATCTGCATTTCCATGGGATGTGGCGGGGTGGGCATTTATGTAACTTGAATTTATAATAAAATGTTTTTATAATGTGTAATTTTCCTATACCTTGTATATTGTGTCATTGCCATCCTCGTCAAAAACACAGATGAAGAAATGAAATCTGCATTTCCATGGGATGTGGCGGGTGGGCATTTATGTAACTTGAATTTATAATAAAAATGTTTTTATAATGTGTAATTTTCCTATACCTTGTATATTGTGTCATTGCCATCCTCGTCAAAGACACAGATGAAGAAATGAAATCTGCATTTCCATGGGATGTGGCGGCTGGACATTTATGTAACTTGAATTTATAATAAAATGTTTTTATAATGTGTAATTTTCCTATACCTTGTATATTGCGTCATTGCCATCCTCGTCAAAGACACAGATGAAGAAATGAAATCTGCATTTCCATGGGATGTGGCGGGTGGGCATTTATGTAACTTGAATTTATAATAAAATGTTTTTATAATGTGTAATTTTCCTATACCTTGTATATTGTGTCATTGCCATCCTCGTCAAAGGACACAGATGAAGAAATGAAATCTGCATTTCCATGGGATGTGGCGGGTAGGCATTTATGTAACTTGAATTTATGATAAAATGTTTTTATAATGTGTAATTTTCCTATACCTTGTATATTGTGTCATTGCCATCCTCGTCAAAGACACAGATGAAGAAATGAAATCTGCATTTCCATGGGATGTGGCGGGTGGGCATTTATGTAACTTGAATTTATAATAAAAATGTTTTTATAATGTGTAATTTTCCTATACCTTGTATATTGCGTCATTGCCATCCTCGTCAAAGACACAGATGAAGAAATGAAATCTGCATTTCCATGGGATGTGGCGGGTGGGCATTTATGTAACTTGAATTTATAATAAAATGTTTTTATAATGTGTAATTTTCCTATACCTTGTATATTGTGTCATTGCCATCCTCGTCAAAGACACAGATGAAGAAATGAAATCTGCATTTCCATGGGATGTGGCGGCTGGACATTTATGTAACTTGAATTTATAATAAAATGTTTTTATAATGTGTAATTTTCCTATACCTTGTATATTGTGTCATTGCCATCCTCGTCAAAGACACAGATGAAGAAATGAAATCTGCATTTCCATGGGATGTGGCGGGTGGGCATTTATGTAACTTGAATTGATAATAAAATGTTTTTATAATGTGTAATTTTCCTATACCTTGTATATTGTGTCATTGCCATCCTCGTCAAAGACACAGATGAAGAAATGAAATCTGCATTTCCATGGGATGTGGCGGGTGGGCATTTATGTAACTTGAATTTATAATAAAATGTTTTTATAATGTGTAATTTTCCTATACCTTGTATATTGTGTCATTGCCATCCTCGTCAAAGACACAGATGAAGAAATGAAATCTGCATTTCCATGGGATGTGGCGGGTGGGCATTTATGTAACTTGAATTTATAATAAAATGTTTTTATAATGTGTAATTTTCCTATACCTTGTATATTGTGTCATTGCCATCCTCGTTAAAAACACAGATGAAGAAATGAAATCTGCATTTCCATGGGATGTGGCGGGTAGGCATTTATGTAACTTGAATTTATAATAAAATGTTTTTATAATGTGTAATTTTCCTATACCTTGTATATTGTGTCATTGCCATCCTCGTCAAAGACACAGATGAAGAAATGAAATCTGCATTTCCATGGGATGTGGCGGCTGGACATTTATGTAACTTGAATTTATAATAAAATGTTTTTATAATGTGTAATTTTCCTATACCTTGTATATTGTGTCATTGCCATCCTCGTCAAAGACACAGATGAAGAAATGAAATCTGCATTTCCATGGGATGTGGCGGGTGGGCATTTATGTAACTTGAATTTATAATAAAATGTTTTTATAATGTGTAATTTTCCTATACCTTGTATATTGCGTCATTGCCATCCTCGTCAAAGACACAGATGAAGAAAGGAAATCTGCATTTCCATGGGATGTGGCGGGTGGGCATTTATGTAACTTGAATTTATAATAAAATGTTTTTTATAATGTGTAATTTTCCTATACCTTGTATATTGTGTCATTGCCATCCTCGTCAAAAACACAGATGAAGAAATGAAATCTGCATTTCCATGGGATGTGGCGGGTGGGCATTTATGTAACTTGAATTTATAATAAAATGTTTTTATAATGTGTAATTTTCCTATACCTTGTATATTGTGTCATTGCCATCCTCGTCAAAGACACAGATGAAGAAATGAAATCTGCATTTCCATGGGATGTGGCGGCTGGACATTTATGTAACTTGAATTTATAATAAAATGTTTTTATAATGTGTAATTTTCCTATACCTTGTATATTGCGTCATTGCCATCCTCGTCAAAGACACAGATGAAGAAATGAAATCTGCATTTCCATGGGATGTGGCGGGTGGGCATTTATGTAACTTGAATTTATAATAAAATGTTTTTATAATGTGTAATTTTCCTATACCTTGTATATTGTGTCATTGCCATCCTCGTCAAAGACACAGATGAAGAAATGAAATCTGCATTTCCATGGGATGTGGCGGGTAGGCATTTATGTAACTTGAATTTATGATAAAATGTTTTTATAATGTGTAATTTTCCTATACCTTGTATTTTGTGTCATTGCCATCCTCGTCAAAGACACAGATGAAGAAATGAAATCTGCATTTCCATGGGATGTGGCGGCTGGACATTTATGTAACTTGAATTTATAATAAAATGTTTTTATAATGTGTAATTTTCCTATACCTTGTATATTGTGTCATTGCCATCCTCGTCAAAGACACAGATGAAGAAATGAAATCTGCATTTCCATGGGATGTGGCGGGTGGGCATTTATGTAACTTGAATTTATAATAAAATGTTTTTATAATGTGTAATTTTCCTATACCTTGTATATTGTGTCATTGCCATCCTCGTCAAAGACACAGATGAAGAAATGAAATCTGCATTTCCATGGGATGTGGCGGGTGGGCATTTATGTAACTTGAATTGATAATAAAATGTTTTTATAATGTGTAATTTTCCTATACCTTGTATATTGTGTCATTGCCATCCTCGTCAAAGACACAGATGAAGAAATGAAATCTGCATTTCCATGGGATGTGGCGGGTGGGCATTTATGTAACTTGAATTTATAATAAAATGTTTTTATAATGTGTAATTTTCCTATACCTTGTATATTGTGTCATTGCCATCCTCGTCAAAGACACAGATGAAGAAATGAAATCTGCATTTCCATGGGATGTGGCGGGTGGGCATTTATGTAACTTGAATTTATAATAAAATGTTTTTATAATGTGTAATTTTCCTATACCTTGTATATTGTGTCATTGCCATCCTCGTTAAAAACACAGATGAAGAAATGAAATCTGCATTTCCATGGGATGTGGCGGGTGGGCATTTATGTAACTTGAATTTATAATAAAATGTTTTTATAATGTGTAATTTTCCTATACCTTGTATATTGTGTCATTGCCATCCTCGTCAAAGACACAGATGAAGAAATGAAATCTGCATTTCCATGGGATGTGGCGGCTGGACATTTATGTGACTTGAATTTATAATAAAATGTTTTTATAATGTGTAATTTTCCTATACCTTGTATATTGTGTCATTGCCATCCTCGTCAAAGACACAGATGAAGAAATGAAATCTGCATTTCCATGGGATTTGGCGGGTGGGCATTTATGTAACTTGAATTTATAATAAAATGTTTTTATAATGTGTAATTTTCCTATACCTTGTATATTGCGTCATTGCCATCCTCGTCAAAGACACAGATGAAGAAATGAAATCTGCATTTCCATGGGATGTGGCGGGTGGGCATTTATGTAACTTGAATTTATAATAAAATGTTTTTATAATGTGTAATTTTCCTATACCTTGTATATTGTGTCATTGCCATCCTCGTCAAAGACACAGATGAAGAAATGAAATCTGCATTTCCATGGGATGTGGCGGGTAGGCATTTATGTAACTTGAATTTATGATAAAATGTTTTTATAATGTGTAATTTTCCTATACCTTGTATTTTGTGTCATTGCCATCCTCGTCAAAGACACAGATGAAGAAATGAAATCTGCATTTCCATGGGATGTGGCGGCTGGACATTTATGTAACTTGAATTTATAATAAAATGTTTTTATAATGTGTAATTTTCCTATACCTTGTATATTGTGTCATTGCCATCCTCGTCAAAGACACAGATGAAGAAATGAAATCTGCATTTCCATGGGATGTGGCGGGTGGGCATTTATGTAACTTGAATTTATAATAAAATGTTTTTATAATGTGTAATTTTCCTATACCTTGTATATTGTGTCATTGCCATCCTCGTCAAAGACACAGATGAAGAAATGAAATCTGCATTTCCATGGGATGTGGCGGGTGGGCATTTATGTAACTTGAATTGATAATAAAATGTTTTTATAATGTGTAATTTTCCTATACCTTGTATATTGTGTCATTGCCATCCTCGTCAAAGACACAGATGAAGAAATGAAATCTGCATTTCCATGGGATGTGGCGGGTGGGCATTTATGTAACTTGAATTTATAATAAAATGTTTTTATAATGTGTAATTTTCCTATACCTTGTATATTGTGTCATTGCCATCCTCGTCAAAGACACAGATGAAGAAATGAAATCTGCATTTCCATGGGATGTGGCGGGTGGGCATTTATGTAACTTGAATTTATAATAAAATGTTTTTATAATGTGTAATTTTCCTATACCTTGTATATTGTGTCATTGCCATCCTCGTTAAAAACACAGATGAAGAAATGAAATCTGCATTTCCATGGGATGTGGCGGGTGGGCATTTATGTAACTTGAATTTATAATAAAATGTTTTTATAATGTGTAATTTTCCTATACCTTGTATATTGTGTCATTGCCATCCTCGTCAGAGACACAGATGAAGAAATGAAATCTGCATTTCCATGGGATGTGGCGGCTGGACATTTATGTAACTTGAATTTATAATAAAATGTTTTTATAATGTGTAATTTTCCTATACCATATTGTGTCATTGCCATCCTCGTCAAAGACACAGATGAAGAAATGAAATCTGCATTTCCATGGGATTTGGCGGGTGGGCATTTATGTAACTTGAATTTATAATAAAATGTTTTTATAATGTGTAATTTTCCTATACCTTGTATATTGCGTCATTGCCATCCTCGTCAAAGACACAGATGAAGAAATGAAATCTGCATTTCCATGGGATGTGGCGGGTGGGCATTTATGTAACTTGAATTTATAATAAAATGTTTTTATAATGTGTAATTTTCCTATACCTTGTATATTGTGTCATTGCCATCCTCGTCAAAAACACAGATGAAGAAATGAAATCTGCATTTCCATGGTATGTGGCGGGTGGGCATTTATGTAACTTGAATTTATAATAAAATGTTTTTATAATGTGTAATTTTCCTATACCTTGTATATTGTGTCATTGCCATCCTCGTCAAAGACACAGATGAAGAAATGAAATCTGCATTTCCATGGGATGTGGCGGCTGGACATTTATGTAACTTGAATTTATATTAAAATGTTTTTATAATGTGTAATTTTCCTATACCTTGTATATTGTGTCATTGCCATCCTCGTCAAAGACACAGATGAAGAAATGAAATCTGCATTTCCATGGGATGTGGCGGGTGGGCATTTATGTAACTTGAATTTATAATAAAATGTTTTTATAATGTGTAATTTTCCTATACCTTGTATATTGTGTCATTGCCATCCTCGTCAAAGACACAGATGAAGAAATGAAATCTGCATTTCCATGGGATGTGGCGGGTAGGCATTTATGTAACTTGAATTTATGATAAAATGTTTTTATAATGTGTAATTTTCCTATACCTTGTATATTGTGTCATTGCCATCCTCGTCAAAGACACAGATGAAGAAATGAAATCTGCATTTCCATGGGATGTGGCGGGTGGGCATTAATGTAACTTGAATTTATAATAAAATATTTTTATAATGTGTAATTTTGCTATACCTTGTATATTGTGTCATTGCCATCCTCGTCAAAGACACAGATGAAGAAATGAAATCTGCATTTCCATGGGATGTGGCGGGTGGGCATTTATGTAACTTGAATTTATAATAAAATGTTTTTATAATGTGTAATTTTCCTATACCTTGTATATTGTGTGATTGCCATCCTCGTCAAAGACACAGATGAAGAAATGAAATCTGCATTTCCATGGGATGTGGCGGGTGGGCATTTATGTAACTTGAATTTATAATAAAATGTTTTTATAATGTGTAATTTTCCTATACCTTGTATATTGTGTCATTGCCATCCTCGTCAAAGACACAGATGAAGAAATGAAATCTGCATTTCCATGGGATGTGGCGGGTGGGCATTTATGTAACTTGAATTTATAATAAAATGTTTTTATAATGTGTAATTTTCCTATACCTTGTATATTGTGTCATTGCCATCCTCGTCAAAAACACAGATGAAGAAATGAAATCTGCATTTCCATGGGATGTGGCGGGTGGGCATTTATGTAACTTGAATTTATAATAAAATGTTTTTATAATGTGTAATTTTCCTATACCTTGTATATTGTGTCATTGCCATCCTCGTCAAAAACACAGATGAAGAAATGAAATCTGCATTTCCATGGGATGTGGCGGGTGGGCATTTATGTAACTTGAATTTATAATAAAATGTTTTTATAATGTGTAATTTTCCTATACCTTGTATATTGTGTCATTGCCATCCTCGTCAAAGACACAGATGAAGAAATGAAATCTGCATTTCCATGGGATGTGGCGGCTGGACATTTATGTAACTTGAATTTATAATAAAATGTTTTTATAATGTGTAATTTTCCTATACCTTGTATATTGTGTCATTGCCATCCTCGTCAAAGACACAGATGAAGAAATGAAATCTGCATTTCCATGGGATGTGGCGGGTGGGCATTTATGTAACTTGAATTGATAATAAAATGTTTTTATAATGTGTAATTTTCCTATACCTTGTATATTGTGTCATTGCCATCCTCGTCAAAGACACAGATGAAGAAATGAAATCTGCATTTCCATGGGATGTGGCGGGTGGGCATTTATGTAACTTGAATTGATAATAAAATGTTTTTATAATGTGTAATTTTCCTATACCTTGTATATTGTGTCATTGCCATCCTCGTCAAAGACACAGATGAAGAAATGAAATCTGCATTTCCATGGGATGTGGCGGGTGGGCATTTATGTAACTTGAATTTATAATAAAATGTTTTTATAATGTGTAATTTTCCTATACCTTGTATATTGTGTCATTGCCATCCTCGTCAAAAACACAGATGAAGAAATGAAATCTGCATTTCCATGGGATGTGGCGGGTGGGCATTTATGTAACTTGAATTTATAATAAAATGTTTTTATAATGTGTAATTTTCCTATACCTTGTATATTGTGTCATTGCCATCCTCGTCAAAGACACAGATGAAGAAATGAAATCTGCATTTCCATGGGATGTGGCGGGTGGGCATTTATGTAACTTGAATTTATAATAAAATGTTTTTATAATGTGTAATTTTCCTATACCTTGTATATTGCGTCATTGCCATCCTCGTCAAAGACACAGATGAAGAAATGAAATCTGCATTTCCATGGGATGTGGCGGGTGGGCATTTATGTAACTTGAATTTATAATAAAATGTTTTTATAATGTGTAATTTTCCTATACCTTGTATATTGTGTCATTGCCATCCTCGTCAAAAACACAGATGAAGAAATGAAATCTGCATTTCCATGGGATGTGGCGGGTGGGCATTTATGTAACTTGAATTTATAATAAAATGTTTTTATAATGTGTAATTTTCCTATACCTTGTATATTGTGTCATTGCCATCCTCGTCAAAGACACAGATGAAGAAATGAAATCTGCATTTCCATGGGATGTGGCGGCTGGACATTTATGTAACTTGAATTTATAATAAAATGTTTTTATAATGTGTAATTTTCCTATACCTTGTATATTGTGTCATTGCCATCCTCGTCAAAGACACAGATGAAGAAATGAAATCTGCATTTCCATGGGATGTGGCGGGTGGGCATTTATGTAACTTGAATTGATAATAAAATGTTTTTATAATGTGTAATTTTCCTATACCTTGTATATTGTGTCATTGCCATCCTCGTCAAAGACACAGATGAAGAAATGAAATCTGCATTTCCATGGGATGTGGCGGGTGGGCATTTATGTAACTTGAATTTATAATAAAATGTTTTTATAATGTGTAATTTTCCTATACCTTGTATATTGTGTCATTGCCATCCTCGTCAAAGACACAGATGAAGAAATGAAATCTGCATTTCCATGGGATGTGGCGGGTGGGCATTTATGTAACTTGAATTTATAATAAAATGTTTTTATAATGTGTAATTTTCCTATACCTTGTATATTGTGTCATTGCCATCCTCGTCAAAAACACAGATGAAGAAATGAAATCTGCATTTCCATGGGATGTGGCGGGTGGGCATTTATGTAACTTGAATTTATAATAAAATGTTTTTATAATGTGTAATTTTCCTATACCTTGTATATTGTGTCATTGCCATCCTCGTCAAAGACACAGATGAAGAAATGAAATCTGCATTTCCATGGGATGTGGCGGCTGGACATTTATGTAACTTGAATTTATAATAAAATGTTTTTATAATGTGTAATTTTCCTATACCTTGTATATTGCGTCATTGCCATCCTCGTCAAAGACACAGATGAAGAAATGAAATCTGCATTTCCATGGGATGTGGCTGGTGGGCATTTATGTAACTTGAATTTATAATAAAATGTTTTTATAATGTGTAATTTTCCTATACCTTGTATATTGTGTCATTGCCATCCTCGTCAAAGACACAGATGAAGAAATGAAATCTGCATTTCCATGGGATGTGGCGGGTGGGCATTTATGTAACTTGAATTTATAATAAAATGTTTTTATAATTTGTAATTTTCCTATACCTTGTATATTGTGTCATTGCCATCCTCGTCAAAGACACAGATGAAGAAATGAAATCTGCATTTCCATGGGATGTGGCGGTTGGGCATTTATGTAACTTGAATTGATAATAAAATGTTTTTATAATGTGTAATTTTCCTATACCTTGTATATTGTGTCATTGCCATCCTCGTCAAAGACACAGATGAAGAAATGAAATCTGCATTTCCATTTGATGTGGCGGGTGGGCATTTATGTAACTTGAATTTATAATAAAATGTTTTTATAATGTGTAATTTTCCTATACCTTGTATATTGTGTCATTGCCATCCTCGTCAAAGACACAGATGAAGAAATGAAATCTGTATTTCCATGGGATGTGGCGGGTGGGCATTTATGTAACTAGAATTTATAATAAAATGTTTTTATAATGTGTAATTTTCCTATTCCTTGTATATTGTGTCATTGCCATCCTCGTCAAAAACACAGATGAAGAAATGAAATCTGCATTTCCATGGGATGTGGCGGGTGGGCATTTATGTAACTTGAATTTATAATAAAATGTTTTTATAATGTGTAATTTTCCTATACCTTGTATATTGTGTCATTGCCATCCTCGTCAAAGACACAGATGAAGAAATGAAATCTGCATTTCCATGGGATGTGGCGGGTGGGCATTTATGTAACTTGAATTTATAATAAAATGTTTTTATAATGTGTAATTTTCCTATACCTTGTATATTGCGTCATTGCCATCCTCGTCAAAGACACAGATGAAGAAATGAAATCTGCATTTCCATGGGATGTGGCGGGTGGGCATTTATGTAACTTGAATTTATAATAAAATGTTTTTATAATGTGTAATTTTCCTATACCTTGTATATTGTGTCATTGCCATCCTCGTCAAAAACACAGATGAAGAAATGAAATCTGCATTTCCATGGGATGTGGCGGGTGGGCATTTATGTAACTTGAATTTATAATAAAATGTTTTTATAATGTGTAATTTTCCTATACCTTGTATATTGTGTCATTGCCATCCTCGTCAAAGACACAGATGAAGAAATGAAATCTGCATTTCCATGGGATGTGGCGGCTGGACATTTATGTAACTTGAATTTATAATAAAATGTTTTTATAATGTGTAATTTTCCTATACCTTGTATATTGTGTCATTGCCATCCTCGTCAAAGACACAGATGAAGAAATGAAATCTGCATTTCCATGGGATGTGGCGGGTGGGCATTTATGTAACTTGAATTGATAATAAAATGTTTTTATAATGTGTAATTTTCCTATACCTTGTATATTGTGTCATTGCCATCCTCGTCAAAGACACAGATGAAGAAATGAAATCTGCATTTCCATGGGATGTGGCGGGTGGGCATTTATGTAACTTGAATTTATAATAAAATGTTTTTATAATGTGTAATTTTCCTATACCTTGTATATTGTGTCATTGCCATCCTCGTCAAAGACACAGATGAAGAAATGAAATCTGCATTTCCATGGGATGTGGCGGGTGGGCATTTATGTAACTTGAATTTATAATAAAATGTTTTTATAATGTGTAATTTTCCTATACCTTGTATATTGTGTCATTGCCATCCTCGTCAAAAACACAGATGAAGAAATGAAATCTGCATTTCCATGGGATGTGGCGGGTGGGCATTTATGTAACTTGAATTTATAATAAAATGTTTTTATAATGTGTAATTTTCCTATACCTTGTATATTGTGTCATTGCCATCCTCGTCAAAGACACAGATGAGGAAATGAAATCTGCATTTCCATGGGATGTGGCGGCTGGACATTTATGTAACTTGAATTTATAATAAAATGTTTTTATAATGTGTAATTTTCCTATACCTTGTATATTGTGTCATTGCCATCCTCGTCAAAGACACAGATGAAGAAATGAAATCTGCATTTCCATGGGATGTGGCGGGTGGGCATTTATGTAACTTGAATTTATAATAAAATGTTTTTATAATGTGTAATTTTCCTATACCTTGTATATTGCGTCATTGCCATCCTCGTCAAAGACACAGATGAAGAAATGAAATCTGCATTTCCATGGGATGTGGCGGGTGGGCATTTATGTAACTTGAATTTATAATAAAATGTTTTTATAATGTGTAATTTTCCTATACCTTGTATATTGTGTCATTGCCATCCTCGTCAAAAACACAGATGAAGAAATGAAATCTGCATTTCCATGGGATGTGGCGGGTGGGCATTTATGTAACTTGAATTTATAATAAAATGTTTTTATAATGTGTAATTTTCCTATACCTTGTATATTGTGTCATTGCCATCCTCGTCAAAGACACAGATGAAGAAATGAAATCTGCATTTCCATGGGATGTGGCGGCTGGACATTTATGTAACTTGAATTTATAATAAAATGTTTTTATAATGTGTAATTTTCCTATACCTTGTATATTGTGTCATTGCCATCCTCGTCAAAGACACAGATGAAGAAATGAAATCTGCATTTCCATGGGATGTGGCGGGTGGGCATTTATGTAACTTGAATTTATAATAAAATGTTTTTATAATGTGTAATTTTCCTATACCTTGTATATTGTGTCATTGCCATCCTCGTCAAAGACACAGATGAAGAAATGAAATCTGCATTTCCATGGGATGTGGCGGGTAGGCATTTATGTAACTTGAATTTATGATAAAATGTTTTTATAATGTGTAATTTTCCTATACCTTGTATATTGTGTCATTGCCATCCTCGTCAAAGACACAGATGAAGAAATGAAATCTGCATTTCCATGGGATGTGGCGGGTGGGCATTAATGTAACTTGAATTTATAATAAAATATTTTTATAATGTGTAATTTTGCTATACCTTGTATATTGTGTCATTGCCATCCTCGTCAAAGACACAGATGAAGAAATGAAATCTGCATTTCCATGGGATGTGGCGGGTGGGCATTTATGTAACTTGAATTTATAATAAAATGTTTTTATAATGTGTAATTTTCCTATACCTTGTATATTGTGTGATTGCCATCCTCGTCAAAGACACAGATGAAGAAATGAAATCTGCATTTCCATGGGATGTGGCGGGTGGGCATTTATGTAACTTGAATTTATAATAAAATGTTTTTATAATGTGTAATTTTCCTATACCTTGTATATTGTGTCATTGCCATCCTCGTCAAAGACACAGATGAAGAAATGAAATCTGCATTTCCATGGGATGTGGCGGGTGGGCATTTATGTAACTTGAATTTATAATAAAATGTTTTTATAATGTGTAATTTTCCTATACCTTGTATATTGTGTCATTGCCATCCTCGTCAAAAACACAGATGAAGAAATGAAATCTGCATTTCCATGGGATGTGGCGGGTGGGCATTTATGTAACTTGAATTTATAATAAAATGTTTTTATAATGTGTAATTTTCCTATACCTTGTATATTGTGTCATTGCCATCCTCGTCAAAAACACAGATGAAGAAATGAAATCTGCATTTCCATGGGATGTGGCGGGTGGGCATTTATGTAACTTGAATTTATAATAAAATGTTTTTATAATGTGTAATTTTCCTATACCTTGTATATTGTGTCATTGCCATCCTCGTCAAAGACACAGATGAAGAAATGAAATCTGCATTTCCATGGGATGTGGCGGCTGGACATTTATGTAACTTGAATTTATAATAAAATGTTTTTATAATGTGTAATTTTCCTATACCTTGTATATTGCGTCATTGCCATCCTCGTCAAAGACACAGATGAAGAAATGAAATCTGCATTTCCATGGGATGTGGCGGGTGGGCATTTATGTAACTTGAATTTATAATAAAATGTTTTTATAATGTGTAATTTTCCTATACCTTGTATATTGTGTCATTGCCATCCTCGTCAAAGACACAGATGAAGAAATGAAATCTGCATTTCCATGGGATGTGGCGGGTGGGCATTTATGTAACTTGAATTTATAATAAAATGTTTTTATAATTTGTAATTTTCCTATACCTTGTATATTGTGTCATTGCCATCCTCGTCAAAGACACAGATGAAGAAATGAAATCTGCATTTCCATGGGATGTGGCGGTTGGGCATTTATGTAACTTGAATTGATAATAAAATGTTTTTATAATGTGTAATTTTCCTATACCTTGTATATTGTGTCATTGCCATCCTCGTCAAAGACACAGATGAAGAAATGAAATCTGCATTTCCATTTGATGTGGCGGGTGGGCATTTATGTAACTTGAATTTATAATAAAATGTTTTTATAATGTGTAATTTTCCTATACCTTGTATATTGTGTCATTGCCATCCTCGTCAAAGACACAGATGAAGAAATGAAATCTGTATTTCCATGGGATGTGGCGGGTGGGCATTTATGTAACTAGAATTTATAATAAAATGTTTTTATAATGTGTAATTTTCCTATACCTTGTATATTGTGTCATTGCCATCCTCGTCAAAGACACAGATGAAGAAATGAAATCTGCATTTCCATTTGATGTGGCGGGTGGGCATTTATGTAACTAGAATTTATAATAAAATGTTTTTATAATGTGTAATTTTCCTATTCCTTGTATATTGTGTCATTGCCATCCTCGTCAAAAACACAGATGAAGAAATGAAATCTGCATTTCCATGGGATGTGGCGGGTGGGCATTTATGTAACTTGAATTTATAATAAAATGTTTTTATAATGTGTAATTTTCCTATACCTTGTATATTGTGTCATTGCCATCCTCGTCAAAGACACAGATGAAGAAATGAAATCTGCATTTCCATGGGATGTGGCGGGTGGGCATTTATGTAACTTGAATTTATAATAAAATGTTTTTATAATGTGTAATTTTCCTATACCTTGTATATTGCGTCATTGCCATCCTCGTCAAAGACACAGATGAAGAAATGAAATCTGCATTTCCATGGGATGTGGCGGGTGGGCATTTATGTAACTTGAATTTATAATAAAATGTTTTTATAATGTGTAATTTTCCTATACCTTGTATATTGCGTCATTGCCATCCTCGTCAAAGACACAGATGAAGAAATGAAATCTGCATTTCCATGGGATGTGGCGGGTGGGCATTTATGTAACTTGAATTTATAATAAAATGTTTTTATAATGTGTAATTTTCCTATACCTTGTATATTGTGTCATTGCCATCCTCGTCAAAAACACAGATGAAGAAATGAAATCTGCATTTCCATGGGATGTGGCGGGTGGGCATTTATGTAACTTGAATTTATAATAAAATGTTTTTATAATGTGTAATTTTCCTATACCTTGTATATTGTGTCATTGCCATCCTCGTCAAAGACACAGATGAAGAAATGAAATCTGCATTTCCATGGGATGTGGCGGCTGGACATTTATGTAACTTGAATTTATAATAAAATGTTTTTATAATGTGTAATTTTCCTATACCTTGTATATTGTGTCATTGCCATCCTCGTCAAAGACACAGATGAAGAAATGAAATCTGCATTTCCATGGGATGTGGCGGGTGGGCATTTATGTAACTTGAATTGATAATAAAATGTTTTTATAATGTGTAATTTTCCTATACCTTGTATATTGTGTCATTGCCATCCTCGTCAAAGACACAGATGAAGAAATGAAATCTGCATTTCCATGGGATGTGGCGGGTGGGCATTTATGTAACTTGAATTTATAATAAAATGTTTTTATAATGTGTAATTTTCCTATACCTTGTATATTGTGTCATTGCCATCCTCGTCAAAGACACAGATGAAGAAATGAAATCTGCATTTCCATGGGATGTGGCGGGTGGGCATTTATGTAACTTGAATTTATAATAAAATGTTTTTATAATGTGTAATTTTCCTATACCTTGTATATTGTGTCATTGCCATCCTCGTCAAAAACACAGATGAAGAAATGAAATCTGCATTTCCATGGGATGTGGCGGGTGGGCATTTATGTAACTTGAATTTATAATAAAATGTTTTTATAATGTGTAATTTTCCTATACCTTGTATATTGTGTCATTGCCATCCTCGTCAAAGACACAGATGAAGAAATGAAATCTGCATTTCCATGGGATGTGGCGGCTGGACATTTATGTAACTTGAATTTATAATAAAATGTTTTTATAATGTGTAATTTTCCTATACCTTGTATATTGTGTCATTGCCATCCTCGTCAAAGACACAGATGAAGAAATGAAATCTGCATTTCCATGGGATGTGGCGGGTGGGCATTTATGTAACTTGAATTTATAATAAAATGTTTTTATAATGTGTAATTTTCCTATACCTTGTATATTGCGTCATTGCCATCCTCGTCAAAGACACAGATGAAGAAATGAAATCTGCATTTCCATGGGATGTGGCGGGTGGGCATTTATGTAACTTGAATTTATAATAAAATGTTTTTATAATGTGTAATTTTCCTATACCTTGTATATTGTGTCATTGCCATCCTCGTCAAAAACACAGATGAAGAAATGAAATCTGCATTTCCATGGGATGTGGCGGGTGGGCATTTATGTAACTTGAATTTATAATAAAATGTTTTTATAATGTGTAATTTTCCTATACCTTGTATATTGTGTCATTGCCATCCTCGTCAAAGACACAGATGAAGAAATGAAATCTGCATTTGCATGGGATGTGGCGGCTGGACATTTATGTAACTTGAATTTATAATAAAATGTTTTTATAATGTGTAATTTTCCTATACCTTGTATATTGTGTCATTGCCATCCTCGTCAAAGACACAGATGAAGAAATGAAATCTGCATTTCCATGGGATGTGGCGGGTGGGCATTTATGTAACTTGAATTTATAATAAAATGTTTTTATAATGTGTAATTTTCCTATACCTTGTATATTGTGTCATTGCCATCCTCGTCAAAGACACAGATGAAGAAATGAAATCTGCATTTCCATGGGATGTGGCGGGTAGGCATTTATGTAACTTGAATTTATGATAAAATGTTTTTATAATGTGTAATTTTCCTATACCTTGTATATTGTGTCATTGCCATCCTCGTCAAAGACACAGATGAAGAAATGAAATCTGCATTTCCATGGGATGTGGCGGGTGGGCATTAATGTAACTTGAATTTATAATAAAATATTTTTATAATGTGTAATTTTGCTATACCTTGTATATTGTGTCATTGCCATCCTCGTCAAAGACACAGATGAAGAAATGAAATCTGCATTTCCATGGGATGTGGCGGGTGGGCATTTATGTAACTTGAATTTATAATAAAATGTTTTTATAATGTGTAATTTTCCTATACCTTGTATATTGTGTGATTGCCATCCTCGTCAAAGACACAGATGAAGAAATGAAATCTGCATTTCCATGGGATGTGGCGGGTGGGCATTTATGTAACTTGAATTTATAATAAAATGTTTTTATAATGTGTAATTTTCCTATACCTTGTATATTGTGTCATTGCCATCCTCGTCAAAGACACAGATGAAGAAATGAAATCTGCATTTCCATGGGATGTGGCGGGTGGGCATTTATGTAACTTGAATTTATAATAAAATGTTTTTATAATGTGTAATTTTCCTATACCTTGTATATTGTGTCATTGCCATCCTCGTCAAAAACACAGATGAAGAAATGAAATCTGCATTTCCATGGGATGTGGCGGGTGGGCATTTATGTAACTTGAATTTATAATAAAATGTTTTTATAATGTGTAATTTTCCTATACCTTGTATATTGTGTCATTGCCATCCTCGTCAAAAACACAGATGAAGAAATGAAATCTGCATTTCCATGGGATGTGGCGGGTGGGCATTTATGTAACTTGAATTTATAATAAAATGTTTTTATAATGTGTAATTTTCCTATACCTTGTATATTGTGTCATTGCCATCCTCGTCAAAGACACAGATGAAGAAATGAAATCTGCATTTCCATGGGATGTGGCGGCTGGACATTTATGTAACTTGAATTTATAATAAAATGTTTTTATAATGTGTAATTTTCCTATACCTTGTATATTGTGTCATTGCCATCCTCGTCAAAGACACAGATGAAGAAATGAAATCTGCATTTCCATGGGATGTGGCGGGTGGGCATTTATGTAACTTGAATTGATAATAAAATGTTTTTATAATGTGTAATTTTCCTATACCTTGTATATTGTGTCATTGCCATCCTCGTCAAAGACACAGATGAAGAAATGAAATCTGCATTTCCATGGGATGTGGCGGGTGGGCATTTATGTAACTTGAATTTATAATAAAATGTTTTTATAATGTGTAATTTTCCTATACCTTGTATATTGTGTCATTGCCATCCTCGTCAAAGACACAGATGAAGAAATGAAATCTGCATTTCCATGGGATGTGGCGGGTGGGCATTTATGTAACTTGAATTTATAATAAAATGTTTTTATAATGTGTAATTTTCCTATACCTTGTATATTGTGTCATTGCCATCCTCGTCAAAAACACAGATGAAGAAATGAAATCTGCATTTCCATGGGATGTGTCGGGTGGGCATTTATGTAACTTGAATTTATAATAAAATGTTTTTATAATGTGTAATTTTCCTATACCTTGTATATTGTGTCATTGCCATCCTCGTCAAAGACACAGATGAAGAAATGAAATCTGCATTTCCATGGGATGTGGCGGCTGGACATTTATGTAACTTGAATTTATAATAAAATGTTTTTATAATGTGTAATTTTCCTATACCTTGTATATTGTGTCATTGCCATCCTCGTCAAAGACACAGATGAAGAAATGAAATCTGCATTTCCATGGGATGTGGCGGGTGGGCATTTATGTAACTTGAATTTATAATAAAATGTTTTTATAATGTGTAATTTTCCTATACCTTGTATATTGCGTCATTGCCATCCTCGTCAAAGACACAGATGAAGAAATGAAATCTGCATTTCCATGGGATGTGGCGGGTGGGCATTTATGTAACTTGAATTTATAATAAAATGTTTTTATAATGTGTAATTTTCCTACACCTTGTATATTGTGTCATTGCCATCCTCGTCAAAAACACAGATGAAGAAATGAAATCTGCATTTCCATGGGATGTGGCGGGTGGGCATTTATGTAACTTGAATTTATAATAAAATGTTTTTATAATGTGTAATTTTCCTATACCTTGTATATTGTGTCATTGCCATCCTCGTCAAAGACACAGATGAAGAAATGAAATCTGCATTTCCATGGGATGTGGCGGCTGGACATTTATGTAACTTGAATTTATAATAAAATGTTTTTATAATGTGTAATTTTCCTATACCTTGTATATTGTGTCATTGCCATCCTCGTCAAAGACACAGATGAAGAAATGAAATCTGCATTTCCATGGGATGTGGCGGGTGGGCATTTATGTAACTTGAATTGATAATAAAATGTTTTTATAATGTGTAATTTTCCTATACCTTGTATATTGTGTCATTGCCATCCTCGTCAAAGACACAGATGAAGAAATGAAATCTGCATTTCCATGGGATGTGGCGGGTGGGCATTTATGTAACTTGAATTTATAATAAAATGTTTTTATAATGTGTAATTTTCCTATACCTTGTATATTGTGTCATTGCCATCCTCGTCAAAAACACAGATGAAGAAATGAAATCTGCATTTCCATGGGATGTGGCGGGTGGGCATTTATGTAACTTGAATTTATAATAAAATGTTTTTATAATGTGTAATTTTCCTATACCTTGTATATTGTGTCATTGCCATCCTCGTCAAAGACACAGATGAAGAAATGAAATCTGCATTTCCATGGGATGTGGCGGCTGGACATTTATGTAACTTGAATTTATAATAAAATGTTTTTATAATGTGTAATTTTCCTATACCTTGTATATTGTGTCATTGCCATCCTCGTCAAAGACACAGATGAAGAAATGAAATCTGCATTTCCATGGGATGTGGCGGGTGGGCATTTATGTAACTTGAATTTATAATAAAATGTTTTTATAATGTGTAATTTTCCTATACCTTGTATATTGTGTCATAGCCATCCTCGTCAAAGACACAGATGAAGAAATGAAATCTGCATTTCCATGGGATGTGGCGGGTGGGCATTTATGTAACTTGAATTTATGATAAAATGTTTTTATAATGTGTAATTTTCCTATACCTTGTATATTGTGTCATTGCCATCCTCGTCAAAGACACAGATGAAGAAATGAAATCTGCATTTCCATGGGATGTGGCGGGTGGGCATTAATGTAACTTGAATTTATAATAAAATATTTTTATAATGTGTAATTTTGCTATACCTTGTATATTGTGTCATTGCCATCCTCGTCAAAGACACAGATGAAGAAATGAAATCTGCATTTCCATGGGATGTGGCGGGTGGGCATTTATGTAACTTGAATTTATAATAAAATGTTTTTATAATGTGTAATTTTCCTATACCTTGTATATTGTGTGATTGCCATCCTCGTCAAAGACACAGATGAAGAAATGAAATCTGCATTTCCATGGGATGTGGCGGGTGGGCATTTATGTAACTTGAATTTATAATAAAATGTTTTTATAATGTGTAATTTTCCTATACCTTGTATATTGTGTCATTGCCATCCTCGTCAAAGACACAGATGAAGAAATGAAATCTGCATTTCCATGGGATGTGGTGGGTGGGCATTTAAGTAACTTGAATTTATAATAAAATGTTTTTATAATGTGTAATTTTCCTATACCTTGTATATTGTGTCATTGCCATCCTCGTCAAAGACACAGATGAAGAAATGAAATCTGCATTTCCATGGGATGTGGCGGGTGGGCATTTATCTAACTTGAATTTATAATAAAATGTTTTTATAATGTGTAATTTTCCTATACCTTGTATATTGTGTCATTGCCATCCTCGTCAAAGACACAGATGAAGAAATGAAATCTGCATTTCCATGGGATGTGGCGGGTGGGCATTTATGTAACTTGAATTTATAATAAAATGTTTTTATAATGTGTAATTTTCCTATACCTTGTATATTGTGTCATTGCCATCCTCGTCAAAGACACAGATGAAGAAATGAAATCTGCATTTCCATGGGATGTGGCGGGTGGGCATTTATGTAACTTGAATTTATAATAAAATGTTTTTATAATGTGTAATTTTCCTATACCTTGTATATTGTGTCATTGCCATCCTCGTCAAAAACACAGATGAAGAAATGAAATCTGCATTTCCATGGGATGTGGCGGGTGGGCATTTATGTAACTTGAATTTATAATAAAATGTTTTTATAATGTGTAATTTTCCTATACCTTGTATATTGTGTCATTGCCATCCTCGTCAAAGACACAGATGAAGAAATGAAATCTGCATTTCCATGGGATGTGGCGGCTGGACATTTATGTAACTTGAATTTATAATAAAATGTTTTTATAATGTGTAATTTTCCTATACCTTGTATATTGTGTCATTGCCATCCTCGTCAAAGACACAGATGAAGAAATGAAATCTGCATTTCCATGGGATGTGGCGGGTGGGCATTTATGTAACTTGAATTTATAATAAAATGTTTTTATAATGTGTAATTTTCCTATACCTTGTATATTGTGTCATTGCCATCCTCGTCAAAGACACAGATGAAGAAATGAAATCTGCATTTCCATGGGATGTGGCGGGTGGGCATTTATGTAACTTGAATTTATGATAAAATGTTTTTATAATGTGTAATTTTCCTATACCTTGTATATTGTGTCATTGCCATCCTCGTCAAAGACACAGATGAAGAAATGAAATCTGCATTTCCATGGGATGTGGCGGGTGGGCATTAATGTAACTTGAATTTATAATAAAATATTTTTATAATGTGTAATTTTGCTATACCTTGTATATTGTGTCATTGCCATCCTCGTCAAAGACACAGATGAAGAAATGAAATCTGCATTTCCATGGGATGTGGCGGGTGGGCATTTATGTAACTTGAATTTATAATAAAATGTTTTTATAATGTGTAATTTTCCTATACCTTGTATATTGTGTCATTGCCATCCTCGTCAAAGAAACAGATGAAGAAATGAAATCTGCATTTCCATGGGATGTGGCGGGTGGGCATTTATGTAACTTGAATTTATAATAAAATGTTTTTATAATGTGTAATTTTCCTATACCTTGTATATTGTGTCATTGCCATCCTCGTCAAAGACACAGATGAAGAAATGAAATCTGCATTTCCATGGGATGTGGCGGGTGGGCATTTATGTAACTTGAATTTATAATAAAATGTTTTTATAATGTGTCATTTTCCTATACCTTGTATATTGTGTCATTGCCATCCTCGTCAAAGACACAGATGTAGAAATGAAATCTGCATTTCCATGGGATGTGGCGGGTGGGCATTTATGTAACTTGAATTATAATAAAATGTTTTTATAATGTGTAATTTTCCTATACCTTGTATATTGTGTCATTGCCATCCTCGTCAAAGACACAGATGAAGAAATGAAATCTGCATTTCCATGGGATGTGGCGGGTGGGCATTTATGTAACTTGAATTTATAATAAAATGTTTTTATAATGTGTAATTTTCCTATACCTTGTATATTGTGTCATTGCCATCCTCGTCAAAGACACAGATGAAGAAATGAAATCTGCATTTCCATGGGATGTGGTGGGTGGGCATTTAAGTAACTTGAATTTATAATAAAATGTTTTTATAATGTGTAATTTTCCTATACCTTGTATATTGTGTCATTGCCATCCTCGTCAAAGACACAGATGAAGAAATGAAATCTGCATTTCCATGGGATGTGGCGGGTGGGCATTTATGTAACTTGAATTTATAATAAAATGTTTTTATAATGTGTAATTTTCCTATACCTTGTATATTGTGTCATTGCCATCCTCGTCAAAGACACAGATGAAGAAATTAAATCTGCATTTCCATGGGATGTGGCGGGTGGGCATTTATGTAACTTGAATTTATAATAAAATGTTTTTATAATGTGTAATTTTCCTATACCTTGTATATTGTGTCATTGCCATCCTCGTCAAAGACACAGATGAAGAAATGAAATCTGCATTTCCATGGGATGTGGTGGGTGGGCATTTAAGTAACTTGAATTTATAATAAAATGTTTTTATAATGTGTAATTTTCCTATACCTTGTATATTGTGTCATTGCCATCCTCGTCAAAGACACAGATGAAGAAATGAAATCTGCATTTCCATGGGATGTGGCGGGTGGGCATTTATGTAACTTGAATTTATAATAAAATGTTTTTATAATGTGTAATTTTCCTATACCTTGTATATTGTGTCATTGCCATCCTCGTCAAAGACACAGATGAAGAAATTAAATCTGCATTTCCATGGGATGTGGCGGGTGGGCATTTATGTAACTTCAATTTATAATAAAATGTTTTTATAATGTGTAATTTTCCTATACCTTGTATATTGTGTCATTGCCATCCTCGTCAAAGACACAGATGAAGAAATGAAATCTGCATTTCCATGGGATGTGGCGGGTGGGCATTTATGTAACTTGAATTTATAATAAAATGTTTTTATAATGTGTAATTTTCCTATACCTTGTATATTGTGTCATTGCCATCCTCGTCAAAGACACAGATGAAGAAATGAAATCTGCATTTCCATGGGATGTGGCGGTTGGGCATTTATGTAACTTGAATTTATAATAAAATGTTTTTATAATGTGTAATTTTCCTATACCTTGTATATTGTGTCATTGCCATCCTCGTCAAAGACACAGATGAAGAAATGAAATCTGCATTTCCATGGGATGTGGCGGGTGGGCATTTATGTAACTTGAATTTATAATAAAATGTTTTTATAATGTGTAATTTTCCTATACCTTGTATATTGTGTCATTGCCATCCTCGTCAAAGACACAGATGAAGAAATGAAATCTGCATTTCCATGGGATGTGGCGGGTGGGCATTTATGTATCTTGAATTTATAATAAAATGTTTTTATATTGTGTAATTTTCCTATACCTTGTATACTGTGTCATTGCCATCCTCGTCAAAGACACAGATGAAGAAATGAAATCTGCATTTCCATGGGATGTGGCGGGTGGGCATTAATGTAACTTGAATTTATAATAAAATGTTTTTATAATGTATAATTTTGCTATACCTTGTAAATTATGTCATTGCTATCCTCGTCAAAGACACAGATGAAGAAATGAAATCTGCATTTCCATGGGATGTGGTGGCTGGACATTTATGTAACTTGAATTTATAATAAAATGTTTTTATAATGTGTAATTTTGCTATACCTTGTATATTATGTCATTGCCATCCTCGTCAAAGACACGGATAAAGAAATGAAATCTGCATTTCCATGGGATGTGGCGGGTGGGCATTAATGTAACTTGAATTTATAATAAAATGTTTTTATAATGTGTTATTTTACTATACCTTGTATATTGTGTCATTGCCATCCTCGACAAAGACACAGATGAAGAAATGAAATCTGCATTTCCATGGGATGTGGCGGGTGGGCATTTATGTAACTTGAATTTATAATAAAATGTTTTTATAATGTGTAATTTTCCTATACCTTGTATATTGTGTCATTGCCATCCTCGTCAAAGACACAGATGAAGAAATGAAATCTGCATTTCCATGGGATGTGGCGGGTGGGCATTTATGTAACTTGAATTTATAATAAAATGTTTTTATAATGTGTAATTTTCCTATACCTTGTATATTGTGTCATTGCCATCCTCGTCAAAGACACAGATGAAGAAATGAAATCTGCATTTCCATGGGATGTGGCGGGTGGGCATTAATGTAACTTGAATTTATAATAAAATGTTTTTATAATGTATAATTTTGCTATACCTTGTAAATTATGTCATTGCTATCCTCGTCAAAGACACAGATGAAGAAATGAAATCTGCATTTCCATGGGATGTGGCGGGTGGGCATTAATGTAACTTGAATTTATAATAAAATGTTTTTATAATGTGTAATTTTGCTATACCTTGTATATTGTGTCATTTCCATCCTCGTCAAAGACACAGACGAAGAAATGAAATCTGCATTTCCATGGGATGTGGTGGCTGGACATTTATGTAACTTGAATTTATAATAAAATGTTTTTATAATGTGTAATTTTCCTATACCTTGTATATTGTGTCATTGCTATCCTCGTCAAAGACACAGATGAAGAAATGAAATCTGCATTTCCATGGGATGTGGCGGGTGGGCATTTATGTAACTTGAATTTATAATAAAAAGGTTTTTAGACTGTGTAATTTTGCTATACCTTGTATATTATGTCATTGCCATCCTCGTCAAAGACACGGATAAAGAAATGAAATCTGCATTTCCATGGGATGTGGCGGGTGGGCATTAATGTAACTTGAATTTATAATAAAATGTTTTTATAATGTGTAATTTTGCTATACCTTGTAAATTATGTCATTGCTATCCTCGTCAAAGACACAGATGAAGAAATGAAATCTGCATTTCCATGGGATGTGGCGGGTGGGCATTAATGTAACTTGAATTTATAATAAAATGTTTTTATAATGTGTAATTTTGCTATACCTTGTATATTGTGTCATTGCCATCCTCGTCAAAGACACAGATGAAGAAATGAAATCTGCATTTCCATGGGATGTGGCGGGTGGGCATTTATGTAACTTGAATTTATAATAAAATGTTTTTATAATGTGTAATTTTCCTATACCTTGTATATTGTGTCATTGCCATCCTCGTCAAAAACACAGATGAAGAAATGAAATCTGCATTTCCATGGGATGTGGCGGGTGGGCATTTATGTAACTTGAATTTATAATAAAATGTTTTTATAAAGTGTAATTTTCCTATACCTTGTATATTGTGTCATTGCCATCCTCGTCAAAGACACAGATGAAGAAATGAAATCTGCATTTCCATGGGATGTGGCGGCTGGACATTTATGTAACTTGAATTTATAATAAAATGTTTTCATAATGTGTAATTTTCCTATACCTTGTATATTGTGTCATTGCCATCCTCGTCAAAGACACAGATGAAGAAATGAAATCTGCATTTCCATGGGATGTGGCGGGTGGGCATTTATGTAACTTGAATTTATGATAAAATGTTTTTATAATGTGTAATTTTCCTATACCTTGTATATTGTGTCATTGCCATCCTCGTCAAAGACACAGATGAAGAAATGAAATCTGCATTTCCATGGGATGTGGCGGGTGGGCATTAATGTAACTTGAATTTATAATAAAATAATTTTATAATGTGTAATTTTGCTATACCTAGTATATTGTGTCATTGCCATCCTCGTCAAAGACACAGATGAAGAAATGAAATCTGCATTTCCATGGGATGTGGCGGGTGGGCATTTATGTAACTTGAATTTATAATAAAATGTTTTTATAATGTGTAATTTTCCTATACCTTGTATATTGTGTCATTGCCATCCTCGTCAAAGACACAGACGAAGAAATGAAATCCGCATTTCCATGGGATGTGGCGGGTGGGCATTTATGTAACTTGAATTTATAATAAAATGTTTTTATAATGTGTAATTTTCCTATACCTTGTATATTGTGTCATTGCCATCCTCGTCAAAGACACAGATGAAGAAATGAAATCTGCATTTCCATGGGAAGTGGCTGCTGGACATTTATGTAACTTAAATATATAATAAAATGATTTTAAAATGTGTAATTTTGCTATACCGTGTATATTGTGTCATTGCCATCCTCGTCAAAGACACAGATGAAGAAATAAAATCTGCATTTCCATGGGATGTGGAGGGTGGGCATTTATGTAACTTGAATTTTTAATAAAAAGTTTTTATAAATGTAATTTTCCTATACCTTGTATATTGTGTCATTGCTATCCTCGTGAAAGACACAGATGAAGAAATGAAATCTGCATTTCCATGGGATGTGGCGGCTGGACATTTATGTAACTTGAATTTATAATAAAATGTTTTTATAATGTGTAATTTTTCTATATACCTTGTATATTGTGTCATTACCATCCCCGTCAAAGACACAGATGAAGAAATGAAATCTACATTTCCATGGGATGTGGCGGCTGGACACTTATGTAACTTGAATTTATAATAAAATGTTTTTATAATGTGTAATTTTGCTATGCCTTGTCTATTGTGTCTTTGCCATCCTCGTCAAAGACACAGATGAAGAAATGAAATCTGCATTTCTATGGGATGTTGCGGCTGGACATTTATGTAACTTGAATTTATAATAAAATGTTTTTATAATGTGTAATTTTGCTATGCCTTGTATATTGTGTCATTGCCATCCCCGTCAAAGACACAGATGAAGAAATGAAATCTGCATTTCCATGGGATGTGGCTGCTGGACATTTATGTAACTTGAATTTATAATAAAATATTTTTATAATGTGTAATTTTGCTATGCCTTGTATATTGTGTCATTGCCATCCTCGTCAAAGACACAGATGAAGAAATGAAATCTGCATTTCTATGGGATGTGGCTGCTGGACATTTATGTAACTTGAATTTATAATAAAATGTTTTTATAATGTGTAATTTTGCTATACCTTGTATATTGTGTCTTTGCCATCCTCTTCAAAGACCCAGATGAAGAAATGAAATCTGCATTTCCATGGGATGTAGCTGCTGGATATTTATGTAACTTGAATTTATAATAAATTTTTTTATAATGTGTAATTTTGCTATGCCTTGTATATTGTGTCATTGCCATCCTCGTCAAAGACACAGATCAAGAAATGAAATCTGCATTTCTATGGGATGTGGCTGCTGGACATTTATGTAACTTGAATTTATAATAAAATATTTTTATAATGTGTAATTTTGCTATGCCTTGTATATTGTGTCATTGCCATCGACGTCAAAGACCCAGATGAAGAAATGAAATCTGCATTTCCATGGGATGTAGCTGCTGGACATTTATGTAACTTGAATTTATAATAAAATGTTTTTATAATGTGTAATTTTGCTATGCCTTGTATATTGTGTCAATGCCATCCTCGTCAAAGACACAGATGAAGAAATGAAATCTGCATTTCCATGGGATGTTGCGGCTGGACATTTATGTAACTTGAATTTATAATAAAATGTTTTTATAATGTGTAATTTTGCTATGCCTTGTATATTGTGTCATTGCCATCCTCGTCAAAGACACAGATGAAGAAATGAAATCTGCATTTCTATGGGATGTGGCTGCTGGACATTTATGTAACTTGAATTTATAATAAAATATTTTTATAATGTGTAATTTTGCTATGCCTTGTATATTGTGTCATTGCCATCCACGTCAAAGACCCAGATGAAGAAATGAAATCTGCATTTCCATGGGATGTAGCTGCTGGACATTTATGTAACTTGAATTTATAATAAAATGTTTTTATAATGTGTAATTTTGCTATGCCTTGTATATTGTGTCAATGCCATCCTCGTCAAAGACACAGATGAAGAAATGAAATCTGCATTTCCATGGGATGTTGCGGCTGGACATTTATGTAACTTGAATTTATAATAAAATGTTTTTATAATGTGTAATTTTGCTATACCTTGTATATTGTGTCTTTGCCATCCTCGTCAAAGACACAGATGAAGAAATGAAATCTGCATTTCTATGGGATGTGGCTGCTGGACATTTATGTAACTTGAATTTATAATAAAATGTTTTTATAATGTGTAATTTTGCTATACCTTGTATATTGTGTCTTTGCCATCCTCGTCAAAGACCCAGATGAATAAATGAAATCTGCATTTCCATGGGATGTAGCTGCTGGACATTTATGTAACTTGAATTTATAATAAAATGTTTTTATATTGTGTAATTTTGCTATGCCTTGTATATTGTGTCATTGCCATCCTCGTCAAAGACACAGATGAAGAAATGAAATCTGCATTTCCATGGGATGTTGCGGCTGGACATTTATGTAACTTGAATTTATAATAAAATGTTTTTATAATGTGTAATTTTGCTATGCCTTGTATATTGTGTCATTGCCATCCTCGTCAAAGACACAGATGAAGAAATGAAATCTGCATTTCCATGGGATGTTGCGGCTGGACATTTATGTAACTTGAATTTATAATAAAATGTTTTTATAATGTGTAATTTTGCTATACCTTGTATATTGTGTCTTTGCCATCCTCGTCAAAGACACAGATGAAGAAATGAAATCTGCATTTCTGTGGGATGTGGCTGCTGGACATTTATGTAACTTCAATTTATAATAAAATGTTTTTATAATGTGTAATTTTGCTATGCCTTGTATATTGTGTCATTGCCATCCTCGTCAAAGACACAGATGAAGAAATGAAATCTGCATTTCCATGGGATGTTGCGGCTGGACATTTATGTAACTTGAATTCATAATAAAATGTTTTTATAATGTGTAATTTTGCTATGCCTTGTATATTGTGTCATTGCCATCCCCGTCAAAGACACAGATGAAGAAATGAAATCTGCATTTCCATGGGATGTGGCGGGTGGGCATTTATGTAACTTGAATTTATAATAAAATGTTTTTATAATGTGTAATTTTCCTATACCTTGTATATTGTGTCATTGCCATCCTCGTCAAAGACACAGATGAAGAAATGAAATCTGCATTTCTATGGGATGTGGCTGCTGGACATTTATGTAACTTCAATTTATAATAAAATGTTTTTATAATGTGTAATTTTGCTATGCCTTGTATATTGTGTCATTGCCATCCTCGTCAAAGACACAGATGAAGAAATGAAATCTGCATTTCCATGGGATGTTGCGGCTGGACATTTATGTAACTTGAATTTATAATAAAATGTTTTTATAATGTGTAATTTTGCTATGCCTTGTATATTGTGTCATTGCCATCCCCGTCAAAGACACAGATGAAGAAATGAAATCTGCATTTCCATGGGATGTGGCGGGTGGGCATTTATGTAACTTGAATTTATAATAAAATGTTTTTATAATGTGTAATTTTCCTATACCTTGTATATTGTGTCATTGCCATCCTCGTCAAAGACACAGATGAAGAAATGAAATCTGCATTTCCCTGGGATGTGGCGGGTGGGCATTTATGTAACTTGAATTTATAATAAAATGTTTTTATAATGTGTAATTTTCCTATACCTTGTATATTGTGTCATTGCCATCCTCGTCAAAGACACAGATGAAGAAATGAAATCTGCATTTCCATGGGATGTGGCGGGTGGGCATTTATGTAACTTGAATTTATAATAAAATGTTTTTATAATGTGTAATTTTCCTATACCTTGTATATTGTGTCATTGCCATCCTCGTCAAAGACACAGATGAAGAAATGAAATCTGCATTTCCATGGGATGTGGCGGGTGGGCATTTATGTAACTTGAATTTATAATAAAAAGGTTTTTAGTCTGTGTAATTTTGCTATACCTTGTATATTATGTCATTGCCATCCTCGTCAAAGACACGGATGAAGAAATGAAATCTGCATTTCCATGGGATGTGGCGGTTGGGCATTAATGTAACTTGAATTTATAATAAAATGTTTTTATAATGTATAATTTTGCTATACCTTGTAAATTATGTCATTGCTATCCTCGTCAAAGACACAGATGAAGAAATGAAATCTGCATTTCCATGGGATGTGGCGGGTGGGCATTAATGTAACTTGAATTTATAATAAAATGTTTTTATAATGTGTAATTTTGCTATATCTTGTATATTGTGTCATTGCCATCCTCGTCAAAGACACAGACGAAGATATGAAATCTGCATTTCCATGGGATGTGGCGGCTGGACATTTATGTAACTTGAATTTATAAAAAATTTTGTTTTTATAATGTGTAATTTTCATATACCTTGTAAATTGTGTCATTGCCATCCTCGTCAAAGACACAGATGAAGAAATGAAATCTGCATTTCCATGGGATGTGGCGGGTGGGCATTTATGTAACTTGAATTTATAATAAAAAGGTTTTTAGACTGTGTAATTTTGCTATACCGTGTATATTGTGTCATTGCCATCCTCGTCAAAGACACAGATGAAGAAATAAAATCTGCATTTCCATGGGATGTGGAGGGTGGGCATTTATGTAACTTGAATTTTTAATAAAAAGTTTTTATAAATGTAATTTTCCTATACCTTGTATATTGTGTCATTGCTATCCTATTCAAAGACACAGATGAAGAAATGAAATCTGCATTTCCATGGGATGTGGCGGCTGGACATTTATGTAACTTGAATTTATAATAAAATGTTTTTATAATGTGTAATTTTTCTATATACCTTGTATATTGTGTCATTACCATCCCCGTCAAAGACACAGATGAAGAAATGAAATCTACATTTCCATGGGATGTGGCGGCTGGACACTTATGTAACTTGAATTTATAATAAAATGTTTTTATAATGTGTAATTTTGCTATGCCTTGTCTATTGTGTCATTGCCATCCTCGTCAAAGACACAGATGAAGAAATGAAATCTGCATTTCTATGGGATGTTGCGGTTGGACATTTATGTAACTTGAATTTATAATAAAATGTTTTTATAATGTGTAATTTTCCTATACCTTGTATATTGTGTCATTGCCATCCTCGTCAAAGACACAGATGAAGAAATGAAATCTGCATTTCCATGGGATGTGGCGGGTGGGCATTTATGTAACTTGAATTTATAATAAAAAGGTTTTTAGTCTGTGTAATTTTGCTATACCTTGTATATTATGTCATTGCCATCCTCGTCAAAGACACGGATGAAGAAATGAAATCTGCATTTCCATGGGATGTGGCGGTTGGGCATTAATGTAACTTGAATTTATAATAAAATGTTTTTATAATGTATAATTTTGCTATACCTTGTAAATTATGTCATTGCTATCCTCGTCAAAGACACAGATGAAGAAATGAAATCTGCATTTCCATGGGATGTGGCGGGTGGGCATTAATGTAACTTGAATTTATAATAAAATGTTTTTATAATGTGTAATTTTGCTATATCTTGTATATTGTGTCATTGCCATCCTCGTCAAAGACACAGACGAAGATATGAAATCTGCATTTCCATGGGATGTGGCGGCTGGACATTTATGTAACTTGAATTTATAAAAAATTTTGTTTTTATAATGTGTAATTTTCATATACCTTGTAAATTGTGTCATTGCCATCCTCGTCAAAGACACAGATGAAGAAATGAAATCTGCATTTCCATGGGATGTGGCGGGTGGGCATTTATGTAACTTGAATTTATAATAAAAAGGTTTTTAGACTGTGTAATTTTGCTATACCGTGTATATTGTGTCATTGCCATCCTCGTCAAAGACACAGATGAAGAAATAAAATCTGCATTTCCATGGGATGTGGAGGGTGGGCATTTATGTAACTTGAATTTTTAATAAAAAGTTTTTATAAATGTAATTTTCCTATACCTTGTATATTGTGTCATTGCTATCCTATTCAAAGACACAGATGAAGAAATGAAATCTGCATTTCCATGGGATGTGGCGGCTGGACATTTATGTAACTTGAATTTATAATAAAATGTTTTTATAATGTGTAATTTTTCTATATACCTTGTATATTGTGTCATTACCATCCCCGTCAAAGACACAGATGAAGAAATGAAATCTACATTTCCATGGGATGTGGCGGCTGGACACTTATGTAACTTGAATTTATAATAAAATGTTTTTATAATGTGTAATTTTGCTATGCCTTGTCTATTGTGTCATTGCCATCCTCGTCAAAGACACAGATGAAGAAATGAAATCTGCATTTCTATGGGATGTTGCGGTTGGACATTTATGTAACTTGAATTTATAATAAAATGTTTTTATAATGTGTAATTTTGCTATGCCTTGTATATTGTGTCATTGCCATCCCCGTCAAAGACACAGATGAAGAAATGAAATCTGCATTTCCATGGGATGTGGCTGCTGGACATTTATGTAACTTGAATTTATAATAAAATATTTTTATAATGTGTAATTTTGCTATGCCTTGTATATTGTGTCATTGCCATCCTCGTCAAAGACACAGATGAAGAAATGAAATCTGCATTTCTATGGGATGTGGCTGCTGGACATTTATGTAACTTGAATTTATAATAAAATATTTTTATAATGTGTAATTTTGCTATGCCTTGTATATTGTGTCATTGCCATCCTCGTCAAAGACACAGATGAAGAAATGAAATCTGCATTTCTATGGGATGTGGCTGCTGGACATTTATGTAACTTGAAATTATAATAAAATGTTTTTATAATGTGTAATTTTGCTATACCTTGTATATTGTGTCTTTGCCATCCTCTTCAAAGACCCAGATGAAGAAATGAAATCTGCATTTCCATGGGATGTAGCTGCTGGATATTTATGTAACTTGAATTTATAATAAAATGTTTTTATAATGTGTAATTTTGCTATGCCTTGTATATTGTGTCATTGCCATCCTCGTCAAAGACACAGATGAAGAAATGAAATCTGCATTTCTATGGGATGTGGCTGCTGGACATTTATGTAACTTGAATTTATAATAAAATATTTTTATAATGTGTAATTTTGCTATGCCTTGTATATTGTGTCATTGCCATCCACGTCAAAGACCCAGATGAAGAAATGAAATCTGCATTTCCATGGGATGTAGCTGCTGGACATTTATGTAACTTGAATTTATAATAAAATGTTTTTATAATGTGTAATTTTGCTATGCCTTGTATATTGTGTCAATGCCATCCTCGTCAAAGACACAGATGAAGAAATGAAATCTGAATTTCCATGGGATGTTGCGGCTGGACATTTATGTAACTTGAATTTATAATAAAATGTTTTTATAATGTGTAATTTTGCTATGCCTTGTATAATGTGTCATTGCCATCCTCGTCAAAGACACAGATGAAGAAATGAAATCTGCATTTCCATGGGATGTTGCGGCTGGACATTTATGTAACTTGAATTTATAATAAAATGTTTTTATAATGTGTAATTTTGCTATACCTTGTATATTGTGTCTTTGCCATCCTCGTCAAAGACACAGATGAAGAAATGAAATCTGCATTTCTATGGGATGTGGCTGCTGGACATTTATGTAACTTGAATTTATAATAAAATGTTTTTATAATGTGTAATTTTGCTATACCTTGTATATCGTGTCTTTGCCATCCTCGTCAAAGACCCAGATGAATAAATGAAATCTGCATTTCCATGGGATGTAGCTGCTGGACATTTATGTAACTTGAATTTATAATAAAATGTTTTTATATTGTGTAATTTTGCTATGCCTTGTATATTGTGTCATTGCCATCCTCGTCAAAGACACAGATGAAGAAATGAAATCTGCATTTCCATGGGACGTTGCGGCTGGACATTTATGTAACTTGAATTTATAATAAAATGTTTTTATAATGTGTAATTTTGCTATGCCTTGTATATTGTGTCATTGCCATCCTCGTCAAAGACACAGATGAAGAAATGAAATCTGCATTTCCATGGGATGTTGCGGCTGGACATTTATGTAACTTGAATTTATAATAAAATGTTTTTATAATGTGTAATTTTGCTATACCTTGTATATTGTGTCTTTGCCATCCTCGTCAAAGACACAGATAAGGAAATGAAATCTGCATTTCCATGGGATGTGGCTGCTGGACATTTATGTAACTTCAATTTATAATAAAATGTTTTTATAATGTGTAATTTTGCTATGCCTTGTATATTGTGTCATTGCCATCCTCGTCAAAGACACAGATGAAGAAATGAAATCTGCATTTCCATGGGATGTTGCGGCTGGACATTTATGTAACTTGAATTTATAATAAAATGTTTTTATAATGTGTAATTTTGCTATGCCTTGTATATTGTGTCATTGCCATCCCCGTCAAAGACACAGATGAAGAAATGAAATCTGCATTTCCATGGGATGTGGTTGCTGGACATTTATATAACTTGAATTTATTCTAAAATATTTTTATAATGTGTAATTTTGCTATGCCTTGTATATTGTGTCATTGCCATCGTCGTCAAAGACACAGATGAAGAAATGAAATCTGCATTTCCATGGGATGTGGCGGGTGGGCATTTATGTAACTTGAATTTATAATAAAATGTTTTTATAATGTGTAATTTTCCTATACCTTGTATATAGTGTCATTGCCATCCTCGTCAAAGACACAGATGAAGAAATGAAATCTGCATTTCCATGGGATGTGGCGGGTGGGCATTTATGTAACTTGAATTTATAATAAAATGTTTTTATAATGTGTAATTTTCCTATACCTTGTATATTGTGTCATTGCCATCCTCGTCAAAGACACATATGAAGAAATGAAATCTGCATTTCCATGGGATGTGGCGGGTGGGCATTTATGTAACTTCAATTTATAATAAAATGTTTTTATAATGTGTAATTTTCCTATACCTTGTATATTGTGTCATTGCCATCCTCGTCAAAGACACAGATGAAGAAATGAAATCTGCATTTCCATGGGATGTGGCGGGTGGGCATTTATGTAACTTGAATTTATAATAAAAAGGTTTTTAGTCTGTGTAATTTTGCTATACCTTGTATATTATGTCATTGCCATCCTCGTCAAAGACACAGATGAAGAAATGAAATCTGCATTTCCATGGGATGTGGCGGCTGGACGTTTATGTAACTTGAATTTATAATAAAATGTTTTTATAATGTGTAATTTTCCTATACCTTGTATATTGTGTCATTGCCATCCTCGTCAAAGACACAGATGAAGAAATGAAATCTGCATTTCCATGGGATGTAGCGGGTGGGCATTTATGTAACTTGAATTTATAATAAAATGTTTTTATAATGTGTAATTTTCCTATACCTTGTATATTGTGTCATTGCCATCCTCGTCAAAGACACAGATGAAGAAATGAAATCTGCATTTCCATGGGATGTGGCGGGTGGGCATTTATGTAACTTGAATTTATAATAAAATGTTTTTATAATGTGTAATTTTCATATACCTTGTAAATTGTGTCATTGCCATCCTCGTCAAAGACACAGATGAAGAAATGAAATCTGCATTTCCATGGGATGTGGCGGGTGGGCATTTATGTAACTTGAATTTATAATAAAAAGGTTTTTAGACTGTGTAATTTTCCTATACCTTGTATATTGTGTCATTGCCATCCTCGTCAAAAACACAGATGAAGAAATGAAATCTGCATTTCCATGGGATGTGGCGGGTCAGCATTTATGTAACTTGAATTTATAGTAAAATGTTTTTATAATGTGTAATTTTCCTATACCTTGTATATTGTGTCATTGCCATCCTCGTCAAAGACACAGATGAAGAAATGAAATCTGCATTTCCATGGGATGTGGCGGCTGGACGTTTATGTAACTTGAATTTATAATAAAATGTTTTTATAATGTGTAATTTTCCTATACCTTGTATATTGTGTCATTGCCATCCTCGTCAAAGACACAGATGAAGAAATGAAATCTGCATTTCCATGGGATGTGGCGGGTGGGCATTTATGTAACTTGAATTTATAATAAAATGTTTTTATAATGTGTAATTTTCCTATACCTTGTATATTGTGTCATTGCCATCCTCGTCAAAGACACAGATGAAGAAATGAAATCTGCATTTCCATGGGATGTGGCGGGTGGGCATTTATGTAACTTGAATTTATGATAAAATGTTTTTATAATGTGTAATTTTCCTATACCTTGTATATTGTGTCATTGCCATCCTCGTCAAAGACACAGATGAAGAAATGAAATCTGCATTTCCATGGGATGTGGCGGGTGGGCATTAATGTAACTTGAATTTATAATAAAATATTTTTATAATGTGTAATTTTGCTATACCTTGTATATTGTGTCATTGCCATCCTCGTCAAAGACACAGATGAAGAAATGAAATCTGCATTTCCATGGGATGTGGTTGCTGGACATTTATATAACTTGAATTTATTCTAAAATATTTTTATAATGTGTAATTTTGCTATGCCTTGTATATTGTGTCATTGCCATCGTCGTCAAAGACACAGATGAAGAAATGAAATCTGCATTTCCATGGGATGTGGCGGGTGGGCATTTATGTAACTTGAATTTATAATAAAATGTTTTTATAATGTGTAATTTTCCTATACCTTGTATATAGTGTCATTGCCATCCTCGTCAAAGACACAGATGAAGAAATGAAATCTGCATTTCCATGGGATGTGGCGGGTGGGCATTTATGTAACTTGAATTTATAATAAAATGTTTTTATAATGTGTAATTTTCCTATACCTTGTATATTGTGTCATTGCCATCCTCGTCAAAGACACATATGAAGAAATGAAATCTGCATTTCCATGGGATGTGGCGGGTGGGCATTTATGTAACTTCAATTTATAATAAAATGTTTTTATAATGTGTAATTTTCCTATACCTTGTATATTGTGTCATTGCCATCCTCGTCAAAGACACAGATGAAGAAATGAAATCTGCATTTCCATGGGATGTGGCGGGTGGGCATTTATGTAACTTGAATTTATAATAAAAAGGTTTTTAGTCTGTGTAATTTTGCTATACCTTGTATATTATGTCATTGCCATCCTCGTCAAAGACACAGATGAAGAAATGAAATCTGCATTTCCATGGGATGTGGCGGCTGGACGTTTATGTAACTTGAATTTATAATAAAATGTTTTTATAATGTGTAATTTTCCTATACCTTGTATATTGTGTCATTGCCATCCTCGTCAAAGACACAGATGAAGAAATGAAATCTGCATTTCCATGGGATGTGGCGGGTGGGCATTTATGTAACTTGAATTTATAATAAAATGTTTTTATAATGTGTAATTTTCCTATACCTTGTATATTGTGTCATTGCCATCCTCGTCAAAGACACAGATGAAGAAATGAAATCTGCATTTCCATGGGATGTGGCGGGTGGGCATTTATGTAACTTGAATTTATAATAAAATGTTTTTATAATGTGTAATTTTCATATACCTTGTAAATTGTGTCATTGCCATCCTCGTCAAAGACACAGATGAAGAAATGAAATCTGCATTTCCATGGGATGTGGCGGGTGGGCATTTATGTAACTTGAATTTATAATAAAAAGGTTTTTAGACTGTGTAATTTTCCTATACCTTGTATATTGTGTCATTGCCATCCTCGTCAAAAACACAGATGAAGAAATGAAATCTGCATTTCCATGGGATGTGGCGGGTGGGCATTTATGTAACTTGAATTTATAATAAAATGTTTTTATAATGTGTAATTTTCCTATACCTTGTATATTGTGTCATTGCCATCCTCGTCAAAGACACAGATGAAGAAATGAAATCTGCATTTCCATGGGATGTGGCGGCTGGACGTTTATGTAACTTGAATTTATAATAAAATGTTTTTATAATGTGTAATTTTCCTATACCTTGTATATTGTGTCATTGCCATCCTCGTCAAAGACACAGATGAAGAAATGAAATCTGCATTTCCATGGGATGTGGCGGGTGGGCATTTATGTAACTTGAATTTATAATAAAATGTTTTTATAATGTGTAATTTTCCTATACCTTGTATATTGTGTCATTGCCATCCTCGTCAAAGACACAGATGAAGAAATGAAATCTGCATTTCCATGGGATGTGGCGGGTGGGCATTTATGTAACTTGAATTTATGATAAAATGTTTTTATAATGTGTAATTTTCCTATACCTTGTATATTGTGTCATTGCCATCCTCGTCAAAGACACAGATGAAGAAATGAAATCTGCATTTCCATGGGATGTGGCGGGTGGGCATTAATGTAACTTGAATTTATAATAAAATATTTTTATAATGTGTAATTTTGCTATACCTTGTATATTGTGTCATTGCCATCCTCGTCAAAGACACAGATGAAGAAATGAAATCTGCATTTCCATGGGATGTGGCGGGTGGGCATTTATGTAACTTGAATTTATAATAAAATGTTTTTATAATGTGTAATTTTCCTATACCTTGTATATTGTGTCATTGCCATCCTCGTCAAAGACACAGATGAAGAAATGAAATCTGCATTTCCATGGGATGTGAAGGGTGGGCATTTATGTAACTTGAATTTATAATAAAATGTTTTTATAATGTGTAATTTTCCTATACCTTGTATATTGTGTCATTGCCATCCTCGTCAAAGACACAGATGAAGAAATGAAATCTGCATTTCCATGGGAAGTGGCTGCTGGACATTTATGTAATTTCAATATATAATAAAATGATTTTAAAATGTGTAATTTTGCTATACCGTGTATATTGTGTCATTGCCATCCTCGTCAAAGACACAGATGAAGAAATAAAATCTGCATTTCCATGGGATGTGGAGGGTGGGCATTTATGTAACTTGAATTTATAATAAAAAGTTTTTATAAATGTAATTTTCCTATACCTTGTATATTGTGTCATTGCTATCCTCGTCAAAGACACAGATGAAGAAATGAAATCTGCATTTCCATGGGATGTGGCGGCTGGACATTTATGTAACTTGAATTTATAATAAAATGTATTTATAATGTGTAATTTTTCTATATACCTTGTATATTGTGTCATTACCATCCCCGTCAAAGACACAGATGAAGAAATGAAATCTGCATTTGCATGGGATGTGGCGGCTGGACACTTATGTAACTTGAATTTATAATAAAATGTTTTTATAATGTGTAATTTTGCTATGCCTTGTCTATTGTGTCATTGCCATCCTCGTCAAAGACACAGATGAAGAAATGAAATCTACATTTCTATGGGATGTTGCGGCTGGACATTTATGTAACTTGAATTTATAATAAAATGTTTTTATAATGTGTAATTTTGCTATGCCTTGTATATTGTGTCATTGCCATCCCCGTCAAAGACACAGATGAAGAAATGAAATCTGCATTTCCATGGGATGTGGCTGCTGGACATTTATGTAACTTAAATTTATAATAAAATGTTTTTATAATGTGTAATTTTCCTATACCTTGTATATTGTGTCATTGCCATCCTCGTCAAAGACACAGATGAAGAAATGAAATCTGCATTTCCATAGGATGTGGCGGGTGGGCATTTATGTAACTTGATTTTATAATAAAATGTTTTTATAATGTGTAATTTTCCTATACCTTGTATATTGTGTCATTGCCATCCTCGTCAAAGACACAGATGAAGAAATGAAATCTGCATTTCCATGGGATGTGGCGGGTGGGCATTTATGTAACTTGAATTTATAATAAAATGTTTTTATAATGTGTAATTTTCCTATACCTTGTATATTGTGTCATTGCCATCCTCGTCAAAGACACAGATGAAGAAATGAAATCTGCATTTCCATAGGATGTGGCGGGTGGGCATTAATGTAACTTGAATTTATAATAAAATGTTTTTATAATGTATAATTTTGCTATACCTTGTAAATTATGTCATTGCTATCCTCGTCAAAGACACAGATGAAGAAATGAAATCTGCATTACCATGGGATGTGGCGGGTGGGCATTAATGTAACTTGAATTTATAATAAAATGTTTTTATAATGTGTAATTTTGCTATACCTTGTATATTGTGTCATTGCCATCCTCGTCAAAGACACAGACGAAGAAATGAAATCTGCATTTCCATGGGATGTGGCGGATGGACATTTATGTAACTTGAATTTATAATAAAATGTTTTTATAATGTGTAATTTTCCTATACCTTGTATATTGTGTCATTGCCATCCTCGTCAAAGACACGGATAAAGAAATGAAATCTGCATTTCCATGGGATGTGGCGTGTGGGCATTAATGTAACTTGAATTTATAATAAAATGTTTTTATAATGTGTAATTTTGCTATACCTTGTAAATTATGTCATTGCTATCCTCGTCAAAGACACAGATGAAAAAATGAAATCTGCATTTCCATGGGATGTGGCGGGTGGGCATTAATGTAACTTGAATTTATAATAAAATGTTTCTATAATGTTTAATTTTGCTATACCTTGTATATTGTGTCATTGCCATCCTCGTCAAAGACACAGATGAAGAAATGAAATCTGCATTTCCATGGGATGTGGCGGGTGGGCATTTATGTAACTTGAATTTATAATAAAATGTTTTTATAATGTGTAATTTTCCTATACCTTGTATATTGTGTCATTGCCATCCTCGTCAAAGACACAGATGAAGAAATGAAATCTGCATTTCCATGGGATGTGGCGGCTGGACATTTATGTAACTTGAATTTATAATAAAATGTTTTTATAATGTGTAATTTTCCTATACCTTGTATATTGTGTCATTGCCATCCTCGTCAAAGACACAGATGAAGAAATGAAATCTGCATTTCCATGGGATGTGGCGGGTGGGCATTTATGTAACTTGAATTTATAATAAAATATTTTTATAATGTGTAATTTTCCTATACCTTGTATATTGTGTCATTGCCATCCTCGTCAAAGACACAGATGAAGAAATGAAATCTGCATTTCCATGGGATGTGGCGGGTGGGCATTTATGTAACTTGAATTTATGATAAAATGTTTTTATAATGTGTAATTTTCCTATACCTTGTATATTGTGTCATTGCCATCCTCGTCAAAGACACAGATGAAGAAATGAAATCTGCATTTCCATGGGATGTGGCGGCTGGACATTTATGTAACTTGAATTTATAATAAAATGTTTTTATAATGTGTAATTTTCCTATACCTTGTATATTGTGTCATTGCCATCCTCGTCAAAGACACAGATGAAGAAATGAAATCTGCATTTCCATGGGATGTGGCGGGTGGGCATTTATGTAACTTGAATTTATAATAAAATATTTTTATAATGTGTAATTTTCCTATACCTTGTATATTGTGTCATTGCCATCCTCGTCAAAGACACAGATGAAGAAATGAAATCTGCATTTCCATGGGATGTGGCGGGTGGGCATTTATGTAACTTGAATTTATGATAAAATGTTTTTATAATGTGTAATTTTCCTATACCTTGTATATTGTGTCATTGCCATCCTCGTCAAAGACACAGATGAAGAAATGAAATCTGCATTTCCATGGGATGTGGAGGGTGGGCATTTATGTAACTTAAATTTATATTAAAATGTTTTTATAATGTGTAATTTTCCTATACCTTGTATATTGTGTCATTGCCATCCTCGTCAAAGACACAGATGAAGAAATGAAATCTGCATTTCCATGGGATGTGGCGGCTGGACATTTATGTAACTTGAATTTATAATAAAAAGTTTTTATAATGTGTAATTTTGCTATACCTTGTATTATTTGTGTCATTGCCATCCTCGTCAAAGACACAGATGAAGAAATGAAATCTGCATTTCCATGGGATGTGGAGGGTGGGCATTTATGTAACTTGAATTTATAATAAAATGTTTTTATAATGTGTAATTTTCCTATACCTTGTATATTGTGTCATTGCCATCCTCGTCAAAGACACAGATGAATAAATGAAATCTGCATTTCCATGGGATGTGGCGGCTGGACATTTATGTAACTTGAATTTATAATAAAATGTTTTTATAATGTGTAACTTTCCTATACCTTGTATATTGTGTCATTGCCATCCTCGTCAAAGACACAGATGAAGAAATGAAATCTGCATTTCCATGGGATGTGGAGGGTGGGCATTTATGTAACTTGAATTTATAATAAAATATTTTTAAAAATTGTAATTTTGCTATACCGTGTATATTGTGTCATTGCCATCCTCGTCAAACACACAGATGAAGAAATGAAATCTGCATTTCCATGGGATGTGGCTGCTGGACATTTATGTAACTTGAATTTATAATAAAATGTTTTTAAAATGTGTAATTTTGCTATACCGTGTATATTGTGTCATTGCCATCCTCGTCAAAGACACAGATGAAGAAATGAAATCTGCATTTCTATGGGATGTGGCTGCTAGACATTTATGTAACTTGAATTTATAATAAAATGTTTTTTAAATGTGTAATTTTGCTATACCGTGTATATTGTGTCATTGCCATCCTCGTCAAACACACAGATGAAGAAATGAAATCTGCATTTCCATGGGATATGGCGGGTGGGCATTTATGTAACTTGAATTTATAATAAAATGTTTTTATAATGTGTAATTTTGCTATACCTTGTATATTATGTCATTGCCATCCTCGTCAAAGACACAGATGAAGAAATGAAATCTGCATTTCCATGGGATGTTGCGGCTGGACATTTATGTAACTTGAATTTATAATAAAATGTTTTTAAAATGTGTAATTTTGCTATACCGTGTATATTGTGTCATTGCCATCCTCGTCAAAAACACAGATGAAGAAATGAAATCTGCATTTCCATGGGATGTTGCGGCTGGACATTTATGTAACTTGAATTTATAATAAAATGTTTTTAAAATGTGTAATTTTGCTACACCTTGTAAATTATGTCATTGCTATCCTCGTCAAAGACACAGATGAAGAAATGAAATCTGCATTTCCATGGGATGTGGCGGGTGGGCATTTATGTAACTTGAATTTATGATAAAATGTTTTTATAATGTGTAATTTTCCTATACCTTGTATATTGTGTCATTGCCATCCTCGTCAAAGACACAGATGAAGAAATGAAATCTGCATTTCCATGGGATGTGGAGGGTGGGCATTTATGTAACTTAAATTTATATTAAAATGTTTTTATAATGTGTAATTTTCCTATACCTTGTATATTGTGTCATTGCCATCCTCGTCAAAGACACAGATGAAGAAATGAAATCTGCATTTCCATGGGATGTGGCGGCTGGACATTTATGTAACTTGAATTTATAATAAAAAGTTTTTATAATGTGTAATTTTGCTATACCTTGTATTATTTGTGTCATTGCCATCCTCGTCAAAGACACAGATGAAGAAATGAAATCTGCATTTCCATGGGATGTGGAGGGTGGGCATTTATGTAACTTGAATTTATAATAAAATGTTTTTATAATGTGTAATTTTCCTATACCTTGTATATTGTGTCATTGCCATCCTCGTCAAAGACACAGATGAATAAATGAAATCTGCATTTCCATGGGATGTGGCGGCTGGACATTTATGTAACTTGAATTTATAATAAAATGTTTTTATAATGTGTAACTTTCCTATACCTTGTATATTGTGTCATTGCCATCCTCGTCAAAGACACAGATGAAGAAATGAAATCTGCATTTCCATGGGATGTGGAGGGTGGGCATTTATGTAACTTGAATTTATAATAAAATATTTTTAAAACGTGTAATTTTGCTATACCGTGTATATTGTGTCATTGCCATCCTCGTCAAACACACAGATGAAGAAATGAAATCTGCATTTCCATGGGATGTGGAGGGTGGGCATTTATGTAACTTGAATTTATAATAAAATGTTTTTATAATGTGTAATTTTCCTATACCTTGTATATTGTGTCATTGCCATCCTCGTCAAAGACACAGATGAATAAATGAAATCTGCATTTCCATGGGATGTGGCGGGTGGGCATTTATGTAACTTGAATTTATAATAAAAAGGTTTTTAGTATGTGTAATTTTGCTATACCTTGTATATATATTATGTCATTGCCATCCTCGTCAAAGACACGGATGAAGAAATGAAATCTGCATTTCCATGGGATGTGGCGGGTGGGCATTAATGTAACTTGAATTTATAATAAAATGTTTTTATAATGTATAATTTTGCTATACCTTGTAAATTATGTCATTGCTATCCTCGTCAAAGACACAGATGAAGAAATGAAATCTGCATTACCATGGGATGTGGCGGGTGGGCATTAATGTAACTTGAATTTATAATAAAATGTTTTTATAATGTGTAATTTTGCTATACCTTGTATATTGTGTCATTGCCATCCTCGTCAAAGACACAGACGAAGAAATGAAATCTGCATTTCCATGGGATGTGGCGGCTGGACATTTATGTAACTTGAATTTATAATAAAATGTTTTTATAATGTGTAATTTACCTATACCTTGTATATTGTGTCATTGCCATCCTCGTCAAAGACACGGATAAAGAAATGAAATCTGCATTTCCATGGGATGTGGCGTGTGGGCATTAATGTAACTTGAATTTATAATAAAATGTTTTTATAATGTGTAATTTTGCTATACCTTGTAAATTATGTCATTGCTATCCTCGTCAAAGACACAGATGAAAAAATGAAATCTGCATTTCCATGGGATGTGGCGGGTGGGCATTAATGTAACTTGAATTTATAATAAAATGTTTCTATAATGTTTAATTTTGCTATACCTTGTATATTGTGTCATTGCCATCCTCGTCAAAGACACAGATGAAGAAATGAAATCTGCATTTCCATGGGATGTGGCGGGTGGGCATTTATGTAACTTGAATTTATAATAAAATGTTTTTATAATGTGTAATTTTCCTATACCTTGTATATTGTGTCATTGCCATCCTCGTCAAAAACACAGATGAAGAAATGAAATCTGCATTTCCATGGGATGTGGCGGGTGGGCATTTATGTAACTTGAATTTATAATAAAATGTTTTTATAATGTGTAATTTTCCTATACCTTGTATATTGTGTCATTGCCATCCTCGTCAAAGACACAGATGAAGAAATGAAATCTGCATTTCCATGGGATGTGGCGGCTGGACATTTATGTAACTTGAATTTATAATAAAATGTTTTTATAATGTGTAATTTTCCTATACCTTGTATATTGTGTCATTGCCATCCTCGTCAAAGACACAGATGAAGAAATGAAATCTGCATTTCCATGGGATGTGGCGGGTGGGCATTTATGTAACTTGAATTTATAATAAAATGTTTTTATAATGTGTAATTTTCCTATACCTTGTATATTGTGTCATTGCCATCCTCGTCAAAGACACAGATGAAGAAATGAAATCTGCATTTCCATGGGATGTGGCGGGTGGGCATTTATGTAACTTGAATTTATGATAAAATGTTTTTATAATGTGTAATTTTCCTATACCTTGTATATTGTGTCATTGCCATCCTCGTCAAAGACACAGATGAAGAAATGAAATCTGCATTTCCATGGGATGTGGAGGGTGGGCATTTATGTAACTTAAATTTATATTAAAATGTTTTTATAATGTGTAATTTTCCTATACCTTGTATATTGTGTCATTGCCATCCTCGTCAAAGACACAGATGAAGAAATGAAATCTGCATTTCCATGGGATGTGGCGGCTGGACATTTATGTAACTTGAATTTATAATAAAAAGTTTTTATAATGTGTAATTTTGCTATACCTTGTATTATTTGTGTCATTGCCATCCTCGTCAAAGACACAGATGAAGAAATGAAATCTGCATTTCCATGGGATGTGGAGGGTGGGCATTTATGTAACTTGAATTTATAATAAAATGTTTTTATAATGTGTAATTTTCCTATACCTTGTATATTGTGTCATTGCCATCCTCGTCAAAGACACAGATGAATAAATGAAATCTGCATTTCCATGGGATGTGGCGGCTGGACATTTATGTAACTTGAATTTATAATAAAATGTTTTTATAATGTGTAACTTTCCTATACCTTGTATATTGTGTCATTGCCATCCTCGTCAAAGACACAGATGAAGAAATGAAATCTGCATTTCCATGGGATGTGGAGGGTGGGCATTTATGTAACTTGAATTTATAATAAAATATTTTTAAAAATTGTAATTTTGCTATACCGTGTATATTGTGTCATTGCCATCCTCGTCAAACACACAGATGAAGAAATGAAATCTGCATTTCCATGGGATGTGGCTGCTGGACATTTATGTAACTTGAATTTATAATAAAATGTTTTTAAAATGTGTAATTTTGCTATACCGTGTATATTGTGTCATTGCCATCCTCGTCAAAGACACAGATGAAGAAATGAAATCTGCATTTCTATGGGATGTGGCTGCTAGACATTTATGTAACTTGAATTTATAATAAAATGTTTTTTAAATGTGTAATTTTGCTATACCGTGTATATTGTGTCATTGCCATCCTCGTCAAACACACAGATGAAGAAATGAAATCTGCATTACCATGGGATGTGGCGGGTGGGCATTAATGTAACTTGAATTTATAATAAAATGTTTTTATAATGTGTAATTTTGCTATACCTTGTATATTGTGTCATTGCCATCCTCGTCAAAGACACAGACGAAGAAATGAAATCTGCATTTCCATGGGATGTGGCGGCTGGACATTTATGTAACTTGAATTTATAATAAAATGTTTTTATAATGTGTAATTTACCTATACCTTGTATATTGTGTCATTGCCATCCTCGTCAAAGACACGGATAAAGAAATGAAATCTGCATTTCCATGGGATGTGGCGTGTGGGCATTAATGTAACTTGAATTTATAATAAAATGTTTTTATAATGTGTAATTTTGCTATACCTTGTAAATTATGTCATTGCTATCCTCGTCAAAGACACAGATGAAAAAATGAAATCTGCATTTCCATGGGATGTGGCGGGTGGGCATTAATGTAACTTGAATTTATAATAAAATGTTTCTATAATGTTTAATTTTGCTATACCTTGTATATTGTGTCATTGCCATCCTCGTCAAAGACACAGATGAAGAAATGAAATCTGCATTTCCATGGGATGTGGCGGGTGGGCATTTATGTAACTTGAATTTATAATAAAATGTTTTTATAATGTGTAATTTTCCTATACCTTGTATATTGTGTCATTGCCATCCTCGTCAAAAACACAGATGAAGAAATGAAATCTGCATTTCCATGGGATGTGGCGGGTGGGCATTTATGTAACTTGAATTTATAATAAAATGTTTTTATAATGTGTAATTTTCCTATACCTTGTATATTGTGTCATTGCCATCCTCGTCAAAGACACAGATGAAGAAATGAAATCTGCATTTCCATGGGATGTGGCGGCTGGACATTTATGTAACTTGAATTTATAATAAAATGTTTTTATAATGTGTAATTTTCCTATACCTTGTATATTGTGTCATTGCCATCCTCGTCAAAGACACAGATGAAGAAATGAAATCTGCATTTCCATGGGATGTGGCGGGTGGGCATTTATGTAACTTGAATTTATAATAAAATGTTTTTATAATGTGTAATTTTCCTATACCTTGTATATTGTGTCATTGCCATCCTCGTCAAAGACACAGATGAAGAAATGAAATCTGCATTTCCATGGGATGTGGCGGGTGGGCATTTATGTAACTTGAATTTATGATAAAATGTTTTTATAATGTGTAATTTTCCTATACCTTGTATATTGTGTCATTGCCATCCTCGTCAAAGACACAGATGAAGAAATGAAATCTGCATTTCCATGGGATGTGGAGGGTGGGCATTTATGTAACTTAAATTTATATTAAAATGTTTTTATAATGTGTAATTTTCCTATACCTTGTATATTGTGTCATTGCCATCCTCGTCAAAGACACAGATGAAGAAATGAAATCTGCATTTCCATGGGATGTGGCGGCTGGACATTTATGTAACTTGAATTTATAATAAAAAGTTTTTATAATGTGTAATTTTGCTATACCTTGTATTATTTGTGTCATTGCCATCCTCGTCAAAGACACAGATGAAGAAATGAAATCTGCATTTCCATGGGATGTGGAGGGTGGGCATTTATGTAACTTGAATTTATAATAAAATGTTTTTATAATGTGTAATTTTCCTATACCTTGTATATTGTGTCATTGCCATCCTCGTCAAAGACACAGATGAATAAATGAAATCTGCATTTCCATGGGATGTGGCGGCTGGACATTTATGTAACTTGAATTTATAATAAAATGTTTTTATAATGTGTAACTTTCCTATACCTTGTATATTGTGTCATTGCCATCCTCGTCAAAGACACAGATGAAGAAATGAAATCTGCATTTCCATGGGATGTGGAGGGTGGGCATTTATGTAACTTGAATTTATAATAAAATATTTTTAAAAATTGTAATTTTGCTATACCGTGTATATTGTGTCATTGCCATCCTCGTCAAACACACAGATGAAGAAATGAAATCTGCATTTCCATGGGATGTGGCTGCTGGACATTTATGTAACTTGAATTTATAATAAAATGTTTTTAAAATGTGTAATTTTGCTATACCGTGTATATTGTGTCATTGCCATCCTCGTCAAAGACACAGATGAAGAAATGAAATCTGCATTTCTATGGGATGTGGCTGCTAGACATTTATGTAACTTGAATTTATAATAAAATGTTTTTTAAATGTGTAATTTTGCTATACCGTGTATATTGTGTCATTGCCATCCTCGTCAAACACACAGATGAAGAAATGAAATCTGCATTTCCATGGGATATGGCGGGTGGGCATTTATGTAACTTGAATTTATAATAAAATGTTTTTATAATGTGTAATTTTGCTATACCTTGTATATTATGTCATTGCCATCCTCGTCAAAGACACAGATGAAGAAATGAAATCTGCATTTCTATGGGATGTGGCTGCTGGACATTTATGTAACTTGAATTTATAATAAAATGTTTTTTAAATGTGTAATTTTGCTATACCGTGTATATTGTGTCATTGCCATTTACGTCAAAGACCCAGATGAAGAAATGAAATCTGCATTTCCATGGGATGTGGCTGCTGGACATTTATGTAACTTGAATTTATAATAAAATGTTTTTATAATGTGTAATTTTGCTATGCCTTGTATATTGTGTCATTGCCATCCTCGTCAAAGACACAGATGAAGAAATGAAATCTGCATTTCCATGGGATGTTGCGGCTGGACATTTATGTAACTTGAATTTATAATAAAATGTTTTTAAAATGTGTAATTTTGCTATACCGTGTATATTGTGTCATTGCCATCCTCGTCAAAAACACAGATGAAGAAATGAAATCTGCATTTCCATGGGATGTTGCGGCTGGACATTTATGTAACTTGAATTTATAATAAAATGTTTTTAAAATGTGTAATTTTGCTACACCTTGTAAATTATGTCATTGCTATCCTCGTCAAAGACACAGATGAAGAAATGAAATCTGCATTTCCATGGGATGTGGCGGGTGGGCATTTATGTAACTTGAATTTATGATAAAATGTTTTTATAATGTGTAATTTTCCTATACCTTGTATATTGTGTCATTGCCATCCTCGTCAAAGACACAGATGAAGAAATGAAATCTGCATTTCCATGGGATGTGGCGGCTGGACATTTATGTAACTTGAATTTATAATAAAAAGTTTTTATAATGTGTAATTTTGCTATACCTTGTATTATTTGTGTCATTGCCATCCTCGTCAAAGACACAGATGAAGAAATGAAATCTGCATTTCCATGGGATGTGGAGGGTGGGCATTTATGTAACTTGAATTTATAATAAAATGTTTTTATAATGTGTAATTTTCCTATACCTTGTATATTGTGTCATTGCCATCCTCGTCAAAGACACAGATGAATAAATGAAATCTGCATTTCCATGGGATGTGGCGGCTGGACATTTATGTAACTTGAATTTATAATAAAATGTTTTTATAATGTGTAACTTTCCTATACCTTGTATATTGTGTCATTGCCATCCTCGTCAAAGACACAGATGAAGAAATGAAATCTGCATTTCCATGGGATGTGGAGGGTGGGCATTTATGTAACTTGAATTTATAATAAAATATTTTTAAAACGTGTAATTTTGCTATACCGTGTATATTGTGTCATTGCCATCCTCGTCAAACACACAGATGAAGAAATGAAATCTGCATTTCCATGGGATGTGGCTTCTGGACATTTATGTAACTTGAATTTATAATAAAATGTTTTTAAAATGTGTAATTTTGCTATACCGTGTATATTGTGTCATTGCCATCCTCGTCAAAGACACAGATGAAGAAATGAAATCTGCATTTCTATGGGATGTGGCTGCTAGACATTTATGTAACTTGAATTTATAATAAAATGTTTTTTAAATGTGTAATTTTGCTATACCGTGTATATTGTGTCATTGCCATCCTCGTCAAACACACAGATGAAGAAATGAAATCTGCATTTCCATGGGATGTGGCGGGTGGGCATTTATGTAACTTGAATTTATAATAAAATGTTTTTATAATGTGTAATTTTGCTATACCTTGTATATTATGTCATTGCCATCCTCGTCAAAGACACAGATGAAGAAATGAAATCTGCATTTCTATGGGATGTGGCTGCTGGACATTTATGTAACTTGAATTTATAATAAAATGTTTTTTAAATGTGTAATTTTGCTATACCGTGTATATTGTGTCATTGCCATTTACGTGAAAGACCCAGATGAAGAAATGAAATCTGCATTTCCATGGGATGTGGCTGCTGGACATTTATGTAACTTGAATTTATAATAAAATGTTTTTATAATGTGTAATTTTGCTATGCCTTGTATATTGTGTCATTGCCATCCTCGTCAAAGACACAGATGAAGAAATGAAATCTGCATTTCCATGGGATGTTGCGGCTGGACATTTATGTAACTTGAATTTATAATAAAATGTTTTTAAAATGTGTAATTTTGCTATACCGTGTATATTGTGTCATTGCCATCCTCGTCAAAAACACAGATGAAGAAATGAAATCTGCATTTCCATGGGATGTTGCGGCTGGACATTTATGTAACTTGAATTTATAATAAAATGTTTTTAAAATGTGTAATTTTGCTATACCTTGTAAATTATGTCATTGCCATCCTCGTCAAAGACTCAGATGAAGAAATGAAATCTGCATTTCCATGGGATGTGGCGGGTGGACATTTATGTAACTTGAATTCATAATAAAATGTTTTTAAAATGTGTAATTTTGCTATACCGTGTATATTGTGTCATTGCCATCCTCGTCAAAGACACAGATGAAGAAATGAAATCTGCATTTCTATGGGATGTGGCTGCTGAACATTTATGTAACTTGAATTTATAATAAAATGTTTTTAAAATGTGTAATTTTGCTATACCGTGTATATTGCGTCATTGCCATTTACGTCAAAGACCCAGATGAAGAAATGAAATCTGCATTTCCATGCTATGTGGCTGCTGGACATTTATGTAACTTGAATTTATAATAAAATGTTTTTATAATGTGTAATTTTGCTATGCCTTGTATATTGTGTCATTGCCATCCTCGTCAAAGACACAGATGAAGAAATGAAATCTGCATTTCCATGGGATGTTGCGGCTGGACATTTATGTAACTTGAATTTATAATAAAATGTTTTTAAAATGTGTAATTTTGCTATGCCTTGTATACTGTGTCATTGCCATCCACGTCAAAGACACAGATGAAGAAATGAAGTCCGCATTTCCATGGGATGTGGCGGGTGGGCATTTATGTAGCTTGCATTTATAATAAAATGTTTTTATAATGTGTAATTTTGCTATACCTTGTATATTGTGTCATTGCCATCCTCGTCAAAGACACAGATGAAGAAATGAAATCTGCATTTCCATGGGATGTGGCGGCTGGACATTTATGTAACTTGAATTTATAATAAAAAGTTTTTATAATGCGTAATTTTCCTATACCTTTTATATCGTGTCATTGCCATCCTCGTCAAAGACACAGATGAAGAAATGAAATCTGCATTTCCATGGGATGTGGAGGGTGGGCATTTATGTAACTTGAATTTATAATAAAATATTTTTAAAACGTGTAATTTTGCTATACCGTGTATATTGTGTCATTGCCATCCTCGTCAAACACACAGATGAAGAAATGAAATCTGCATTTCCTTGGGATGTGGCTGCTGGACATCTATGTCTTTGACGAGGATGGCAATGACACAATATACACGGTAAAGCAAAATTACACATTTTAAAAACATTTTATTATAAATTCAAGTTACATAAATGTTCAGCAGCCACAACCCATAGAAATGCAGATTTCATTTCTTCATCTGGGTCTTTGACGAGGATGGCAATGACACAATATACACGGTAAAGCAAAATTACACATTTTAAAAACATTTTATTATAAATTCAAGTCACATAAATGCCCACCCGACACATCCCATGGAAATGCAGATTTCATTTCTTCATCTGTGTCTTTGACGAGGATGGCAATGACATAATATACAAGGTATAGCAAAATTACACATTATAAAAACATTTTTTCATAAATTCAAGTTACATAAATGCCCACCCGCCACATCCCATGGAAATGCAGATTTCATTTCTTCATCTGTGTCTTTGAAGTGGATGGCAATGACATAATATACAAGGTATAGCAAAATTACACATTATAAAAACATTTTTTCATAAATTCAAGTTACATAAATGCCCACCCGCCACATCCCATGGAAATGCAGATTTCATTTCTTCATCTGTGTCTTTGACGAGGATGGCAATGACATAATTTACAAGGTATACCAAAATTACACATTTTAAAAACATTTTATTATAAATTCAAGTTACATAAATGTCCAGCAGCCACATCCCATGGAAATGCAGATTTCATTTCTTCATCTGTGTCTTTGACGAGGAAAGCAATGACATAATTTACAAGGTATAGAAAAATTACACATTTTAAAAACATTTTATTATAAATTCAAGTTACATAAATGTCCAGCAGCCACATCCCATGGAAATGCAGATTTCATTTCTTCATCTGTGTCTTTGACGTGGATGGCAATGACACAATATACAAGGCATAGCAAAATTACACATTATAAAAACATTTTATTATAAATTCAAGTTACATAAATGTCCAGCAGCTACATCCCATGGAAATGCAGATTTCATTTCTTCATCTGTGTCTTTGACGAGGATGGCAATGACACAATATACAAGGCATAGCAAAATTACACATTATAATAACATTTTATTATAAATTCAAGTTACGTAAATGTCCAGCAGCCACATGCCATGGAAATGCATATTTCATTTCTTCATCTGTGTCTTTGACGAGGATGGCAATGACACAATATACACGGTAAAGCAAAATTACACATTTTAAAAACATTTTATTATAAATTCAAGTTACATAAATGTCCAGCAGCCACATCCCATGAAAATGCAGATTTCATTTCTTCATCTGTGTCTTTGACGTGGATGGCAATGACACAATATACACGGTATAGCAAAATTACACATTTTAAAAACATTTTATTATAAATTCAAGTTACATAAATGTCCAGCAGCCACATCCCATAGAAATGCAGATTTCATTTCTTCATCTATGTCTTTGACGAGGATGGCAATGACACAATATACACGGTAAAGCAAAATTACACATTTTAAAAACATTTTATTATAAATTCAAGTTACATAAATGTTCAGCAGCCACAACCCATAGAAATGCAGATTTCATTTCTTCATCTGTGTCTTTGACGAGGATGGCAATGACACAATATACACGGTAAAGCAAAATTACACATTTTAAAAACATTTTATTATAAATTCAAGTCACATAAATGCCCACCCGACACATCCCATGGAAATGCAGATTTCATTTCTTCATCTGTGTCTTTGACGAGGATGGCAATGACATAATATACAAGGTATAGCAAAATTACACATTATAAAAACATTTTTTCTTAAATTCAAGTTACATAAATGCCCACCCGCCACATCCCATGGAAATGCAGATTTCATTTCTTCATCTGTGTCTTTGAAGTGGATGGCAATGACATAATATACAAGGTATAGCAAAATTACACATTATAAAAACATTTTTTCATAAATTCAAGTTACATAAATGCCCACCCGCCACATCCCATGGAAATGCAGATTTCATTTCTTCATCTGTGTCTTTGACGAGGATGGCAATGACATAATTTACAAGGTATAGCAAAATTACACATTTTAAAAACATTTTATTATAAATTCAAGTTACATAAATGTCCAGCAGCCACATCCCATGGAAATGCAGATTTCATTTCTTCATCTGTGTCTTTGACGAGGATAGCAATGACATAATTTACAAGGTATAGAAAAATTACACATTTTAAAAACATTTTATTATAAATTCAAGTTACATAAATGTCCAGCCGCAACATCCCATGGAAATGCAGATTTCATTTCTTCATCTGTGTGTGACGAGGATGGCAATGACACAATATACACGGTATAGCAAAATTACACATTTTAAAAACATTTTATTATAAATTCAAGTTACATAAATGTCCAGCCGCCACATTCCATTGAAATGCAGATTTCATTTCTTCATCTGTGTCTTTGACGAGGATGGCAATGACATAATATACAAGGTATAGCAAAATTACACATTATAAAAACATTTTTTCATAAATTCAAGTTACATAAATGCCCACCCGCCACATCCCATGGAAATGCAGATTTCATTTCTTCATCTGTGTCTTTGACGAGGATGGCAATGACATAATTTACAAGGTATAGCAAAATTACACATTTTAAAAACATTTTATTATACATTCAAGTTACATAAATGTACAGCAGCCACATCCCATGGAAATGCAGATTTCATTTCTTCATCTGTGTCTTTGACGAGGATAGCAATGACATAATTTACAAGGTATAGAAAAATTACACATTTTAAAAACATTTTATTATAAATTCAAGTTACATAAATGTCCAGCCGCAACATCCCATGGAAATGCAGATTTCATTTCTTCATCTGTGTGTTTGACGAGGATGGCAATGACACAATATACACGGTATAGCAAAACTACACGTTTAAAAAATATTTTATTATAAATTCAAGTTACATAAATGCCCACCCTCCACATCCCATGGAAATGCAGATTTCATTTCTTCATCTGTGTCTTTGACGAGGATGGCAATGACACAATATACAAGGTATAGGAAAATTACACATTATAAAAACATTTTATTATAAATTCAAGTTACATAAATGCCCCCCCCCTCCACATCCCATAGAAATGCAGATTTCATTTCTTCATCTGTTTGTTTGACGAGGATGGCAATGACACAATATACACGGTATAGCAAAATTACACGTTTAAAAAATATTTTATTATAAATTCAAGTTACATAAATGCCCACCCTCCACATCCCATGGAAATGCAGATTTCATTTCTTCATCTGTGTCTTTGACGAGGATGGCAATGACACAATATACAAGGTATAGGAAAATTACACATTATAAAAACATTTTATTATAAATTCAAGTTACATAAATGCCCCCCCCCCTCCACATCCCATGGAAATGCATATTTCATTTCTTCATCTGTGTCTTTGACGAGGATGGCAATGACACAATATACACGGTAAAGCAAAATTACACATTTAAAAAACATTTTATTATAAATTCAAGTTACATAAATGTCCAGCAGCCACATCCCATGGAAATGCAGATTTCATTTCTTCATCTGTGTCTTTGACGAGGATGGCAATGACACAATATACAAGGTATAGGAAAATTACACATTATAAAAACATTTTATTATAAATTCAAGTTACATAAATGTCCAGCCGCCACATTCCATTGAAATGCAGATTTCATTTCTTCATCTGTGTCTTTGACGAGGATGGCAATGACATAATATACAAGGTATAGCAAAATTACACATTATAAAAACATTTTTTCATAAATTCAAGTTACATAAATGCCCACCCGCCACATCCCATGGAAATGCAGATTTCATTTCTTCATCTGTGTCTTTGACGAGGATGGCAATGACATAATTTACAAGGTATAGCAAAATTACACATTTTAAAAACATTTTATTATAAATTCAAGTTACATAAATGTACAGCAGCCACATCCCATGGAAATGCAGATTTCATTTCTTCATCTGTGTCTTTGACGAGGATAGCAATGACATAATTTACAAGGTATAGAAAAATTACACATTTTAAAAACATTTTATTATAAATTCAAGTTACATAAATGTCCAGCCGCAACATCCCATGGAAATGCAGATTTCATTTCTTCATCTGTGTGTTTGACGAGGATGGCAATGACACAATATACACGGTATAGCAAAACTACACGTTTAAAAAATATTTTATTATAAATTCAAGTTACATAAATGCCCACCCTCGACATCCCATGGAAATGCAGATTTCATTTCTTCATCTGTGTCTTTGACGAGGATGGCAATGACACAATATACAAGGTATAGGAAAATTACACATTATAAAAACATTTTATTATAAATTCAAGTTACATAAATGCCCCCCCCCCCCTCCACATCCCATAGAAATGCAGATTTCATTTCTTCATCTGTTTGTTTGACGAGGATGGCAATGACACAATATACACGGTATAGCAAAATTACACGTTTAAAAAATATTTTATTATAAATTCAAGTTACATAAATGCCCACCCTCCACATCCCATGGAAATGCAGATTTCATTTCTTCATCTGTGTCTTTGACGAGGATGGCAATGACACAATATACAAGGTATAGGAAAATTACACATTATAAAAACATTTTATTATAAATTCAAGTTACATAAATGCCCCCCCCCCCCCTCCACATCCCATGGAAATGCATATTTCATTTCTTCATCTGTGTCTTTGACGAGGATGGCAATGACACAATATACACGGTAAAGCAAAATTACACATTTTAAAAACATTTTATTATAAATTCAAGTTACATAAATGTCCAGCAGCCACATCCCATGGAAATGCAGATTTCATTTCTTCATCTGTGTCTTTGACGAGGATAGCAATGACATAATTTACAAGGTATAGAAAAATTACACATTTTAAAAACATTTTATTATAAATTCAAGTTACATAAATGTCCAGCCGCAACATCCCATGGAAATGCAGATTTCATTTCTTCATCTGTGTGTGACGAGGATGGCAATGACACAATATACACGGTATAGCAAAATTACACATTTTAAAAACATTTTATTATAAATTCAAGTTACATAAATGTCCAGCCGCCACATTCCATTGAAATGCAGATTTCATTTCTTCATCTGTGTCTTTGACGAGGATGGCAATGACATAATATACAAGGTATAGCAAAATTACACATTATAAAAACATTTTTTCATAAATTCAAGTTACATAAATGCCCACCCGCCACATCCCATGGAAATGCAGATTTAATTTCTTCATCTGTGTCTTTGACGAGGATGGCAATGACATAATTTACAAGGTATAGCAAAATTACACATTTTAAAAACATTTTATTATAAATTCAAGTTACATAAATGTACAGCAGCCACATCCCATGGAAATGCAGATTTCATTTCTTCATCTGTGTCTTTGACGAGGATAGCAATGACATAATTTACAAGGTATAGAAAAATTACACATTTTAAAAACATTTTATTATAAATTCAAGTTACATAAATGTCCAGCCGCAACATCCCATGGAAATGCAGATTTCATTTCTTCATCTGTGTGTTTGACGAGGATGGCAATGACACAATATACACGGTATAGCAAAACTACACGTTTAAAAAATATTTTATTATAAATTCAAGTTACATAAATGCCCACCCTCCACATCCCATGGAAATGCAGATTTCATTTCTTCATCTGTGTCTTTGACGAGGATGGCAATGACACAATATACAAGGTATAGGAAAATTACACATTATAAAAACATTTTATTATAAATTCAAGTTACATAAATGCCCCCCCCCTCCACATCCCATAGAAATGCAGATTTCATTTCTTCATCTGTTTGTTTGACGAGGATGGCAATGACACAATATACACGGTATAGCAAAATTACACGTTTAAAAAATATTTTATTATAAATTCAAGTTACATAAATGCCCACCCTCCACATCCCATGGAAATGCAGATTTCATTTCTTCATCTGTGTCTTTGACGAGGATGGCAATGACACAATATACAAGGTATAGGAAAATTACACATTATAAAAACATTTTATTATAAATTCAAGTTACATAAATGCCCCCCCCCCTCCACATCCCATGGAAATGCATATTTCATTTCTTCATCTGTGTCTTTGACGAGGATGGCAATGACATAATATACAAGGTATAGCAAAATTACACATTATAAAAACATTTTTTCATAAATTCAAGTTACATAAATGCCCACCCGCCACATCCCATGGAAATGCAGATTTCATTTCTTCATCTGTGTCTTTGACGAGGATGGCAATGACATAATTTACAAGGTATAGCAAAATTACACATTTTAAAAACATTTTATTATACATTCAAGTTACATAAATGTACAGCAGCCACATCCCATGGAAATGCAGATTTCATTTCTTCATCTGTGTCTTTGACGAGGATAGCAATGACATAATTTACAAGGTATAGAAAAATTACACATTTTAAAAACATTTTATTATAAATTCAAGTTACATAAATGTCCAGCCGCAACATCCCATGGAAATGCAGATTTCATTTCTTCATCTGTGTGTTTGACGAGGATGGCAATGACACAATATACACGGTATAGCAAAACTACACGTTTAAAAAATATTTTATTATAAATTCAAGTTACATAAATGCCCACCCTCGACATCCCATGGAAATGCAGATTTCATTTCTTCATCTGTGTCTTTGACGAGGATGGCAATGACACAATATACAAGGTATAGGAAAATTACACATTATAAAAACATTTTATTATAAATTCAAGTTACATAAATGCCCCCCCCCCCTCCACATCCCATAGAAATGCAGATTTCATTTCTTCATCTGTTTGTTTGACGAGGATGGCAATGACACAATATACACGGTATAGCAAAATTACACGTTTAAAAAATATTTTATTATAAATTCAAGTTACATAAATGCCCACCCTCCACATCCCATGGAAATGCAGATTTCATTTCTTCATCTGTGTCTTTGACGAGGATGGCAATGACACAATATACAAGGTATAGGAAAATTACACATTATAAAAACATTTTATTATAAATTCAAGTTACATAAATGCCCCCCCCCCCCTCCACATCCCATGGAAATGCATATTTCATTTCTTCATCTGTGTCTTTGACGAGGATGGCAATGACACAATATACACGGTAAAGCAAAATTACACATTTTAAAAACATTTTATTATAAATTCAAGTTACATAAATGTCCAGCAGCCACATCCCATGGAAATGCAGATTTCATTTCTTCATCTGTGTCTTTGACGAGGATAGCAATGACATAATTTACAAGGTATAGAAAAATTACACATTTTAAAAACATTTTATTATAAATTCAAGTTACATAAATGTCCAGCCGCAACATCCCATGGAAATGCAGATTTCATTTCTTCATCTGTGTGTGACGAGGATGGCAATGACACAATATACACGGTATAGCAAAATTACACATTTTAAAAACATTTTATTATAAATTCAAGTTACATAAATGTCCAGCCGCCACATTCCATTGAAATGCAGATTTCATTTCTTCATCTGTGTCTTTGACGAGGATGGCAATGACATAATATACAAGGTATAGCAAAATTACACATTATAAAAACATTTTTTCATAAATTCAAGTTACATAAATGCCCACCCGCCACATCCCATGGAAATGCAGATTTAATTTCTTCATCTGTGTCTTTGACGAGGATGGCAATGACATAATTTACAAGGTATAGCAAAATTACACATTTTAAAAACATTTTATTATAAATTCAAGTTACATAAATGTACAGCAGCCACATCCCATGGAAATGCAGATTTCATTTCTTCATCTGTGTCTTTGACGAGGATAGCAATGACATAATTTACAAGGTATAGAAAAATTACACATTTTAAAAACATTTTATTATAAATTCAAGTTACATAAATGTCCAGCCGCAACATCCCATGGAAATGCAGATTTCATTTCTTCATCTGTGTGTTTGACGAGGATGGCAATGACACAATATACACGGTATAGCAAAACTACACGTTTAAAAAATATTTTATTATAAATTCAAGTTACATAAATGCCCACCCTCCACATCCCATGGAAATGCAGATTTCATTTCTTCATCTGTGTCTTTGACGAGGATGGCAATGACACAATATACAAGGTATAGGAAAATTACACATTATAAAAACATTTTATTATAAATTCAAGTTACATAAATGCCCCCCCCCTCCACATCCCATAGAAATGCAGATTTCATTTCTTCATCTGTTTGTTTGACGAGGATGGCAATGACACAATATACACGGTATAGCAAAATTACACGTTTAAAAAATATTTTATTATAAATTCAAGTTACATAAATGCCCACCCTCCACATCCCATGGAAATGCAGATTTCATTTCTTCATCTGTGTCTTTGACGAGGATGGCAATGACACAATATACAAGGTATAGGAAAATTACACATTATAAAAACATTTTATTATAAATTCAAGTTACATAAATGCCCCCCCCCCCTCCACATCCCATGGAAATGCATATTTCATTTCTTCATCTGTGTCTTTGACGAGGATGGCAATGACATAATATACAAGGTATAGCAAAATTACACATTATAAAAACATTTTTTCATAAATTCAAGTTACATAAATGCCCACCCGCCACATCCCATGGAAATGCAGATTTCATTTCTTCATCTGTGTCTTTGACGAGGATGGCAATGACATAATTTACAAGGTATAGCAAAATTACACATTTTAAAAACATTTTATTATACATTCAAGTTACATAAATGTACAGCAGCCACATCCCATGGAAATGCAGATTTCATTTCTTCATCTGTGTCTTTGACGAGGATAGCAATGACATAATTTACAAGGTATAGAAAAATTACACATTTTAAAAACATTTTATTATAAATTCAAGTTACATAAATGTCCAGCCGCAACATCCCATGGAAATGCAGATTTCATTTCTTCATCTGTGTGTTTGACGAGGATGGCAATGACACAATATACACGGTATAGCAAAACTACACGTTTAAAAAATATTTTATTATAAATTCAAGTTACATAAATGCCCACCCTCCACATCCCATGGAAATGCAGATTTCATTTCTTCATCTGTGTCTTTGACGAGGATGGCAATGACACAATATACAAGGTATAGGAAAATTACACATTATAAAAACATTTTATTATAAATTCAAGTTACATAAATGCCCCCCCCCCCTCCACATCCCATAGAAATGCAGATTTCATTTCTTCATCTGTTTGTTTGACGAGGATGGCAATGACACAATATACACGGTATAGCAAAATTACACGTTTAAAAAATATTTTATTATAAATTCAAGTTACATAAATGCCCACCCTCCACATCCCATGGAAATGCAGATTTCATTTCTTCATCTGTGTCTTTGACGAGGATGGCAATGACACAATATACAAGGTATAGGAAAATTACACATTATAAAAACATTTTATTATAAATTCAAGTTACATAAATGCCCCCCCCCCCCTCCACATCCCATGGAAATGCATATTTCATTTCTTCATCTGTGTCTTTGACGAGGATGGCAATGACACAATATACACGGTAAAGCAAAATTACACATTTTAAAAACATTTTATTATAAATTCAAGTTACATAAATGTCCAGCAGCCACATCCCATGGAAATGCAGATTTCATTTCTTCATCTGTGTCTTTGACGAGGATAGCAATGACATAATTTACAAGGTATAGAAAAATTACACATTTTAAAAACATTTTATTATAAATTCAAGTTACATAAATGTCCAGCCGCAACATCCCATGGAAATGCAGATTTCATTTCTTCATCTGTGTGTGACGAGGATGGCAATGACACAATATACACGGTATAGCAAAATTACACATTTTAAAAACATTTTATTATAAATTCAAGTTACATAAATGTCCAGCCGCCACATTCCATTGAAATGCAGATTTCATTTCTTCATCTGTGTCTTTGACGAGGATGGCAATGACATAATATACAAGGTATAGCAAAATTACACATTATAAAAACATTTTTTCATAAATTCAAGTTACATAAATGCCCACCCGCCACATCCCATGGAAATGCAGATTTCATTTCTTCATCTGTGTCTTTGACGAGGATGGCAATGACATAATTTACAAGGTATAGCAAAATTACACATTTTAAAAACATTTTATTATAAATTCAAGTTACATAAATGTACAGCAGCCACATCCCATGGAAATGCAGATTTCATTTCTTCATCTGTGTCTTTGACGAGGATAGCAATGACATAATTTACAAGGTATAGAAAAATTACACATTTTAAAAACATTTTATTATAAATTCAAGTTACATAAATGTCCAGCCGCAACATCCCATGGAAATGCAGATTTCATTTCTTCATCTGTGTGTTTGACGAGGATGGCAATGACACAATATACACGGTATAGCAAAACTACACGTTTAAAAAATATTTTATTATAAATTCAAGTTACATAAATGCCCACCCTCCACATCCCATGGAAATGCAGATTTCATTTCTTCATCTGTGTCTTTGACGAGGATGGCAATGACACAATATACAAGGTATAGGAAAATTACACATTATAAAAACATTTTATTATAAATTCAAGTTACATAAATGCCCCCCCCCCTCCACATCCCATGGAAATGCATATTTCATTTCTTCATCTGTGTCTTTGACGAGGATGGCAATGACACAATATACACGGTAAAGCAAAATTACACATTTTAAAAACATTTTATTATAAATTCAAGTTACATAAATGTCCAGCAGCCACATCCCATGGAAATGCAGATTTCATTTCTTCATCTGTGTCTTTGACGTGGATGGCAATGACACAATATACACGGTATAGCAAAATTACACATTTTAAAAACATTTTATTATAAATTCAAGTTACATAAATGTCCAGCAGCCACATCCCATGGAAATGCAGATTTCATTTCTTCATCTGTGTCTTTGACGAGGATGGCAATGACACAATATACACGGTAAAGCAAAATTACACATTTTAAAAACATTTTATTATAAATTCAAGTTACATAAATGTTCAGCAGCCACATGCCATAGAAATGCAGATTTCATTTCTTCATCTGTGTGTTTGACGAGGAAGTCAATGACACAATATACACGGGTAGCAAAATTACACATTTTAAAAACATTTTATTATAAATTCAAGTTACATAAATGTCCAGCAGCCACATCCCATAGAAATGCAGATTTCATTTATTCATCTATGTCTTTGACGAGGATGGCAATGACACAATATACACGGTAAAGCAAAATTACACATTTTAAAAACATTTTATTATAAATTCAAGTTACATAAATGTTCAGCAGCCACAACCCATAGAAATGCAGATTTCATTTCTTCATCTGTGTCTTTGACGAGGATGGCAATGACACAATATACATGGTAAAGCAAAATTACACATTTTAAAAACATTTTATTATAAATTCAAGTCACATAAATGCCCACCCGACACATCCCATGGAAATGCAGATTTCATTTCTTCATCTGTGTCTTTGACGAGGATGGCAATGACATAATATACAAGGTATAGCAAAATTACACATTATAAAAACATTTTTTCATAAATTCAAGTTACATAAATGCCCACCCGCCACATCCCATGGAAATGCAGATTTCATTTCTTCATCTGTGTCTTTGAAGTGGATGGCAATGACATAATATACAAGGTATAGCAAAATTACACATTATAAAAACATTTTTTCATAAATTCAAGTTACATAAATGCCCACCCGCCACATCCCATGGAAATGCAGATTTCATTTCTTCATCTGTGTCTTTGACGAGGATGGCAATGACATAATTTACAAGGTATAGCAAAATTACACATTTTAAAAACATTTTATTATAAATTCAAGTTACATAAATGTCCAGCAGCCACATCCCATGGAAATGCAGATTTCATTTCTTCATCTGTGTCTTTGACGAGGATAGCAATGACATAATTTACAAGGTATAGAAAAATTACACATTTTAAAAACATTTTATTATAAATTCAAGTTACATAAATGTCCAGCCGCAACATCCCATGGAAATGCAGATTTCATTTCTTCATCTGTGTGTGACGAGGATGGCAATGACACAATATACACGGTATAGCAAAATTACACATTTTAAAAACATTTTATTATAAATTCAAGTTACATAAATGTTCAGCCGCCACATTCCATTGAAATGCAGATTTCATTTCTTCATCTGTGTCTTTGACGTGGATGGCAATGACATAATATACAAGGTATAGCAAAATTACACATTATAAAAACATTTTTTCATAAATTCAAGTTACATAAATGCCCACCCGCCACATCCCATGGAATTGCAGATTTCATTTCTTCATTTGTGTCTTTGACGAGGATGGCAATGACATAATTTACAAGGTATAGCAAAATTACACATTTTAAAAACATTTTATTATAAATTCAAGTTACATAAATGTCCAGCAGCCACATCCCATGGAAATGCAGATTTCATTTCTTCATCTGTGTCTTTGACGAGGATAGCAATGACATAATTTACAAGGTATAGAAAAATTACACATTTTAAAAACATTTTATTATAAATTCAAGTTACATAAATGTCCAGCCGCAACATCCCATGGAAATGCAGATTTCATTTCTTCATCTGTGTGTTTGACGAGGATGGCAATGACACAATATACACGGTATAGCAAAACTACACGTTTAAAAAATATTTTATTATAAATTCAAGTTACATAAATGCCCACCCTCCACATCCCATGGAAATGCAGATTTCATTTCTTCATCTGTGTCTTTGACGAGGATGGCAATGACACAATATACAAGGTATAGGAAAATTACACATTATAAAAACATTTTATTATAAATTCAAGTTACATAAATGCCCCCCCCCTCCACATCCCATAGAAATGCAGATTTCATTTCTTCATCTGTTTGTTTGACGAGGATGGCAATGACACAATATACACGGTATAGCAAAATTACACGTTTAAAAAATATTTTATTATAAATTCAAGTTACATAAATGCCCACCCTCCACATCCCATGGAAATGCAGATTTCATTTCTTCATCTGTGTCTTTGACGAGGATGGCAATGACACAATATACAAGGTATAGGAAAATTACACATTATAAAAACATTTTATTATAAATTCAAGTTACATAAATGCCCCCCCCCCCCCCTCCACATCCCATAGAAATGCAGATTTCATTTCTTCATCTGTTTGTTTGACGAGGATGGCAATGACACAATATACACGGTATAGCAAAATTACACATTATAAAAACATTTTATCATAAATTCAAGTTACATAAATGCCCACCCGCCACATCCCATGGAAATGCAGATTTCATTTCTTCATCTGTGTCTTTGACGTGGATGGCAATGACACAATATACACGGTATAGCAAAATTACACATTTTAAAAACATTTTATTATAAATTCAAGTTACATAAAAGTCCAGCAGCCACATCCCATAGAAATGCAGATTTCATTTCTTCATCTGTGTCTTTGACGAGGATAGCAATGACATAATTTACAAGATATAGCAAAATTACACATTTTAAAAACATTTTATTATAAATTCAAGTTACAAAAATGTCCAGCAGCCACATCCCATGGAAATGCAGATTTCATTTCTTCATCTGTGTCTTTGACGAGGATGGCAATGACACAATATACACGGTAAAGAAAAATTACACATTTTAAAAACATTTTATTATAAATTCAAGTTACATAAATGTTCAGCAGCCACATGCCATAGAAATGCAGATTTCATTTCTTCATCTGTGTGTTTGACGAGGATGGCAATGACACAATATACACGGTATAGCAAAATTACACATTTTAAAAACATTTTATTATAAATTCAAGTTACATAAATGTCCAGCAGCCACATCCCATAGAAATGCAGATTTCATTTCTTCATCTGTGTCTTTGACGAGGATGGCAATGACACAATATACACGGTAAAGCAAAATTACACATTTTAAAAACATTTTATTATAAATTCAAGTTACATAAATGTTCAGCAGCCACAACCCATAGAAATGCAGATTTCATTTCTTCATCTGTGTCTTTGACGAGGATGGCAATGACACAATATACACGGTAAAGCAAAATTACACATTTTAAAAACATTTTATTATAAATTCAAGTTACATAAATGTCCAGCAGCCACATCCCATGGAAATGCAGATTTCATTTCTTCATCTGTGTCTTTGACGAGGATGGCAATGACACAATATACAAGGTATAGCAAAATTACACATTATAAAAACATTTTATTATAAATTCAAGTTACATAAATGTCCTCCCGCCATATCCCATGCAAATGCAGATTTCATTTCTTCATCTGTGTCTTTGACGAGGATGGCAATGACACAATATACAAGGTATAGCAAAATTAGACATTATAAAAACATTTTATTATAAATTCAAGTTACATATATGACCACCCGCCAATTCCCATGGAAATGCAGATTTCATTTCTTCATCTGTGTCTTTGACGAGGATGTCAATGACACAATATACAAGGTATAGCAAAATTACACATTATAAAAACATTTTATTATAAATTCAAGTTACATAAATGCCCCCCCCCCCTCACATCCCATAGAAATGCAGATTTCATTTCTTCATCTGTTTGTTTGACGAGGATGGCAATGACACAATATACACGGTATAGCAAAATTACACGTTTAAAAAATATTTTATTATAAATTCAAGTTACATAAATGCCCACCCTCCACATCCCATGGAAATGCAGATTTCATTTCTTCATCTGTGTCTTTGACGAGGATGGCAATGACACAATATACAAGGTATAGGAAAATTACACATTATAAAAACATTTTATTATAAATTCAAGTTACATAAATGCCCCCCCCCCTCCACATCCTATGCAAATGCAGATTTCATTTCTTCATCTGTGTCTTTGACGAGGATAGCAATGACATAATTTACAAGGTATAGCAAAATTACACATTATAAAAACATTTTATCATAAATTCAAGTTACATAAATGCCCACCCGCCACATCCCATGGAAATGCAGATTTCATTTCTTCATCTGTGTCTTTGACGTGGATGGCAATGACACAATATACACGGTAGAGCAAAATTACACATTTTAAAAACATTTTATTATAAATTCAAGTTACATAAAAGTCCAGCAGCCACATCCCATAGAAATGCAGATTTCATTTCTTCATCTGTGTCTTTGACGAGGATAGCAATGACATAATTTACAAGATATAGCAAAATTACACATTTTAAAAACATTTTATTATAAATTCAAGTTACAAAAATGTCCAGCAGCCACATCCCATGGAAATGCAGATTTCATTTCTTCATCTGTGTCTTTGACGAGGATGGCAATGACACAATATACACGGTAAAGAAAAATTACACATTTTAAAAACATTTTATTATAAATTCAAGTTACATAAATGTTCAGCAGCCACATGCCATAGAAATGCAGATTTCATTTCTTCATCTGTGTGTTTGACGAGGATGGCAATGACACAATATACACGGTATAGCAAAATTACACATTTTAAAAACATTTTATTATAAATTCAAGTTACATAAATGTCCAGCAGCCACATCCCATAGAAATGCAGATTTCAATTCTTCATCTGTGTCTTTGACGAGGATGGCAATGACACAATATACACGGTAAAGCAAAATTACACATTTTAAAAACATTTTATTATAAATTCAAGTTACATAAATGTTCAGCAGCCACAACCCATAGAAATGCAGATTTCATTTCTTCATCTGTGTCTTTGACGAGGATGGCAATGACACAATATACACGGTAAAGCAAAATTACACATTTTAAAAACATTTTATTATAAATTCAAGTTACATAAATGTCCAGCAGCCACATCCCATGGAAATGCAGATTTCATTTCTTCATCTGTGTCTTTGACGAGGATGGCAATGACACAATATACAAGGTATAGCAAAATTACACATTATAAAAACATTTTATTATAAATTCAAGTTACATAAATGTCCTCCCGCCATATCCCATGCAAATGCAGATTTCATTTCTTCATCTGTGTCTTTGACGAGGATGGCAATGACACAATATACAAGGTATAGCAAAATTAGACATTATAAAAACATTTTATTATAAATTCAAGTTACATATATGACCACCCGCCAATTCCCATGGAAATGCAGATTTCATTTCTTCATCTGTGTCTTTGACGAGGATGTCAATGACACAATATACAAGGTATAGCAAAATTACACATTATAAAAACATTTTATTATAAATTCAAGTTACATAAATGCCCCCCCCCCTCACATCCCATAGAAATGCAGATTTCATTTCTTCATCTGTTTGTTTGACGAGGATGGCAATGACACAATATACACGGTATAGCAAAATTACACGTTTAAAAAATATTTTATTATAAATTCAAGTTACATAAATGCCCACCCTCCACATCCCATGGAAATGCAGATTTCATTTCTTCATCTGTGTCTTTGACGAGGATGGCAATGACACAATATACAAGGTATAGGAAAATTACACATTAAAAAATACATTTTATTATAAATTCAAGTTATATAAATGCCCCCCCCCCCTCCACATCCCATGGAAATGCAGATTTCATTTCTTCATCTGTGTCTTTGACGAGGATAGCAATGACATAATTTACAAGATATAGCAAAATTACACATTATAAAAACATTTTATCATAAATTCAAGTTACATAAATGCCCACCCGCCACATCCCATGGAAATGCAGATTTCATTTCTTCATCTGTGTCTTTGACGAGGATGGCAATGACATAATATACAAGGTATAGCAAAATTACACATTATAAAAAAAATTTTTCATAAATTCAAGTTACATAAATGCCCACCGGCCACATCCCATGGAAATGCAGATTTCATTTCTTCATCTGTGTCTTTGACGTGGATGGCAATGACACAATATACACGGTATAGCAAAATTACACATTTTAAAAACATTTTATTATAAATTCAAGTTACATAAAAGTCCAGCAGCCACATCCCATGGAAATGCAGATTTCATTTCTTCATCTGTGTCTTTGACGAGGATAGCAATGACACAATATACACGGTAAAGCAAAATTACACATTTTAAAAACATTTTATTATAAATTCAAATTACATAAATGTTCAGCAGCCACATGCCATAGAAATGCAGATTTCATTTCTTCATCTGTGTGTTTGACGAGGATGGCAATGACACAATATACACGGTATAGCAAAATTACACATTTTAAAAACATTTTATTATAAATTCAAGTTACATAAAAGTCCAGCAGCCACATCCTATGGAAATGCAGATTTCATTTCTTCATCTGTGACTTTGACGAGGATGGCAATGACACAATATACACGGTAAAGCAAAATTACACATTTTAAAAACATTTTATTATAAATTCAAATTACATAAATGTTCAGCAGCCACATGCCATAGAAATGCAGATTTCATTTCTTCATCTGTGTGTTTGACGAGGATGGCAATGACACAATATACACGGTATAGCAAAATTACACATTTTAAAAACATTTTATTATAAATTCAAGTTACATAAATGTCCAGCAGCCACATCCCATAGAAATGCAGATTTCATTTCTTCATCTGTGTCTTTGACGAGGATGGCAATGACACAATATACACGTTAAAGCAAAATTACACATTTTAAAAACATTTTATTATAAATTCAAGTTACATAAATGTCCAGCAGCCACATCCCATGGAAATGCAGATTTCATTTCTTCATCTGTGTCTTTGACGAGGATGGCAATGACATAATTTACAAGGTATAGCAAAATTACACATTTTAAAAACATTTTATTATAAATTCAAGTTACATAAATGTCCAGCCGCAACATCCCATGGAAATGCAGATTTCATTTCTTCATCTGTGTCTTTGACGAGGATGGCAATGACATAATATACAAGGTATAGCAAAATTACACATTATAAAAACATTTTTTCATAAATTCAAGTTACATAAATGCCCACCCGCCACATCCCATGGAAATGCAGATTTCATTTCTTCATCTGTGTCTTTGACGAGGATGGCAATGACATAATTTACAAGGTATAGCAAAATTACACATTTTAAAAACATTTTATTATAAATTCAAGTTACATAAATGTCCAGCAGCCACATCCCATGGAAATGCAGATTTCATTTCTTCATCTGTGTCTTTGACGAGGATAGCAATGACATAATTTACAAGTTATAGAAAAATTACACATTTTAAAAACATTTTATTATAAATTCAAGTTACATAAATGTCCAGCCGCAACATCCCATGGAAATGCAGATTTCATTTCTTCATCTGTGTCTTTGACGAGGATGGCAATGACATAATATACAAGGTATAGCAAAATTACACATTATAAAAACATTTTTTCATAAATTCAAGTTACATAAATGCCCACCCGCCACATCCCATGGAAATGCAGATTTCATTTCTTCATCTGTGTCTTTGACGAGGATGGCAATGACATAATTTACAAGGTATAGCAAAATTACACATTTTAAAAACATTTTATTATAAATTCAAGTTACATAAATGTCCAGCAGTCACATCCCATGGAAATGCAGATTTCATTTCTTCATCTGTGTCTTTGACGAGGATAGCAATGACATAATTTACAAGGTATAGAAAAATTACACATTTTAAAAACATTTTATTATAAATTCAAGTTACATAAATGCCCACCCTCCACATCCCATGGAAATGCAGATTTCATTTCTTCATCTGTGTCTTTGACGATAATGGCAATGACACAATATACAAGGTATAGGAAAATTACACATTATAAAAACATTTTATTATAAATTCAAGTTACATAAATGCCCCCCCCCCCTCCACATCCCATAGAAATGCAGATTTCATTTCTTCATCTGTTTGTTTCACGAGGATGGCAATGACACAATATACACGGTATAGCAAAATTACACGTTTAAAAAATATTTTATTATAAATTCAAGTTACATAAATGCCCACCCTCCACATCCCATGGAAATGCAGATTTCATTTCTTCATCTGTGTCTTTGACGAGGATGGCAATGACACAATATACAAGGTATAGGAAAATTAAACATTATAAAAACATTTTATTATAAATTCAAGTTACATAAATGCCCCCCCCCCCTCCACATCCCATAGAAATGCAGATTTCATTTCTTCATCTGTTTGTTTCACGAGGATGGCAATGACACAATATACACGGTATAGCAAAATTACACGTTTAAAAAATATTTTATTATAAATTCAAGTTACATAAATGCCCACCCTCCACATCCCATGGAAATGCAGATTTCATTTCTTCATCTGTGTCTTTGACGAGGATGGCAATGACACAATATACAAGGTATAGGAAAATTACACATTATAAAAACATTTTATTATAAATTCAAGTTACATAAATGCCCCCCCCCCCTCAACATCCCATGGAAATGCAGATTTCATTTCTTCATCTGTGTCTTTGACGAGGATAGCAATGACATAATTTACAAGGTATAGCAAAATTACACATTATAAAAACATTTTATCATAAATTCAAGTTACATAAATGCCCACCCGCCACATCCCATGGAAATGCAGATTTCATTTCTTCATCTGTGTCTTTGACGAGGATGGCAATGACATAATATACAAGGTATAGCAAAATTACACATTATAAAAAAAAATTTCATAAATTCAAGTTACATAAATGCCCACCCGCCACATCCCATGGAAATGCAGATTTCATTTCTTCATCTCTGTCTTTGACGTGGATGGCAATGACATAATATACAAGGTATAGCAAAATTACACATTATAAAAACATTTTTTCATAAATTCAAGTTACATAAATGCCCACCCGCCACATCCCATGGAAATGCAGATTTCATTTCTTCATCTGTGTCTTTGACGAGGATGGCAATGACATAATTTACAAGATATAGCAAAATTACACATTTTAAAAACATTTTATTATAAATTCAAGTTACATAAATGTCCAGCAGCTACATCCCATGGAAATTCAGATTTCATTTCTTCATCTGTGTCTTTGACGAGGATAGCAATGACATAATTTACAAGGTATAGAAAAATTACACATTTTAAAAACATTTTATTATAAATTCAAGTTACATAAATGTCCAGCCGCAACATCCCATGGAAATGCAGATTTCATTTCTTCATCTGTGTGTTTGACGAGGATGGCAATGACACAATATACACGGTATAGCAAAATTACACATTTTAAAAACATTTTATTATAAATTCAAGTTACATAAATGTCCAGCCGCCACATTCCATTGAAATGCAGATTTCATTTCTTCATCTGTGTCTTTGACGAGGATGGCAATGACATAATTTACAAGGTATAGCAAAATTACACATTTTAAAAACATTTTATTATAAATTCAAGTTACATAAATGTCCAGCAGCCACATCCCATGGAAATGCAGATTTCATTTCTTCATCTGTGTCTTTGACGAGGATAGCAATGACATAATTTACAAGGTATAGAAAAATTACACATTTTAAAAACATTTTATTATAAATTCAAGTTACATAAATGCCCACCCTCCACATCCCATGGAAATGCAGATTTCATTTCTTCATCTGTGTGACGAGGATGGCAATGACACAATATACAAGGTATAGGAAAATTACACATTATAAAAACATTTTATTATAAATTCAAGTTACATAAATGCCCCCCCCCCTCCACATCCCATAGAAATGCAGATTTCATTTCTTCATCTGTTTGTTTCACGAGGATGGCAATGACACAATATACACGGTATAGCAAAATTACACGTTTAAAAAATATTTTATTATAAATTCAAGTTACATAAATGCCCCCCCCCTCACATCCCATAGAAATGCAGATTTCATTTCTTCATCTGTTTGTTTGACGAGGATGGCAATGACACAATATACACGGTATAGCAAAATTACACGTTTAAAAAATATTTTATTATAAATTCAAGTTACATAAATGCCCACCCTCCACATCCCATGGAAATGCAGATTTCATTTCTTCATCTGTGTCTTTGACGAGGATGGCAATGACACAATATACAAGGTATAGGAAAATTACACATTATAAAAACATTTTATTATAAATTCAAGTTATATAAATGCCCCCCCCCCTCCACATCCCATGGAAATGCAGATTTCATTTCTTCATCTGTGTCTTTGACGAGGATAGCAATGACATAATTTACAAGATATAGCAAAATTACACATTATAAAAACATTTTATCATAAATTCAAGTTACATAAATGCCCACCCGCCACATCCCATGGAAATGCAGATTTCATTTCTTCATCTGTGTCTTTGACGAGGATGGCAATGACATAATATACAAGGTATAGCAAAATTACACATTATAAAAACATTTTTTCATAAATTCAAGTTACATAAATGCCCACCCGCCACATCCCATGGAAATGCAGATTTCATTTCTTCATCTGTGTCTTTGACGTGGATGGCAATGACACAATATACACGGTATAGCAAAATTACACATTTTAAAAACATTTTATTATAAATTCAAGTTACATAAAAGTCCAGCAGCCACATCCCATGGAAATGCAGATTTCATTTCTTCATCTGTGTCTTTGACGAGGATAGCAATGACATAATTTACAAGGTATAGCAAAATTACACATTTTAAAAACATTTTATTATAAATTCAAGTTACAAAAATGTCCAGCCGCAACATCCCATGGAAATGCAGATTTCATTTCTTCATCTGTGACTTTGACGAGGATGGCAATGACACAATATACACGGTATAGCAAAATTACACATTTTAAAAACATTTTATTATAAATTCAAGTTACATAAATGTTCAGCAGCCACATGCCATAGAAATGCAGATTTCATTTCTTCATCTGTGTGTTTGACGAGGATGGCAATGACACAATATACACGGTATAGCAAAATTACACATTTTAAAAACATTTTATTATAAATTCAAGTTACATAAATGTCCAGCAGCCACATCCCATAGAAATGCAGATTTCATTTCTTCATCTGTGTCTTTGACGAGGATGGCAATGACACAATATACACGTTAAAGCAAAATTACACATTTTAAAAACATTTTATTATAAATTCAAGTTACATAAATGTCCAGCAGCCACATCCCATGGAAATGCAGATTTCATTTCTTCATCTGTGTCTTTGACGAGGATGGCAATGACATAATTTACAAGGTATAGCAAAATTACACATTTTAAAAACATTTTATTATAAATTCAAGTTACATAAATGTCCAGCCGCAACATCCCATGGAAATGCAGATTTCATTTCTTCATCTGTGTCTTTGACGAGGATGGCAATGACATAATATACAAGGTATAGCAAAATTACACATTATAAAAACATTTTTTCATAAATTCAAGTTACATAAATGCCCACCCGCCACATCCCATGGAAATGCAGATTTCATTTCTTCATCTGTGTCTTTGACGAGGATGGCAATGACATAATTTACAAGGTATAGCAAAATTACACATTTTAAAAACATTTTATTATAAATTCAAGTTACATAAATGTCCAGCAGCCACATCCCATGGAAATGCAGATTTCATTTCTTCATCTGTGTCTTTGACGAGGATAGCAATGACATAATTTACAAGTTATAGAAAAATTACACATTTTAAAAACATTTTATTATAAATTCAAGTTACATAAATGTCCAGCCGCAACATCCCATGGAAATGCAGATTTCATTTCTTCATCTGTGTCTTTGACGAGGATGGCAATGACATAATATACAAGGTATAGCAAAATTACACATTATAAAAACATTTTTTCATAAATTCAAGTTACATAAATGCCCACCCGCCACATCCCATGGAAATGCAGATTTCATTTCTTCATCTGTGTCTTTGACGAGGATGGCAATGACATAATTTACAAGGTATAGCAAAATTACACATTTTAAAAACATTTTATTATAAATTCAAGTTACATAAATGTCCAGCAGTCACATCCCATGGAAATGCAGATTTCATTTCTTCATCTGTGTCTTTGACGAGGATAGCAATGACATAATTTACAAGGTATAGAAAAATTACACATTTTAAAAACATTTTATTATAAATTCAAGTTACATAAATGCCCACCCTCCACATCCCATGGAAATGCAGATTTCATTTCTTCATCTGTGTCTTTGACGATAATGGCAATGACACAATATACAAGGTATAGGAAAATTACACATTATAAAAACATTTTATTATAAATTCAAGTTACATAAATGCCCCCCCCCCCTCCACATCCCATAGAAATGCAGATTTCATTTCTTCATCTGTTTGTTTCACGAGGATGGCAATGACACAATATACACGGTATAGCAAAATTACACGTTTAAAAAATATTTTATTATAAATTCAAGTTACATAAATGCCCACCCGCCACATCCCATGGAAATGCAGATTTCATTTCTTCATCTGTGTCTTTGACGAGGATGGCAATGACACAATATACAAGGTATAGGAAAATTAAACATTATAAAAACATTTTATTATAAATTCAAGTTACATAAATGCCCCCCCCCCTCCACATCCCATAGAAATGCAGATTTCATTTCTTCATCTGTTTGTTTCACGAGGATGGCAATGACACAATATACACGGTATAGCAAAATTACACGTTTAAAAAATATTTTATTATAAATTCAAGTTACATAAATGCCCACCCTCCACATCCCATGGAAATGCAGATTTCATTTCTTCATCTGTGTCTTTGACGAGGATGGCAATGACACAATATACAAGGTATAGGAAAATTACACATTATAAAAACATTTTATTATAAATTCAAGTTACATAAATGCCCCCCCCCTCAACATCCCATGGAAATGCAGATTTCATTTCTTCATCTGTGTCTTTGACGAGGATAGCAATGACATAATTTACAAGGTATAGCAAAATTACACATTATAAAAACATTTTATCATAAATTCAAGTTACATAAATGCCCACCCGCCACATCCCATGGAAATGCAGATTTCATTTCTTCATCTGTGTCTTTGACGAGGATGGCAATGACATAATATACAAGGTATAGCAAAATTACACATTATAAAAAAAAATTTCATAAATTCAAGTTACATAAATGCCCACCCGCCACATCCCATGGAAATGCAGATTTCATTTCTTCATCTCTGTCTTTGACGTGGATGGCAATGACATAATATACAAGGTATAGCAAAATTACACATTATAAAAACATTTTTTCATAAATTCAAGTTACATAAATGCCCACCCGCCACATCCCATGGAAATGCAGATTTCATTTCTTCATCTGTGTCTTTGACGAGGATGGCAATGACATAATTTACAAGATATAGCAAAATTACACATTTTAAAAACGTTTTATTATAAATTCAAGTTACATAAATGTCCAGCAGCTACATCCCATGGAAATGCAGATTTCATTTCTTCATCTGTGTCTTTGACGAGGATAGCAATGACATAATTTACAAGGTATAGAAAAATTACACATTTTAAAAACATTTTATTATAAATTCAAGTTACATAAATGTCCAGCCGCAACATCCCATGGAAATGCAGATTTCATTTCTTCATCTGTGTGTTTGACGAGGATGGCAATGACACAATATACACGGTATAGCAAAATTACACATTTTAAAAACATTTTATTATAAATTCAAGTTACATAAATGTCCAGCCGCCACATTCCATTGAAATGCAGATTTCATTTCTTCATCTGTGTCTTTGACGAGGATGGCAATGACATAATATACAAGGTATAGCAAAATTACACATTATAAAAACATTTTTTCATAAATTCAAGTTACATAAATGCCCACCCGCCACATCCCATGGAAATGCAGATTTCATTTCTTCATCTGTGTCTTTGACGAGGATGGCAATGACATAATTTACAAGGTATAGCAAAATTACACATTTTAAAAACATTTTATTATAAATTCAAGTTACATAAATGTCCAGCAGCCACATCCCATGGAAATGCAGATTTCATTTCTTCATCTGTGTCTTTGACGAGGATAGCAATGACATAATTTACAAGGTATAGAAAAATTACACATTTTAAAAACATTTTATTATAAATTCAAGTTACATAAATGCCCACCCTCCACATCCCATGGAAATGCAGATTTCATTTCTTCATCTGTGTGACGAGGATGGCAATGACACAATATACAAGGTATAGGAAAATTACACATTATAAAAACATTTTATTATAAATTCAAGTTACATAAATGCCCCCCCCCCCTCCACATCCCATAGAAATGCAGATTTCATTTCTTCATCTGTTTGTTTCACGAGGATGGCAATGACACAATATACACGGTATAGCAAAATTACACGTTTAAAAAATATTTTATTATAAATTCAAGTTACATAAATGCCCACCCTCCACATCCCATGGAAATGCAGATTTCATTTCTTCATCTGTGTCTTTGACGAGGATGGCAATGACACAATATACAACGTATAGGAAAATTACACATTATAAAAACATTTTATTATAAATTCAAGTTACATAAATGTTCAGCAGCCACATGCCATATAAATGCAGATTTCATTTCTTCATCTGTGTGTTTGACGAGGATGGCAATGGCACAATATACACGGTATAGCAAAATTACACATTATAAAAACATTTTATTATAAATTCAAGTTACATAAATGCCCCCCCCCCCTCAACATCCCATGGAAATGCAGATTTCATTTCTTCATCTGTGTCTTTGACGAGGATAGCAATGACATAATTTACAAGGTATAGCAAAATTACACATTATAAAAACATTTTATCATAAATTCAAGTTACATAAATGCCCACCCGCCACATCCCATGGAAATGCAGATTTCATTTCTTCATCTGTGTCTTTGACGAGGATGGCAATGACATAATATACAAGGTATAGCAAAATTACACATTATAAAAAAAAATTTCATAAATTCAAGTTACATAAATGCCCACCCGCCACATCCCATGGAAATGCAGATTTCATTTCTTCATCTCTGTCTTTGACGTGGATGGCAATGACATAATATACAAGGTATAGCAAAATTACACATTATAAAAACATTTTTTCATAAATTCAAGTTACATAAATGCCCACCCGCCACATCCCATGGAAATGCAGATTTCATTTCTTCATCTGTGTCTTTGACGAGGATGGCAATGACATAATTTACAAGATATAGCAAAATTACACATTTTAAAAACGTTTTATTATAAATTCAAGTTACATAAATGTCCAGCAGCTACATCCCATGGAAATGCAGATTTCATTTCTTCATCTGTGTCTTTGACGAGGATAGCAATGACATAATTTACAAGGTATAGAAAAATTACACATTTTAAAAACATTTTATTATAAATTCAAGTTACATAAATGTCCAGCCGCAACATCCCATGGAAATGCAGATTTCATTTCTTCATCTGTGTGTTTGACGAGGATGGCAATGACACAATATACACGGTATAGCAAAATTACACATTTTAAAAACATTTTATTATAAATTCAAGTTACATAAATGTCCAGCCGCCACATTCCATTGAAATGCAGATTTCATTTCTTCATCTGTGTCTTTGACGAGGATGGCAATGACATAATATACAAGGTATAGCAAAATTACACATTATAAAAACATTTTTTCATAAATTCAAGTTACATAAATGCCCACCCGCCACATCCCATGGAAATGCAGATTTCATTTCTTCATCTGTGTCTTTGACGAGGATGGCAATGACATAATTTACAAGGTATAGCAAAATTACACATTTTAAAAACATTTTATTATAAATTCAAGTTACATAAATGTCCAGCAGCCACATCCCATGGAAATGCAGATTTCATTTCTTCATCTGTGTCTTTGACGAGGATAGCAATGACATAATTTACAAGGTATAGAAAAATTACACATTTTAAAAACATTTTATTATAAATTCAAGTTACATAAATGCCCACCCTCCACATCCCATGGAAATGCAGATTTCATTTCTTCATCTGTGTGACGAGGATGGCAATGACACAATATACAAGGTATAGGAAAATTACACATTATAAAAACATTTTATTATAAATTCAAGTTACATAAATGCCCCCCCCCCCTCCACATCCCATAGAAATGCAGATTTCATTTCTTCATCTGTTTGTTTCACGAGGATGGCAATGACACAATATACACGGTATAGCAAAATTACACGTTTAAAAAATATTTTATTATAAATTCAAGTTACATAAATGCCCACCCTCCACATCCCATGGAAATGCAGATTTCATTTCTTCATCTGTGTCTTTGACGAGGATGGCAATGACACAATATACAACGTATAGGAAAATTACACATTATAAAAACATTTTATTATAAATTCAAGTTACATAAATGTTCAGCAGCCACATGCCATATAAATGCAGATTTCATTTCTTCATCTGTGTGTTTGACGAGGATGGCAATGGCACAATATACACGGTATAGCAAAATTACACATTTTAAAAACATTTTATTATAAATTCAAGTTACATAAATGTCCAGCAGCCACATCCCATAGAAATGCAGATTTCATTTCTTCATCTGTGTCTTTGACGAGGATGGCAATGACACAATATACACGTTAAAGCAAAATTACACATTTTAAAAACATTTTATTATAAATTCAAGTTACATAAATGTCCAGCAGCCACATCCCATGGAAATGCAGATTTCATTTCTTCATCTGTGTCTTTGACGAGGATGGCAATGACATAATATACAAGGTATAGCAAAATTACACATTATAAAAACATTTTTTCATAAATTCAAGTTACATAAATGCCCACCCGCCACATCCCATGGAAATGCAGATTTCATTTCTTCATCTGTGTCTTTGACGTGGATGGCAATGACATAATATACAAGGTATAGCAAAATTACACATTATAAAAACATTTTTTCATAAATTCAAGTTACATAAATGCCCACCCGCCACATCCCATGGAAATGCAGATTTCATTTCTTCATCTGTGTCTTTGACGAGGATGGCAATGACATAATTTACAAGGTATAGCAAAATTACACATTTTAAAAACATTTTATTATAAATTCAAGTTACATAAATGTCCAGCAGCCACATCCCATGGAAATGCAGATTTCATTTCTTCATCTGTGTCTTTGACGAGGATAGCAATGACATAATTTACAAGGTATAGAAAAATTACACATTTTAAAAACATTTTATTATAAATTCAAGTTACATAAATGTCCAGCCGCAACATCCCATGGAAATGCAGATTTCATTTCTTCATTTGTGTCTTTGACGAGGATGGCAATGACATAATATACAAGGTATAGCAAAATTACACATTATAAAAACATTTTTTCATAAATTCAAGTTACATAAATGCCCACCCGCCACATCCCATGGAAATGCAGATTTCATTTCTTCATCTGTGTCTTTGACGAGGATGGCAATGACATAATTTACAAGGTATAGCAAAATTACACATTTTAAAAACATTTTATTATAAATTCAAGTTACATAAATGTCCAGCAGTCACATCCCATGGAAATGCAGATTTCATTTCTTCATCTGTGTCTTTGACGAGGATAGCAATGACATAATTTACAAGGTATAGAAAAATTACACATTTTAAAAACATTTTATTATAAATTCAAGTTACATAAATGCCCACCCTCCACATCCCATGGAAATGCAGATTTCATTTCTTCATCTGTGTCTTTGACGAGGATGGCAATGACACAATATACAAGGTATAGGAAAATTACACATTATAAAAACATTTTATTATAAATTCAAGTTACATAAATGCCCCCCCCCCCTCCACATCCCATAGAAATGCAGATTTCATTTCCTTATCTGTTTGTTTCACGAGGATGGCAATGACACAATATACACGGTATAGCAAAATTACACGTTTAAAAAATATTTTATTATAAATTCAAGTTACATAAATGCCCACCCTCCACATCCCATGGAAATGCAGATTTCATTTCTTCATCTGTGTCTTTGACGAGGATGGCAATGACACAATATACAAGGTATAGGAAAATTAAACATTATAAAAACATTTTATTATAAATTCAAGTTACATAAATGCCCCCCCCCTCCACATCCCATATAAATGCAGATTTCATTTCTTCATCTGTTTGTTTCACGAGGATGGCAATGACACAATATGCACGGTATAGCAAAATTACACGTTTAAAAAATATTTTATTATAAATTCAAGTTACATAAATGCCCACCCTCCACATCCCATGGAAATGCAGATTTCATTTCTTCATCTGTGTCTTTGACGAGGATGGCAATGACACAATATACAAGGTATAGGAAAATTACACATTATAAAAACATTTTATTATAAATTCAAGTAACATAAATGCCCCCCCCCCTCAACATCCCATGGAAATGCAGATTTCATTTCTTCATCTGTGTCTTTGACGAGGATAGCAATGACATAATTTACAAGGTATAGCAAAATTACACATTATAAAAACATTTTATCATAAATTCAAGTTACATAAATGCCCACCCGCCACATCCCATGGAAATGCAGATTTCATTTCTTCATCTGTGTCTTTGACGAGGATGTCAATGACACAATATACAAGGTATAGCAAAATTACACATTATAAAAAAAAATTTCATAAATTCAAGTTACATAAATGCCCCCCTCCTCCACATCCCATAGAAATGCAGATTTCATTTCTTCATCTGTTTGTTTGACGAGGATGGCAATGACACAATATACACGGTATAGCAAAATTACACGTTTAAAAAACATTTTTTCATAAATTCAAGTTACATAAATGCCCACCCGCCACATCCCATGGAAATGCAGATTTCATTTCTTCATCTGTGTCTTTGACGAGGATGGCAATGACATAATTTACAAGGTATAGCAAAATTACACATTTTAAAAACATTTTATTATAAATTCAAGTTACATAAATGTCCAGCAGCTACATCCCATGGAAATGCAGATTTCATTTCTTCATCTGTGTCTTTGACGAGGATAGCAATGACATAATTTACAAGGTATAGAAAAATTACACATTTTAAAAACATTTTATTATAAATTCAAGTTACATAAATGTCCAGCCGCAACATCCCATGGAAATGCAGATTTCATTTCTTCATCTGTGTGTTTGACGAGGATGGCAATGACACAATATACACGGTATAGCAAAATTACACATTTTAAAAACATTTTATTATAAATTCAAGTTACATAAATGTCCAGCCGCCACATCCCATGGAAATGCAGATTTCATTTCTTCATCTGTGTCTTTGACGAGGATAGCAATGACATAATTTACAAGGTATAGAAAAATTACACATTTTAAAAACATTTTATTATAAATTCAAGTTACATAAATGCCCACCCTCCACATCCCATGGAAATGCAGATTTCATTTCTTCATCTGTGTCTTTGACGAGGATGGCAATGACACAATATACAAGGTATAGGAAAATTACACATTATAAAAACATTTTATTATAAATTCAAGTTACATAAATGCCCCCCCCCCCTCCACATCCCATAGAAATGCAGATTTCATTTCTTCATCTGTTTGTTTCACGAGGATGGCAATGACACAATATACACGGTATAGCAAAATTACACGTTTAAAAAATATTTTATTATAAATTCAAGTTACATAAATGCCCACCCTCCACATCCCATGGAAATGCAGATTTCATTTCTTCATCTGTGTCTTTGACGAGGATGGCAATGACACAATATACAAGGTATAGGAAAATTACACATTATAAAAACATTTTATTATAAATTCAAGTTACATAAATGCCGCCCCCCCCTCCACATCCCATAGAAATGCAGATTTCATTTCTTCATCTGTTTGTTTCACGAGGATGGCAATGACACAATATACACGGTATAGCAAAATTACACGTTTAAAAAATATTTTATTATAAATTCAAGTTACATAAATGCCCACCCTCCACATCCCATGGAAATGCAGATTTCATTTCTTCATCTGTGTCTTTGACGAGGATGGCAATGACACAATATACAACGTATAGGAAAATTACACATTATAAAAACATTTTATTATAAATTCAAGTTACATAAATGCCCCCCCCCCTCCACATCCCATGGAAATGCAGATTTCATTTCTTCATCTGTGTCTTTGACGAGGATAGCAATGACATAATTTACAAGGTATAGCAAAATTACACATTATAAAAACATTTTATCATAAATTCAAGTTACATAAATGCCCACCCGCCACATCCCATGGAAATGCAGATTTCATTTCTTCATCTGTGTCTTTGACGAGGATGGCAATGACATAATATACAAGGTATAGCAAAATTACACATTATAAAAACATTTTTTCATAAATTCAAGTTACATAAATGCCCACCCGCCACATCCCATGGAAATGCAGATTTCATTTCTTCATCTGTGTCTTTGACGTGGATGGCAATGACACAATATACACGGTATAGCAAAATTACACATTTTAAAAACATTTTATTATAAATTCAAGTTACATAAAAGTCCAGCAGCCACATCCCATAGAAATGCAGATTTCATTTCTTCATCTGTGTCTTTGACGAGGATAGCAATGACATAATTTACAAGGTATAGCAAAATTACACATTTTAAAAACATTTTATTATAAATTCAAGTTACAAAAATGTCCAGCAGCCACATCCCATGGAAATGCAGATTTCATTTCTTCATCTGTGTCTTTGACGAGGATGGCAATGACACAATATACACGGTAAAGAAAAATTACACATTTTAAAAACATTTTATTATAAATTCAAGTTACATAAATGTTCAGCAGCCACATGCCATAGAAATGCAGATTTCATTTCTTCATCTGTGTGTTTGACGAGGATGGCAATGACACAATATACACGGTATAGCAAAATTACACATTTTAAAAACATTTTATTATAAATTCAAGTTACATAAATGTCCAGCAGCCACATCCCATAGAAATGCAGATTTCATTTCTTCATCTGTGTCTTTGACGAGGATGGCAATGACATAATATACAAGGTATAGCAAAATTACACATTATAAAAACATTTTTTCATAAATTCAAGTTACATAAATGCCCACCCTCCACATCCCATGGAAATGCAGATTTCATTTCTTCATCTGTGTCTTTGACGAGGATGGCAATGACACAATATACAACGTATAGGAAAATTACACATTATAAAAACATTTTATTATAAATTCAAGTTACATAAATGCCCCCCCCCCTCCACATCCCATGGAAATGCAGATTTCATTTCTTCATCTGTGTCTTTGACGAGGATAGCAATGACATAATTTACAAGGTATAGCAAAATTACACATTATAAAAACATTTTATCATAAATTCAAGTTACATAAATGCCCACCCGCCACATCCCATGGAAATGCAGATTTCATTTCTTCATCTGTGTCTTTGACGAGGATGGCAATGACATAATATACAAGGTATAGCAAAATTACACATTATAAAAACATTTTTTCATAAATTCAAGTTACATAAATGCCCACCCGCCACATCCCATGGAAATGCAGATTTCATTTCTTCATCTGTGTCTTTGACGTGGATGGCAATGACACAATATACACGGTATAGCAAAATTACACATTTTAAAAACATTTTATTATAAATTTAAGTTACATAAAAGTCCAGCAGCCACATCCCATAGAAATGCAGATTTCATTTCTTCATCTGTGTCTTTGACGAGGATAGCAATGACATAATTTACAAGGTATAGCAAAATTACACATTTTAAAAACATTTTATTATAAATTCAAGTTACAAAAATGTCCAGCAGCCACATCCCATGGAAATGCAGATTTCATTTCTTCATCTGTGTCTTTGACGAGGATGGCAATGACACAATATACACGGTAAAGAAAAAATACACATTTTAAAAACATTTTATTATAAATTCAAGTTACATAAATGTTCAGCAGCCACATGCCATAGAAATGCAGATTTCATTTCTTCATCTGTGTGTTTGACGAGGATGGCAATGACACAATATACACGGTATAGCAAAATTACACATTTTAAAAACATTTTATTATAAATTCAAGTTACATAAATGTCCAGCAGCCACATCCCATAGAAATGCAGATTTCATTTCTTCATCTGTGTCTTTGACGAGGATGGCAATGACACAATATACACGGTAAAGCAAAATTACACATTTTAAAAACATTTTATTATAAATTCAAGTTACATAAATGTTCAGCAGCCACAACCCATAGAAATGCAGATTTCATTTCTTCATCTGTGTCTTTGACGAGGATGGCAATGACACAATATACACGGTAAAGCAAAATTACACATTTTAAAATCATTTTATTATAAATTCAAGTTACATAAATGTCCAGCAGCCACATCCCATAGAAATGCAGATTTCATTTCTTCATCTGTGTCTTTGACGAGGATGGCAATGACACAATATACAAGGTATAGCAAAATTACACATTATAAAAACATTTTATTATAAATTCAAGTTACATAAATTTCCTCCCGCCATATCCCATGCAAATGCAGATTTCATTTCTTCATCTGTGTCTTTGACGAGGATGGCAATGACACAATATACAAGGTATTGCAAAATTAGACATTATAAAAACATTTTATTATAAATTCAATTTACATATATGACCACCCGCCAATTCCCATGGAAATGCAGATTTCATTTCTTCATCTGTGTCTTTGACGAGGATGTCAATGACACAATATACAAGGTATAGCAAAATTACACATTATAAAAATATTTTATTATAAATTCAAGTTACATAAATGCCCACCCTCCACATCCCATGGAAATGCAGATTTCATTTCTTCATCTGTGTCTTTGACGAGGATGGCAATGACACAATATACAAGGTATAGGAAAATTACACATTATAAAAACATTTTATTATAAATTCAAGTTACATAAATGCCCCCCCCCCTCCACATCCCGTGGAAATGCAGATTTCATTTCTTCATCTGTGTCTTTGACGAGGATAGCAATGACATAATTTACAAGATATAGCAAAATTACACATTATAAAAACATTTTATTATAAATTCAAGTAACATAAATGCCCCCCCCCCTCAACATCCCATGGAAATGCAGATTTCATTTCTTCATCTGTGTCTTTGACGAGGATAGCAATGACATAATTTACAAGGTATAGCAAAATTACACATTATAAAAACATTTTATCATAAATTCAAGTTACATAAATGCCCACCCGCCACATCCCATGGAAATGCAGATTTCATTTCTTCATCTGTGTCTTTGACGAGGATGTCAATGACACAATATACAAGGTATAGCAAAATTACACATTATAAAAAAAAATTTCATAAATTCAAGTTACATAAATGCCCCCCTCCTCCACATCCCATAGAAATGCAGATTTCATTTCTTCATCTGTTTGTTTGACGAGGATGGCAATGACACAATATACACGGTATAGCAAAATTACACGTTTAAAAAACATTTTTTCATAAATTCAAGTTACATAAATGCCCACCCGCCACATCCCATGGAAATGCAGATTTCATTTCTTCATCTGTGTCTTTGACGAGGATGGCAATGACATAATTTACAAGGTATAGCAAAATTACACATTTTAAAAACATTTTATTATAAATTCAAGTTACATAAATGTCCAGCAGCTACATCCCATGGAAATGCAGATTTCATTTCTTCATCTGTGTCTTTGACGAGGATAGCAATGACATAATTTACAAGGTATAGAAAAATTACACATTTTAAAAACATTTTATTATAAATTCAAGTTACATAAATGTCCAGCCGCAACATCCCATGGAAATGCAGATTTCATTTCTTCATCTGTGTGTTTGACGAGGATGGCAATGACACAATATACACGGTATAGCAAAATTACACATTTTAAAAACATTTTATTATAAATTCAAGTTACATAAATGTCCAGCCGCCACATCCCATGGAAATGCAGATTTCATTTCTTCATCTGTGTCTTTGACGAGGATAGCAATGACATAATTTACAAGGTATAGAAAAATTACACATTTTAAAAACATTTTATTATAAATTCAAGTTACATAAATGCCCACCCTCCACATCCCATGGAAATGCAGATTTCATTTCTTCATCTGTGTCTTTGACGAGGATGGCAATGACACAATATACAAGGTATAGGAAAATTACACATTATAAAAACATTTTATTATAAATTCAAGTTACATAAATGCCCCCCCCCCTCCACATTCCATAGAAATGCAGATTTCATTTCTTCATCTGTTTGTTTCACGAGGATGGCAATGACACAATATACACGGTATAGCAAAATTACACGTTTAAAAAATATTTTATTATAAATTCAAGTTACATAAATGCCCACCCTCCACATCCCATGGAAATGCAGATTTCATTTCTTCATCTGTGTCTTTGACGAGGATGGCAATGACACAATATACAAGGTATAGGAAAATTACACATTATAAAAACATTTTATTATAAATTCAAGTTACATAAATGCCGCCCCCCCCTCCACATCCCATAGAAATGCAGATTTCATTTCTTCATCTGTTTGTTTCACGAGGATGGCAATGACACAATATACACGGTATAGCAAAATTACACGTTTAAAAAATATTTTATTATAAATTCAAGTTACATAAATGCCCACCCTCCACATCCCATGGAAATGCAGATTTCATTTCTTCATCTGTGTCTTTGACGAGGATGGCAATGACACAATATACAACGTATAGGAAAATTACACATTATAAAAACATTTTAATATAAATTCAAGTTACATAAATGCCCCCCCCCCTCCACATCCCATGGAAATGCAGATTTCATTTCTTCATCTGTGTCTTTGACGAGGATAGCAATGACATAATTTACAAGGTATAGCAAAATTACACATTATAAAAACATTTTATCATAAATTCAAGTTACATAAATGCCCACCCGCCACATCCCATGGAAATGCAGATTTCATTTCTTCATCTGTGTCTTTGACGAGGATGGCAATGACATAATATACAAGGTATAGCAAAATTACACATTATAAAAACATTTTTTCATAAATTCAAGTTACATAAATGCCCACCCGCCACATCCCATGGAAATGCAGATTTCATTTCTTCATCTGTGTCTTTGACGTGGATGGCAATGACACAATATACACGGTATAGCAAAATTACACATTATAAAAACATTTTTTCATAAATTCAAGTTACATAAATGCCCACCCGCCACATCCCATGGAAATGCAGATTTCATTTCTTCATCTGTGTCTTTGACGTGGATGGCAATGACACAATATACACGGTATAGCAAAATTACACATTTTAAAAACATTTTATTATAAATTCAAGTTACATAAAAGTCCAGCAGCCACATCCCATAGAAATGCAGATTTCATTTCTTCATCTGTGTCTTTGACGAGGATAGCAATGACATAATTTACAAGGTATAGCAAAATTACACATTTTAAAAACATTTTATTATAAATTCAAGTTACAAAAATGTCCAGCAGCCACATCCCATGGAAATGCAGATTTCATTTCTTCATCTGTGTCTTTGACGAGGATGGCAATGACACAATATACACGGTAAAGAAAAATTACACATTTTAAAAACATTTTATTATAAATTCAAGTTACATAAATGTTCAGCAGCCACATGCCATAGAAATGCAGATTTCATTTCTTCATCTGTGTGTTTGACGAGGATGGCAATGACACAATATACACGGTATAGCAAAATTACACATTTTAAAAACATTTTATTATAAATTCAAGTTACATAAATGTCCAGCAGCCACATCCCATAGAAATGCAGATTTCATTTCTTCATCTGTGTCTTTGACGAGGATGGCAATGACACAATATACACGGTAAAGCAAAATTACACATTTTAAAAACATTTTATTATAAATTCAAGTTACATAAATGTTCAGCAGCCACAACCCATAGAAATGCAGATTTCATTTCTTCATCTGTGTCTTTGACGAGGATGGCAATGACACAATATACACGGTAAAGCAAAATTACACATTTTAAAATCATTTTATTATAAATTCAAGTTACATAAATGTCCAGCAGCCACATCCCATAGAAATGCAGATTTCATTTCTTCATCTGTGTCTTTGACGAGGATGGCAATGACACAATATACAAGGTATAGCAAAATTACACATTATAAAAACATTTTATTATAAATTCAAGTTACATAAATTTCCTCCCGCCATATCCCATGCAAATGCAGATTTCATTTCTTCATCTGTGTCTTTGACGAGGATGGCAATGACACAATATACAAGGTATAGCAAAATTAGACATTATAAAAACATTTTATTATAAATTCAAGTTACATATATGACCACCCGCCAATTCCCATGGAAATGCAGATTTCATTTCTTCATCTGTGTCTTTGACGAGGATGTCAATGACACAATATACAAGGTATAGCAAAATTACACATTATAAAAACATTTTATTATAAATTCAAGTTACATAAATGCCCCCCTCCTCCACATCCCATAGAACTGCAGATTTCATTTCTTCATCTGTTTGTTTGACGAGGATGGCAATGACACAATATACACGGTATAGCAAAATTACACGTTTAAAAAATATTTTATTATAAATTCAAGTTACATAAATGCCCACCCTCCACATCCCATGGAAATGCAGATTTCATTTCTTCATCTGTGTCTTTGACGAGGATGGCAATGACACAATATACAAGGTATAGGAAAATTACACATTATAAAAACATTTTATTATAAATTCAAGTTACATAAATGCCCCCCCCCTCCACATCCCGTGGAAATGCAGATTTCATTTCTTCATCTGTGTCTTTGACGAGGATAGCAATGACATAATTTACAAGATATAGCAAAATTACACATTATAAAAACATTTTATTATAAATTCAAGTAACATAAATGCCCCCCCCCCCCCTCAACATCCCATGGAAATGCAGATTTCATTTCTTCATCTGTGTCTTTGACGAGGATAGCAATGACATAATTTACAAGGTATAGCAAAATTACACATTATAAAAACATTTTATCATAAATTCAAGTTACATAAATGCCCACCCGCCACATCCCATGGAAATGCAGATTTCATTTCTTCATCTGTGTCTTTGACGAGGATGTCAATGACACAATATACAAGGTATAGCAAAATTACACATTATAAAAAAAAATTTCATAAATTCAAGTTACATAAATGCCCCCCTCCTCCACATCCCATAGAAATGCAGATTTCATTTCTTCATCTGTTTGTTTGACGAGGATGGCAATGACACAATATACACGGTATAGCAAAATTACACGTTTAAAAAACATTTTTTCATAAATTCAAGTTACATAAATGCCCACCCGCCACATCCCATGGAAATGCAGATTTCATTTCTTCATCTGTGTCTTTGACGAGGATGGCAATGACATAATTTACAAGGTATAGCAAAATTACACATTTTAAAAACATTTTATTATAAATTCAAGTTACATAAATGTCCAGCAGCTACATCCCATGGAAATGCAGATTTCATTTCTTCATCTGTGTCTTTGACGAGGATAGCAATGACATAATTTACAAGGTATAGAAAAATTACACATTTTAAAAACATTTTATTATAAATTCAAGTTACATAAATGTCCAGCCGCAACATCCCATGGAAATGCAGATTTCATTTCTTCATCTGTGTGTTTGACGAGGATGGCAATGACACAATATACACGGTATAGCAAAATTACACATTTTAAAAACATTTTATTATAAATTCAAGTTACATAAATGTCCAGCCGCCACATCCCATGGAAATGCAGATTTCATTTCTTCATCTGTGTCTTTGACGAGGATAGCAATGACATAATTTACAAGGTATAGAAAAATTACACATTTTAAAAACATTTTATTATAAATTCAAGTTACATAAATGCCCACCCTCCACATCCCATGGAAATGCAGATTTCATTTCTTCATCTGTGTCTTTGACGAGGATGGCAATGACACAATATACAAGGTATAGGAAAATTACACATTATAAAAACATTTTATTATAAATTCAAGTTACATAAATGCCCCCCCCCCCCTCCACATTCCATAGAAATGCAGATTTCATTTCTTCATCTGTTTGTTTCACGAGGATGGCAATGACACAATATACACGGTATAGCAAAATTACACGTTTAAAAAATATTTTATTATAAATTCAAGTTACATAAATGCCCACCCTCCACATCCCATGGAAATGCAGATTTCATTTCTTCATCTGTGTCTTTGACGAGGATGGCAATGACACAATATACAAGGTATAGGAAAATTACACATTATAAAAACATTTTATTATAAATTCAAGTTACATAAATGCCGCCCCCCCCTCCACATCCCATAGAAATGCAGATTTCATTTCTTCATCTGTTTGTTTCACGAGGATGGCAATGACACAATATACACGGTATAGCAAAATTACACGTTTAAAAAATATTTTATTATAAATTCAAGTTACATAAATGCCCACCCTCCACATCCCATGGAAATGCAGATTTCATTTCTTCATCTGTGTCTTTGACGAGGATGGCAATGACACAATATACAACGTATAGGAAAATTACACATTATAAAAACATTTTATTATAAATTCAAGTTACATAAATGCCCCCCCCTCCACATCCCATGGAAATGCAGATTTCATTTCTTCATCTGTGTCTTTGACGAGGATAGCAATGACATAATTTACAAGGTATAGCAAAATTACACATTATAAAAACATTTTATCATAAATTCAAGTTACATAAATGCCCACCCGCCACATCCCATGGAAATGCAGATTTCATTTCTTCATCTGTGTCTTTGACGAGGATGGCAATGACATAATATACAAGGTATAGCAAAATTACACATTATAAAAACATTTTTTCATAAATTCAAGTTACATAAATGCCCACCCGCCACATCCCATGGAAATGCAGATTTCATTTCTTCATCTGTGTCTTTGACGTGGATGGCAATGACACAATATACACGGTATAGCAAAATTACACATTTTAAAAACATTTTATTATAAATTCAAGTTACATAAAAGTCCAGCAGCCACATCCCATAGAAATGCAGATTTCATTTCTTCATCTGTGTCTTTGACGAGGATAGCAATGACATAATTTACAAGGTATAGCAAAATTACACATTTTAAAAACATTTTATTATAAATTCAAGTTACATAAATGTTCAGCAGCCACATGCCATATAAATGCAGATTTCATTTCTTCATCTGTGTGTTTGACGAGGATGGCAATGACACAATATACAAGGTATAGGAAAATTACACATTATAAAAACATTTTATTATAAATTCAAGTTACATAAATGCCCCCCCCCCTCCACATTCCATAGAAATGCAGATTTCATTTCTTCATCTGTTTGTTTCACGAGGATGGCAATGACACAATATACACGGTATAGCAAAATTACACGTTTAAAAAATATTTTATTATAAATTCAAGTTACATAAATGCCCACCCTCCACATCCCATGGAAATGCAGATTTCATTTCTTCATCTGTGTCTTTGACGAGGATGGCAATGACACAATATACAAGGTATAGGAAAATTACACATTATAAAAACATTTTATTATAAATTCAAGTTACATAAATGCCGCCCCCCCCTCCACATCCCATAGAAATGCAGATTTCATTTCTTCATCTGTTTGTTTTACGAGGATGGCAATGACACAATATACACGGTATAGCAAAATTACACGTTTAAAAAATATTTTATTATAAATTCAAGTTACATAAATGCCCACCCTCCACATCCCATGGAAATGCAGATTTCATTTCTTCATCTGTGTCTTTGACGAGGATGGCAATGACACAATATACAACGTATAGGAAAATTACACATTATAAAAACATTTTATTATAAATTCAAGTTACATAAATGCCCCCCCCCCCTCCACATCCCATGGAAATGCAGATTTCATTTCTTCATCTGTGTCTTTGACGAGGATAGCAATGACATAATTTACAAGGTATAGCAAAATTACACATTATAAAAACATTTTATCATAAATTCAAGTTACATAAATGCCCACCCGCCACATCCCATGGAAATGCAGATTTCATTTCTTCATCTGTGTCTTTGACGAGGATGGCAATGACATAATATACAAGGTATAGCAAAATTACACATTATAAAAACATTTTTTCATAAATTCAAGTTACATAAATGCCCACCCGCCACATCCCATGGAAATGCAGATTTCATTTCTTCATCTGTGTCTTTGACGTGGATGGCAATGACACAATATACACGGTATAGCAAAATTACACATTTTAAAAACATTTTATTATAAATTCAAGTTACATAAAAGTCCAGCAGCCACATCCCATAGAAATGCAGATTTCATTTCTTCATCTGTGTCTTTGACGAGGATAGCAATGACATAATTTACAAGGTATAGCAAAATTACACATTTTAAAAACATTTTATTATAAATTCAAGTTACAAAAATGTCCAGCAGCCACATCCCATGGAAATGCAGATTTCATTTCTTCATCTGTGTCTTTGACGAGGATGGCAATGACACAATATACACGGTAAAGAAAAATTACACATTTTAAAAACATTTTATTATAAATTCAAGTTACATAAAGGTTCAGCAGCCACATGCCATAGAAATGCAGATTTCATTTCTTCATCTGTGTGTTTGACGAGGATGGCAATGACACAATATACACGGTATAGCAAAATTACACATTTTAAAAACATTTTATTATAAATTCAAGTTACATAAATGTCCAGCAGCCACATCCCATAGAAATGCAGATTTCATTTCTTCATCTGTGTCTTTGACGAGGATGGCAATGACACAATATACACGGTAAAGCAAAATTACACATTTTAAAAACATTTTATTATAAATTCAAGTTACATAAATGTTCAGCAGCCACAACCCATAGAAATGCAGATTTCATTTCTTCATCTGTGTCTTTGACGAGGATGGCAATGACACAATATACACGGTAAAGCAAAATTACACATTTTAAAATCATTTTATTATAAATTCAAGTTACATAAATGTCCAGCAGCCACATCCCATAGAAATGCAGATTTCATTTCTTCATCTGTGTCTTTGACGAGGATGGCAATGACACAATATACAAGGTATAGCAAAATTACACATTATAAAAACATTTTATTATAAATTCAAGTTACATAAATTTCCTCCCGCCATATCCCATGCAAATGCAGATTTCATTTCTTCATCTGTGTCTTTGACGAGGATGGCAATGACACAATATACAAGGTATAGCAAAATTAGACATTATAAAAACATTTTATTATAAATTCAAGTTACATATATGACCACCCGCCAATTCCCATGGAAATGCAGATTTCATTTCTTCATCTGTGTCTTTGACGAGGATGTCAATGACACAATATACAAGGTATAGCAAAATTACACATTATAAAAACATTTTATTATAAATTCAAGTTACATAAATGCCCCCCTCCTCCACATCCCATAGAAATGCAGATTTCATTTCTTCATCTGTTTGTTTGACGAGGATGGCAATGACACAATATACACGGTATAGCAAAATTACACGTTTAAAAAATATTTTATTATAAATTCAAGTTACATAAATGCCCACCCTCCACATCCCATGGAAATGCAGATTTCATTTCTTCATCTGTGTCTTTGACGAGGATGGCAATGACACAATATACAAGGTATAGGAAAATTACACATTATAAAAACATTTTATTATAAATTCAAGTTACATAAATGCCCCCCCCCCTCCACATCCCGTGGAAATGCAGATTTCATTTCTTCATCTGTGTCTTTGACGAGGATAGCAATGACATAATTTACAAGATATAGCAAAATTACACATTATAAAAACATTTTATCATAAATTCAAGTTACATAAATGCCCACCCGCCACATCCCATGGAAATGCAGATTTCATTTCTTCATCTGTGTCTTTGACGAGGATGGCAATGACATAATATACAAGGTATAGCAAAATTACACATTATAAAAACATTTTTTCATAAATTCAAGTTACATAAATGCCCCCCGCCACATCCCATGGAAATGCAGATTTCATTTCTTCATCTGTGTCTTTGACGTGGATGGCAATGACACAATATACACGGTATAGCAAAATTACACATTTTAAAAACATTTTATTATAAATTCAAGTTACATAAAAGTCCAGCAGCCACATCCCATGGAAATGCAGATTTCATTTCTTCATCTGTGTCTTTGACGAGGATAGCAATGACATAATTTACAAGGTATAGCAAAATTACACATTTTAAAAACATTTTATTATAAATTCAAGTTACATAAATGTCCAGCAGCCACATCCCATAGAAATGCAGATTTCATTTCTTCATCTGTGTCTTTGACGAGGATGGCAATGACACAATATACACGGTAAAGCAAAATTACACATTTTAAAAACATTTTATTATAAATTCAAGTTACATAAATGTCCAGCAGCCACATCCCACAGAAATGCAGATTTCATTTCTTCATCTGTGTCTTTGACGAGGATGGCAATGACACAATATACAAGGTATAGCAAAATTACACATTATAAAAACATTTTATCATAAATTCAAGTCATATAAATGCCCACCCGCCACATCCCATGGAAATGCAGATTTCATTTCTTCATCTGTGTCTTTGACGAGGATGGCAATGACATAATATACAAGGTATAGCAAAATTACACACTATAAAAACATTTTTTCATAAATTCAAGTTACATAAATGCCCACCCGCCACATCCCATGGAAATGCAGATTTCATTTCTTCATCTGTGTCTTTGACGTGGATGGCAATGACATAATATACAAGGTATAGCAAAATTACACATTATAAAAACATTTTTTCATAAATTCAAGTTACATAAATGCCCACCCGCCACATCCCATGGAAATGCAGATTTCATTTCTTCATCTGTGTCTTTGACGAGGATGGCAATGACATAATTTACAAGGTATAGCAAAATTACACATTTTAAAAACATTTTATTATAAATTCAAGTTACATAAATGTCCAGCAGCCACATCCCATGGAAATGCAGATTTCATTTCTTCATCTGTGTCTTTGACGAGGATAGCAATGACATAATTTAAAAGGTATAGAAAAATTACACATTTTAAAAACATTTTATTATAAATTCAAGTTACATAAATGCCCACCCTCCACATCCCATGGAAATGCAGATTTCATTTCTTCATCTGTGTCTTTGACGAGGATGGCAATGACACAATATACAAGGTATAGGAAAATTACACATTATAAAAACATTTTATTATAAATTCAAGTTACATAAATGCCCCCCCCCCCTCCACATCCCATAGAAATGCAGATTTCATTTCTTCATCTGTTTGTTTCACGAGGATGGCAATGACACAATATACACGGTATAGCAAAATTACACGTTTAAAAAATATTTTATTATAAATTCAAGTTACATAAATGCCCACCCTCCACATCCCATGGAAATGCAGATTTCATTTCTTCATCTGTGTCTTTGACGAGGATGGCAATGACACAATATACAAGGTATAGGAAAATTAAACATTATAAAAACATTTTATTATAAATTCAAGTTACATAAATGCCCCCCCCCCCTCCACATCCCATAGAAATGCAGATTTCATTTCTTCATCTGTTTGTTTCACGAGGATGGCAATGACACAATATACACGGTATAGCAAAATTACACGTTTAAAAAATATTTTATTATAAATTCAAGTTACATAAATTCCCACCCTCCACATCCCATGGAAATGCAGATTTCATTTCTTCATCTGTGTCTTTGACGAGGATTGCAATGACACAATATACAAGGTATAGGAAAATTACACATTATAAAAACATTTTATTATAAATTCAAGTTACATAAATGCCCCCCCCCCTCCACATCCCATGGAAATACAGATTTCATTTCTTCATCTGTGTCTTTGACGAGGATAGCAATGACATAATTTACAAGGTATAGCAAAATTACACATCATAAAAACATTTTATCATAAATTCAAGTTACATAAATGCCCACCCGCCACATCCCATGGAAATGCAGATTTCATTTCTTCATCTGTGTCTTTGACGAGGATGGCAATGACATAATATACAAGGTATAGCAAAATTACACATTATAAAAACATTTTTTCATAAATTCAAGTTACATAAATGCCCACTCGCCACATCCCATGGAAATGCAGATTTCATTTCTTCATCTGTGTCTTTGACGAGGATGGCAATGACATAATTTACAAGATATAGCAAAATTACACATTTTAAAAACATTTTATTATAAATTCAAGTTACATAAATGCCCCCCCCCCTCCACATCCCATGGAAATTCAGATTTCATTTCTTCATCTGTGTCTTTGACGAGGATAGCAATGACATAATTTACAAGATATAGCAAAATTACACATTATAAAAACATTTTATCATAAATTCAAGTTACATAAATGCCCACCCGCCACATCCCATGGAAATGCAGATTTCATTTCTTCATCTGTGTCTTTGACGAGGATGGCAATGACATAATATACAAGGTATAGCAAAATTACACATTATAAAAACATTTTTTCATAAATTCAAGTTACATAAATGCCCACCCGCCACATCCCATGGAAATGCAGATTTCATTTCTTCATCTCTGTCTTTGACGTGGATGGCAATGACATAATATACAAGGTATAGCAAAATTACACATTATAAAAACATTTTTTCATAAATTCAAGTTACATAAATGCCCACTCGCCACATCCCATGGAAATGCAGATTTCATTTCTTCATCTGTGTCTTTGACGAGGATGGCAATGACATAATTTACAAGATATAGCAAAATTACACATTTTAAAAACATTTTTTCATAAATTCAAGTTACATAAATGCCCACCCGCCACATCCCATGGAAATGCAGATTTCATTTCTTCATCTGTGTCTTTGACGTGGATGGCAATGACACAATATACACGGTATAGCAAAATTACACATTTTAAAAACATTTTATTATAAATTCAAGTTACATAAAAGTCCAGCAGCCACATCCCATAGAAATGCAGATTTCATTTCTTCATCTGTGTCTTTGACGAGGATAGCAATGACATAATTTACAAGGTATAGCAAAATTACACATTTTAAAAACATTTTATTATAAATTCAAGTTACATAAATGTTCAGCAGCCACATGCCATATAAATGCAGATTTCATTTCTTCATCTGTGTGTTTGACGAGGATGGCAATGACACAATATACAAGGTATAGGAAAATTACACATTATAAAAACATTTTATTATAAATTCAAGTTACATAAATGCCCCCCCCCCTCCACATTCCATAGAAATGCAGATTTCATTTCTTCATCTGTTTGTTTCACGAGGATGGCAATGACACAATATACACGGTATAGCAAAATTACAAGTTTAAAAAATATTTTATTATAAATTCAAGTTACATAAATGCCCACCCTCCACATCCCATGGAAATGCAGATTTCATTTCTTCATCTGTGTCTTTGACGAGGATGGCAATGACACAATATACAAGGTATAGGAAAATTACACATTATAAAAACATTTTATTATAAATTCAAGTTACATAAATGCCGCCCCCCCCTCCACATCCCATAGAAATGCAGATTTCATTTCTTCATCTGTTTGTTTCACGAGGATGGCAATGACACAATATACACGGTATAGCAAAATTACACGTTTAAAAAATATTTTATTATAAATTCAAGTTACATAAATGCCCACCCTCCACATCCCATGGAAATGCAGATTTCATTTCTTCATCTGTGTCTTTGACGAGGATGGCAATGACACAATATACAACGTATAGGAAAATTACACATTATAAAAACATTTTATTATAAATTCAAGTTACATAAATGCCCCCCCCCCCTCCACATCCCATGGAAATGCAGATTTCATTTCTTCATCTGTGTCTTTGACGAGGATAGCAATGACATAATTTACAAGGTATAGCAAAATTACACATTATAAAAACATTTTATCATAAATTCAAGTTACATAAATGCCCACCCGCCACATCCCATGGAAATGCAGATTTCATTTCTTCATCTGTGTCTTTGACGAGGATGGCAATGACATAATATACAAGGTATAGCAAAATTACACATTATAAAAACATTTTTTCATAAATTCAAGTTACATAAATGCCCACCCGCCACATCCCATGGAAATGCAGATTTCATTTCTTCATCTGTGTCTTTGACGTGGATGGCAATGACACAATATACACGGTATAGCAAAATTACACATTTTAAAAACATTTTATTATAAATTCAAGTTACATAAAAGTCCAGCAGCCACATCCCATAGAAATGCAGATTTCATTTCTTCATCTGTGTCTTTGACGAGGATAGCAATGACATAATTTACAAGGTATAGCAAAATTACACATTTTAAAAACATTTTATTATAAATTCAAGTTACAAAAATGTCCAGCAGCCACATCCCATGGAAATGCAGATTTCATTTCTTCATCTGTGTCTTTGACGAGGATGGCAATGACACAATATACACGGTAAAGAAAAATTACACATTTTAAAAACATTTTATTATAAATTCAAGTTACATAAAGGTTCAGCAGCCACATGCCATAGAAATGCAGATTTCATTTCTTCATCTGTGTGTTTGACGAGGATGGCAATGACACAATATACACGGTATAGCAAAATTACACATTTTAAAAACATTTTATTATAAATTCAAGTTACATAAATGTCCAGCAGCCACATCCCATAGAAATGCAGATTTCATTTCTTCATCTGTGTCTTTGACGAGGATGGCAATGACACAATATACACGGTAAAGCAAAATTACACATTTTAAAAACATTTTATTATAAATTCAAGTTACATAAATGTTCAGCAGCCACAACCCATAGAAATGCAGATTTCATTTCTTCATCTGTGTCTTTGACGAGGATGGCAATGACACAATATACACGGTAAAGCAAAATTACACATTTTAAAATCATTTTATTATAAATTCAAGTTACATAAATGTCCAGCAGCCACATCCCATAGAAATGCAGATTTCATTTCTTCATCTGTGTCTTTGACGAGGATGGCAATGACACAATATACAAGGTATAGCAAAATTACACATTATAAAAACATTTTATTATAAATTCAAGTTACATAAATTTCCTCCCGCCATATCCCATGCAAATGCAGATTTCATTTCTTCATCTGTGTCTTTGACGAGGATGGCAATGACACAATATACAAGGTATAGCAAAATTAGACATTATAAAAACATTTTATTATAAATTCAAGTTACATATATGACCACCCGCCAATTCCCATGGAAATGCAGATTTCATTTCTTCATCTGTGTCTTTGACGAGGATGTCAATGACACAATATACAAGGTATAGCAAAATTACACATTATAAAAACATTTTATTATAAATTCAAGTTACATAAATGCCCCCCTCCTCCACATCCCATAGAAATGCAGATTTCATTTCTTCATCTGTTTGTTTGACGAGGATGGCAATGACACAATATACACGGTATAGCAAAATTACACGTTTAAAAAATATTTTATTATAAATTCAAGTTACATAAATGCCCACCCTCCACATCCCATGGAAATGCAGATTTCATTTCTTCATCTGTGTCTTTGACGAGGATGGCAATGACACAATATACAAGGTATAGGAAAATTACACATTATAAAAACATTTTATTATAAATTCAAGTTACATAAATGCCCCCCCCCTCCACATCCCGTGGAAATGCAGATTTCATTTCTTCATCTGTGTCTTTGACGAGGATAGCAATGACATAATTTACAAGATATAGCAAAATTACACATTATAAAAACATTTTATCATAAATTCAAGTTACATAAATGCCCACCCGCCACATCCCATGGAAATGCAGATTTCATTTCTTCATCTGTGTCTTTGACGAGGATGGCAATGACATAATATACAAGGTATAGCAAAATTACACATTATAAAAACATTTTTTCATAAATTCAAGTTACATAAATGCCCCCCGCCACATCCCATGGAAATGCAGATTTCATTTCTTCATCTGTGTCTTTGACGTGGATGGCAATGACACAATATACACGGTATAGCAAAATTACACATTTTAAAAACATTTTATTATAAATTCAAGTTACATAAAAGTCCAGCAGCCACATCCCATGGAAATGCAGATTTCATTTCTTCATCTGTGTCTTTGACGAGGATAGCAATGACATAATTTACAAGGTATAGCAAAATTACACATTTTAAAAACATTTTATTATAAATTCAAGTTACATAAATGTCCAGCAGCCACATCCCATAGAAATGCAGATTTCATTTCTTCATCTGTGTCTTTGACGAGGATGGCAATGACACAATATACACGGTAAAGCAAAATTACACATTTTAAAAACATTTTATTATAAATTCAAGTTACATAAATGTCCAGCAGCCACATCCCACAGAAATGCAGATTTCATTTCTTCATCTGTGTCTTTGACGAGGATGGCAATGACACAATATACAAGGTATAGCAAAATTACACATTATAAAAACATTTTATCATAAATTCAAGTCATATAAATGCCCACCCGCCACATCCCATGGAAATGCAGATTTCATTTCTTCATCTGTGTCTTTGACGAGGATGGCAATGACATAATATACAAGGTATAGCAAAATTACACACTATAAAAACATTTTTTCATAAATTCAAGTTACATAAATGCCCACCCGCCACATCCCATGGAAATGCAGATTTCATTTCTTCATCTGTGTCTTTGACGTGGATGGCAATGACATAATATACAAGGTATAGCAAAATTACACATTATAAAAACATTTTTTCATAAATTCAAGTTACATAAATGCCCACCCGCCACATCCCATGGAAATGCAGATTTCATTTCTTCATCTGTGTCTTTGACGAGGATGGCAATGACATAATTTACAAGGTATAGCAAAATTACACATTTTAAAAACATTTTATTATAAATTCAAGTTACATAAATGTCCAGCAGCCACATCCCATGGAAATGCAGATTTCATTTCTTCATCTGTGTCTTTGACGAGGATAGCAATGACATAATTTAAAAGGTATAGAAAAATTACACATTTTAAAAACATTTTATTATAAATTCAAGTTACATAAATGCCCACCCTCCACATCCCATGGAAATGCAGATTTCATTTCTTCATCTGTGTCTTTGACGAGGATGGCAATGACACAATATACAAGGTATAGGAAAATTACACATTATAAAAACATTTTATTATAAATTCAAGTTACATAAATGCCCCCCCCCTCCACATCCCATAGAAATGCAGATTTCATTTCTTCATCTGTTTGTTTCACGAGGATGGCAATGTCACAATATACACGGTATAGCAAAATTACACGTTTAAAAAATATTTTATTATAAATTCAAGTTACATAAATGCCCACCCTCCACATCCCATGGAAATGCAGATTTCATTTCTTCATCTGTGTCTTTGACGAGGATGGCAATGACACAATATACAAGGTATAGGAAAATTAAACATTATAAAAACATTTTATTATAAATTCAAGTTACATAAATGCCCCCCCCCCTCCACATCCCATAGAAATGCAGATTTCATTTCTTCATCTGTTTGTTTCACGAGGATGGCAATGACACAATATACACGGTATAGCAAAATTACACGTTTAAAAAATATTTTATTATAAATTCAAGTTACATAAATGCCCACCCTCCACATCCCATGGAAATGCAGATTTCATTTCTTCATCTGTGTCTTTGACGAGGATTGCAATGACACAATATACAAGGTATAGGAAAATTACACATTATAAAAACATTTTATTATAAATTCAAGTTACATAAATGCCCCCCCCCCCTCCACATCCCATGGAAATGCAGATTTCATTTCTTCATCTGTGTCTTTGACGAGGATAGCAATGACATAATTTACAAGGTATAGCAAAATTACACATCATAAAAACATTTTATCATAAATTCAAGTTACATAAATGCCCACCCGCCACATCCCATGGAAATGCAGATTTCATTTCTTCATCTGTGTCTTTGACGAGGATGGCAATGACATAATATACAAGGTATAGCAAAATTACACATTATAAAAAAAAATTTCATAAATTCAAGTTACATAAATGCCCACCCGCCACATCCCATGGAAATGCAGATTTCATTTCTTCATCTCTGTCTTTGACGTGGATGGCAATGACATAATATACAAGGTATAGCAAAATTACACATTATAAAAACATTTTTTCATAAATTCAAGTTACATAAATGCCCACTCGCCACATCCCATGGAAATGCAGATTTCATTTCTTCATCTGTGTCTTTGACGAGGATGGCAATGACATAATTTACAAGATATAGCAAAATTACACATTTTAAAAACATTTTATTATAAATTCAAGTTACATAAATGCCCCCCCCCCCTCCACATCCCATGGAAATTCAGATTTCATTTCTTCATCTGTGTCTTTGACGAGGATAGCAATGACATAATTTACAAGATATAGCAAAATTACACATTATAAAAACATTTTATCATAAATTCAAGTTACATAAATGCCCACCCGCCACATCCCATGGAAATGCAGATTTCATTTCTTCATCTGTGTCTTTGACGAGGATGGCAATGACATAATATACAAGGTATAGCAAAATTACACATTATAAAAACATTTTTTCATAAATTCAAGTTACATAAATGCCCACCCGCCACATCCCATGGAAATGCAGATTTCATTTCTTCATCTGTGTCTTTGACGTGGATGGCAATGACACAATATACACGGTATAGCAAAATTACACATTTAAAAAATTTTTATTATAAATTCAAGTTACATAAATGTCCAGCAGCCACATCCCACAGAAATGCAGATTTCATTTCTTCATCTGTGTCTTTGACGTGGATGGCAATGACACAATATACACGGTATAGCAAAATTACACATTTTAAAAACATTTTATTATAAATTCAAGTTACATAAAAGTCCAGCAGCCACATCCCATGGAAATGCAGATTTCATTTCTTCATCTGTGTCTTTGACGAGGATAGCAATGACATAATTTACAAGGTATAGCAAAATTACACATTTTAAAAACATTTTATTATAAATTCAAGTTACATAAATGTCCAGCAGCCACATCCCATAGAAATGCAGGTTTCATTTCTTCATCTGTGTCTTTGACGAGGATGGCAATGACACAATATACACGGTAAAGCAAAATTACACATTTTAAAAACATTTTATTATAAATTCAAGTTACATAAATGTCCAGCAGCCACATCCCACAGAAATGCAGATTTCATTTCTTCATCTGTGTCTTTGACGAGGATGGCAATGACACAATATACAAGGTATAGCAAAATTACACATTATAAAAATATTTTATCATAAATTCAAGTCATATAAATGCCCACCCGCCACATCCCATGGAAATGCAGATTTCATTTCTTCATCTGTGTCTTTGACGAGGATGGCAATGACATAATATACAAGGTATAGCAAAATTACACATTATAAAAACATTTTTTCATAAATTCAAGTTACATAAATGCCCACCCGCCACATCCCATGGAAATGCAGATTTCATTTCTTCATCTGTGTCTTTGACGTGGATGGCAATGACATAATATACAAGGTATAGCAAAATTACACATTATAAAAACATTTTTTCATAAATTCAAGTTACATAAATGCCCACCCGCCACATCCCATGGAAATGCAGATTTCATTTCTTCATCTGTGTCTTTGACGAGGATGGCAATGACATAATTTACAAGGTATAGCAAAATTACACATTTTAAAAACATTTTATTATAAATTCAAGTTACATAAATGTCCAGCAGCCACATCCCATGGAAATGCAGATTTCATTTCTTCATCTGTGTCTTTGACGAGGATAGCAATGACATAATTTACAAGGTATAGAAAAATTACACATTTTAAAAACATTTTATTATAAATTCAAGTTACATAAATGCCCACCCTCCACATCCCATGGAAATGCAGATTTCATTTCTTCATCTGTGTCTTTGACGAGGATGGCAATGACACAATATACAAGGTATAGGAAAATTACACATTATAAAAACATTTTATTATAAATTCAAGTTACATAAATGCCCCCCCCCCTCCACATCCCATAGAAATGCAGATTTCATATCTTCATCTGTTTGTTTCACGAGGATGGCAATGACACAATATACACGGTATAGCAAAATTACACGTTTAAAAAATATTTTATTATAAATTCAAGTTACATAAATGCCCACCCTCCACATCCCATGGAAATGCAGATTTCATTTCTTCATCTGTGTCTTTGACGAGGATGGCAATGACACAATATACAAGGTATAGGAAAATTAAACATTATAAAAACATTTTATTATAAATTCAAGTTACATAAATGCCCCCCCCCCCTCCACATCCCATAGAAATGCAGATTTCATTTCTTCATCTGTTTGTTTCACGAGGATGGCAATGACACAATATACACGGTATAGCAAAATTACACGTTTAAAAAATATTTTATTATAAATTCAAGTTACATAAATGCCCACCCTCCACATCCCATGGAAATGCAGATTTCATTTCTTCATCTGTGTCTTTGACGAGGATGGCAATGACACAATATACAAGGTATAGGAAAATTACACATTATAAAAATATTTTATCATAAATTCAAGTCATATAAATGCCCACCCGCCACATCCCATGGAAATGCAGATTTCATTTCTTCATCTGTGTCTTTGACGAGGATGGCAATGACATAATATACAAGGTATAGCAAAATTACACATTATAAAAACATTTTTTCATAAATTCAAGTTACATAAATGCCCACCCGCCACATCCCATGGAAATGCAGATTTCATTTCTTCATCTGTGTCTTTGACGTGGATGGCAATGACATAATATACAAGGTATAGCAAAATTACACATTATAAAAACATTTTTTCATAAATTCAAGTTACATAAATGCCCACCCGCCACATCCCATGGAAATGCAGATTTCATTTCTTCATCTGTGTCTTTGACGAGGATGGCAATGACATAATTTACAAGGTATAGCAAAATTACACATTTTAAAAACATTTTATTATAAATTCAAGTTACATAAATGTCCAGCAGCCACATCCCATGGAAATGCAGATTTCATTTCTTCATCTGTGTCTTTGACGAGGATAGCAATGACATAATTTACAAGGTATAGAAAAATTACACATTTTAAAAACATTTTATTATAAATTCAAGTTACATAAATGCCCACCCTCCACATCCCATGGAAATGCAGATTTCATTTCTTCATCTGTGTCTTTGACGAGGATGGCAATGACACAATATACAAGGTATAGGAAAATTACACATTATAAAAACATTTTATTATAAATTCAAGTTACATAAATGCCCCCCCCCCCTCCACATCCCATAGAAATGCAGATTTCATATCTTCATCTGTTTGTTTCACGAGGATGGCAATGACACAATATACACGGTATAGCAAAATTACACGTTTAAAAAATATTTTATTATAAATTCAAGTTACATAAATGCCCACCCTCCACATCCCATGGAAATGCAGATTTCATTTCTTCATCTGTGTCTTTGACGAGGATGGCAATGACACAATATACAAGGTATAGGAAAATTAAACATTATAAAAACATTTTATTATAAATTCAAGTTACATAAATGCCCCCCCCCCTCCACATCCCATAGAAATGCAGATTTCATTTCTTCATCTGTTTGTTTCACGAGGATGGCAATGACACAATATACACGGTATAGCAAAATTACACGTTTAAAAAATATTTTATTATAAATTCAAGTTACATAAATGCCCACCCTCCACATCCCATGGAAATGCAGATTTCATTTCTTCATCTGTGTCTTTGACGAGGATGGCAATGACACAATATACAAGGTATAGGAAAATTACACATTATAAAAACATTTTATTATAAATTCAAGTTACATAAATGCCCCCCCCCCCTCCACATCCCATGGAAATGCAGATTTCATTTCTTCATCTGTGTCTTTGACGAGGATAGCAATGACATAATTTACAAGGTATAGCAAAATTACACATTATAAAAACATTTTATCATAAATTCAAGTTACATAAATGCCCACCCGCCACATCCCATGGAAATGCAGATTTCATTTCTTCATCTGTGTCTTTGACGAGGATGGCAATGACATAATATACAAGGTATAGCAAAATTACACATTATAAAAAAAATTTTCATAAATTCAAGTTACATAAATGCCCACCCGCCACATCCCATGGAAATGCAGATTTCATTTCTTCATCTCTGTCTTTGACGTGGATGGCAATGACATAATATACAAGGTATAGCAAAATTACACATTATAAAAACATTTTTTCATAAATTCAAGTTACATAAATGCCCACCCGCCACATCCCATGGAAATGCAGATTTCATTTCTTCATCTGTGTCTTTGACGAGGATGGCAATGACATAATTTACAAGATATAGCAAAATTACACATTTTAAAAACATTTTATTATAAATTCAAGTTACATAAATGCCCCCCCCCCCCTCCACATCCCATGGAAATTCAGATTTCATTTCTTCATCTGTGTCTTTGACGAGGATAGCAATGACATAATTTACAAGATATAGCAAAATTACACATTATAAAAACATTTTATCATAAATTCAAGTTACATAAATGCCCACCCGCCACATCCCATGGAAATGCAGATTTCATTTCTTCATCTGTGTCTTTGACGAGGATGGCAATGACATAATATACAAGGTATAGCAAAATTACACATTATAAAAACATTTTTTCATAAATTCAAGTTACATAAATGCCCACCCGCCACATCCCATGGAAATGCAGATTTCATTTCTTCATCTGTGTCTTTGACGAGGATGGCAATGACATAATATACACGGTATAGCAAAATTACACATTTTAAAAACATTTTATTATAAATTCAAGTTACATAAATGTCCAGCAGCCACATCCCATAGAAATGCAGATTTCATTTCTTCATCTGTGTCTTTGACGAGGATGGCAATGACACAATATACACGGTAAAGCAAAATTACACATTTTAAAAACATTTTATTATAAATTCAAGTTACATAAATGTCCAGCAGCCACATCCCACAGAAATGCAGATTTCATTTCTTCATCTGTGTCTTTGACGAGGATGGCAATGACACAATATACAAGGTATAGCAAAATTACACATTATAAAAACATTTTATCATAAATTCAAGTCATATAAATGCCCACCCGCCACATCCCATGGAAATGCAGATTTCATTTCTTCATCTGTGTCTTTGACGAGGATGGCAATGACATAATATACAAGGTATAGCAAAATTACACATTATAAAAACATTTTTTCATAAATTCAAGTTACATAAATGCCCTCCCGCCACATCCCATGGAAATGCAGATTTCATTTCTTCATCTGTGTCTTTGACGTGGATGGCAATGACATAATATACAAGGTATAGCAAAATTACACATTATAAAAACATTTTTTCATAAATTCAAGTTACATAAATGCCCACCCGCCACATCCCATGGAAATGCAGATTTCATTTCTTCATCTGTGTCTTTGAAGAGGATGGCAATGACATAATTTACAAGGTATAGCAAAATTACACATTTTAAAAACATTTTATTATAAATTCAAGTTACATAAATGTCCAGCCGCAACATCCCATGGAAATGCAGATTTCATTTCATCATCTGTGTCTTTGACGAGGATGGCAATGACATAATATACAAGGTATAGCAAAATTACACATTATAAAAACATTTTTTCATAAATTCAAGTTACATAAATGCCCACCCGCCACATCCCATGGAAATGCAAATTTCATTTCTTCATCTGTGTCTTTGACGAGGATGGCAATGACATAATTTACAAGGTATAGCAAAATTACACATTTTAAAAACATTTTATTATAAATTCAAGTTACATAAATGTCCAGCAGCCACATCCCATGGAAATGCAGATTTCATTTCTTCATCTGTGTCTTTGACGAGGATAGCAATGACATAATTTACAAGGTATAGAAAAATTACACATTTTAAAAACATTTTATTATAAATTCGTTACATAAATGCCCACCCTCCACATCCCATGGAAATGCAGATTTCATTTCTTCATCTGAGTCTTTGACGAGGATGGCAATGACACAATATACAAGGTATAGGAAAATTACACATTATAAAAACATTTTATTATAAATTCAAGTTACATAAATGCCCCCCCCCCTCCACATCCCATAGAAATGCAGATTTCATTTCTTCATCTGTTTGTTTCACGAGGATGGCAATGACACAATATACACGGTATAGCAAAATTACCCGTTTAAAAAATATTTTATTATAAATTCAAGTTACATAAATGCCCACCCTCCACATCCCATGGAAATGCAGATTTCATTTCTTCATCTGTGTCTTTGACGAGGATGGCAATGACACAATATACAAGGTATAGGAAAATTAAACATTATAAAAACATTTTATTATAAATTCAAGTTACATAAATGCCCCCCCCCCTCCACATCCCATAGAAATGCAGATTTCATTTCTTCATCTGTTTGTTTCACGAGGATGGCAATGACACAATATACACGGTATAGCAAAATTACACGTTTAAAAAATATTTTATTATAAATTCAAGTTACTTAAATGCCCACCCTCCACATCCCATGGAAATGCAGATTTCATTTCTTCATCTGTGTCTTTGACGAGGATGGCAATGACACAATATACAAGGTATAGGAAAATTACACATTATAAAAACATTTTATTATAAATTCAAGTTACATAAATGCCCCCCCCCCTCCACATCCCATGGAAATGCAGATTTCATTTCTTCATCTGTGTCTTTGACGAGGATAGCAATGACATAATTTACAAGGTATAGCAAAATTACACATTATAAAAACATTTTATCATAAATTCAAGTTACATAAATGCCCACCCGCCACATCCCATGGAAATGCAGATTTCATTTCTTCATCTGTGTCTTTGACGAGGATGGCAATGACATAATATACAAGTTATAGCAAAATTACACATTATAAAAAAAATTTTCATAAATTCAAGTTACATAAATGCCCACCCGCCACATCCCATGGAAATGCAGATTTCATTTCTTCATCTCTGTCTTTGACGTGGATGGCAATGACATAATATACAAGGTATAGCAAAATTACACATTATAAAAACATTTTTTCATAAATTCAAGTTACATAAATGCCCACCCGCCACATCCCATGGAAATGCAGATTTCATTTCGTCATCTGTGTCTTTGACGAGGATGGCAATGACATAATTTACAAGATATAGCAAAATTACACATTTTAAAAACATTTTATTATAAATTCAAGTTACATAAATGTCCAGCAGCCACATCCCATGGAAATGCAGATTTCATTTCTTCATCTGTGTCTTTGACGAGGATAGCAATGACATAATTTACAAGGTATAGAAAAATTACACATTTTAAAAACATTTTATTATAAATTCAAGTTACATAAATGTCCAGCCGCAACATCCCATGGAAATGCAGATTTCATTTCTTCATCTGTGTGTTTGACGAGGATGGCAATGACACAATATACACGGTATAGCAAAATTACACATTTTAAAAACATTTTATTATAAATTCAAGTTACATAAATGTCCAGCCGCCACATTCCATTGAAATGCAGATTTCATTTCTTCATCTGTGTCTTTGACGAGGATGGCAATGACATAATATACAAGGTATCGCAAAATTACACGTTTAAAAAATATTTTATTATAAATTCAAGTTACATAAATGCCCACCCTCCACATCCCATGGAAATGCAGATTTCATTTCTTCATCTGTGTCTTTGACGAGGATAGCAATGACATAATTTACAAGGTATAGCAAAATTACACATTATAAAAACATTTTATCATAAATTCAAGTTACATAAATGCCCACCCGCCACATCCCATGGAAATGCAGATTTCATTTCTTCATCTGTGTCTTTGACGAGGATGGCAATGACATAATATACAAGGTATAGCAAAATTACACATTATAAAAAAAATTTTCAAATTCAAGTTACATAAATGCCCACCCGCCACATCCCATGGAAATGCAGATTTCATTTCTTCATCTCTGTCTTTGACGTGGATGGCAATGACATAATATACAAGGTATAGCAAAATTACACATTATAAAAACATTTTTTCATAAATTCAAGTTACATAAATGCCCACCCGCCACATCCCATGGAAATGCAGATTTCATTTCTTCATCTGTGTCTTTGACGAGGATAGCAATGACATAATTTACAAGATATAGCAAAATTACACATTATAAAAACATTTTATCATAAATTCAAGTTACATAAATGCCCACCCGCCACATCCCATGGAAATGCAGATTTCATTTCTTCATCTGTGTCTTTGACGAGGATGGCAATGACATAATATACAAGGTATAGCAAAATTACACATTATAAAAACATTTTTTCATAAATTCAAGTTACATAAATGCCCACCCGCCACATCCCATGGAAATGCAGATTTCATTTCTTCATCTGTGTCTTTGACGTGGATGGCAATGACACAATATACACGGTATAGCAAAATTACACATTTTAAAAACATTTTATTATAAATTCAAGTTACATAAATGTCCAGCAGCCACATCCCATAGAAATGCAGATTTCATTTCTTCATCTGTGTCTTTGACGAGGATGGCAATGACACAATATACACGGTAAAGCAAAATTACACATTTTAAAAACATTTTATTATAAATTCAAGTTACATAAATGTCCAGCAGCCACATCCCACAGAAATGCAGATTTCATTTCTTCATCTGTGTCTTTGACGAGGATGGCAATGACATAATATACAAGGTATAGCAAAATTACACATTATAAAAACATTTTTTCATAAATTCAAGTTACATAAATGCCCTCCCGCCACATCCCATGGAAATGCAGATTTCATTTCTTCATCTGTGTCTTTGACGTGGATGGCAATGACATAATATACAAGGTATAGCAAAATTACACATTATAAAAACATTTTTTCATAAATTCAAGTTACATAAATGCCCACCCGCCACATCCCATGGAAATGCAGATTTCATTTCTTCATCTGTGTCTTTGACGAGGATGGCAATGACATAATTTACAAGGTATAGCAAAATTACACATTTTAAAAACATTTTATTATAAATTCAAGTTACATAAATGTCCAGCAGCCACATCCCATGGAAATGCAGATTTCATTTCTTCATCTGTGTCTTTGACGAGGTTAGCAATGACATAATTTACAAGGTATAGAAAAATTACACATTTTAAAAACATTTTATTATAAATTCAAGTTACATAAATGTCCAGCCGCAACATCCCATGGAAATGCAGATTTCATTTCTTCATCTGTGTCTTTGACGAGGATGGCAATGACATAATATACAAGGTATAGCAAAATTACACATTATAAAAACATTTTTTCATAAATTCAAGTTACATAAATGCCCCCCCCCCCTCCACATCCCATGGAAATGCAGATTTCATTTCTTCATCTGTGTCTTTGACGAGGATGGCAATGACATAATTTACAAGGTATAGCAAAATTACACATTTTAAAAACATTTTATTATAAATTCAAGTTACATAAATGTCCAGCAGCCACATCCCATGGAAATGCAGATTTCATTTCTTCATCTGTGTCTTTGACGAGGATAGCAATGACATAATTTACAAGGTATAGAAAAATTACACATTTTAAAAACATTTTATTATAAATTCGTTACATAAATGCCCACCCTCCACATCCCATGGAAATGCAGATTTCATTTCTTCATCTGAGTCTTTGACGAGGATGGCAATGACACAATATACAAGGTATAGGAAAATTACACATTATAAAAACATTTTATTATAAATTCAAGTTACATAAATGCCCCCCCCCCCCCTCCACATCCCATAGAAATGCAGATTTCATTTCTTCATCTGTTTGTTTCACGAGGATGGCAATGACACAATATACACGGTATAGCAAAATTACACGTTTAAAAAATATTTTATTATAAATTCAAGTTACATAAATGCCCACCCTCCACATCCCATGGAAATGCAGATTTCATTTCTTCATCTGTGTCTTTGACGAGGATGGCAATGACATAATATACAAGGTATAGCAAAATTACACATTATAAAAACATTTTTTCATAAATTCAAGTTACATAAATGCCCTCCCGCCACATCCCATGGAAATGCAGATTTCATTTCTTCATCTGTGTCTTTGACGTGGATGGCAATGACATAATATACAAGGTATAGCAAAATTACACATTATAAAAACATTTTTTCATAAATTCAAGTTACATAAATGCCCACCCGCCACATCCCATGGAAATGCAGATTTCATTTCTTCATCTGTGTCTTTGACGAGGATGGCAATGACATAATTTACAAGGTATAGCAAAATTACACATTTTAAAAACATTTTATTATAAATTCAAGTTACATAAATGTCCAGCAGCCACATCCCATGGAAATGCAGATTTCATTTCTTCATCTGTGTCTTTGACGAGGTTAGCAATGACATAATTTACAAGGTATAGAAAAATTACACATTTTAAAAACATTTTATTATAAATTCAAGTTACATAAATGTCCAGCCGCAACATCCCATGGAAATGCAGATTTCATTTCTTCATCTGTGTCTTTGACGAGGATGGCAATGACATAATATACAAGGTATAGCAAAATTACACATTATAAAAACATTTTTTCATAAATTCAAGTTACATAAATGCCCACCCGCCACATCCCATGGAAATGCAGATTTCATTTCTTCATCTGTGTCTTTGACGAGGATGGCAATGACATAATTTACAAGGTATAGCAAAATTACACATTTTAAAAACATTTTATTATAAATTCAAGTTACATAAATGTCCAGCAGCCACATCCCATGGAAATGCAGATTTCATTTCTTCATCTGTGTCTTTGACGAGGATAGCAATGACATAATTTACAAGGTATAGAAAAATTACACATTTTAAAAACATTTTATTATAAATTCGTTACATAAATGCCCACCCTCCACATCCCATGGAAATGCAGATTTCATTTCTTCATCTGAGTCTTTGACGAGGATGGCAATGACACAATATACAAGGTATAGGAAAATTACACATTATAAAAACATTTTATTATAAATTCAAGTTACATAAATGCCCCCCCCCTCCACATCCCATAGAAATGCAGATTTCATTTCTTCATCTGTTTGTTTCACGAGGATGGCAATGACACAATATACACGGTATAGCAAAATTACACGTTTAAAAAATATTTTATTATAAATTCAAGTTACATAAATGCCCACCCTCCACATCCCATGGAAATGCAGATTTCATTTCTTCATCTGTGTCTTTGACGAGGATGGCAATGACACAATATACAAGGTATAGGAAAATTACACATTATAAAAACATTTTATTATAAATTCAAGTTACATAAATGCCCCCCCCCCCTCCACATCCCATGGAAATGCAGATTTCATTTCTTCATCTGTGTCTTTGACGAGGATAGCAATGACATAATTTACAAGGTATAGCAAAATTACACACTATAAAAACATTTTATCATAAATTCAAGTTACATAAATGCCCACCCGCCACATCCCATGGAAATGCAGATTTCATTTCTTCATCTGTGTCTTTGACGAGGATGGCAATGACATAATATACAAGTTATAGCAAAATTACACATTATAAAAAAAATTTTCATAAATTCAAGTTACATAAATGCCCACCCGCCACATCCCATGGAAATGCAGATTTCATTTCTTCATCTCTGTCTTTGACGTGGATGGCAATGACATAATATACAAGGTATAGCAAAATTACACATTATAAAAACATTTTTTCATAAATTCAAGTTACATAAATGCCCACCCGCCACATCCCATGGAAATGCAGATTTCATTTCTTCATCTGTGTCTTTGACGAGGATGGCACTGACATAATTTACAAGGTATAGCAAAATTACACATTTTAAAAACATTTTATTATAAATTCAAGTTACATAAATGTCCAGCAGCCACATCCCATGGAAATGCAGATTTCATTTCTTCATCTGTGTCTTTGACGAGGATAGCAATGACATAATTTACAAGGTATAGAAAAATTACACATTTTAAAAACATTTTATTATAAATTCGTTACATAAATGCCCACCCTCCACATCCCATGGAAATGCAGATTTCATTTCTTCATCTGAGTCTTTGACGAGGATGGCAATGACACAATATACAAGGTATAGGAAAATTACACATTATAAAAACATTTTATTATAAATTCAAGTTACATAAATGCCCCCCCCCCTCCACATCCCATAGAAATGCAGATTTCATTTCTTCATCTGTTTGTTTCACGAGGATGGCAATGACACATAATACACGGTATAGCAAAATTACACGTTTAAAAAATATTTTATTATAAATTCAAGTTACATAAATGCCCACCCTCCACATCCCATGGAAATGCAGATTTCATTTCTTCATCTGTGTCTTTGACGAGGATGGCAATGACACAATATACAAGGTATAGGAAAATTAAACATTATAAAAACATTTTATTATAAATTCAAGTTACATAAATGCCCCCCCCCCTCCACATCCCATAGAAATGCAGATTTCATTTCTTCATCTGTTTGTTTCACGAGGATGGCAATGACACAATATACAAGGTATAGGAAAATTACACATTATAAAAACATTTTATTATAAATTCAAGTTACATAAATGCCCCCCCCCCCTCCACATCCCATGGAAATGCAGATTTCATTTCTTCATCTGTGTCTTTGACGAGGATAGCAATGACATAATTTACAAGGTATAGCAAAATTACACATTATAAAAACATTTTATCATAAATTCAAGTTACATAAATGCCCACCCGCCACATCCCATGGAAATGCAGATTTCATTTCTTCATCTGAGTCTTTGACGAGGATGGCAATGACACAATATACAAGGTATAGGAAAATTACACATTATAAAAACATTTTATTATAAATTCAAGTTACATAAATGCCCCCCCCCCTCCACATCCCATAGAAATGCAGATTTCATTTCTTCATCTGTTTGTTTCACGAGGATGGCAATGACACAATATACACGGTATAGCAAAATTACACGTTTAAAAAATATTTTATTATAAATTCAAGTTACATAAATGCCCACCCTCCACATCCCATGGAAATGCAGATTTCATTTCTTCATCTGTGTCTTTGACGAGGATGGCAATGACACAATATACAAGGTATAGGAAAATTACACATTATAAAAACATTTTATTATAAATTCAAGTTACATAAATGCCCCCCCCCCTCCACATCCCATGGAAATGCAGATTTCATTTCTTCATCTGTGTCTTTGACGAGGATAGCAATGACATAATTTACAAGGTATAGCAAAATTACACACTATAAAAACATTTTATCATAAATTCAAGTTACATAAATGCCCACCCGCCACATCCCATGGAAATGCAGATTTCATTTCTTCATCTGTGTCTTTGACGAGGATGGCAATGACATAATATACAAGTTATAGCAAAATTACACATTATAAAAAAAATTTTCATAAATTCAAGTTACATAAATGCCCACCCGCCACATCCCATGGAAATGCAGATTTCATTTCTTCATCTCTGTCTTTGACGTGGATGGCAATGACATAATATACAAGGTATAGCAAAATTACACATTATAAAAACATTTTTTCATAAATTCAAGTTACATAAATGCCCACCCGCCACATCCCATGGAAATGCAGATTTCATTTCTTCATCTGTGTCTTTGACGAGGATGGCACTGACATAATTTACAAGGTATAGCAAAATTACACATTTTAAAAACATTTTATTATAAATTCAAGTTACATAAATGTCCAGCAGCCACATCCCATGGAAATGCAGATTTCATTTCTTCATCTGTGTCTTTGACGAGGATAGCAATGACATAATTTACAAGGTATAGAAAAATTACACATTTTAAAAACATTTTATTATAAATTCGTTACATAAATGCCCACCCTCCACATCCCATGGAAATGCAGATTTCATTTCTTCATCTGAGTCTTTGACGAGGATGGCAATGACACAATATACAAGGTATAGGAAAATTACACATTATAAAAACATTTTATTATAAATTCAAGTTACATAAATGCCCCCCCCCCTCCACATCCCATAGAAATGCAGATTTCATTTCTTCATCTGTTTGTTTCACGAGGATGGCAATGACACATAATACACGGTATAGCAAAATTACACGTTTAAAAAATATTTTATTATAAATTCAAGTTACATAAATGCCCACCCTCCACATCCCATGGAAATGCAGATTTCATTTCTTCATCTGTGTCTTTGACGAGGATGGCAATGACACAATATACAAGGTATAGGAAAATTAAACATTATAAAAACATTTTATTATAAATTCAAGTTACATAAATGCCCCCCCCCCTCCACATCCCATAGAAATGCAGATTTCATTTCTTCATCTGTTTGTTTCACGAGGATGGCAATGACACAATATACAAGGTATAGGAAAATTACACATTATAAAAACATTTTATTATAAATTCAAGTTACATAAATGCCCCCCCCCCTCCACATCCCATGGAAATGCAGATTTCATTTCTTCATCTGTGTCTTTGACGAGGATAGCAATGACATAATTTACAAGGTATAGCAAAATTACACATTATAAAAACATTTTATCATAAATTCAAGTTACATAAATGCCCACCCGCCACATCCCATGGAAATGCAGATTTCATTTCTTCATCTGTGTCTTTGACGAGGATGGCAATGACATAATATACAAGTTATAGCAAAATTACACATTATAAAAAAAATTTTCATAAATTCAAGTTACATAAATGCCCACCCGCCACATCCCATGGAAATGCAGATTTCATTTCTTCATCTCTGTCTTTGACGTGGATGGCAATGACATAATATACAAGGTATAGCAAAATTACACATTATAAAAACATTTTTTCATAAATTCAAGTTACATAAATGCCCACCCGCCACATCCCATGGAAATGCAGATTTCATTTCTTCATCTGTGTCTTTGACGAGGATGGCAATGACATAATTTACAAGATATAGCAAAATTACACATTTTAAAAACATTTTATTATAAATTCAAGTTACATAAATGTCCAGCAGCCACATCCCATGGAATTGCAGATTTCATTTCTTCATCTGTGTCTTTGACGAGGATAGCAATGACATAATTTACAAGGTATAGAAAAATTACACATTTTAAAAACATTTTATTATAAATTCAAGTTACATAAATGTCCAGCCGCAACATCCCATGGAAATGCAGATTTCATTTCTTCATCTGTGTGTTTGACGAGGATGGCAATGACACAATATACACGGTATAGCAAAATTACACATTTTAAAAACATTTTATTATAAATTCAAGTTACATAAATGTCCAGCCGCCACATTCCATTGAAATGCAGATTTCATTTCTTCATCTGTGTCTTTGACGAGGATGGCAATGACATAATATACAAGGTATAGCAAAATTACACGTTTAAAAAATATTTTATTATAAATTCAAGTTACATAAATGCCCACCTTCCACATCCCATGGAAATGCAGATTTCATTTCTTCATCTGTGTCTTTGACGAGGATGGCAATGACACAATATACAAGGTATAGGAAAATTACACATTATAAAAACATTTTATTATAAATTCAAGTTACATAAATGCCCCCCCCCCTCCACATCCCATGGAAATGCAGATTTCATTTCTTCATCTGTGTCTTTGACGAGGATAGCAATGACATAATTTACAAGGTATAGCAAAATTACACATTATAAAAACATTTTATCATAAATTCAAGTTACATAAATGCCCACCCGCCACATCCCATGGAAATGCAGATTTCATTTCTTCATCTGTGTCTTTGACGAGGATGGCAATGACATAATATACAAGTTATAGCAAAATTACACATTATAAAAAAAATTTTCATAAATTCAAGTTACATAAATGCCCACCCGCCACATCCCATGGAAATGCAGATTTCATTTCTTCATCTCTGTCTTTGACGTGGATGGCAATTACATAATATACAAGGTATAGCAAAATTACACATTATAAAAACATTTTTTCATAAATTCAAGTTACATAAATGCCCACCCGCCACATCCCATGGAAATGCAGATTTCATTTCTTCATCTGTGTCTTTGACGAGGATGGCAATGACATAATTTACAAGATATAGCAAAATTACACATTTTAAAAACATTTTATTATAAATTCAAGTTACATAAATGTCCAGCCGCAACATCCCATGGAAATGCAGATTTCATTTCTTCATCTGTGTGTTTGACGAGGATGGCAATGACACAATATACACGGTATAGCAAAATTACACATTTTAAAAACATTTTATTATAAATTCAAGTTACATAAATGTCCAGCCGCCACATTCCATTGAAATGCAGATTTCATTTCTTCATCTGTGTCTTTGACGAGGATGGCAATGACATAATATACAAGGTATAGCAAAATTACACATTATAAAAACATTTTTTCATAAATTCAAGTTACATAAATGACCACCCGCCACATCCCATGGAAATGCAGATTTCATTTCTTCATCTGTGTCTTTGACGAGGATGGCAATGACACAATATACAAGGTATAGGAAAATTAAACATTATAAAAACATTTTATTATAAATTCAAGTTACATAAATGCCCCCCCCCTCCACATCCCATAGAAATGCAGATTTCATTTCTTCATCTGTTTGTTTCACGAGGATGGCAATGACACAATATACACGGTATAGCAAAATTACACGTTTAAAAAATATTTTATTATAAATTCAAGTTACATAAATGCCCACCCTCCACATCCCATGGAAATGCAGATTTCATTTCTTCATCTGTGTCTTTGACGAGGATGGCAATGACACAATATACAAGGTATAGGAAAATTACACATTATAAAAACATTTTATTATAAATTCAAGTTACATAAATGCCCCCCCCCCTCCACATCCCATGGAAATGCAGATTTCATTTCTTCATCTGTGTCTTTGACGAGGATAGCAATGACATAATTTACAAGGTATAGCAAAATTACACATTATAAAAACATTTTATCATAAATTCAAGTTACATAAATGCCCACCCGCCACATCCCATGGAAATGCAGATTTCATTTCTTCATCTGTGTCTTTGACGAGGATGGCAATGACATAATATACAAGTTATAGCAAAATTACACATTATAAAAAAAATTTTCATAAATTCAAGTTACATAAATGCCCACCCGCCACATCCCATGGAAATGCAGATTTCATTTCTTCATCTCTGTCTTTGACGTGGATGGCAATGACATAATATACAAGGTATAGCAAAATTACACATTATAAAAACATTTTTTCATAAATTCAAGTTACATAAATGCCCACCCGCCACATCCCATGGAAATGCAGATTTCATTTCTTCATCTGTGTCTTTGACGAGGATGGCAATGACATAATTTACAAGATATAGCAAAATTACACATTTTAAAAACATTTTATTATAAATTCAAGTTACATAAATGTCCAGCAGCCACATCCCATGGAAATGCAGATTTCATTTCTTCATCTGTGTCTTTGACGAGGATAGCAATGACATAATTTACAAGGTATAGAAAAATTACACATTTTAAAAACATTTTATTATAAATTCAAGTTACATAAATGTCCAGCCGCAACATCCCATGGAAATGCAGATTTCATTTCTTCATCTGTGTGTTTGACGAGGATGGCAATGACACAATATACACGGTATAGCAAAATTACACATTTTAAAAACATTTTATTATAAATTCAAGTTACATAAATGTCCAGCCGCCACATTCCATTGAAATGCAGATTTCATTTCTTCATCTGTGTCTTTGACGAGGATGGCAATGACATAATATACAAGGTATAGCAAAATTACACGTTTAAAAAATATTTTATTATAAATTCAAGTTACATAAATGCCCACCTTCCACATCCCATGGAAATGCAGATTTCATTTCTTCATCTGTGTCTTTGACGAGGATGGCAATGACACAATATACAAGGTATAGGAAAATTACACATTATAAAAACATTTTATTATAAATTCAAGTTACATAAATGCCCCCCCCCCTCCACATCCCATGGAAATGCAGATTTCATTTCTTCATCTGTGTCTTTGACGAGGATAGCAATGACATAATTTACAAGGTATAGCAAAATTACACATTATAAAAACATTTTATCATAAATTCAAGTTACATAAATGCCCACCCGCCACATCCCATGGAAATGCAGATTTCATTTCTTCATCTGTGTCTTTGACGAGGATGGCAATGACATAATATACAAGTTATAGCAAAATTACACATTATAAAAAAATTTTTCATAAATTCAAGTTACATAAATGCCCACCCGCCACATCCCATGGAAATGCAGATTTCATTTCTTCATCTCTGTCTTTGACGTGGATGGCAATTACATAATATACAAGGTATAGCAAAATTACACATTATAAAAACATTTTTTCATAAATTCAAGTTACATAAATGCCCACCCGCCACATCCCATGGAAATGCAGATTTCATTTCTTCATCTGTGTCTTTGACGAGGATGGCAATGACATAATTTACAAGATATAGCAAAATTACACATTTTAAAAACATTTTATTATAAATTCAAGTTACATAAATGTCCAGCAGCCACATCCCATGGAAATGCAGATTTCATTTCTTCATCTGTGTCTTTGACGAGGATAGCAATGACATAATTTACAAGGTATAGAAAAATTACACATTTTAAAAACATTTTATTATAAATTCAAGTTACATAAATGTCCAGCCGCAACATCCCATGGAAATGCAGATTTCATTTCTTCATCTGTGTGTTTGACGAGGATGGCAATGACACAATATACACGGTATAGCAAAATTACACATTTTAAAAACATTTTATTATAAATTCAAGTTACATAAATGTCCAGCCGCCACATTCCATTGAAATGCAGATTTCATTTCTTCATCTGTGTCTTTGACGAGGATGGCAATGACATAATATACAAGGTATAGCAAAATTACACATTATAAAAACATTTTTTCATAAATTCAAGTTACATAAATGACCACCCGCCACATCCCATGGAAATGCAGATTTCATTTCTTCATCTGTGTCTTTGACGAGGATGGCAATGACACAATATACAAGGTATAGGAAAATTAAACATTATAAAAACATTTTATTATAAATTCAAGTTACATAAATGCCCCCCCCCCCCTCCACATCCCATAGAAATGCAGATTTCATTTCTTCATCTGTTTGTTTCACGAGGATGGCAATGACACAATATACACGGTATAGCAAAATTACACGTTTAAAAAATATTTTATTATAAATTCAAGTTACATAAATGCCCACCCTCCACATCCCATGGAAATGCAGATTTCATTTCTTCATCTGTGTCTTTGACGAGGATGGCAATGACACAATATACAAGGTATAGGAAAATTACACATTATAAAAACATTTTATTATAAATTCAAGTTACATAAATGCCCCCCCCCCTCCACATCCCATGGAAATGCAGATTTCATTTCTTCATCTGTGTCTTTGACGAGGATAGCAATGACATAATTTACAAGGTATAGCAAAATTACACATTATAAAAACATTTTATCATAAATTCAAGTTACATAAATGCCCACCCGCCACATCCCATGGAAATGCAGATTTCATTTCTTCATCTGTGTCTTTGACGAGGATGGCAATGACATAATATACAAGTTATAGCAAAATTACACATTATAAAAAAAATTTTCATAAATTCAAGTTACATAAATGCCCACCCGCCACATCCCATGGAAATGCAGATTTCATTTCTTCATCTCTGTCTTTGACGTGGATGGCAATGACATAATATACAAGGTATAGCAAAATTACACATTATAAAAACATTTTTTCATAAATTCAAGTTACATAAATGCCCACCCGCCACATCCCATGGAAATGCAGATTTCATTTCTTCATCTGTGTCTTTGACGAGGATGGCAATGACATAATTTACAAGATATAGCAAAATTACACATTTTAAAAACATTTTATTATAAATTCAAGTTACATAAATGTCCAGCAGCCACATCCCATGGAAATGCAGATTTCATTTCTTCATCTGTGTCTTTGACGAGGATAGCAATGACATAATTTACAAGGTATAGAAAAATTACACATTTTAAAAACATTTTATTATAAATTCAAGTTACATAAATGTCCAGCCGCAACATCCCATGGAAATGCAGATTTCATTTCTTCATCTGTGTGTTTGACGAGGATGGCAATGACACAATATACACGGTATAGCAAAATTACACATTTTAAAAACATTTTATTATAAATTCAAGTTACATAAATGTCCAGCCGCCACATTCCATTGAAATGCAGATTTCATTTCTTCATCTGTGTCTTTGACGAGGATGGCAATGACATAATATACAAGGTATAGCAAAATTACACATTATAAAAACATTTTTTCATAAATTCAAGTTACATAAATGCCCACCCGCCACATCCCATGGAAATGCAGATTTCATTTCTTCATCTGTGTCTTTGACGAGGATGGCAATGACATAATTTACAAGGTATAGCAAAATTACACATTTTAAAAACATTTTATTATAAATTCAAGTTACATAAATGTCCAGCAGCCACATCCCATGGAAATGCAGATTTCATTTCTTCATCTGTGTCTTTGACGAGGATAGCAATGACATAATTTACAAGGTATAGGAAAATTACACATTATAAAAACATTTTATTATAAATTCAAGTTACATAAATGCCCCCACCCCCTCCACATCCCATAGAAATGCAGATTTCATTTCTTCATCTGTTTGTTTCACGAGGATGGCAATGACACAATATACACGGTATAGCAAAATTACACGTTTAAAAAATATTTTATTATAAATTCAAGTTACATAAATGCCCACCCTCCACATCCCATGGAAATGCAGATTTCATTTCTTCATCTGTGTCTTTGACGAGGATGGCAATGACACAATATACAAGGTATAGGAAAATTACACATTATAAAAACATTTTATTATAAATTCAAGTTACATAAATGCCCCCCCCCCCCCTCCACATCCCATGGAAATGCAGATTTCATTTCGTCATCTGTGTCTTTGACGAGGATAGCAATGACATAATTTACAAGGTATAGCAAAATTACACGTTATAAAAACATTTTATCATAAATTCAAGTTACATAAATGCCCACCCTCCACATCCCATGGAAATGCAGATTTCATTTCTTCATCTGTGTCTTTGACGAGGATGGCAATGACATAATATACAAGGTATAGCAAAATTACACATTATAAAAACATTTTTTCATAAATTCAAGTTACATAAATGCCCTCCCGCCACATCCCATGGAAATGCAGATTTCATTTCTTCATCTGTGTCTTTGACGTGGATGGCAATGACATAATATACAAGGTATAGCAAAATTACACATTATAAAAACATTTTTTCATAAATTCAAGTTACATAAATGCCCACCCGCCACATCCCATGGAAATGCAGATTTCATTTCTTCATCTGTGTCTTTGACGAGGATGGCAATGACATAATTTACAAGGTATAGCAAAATTACACATTTTAAAAACATTTTATTATAAATTCAAGTTACATAAATGTCCAGCAGCCACATCCCATGGAAATGCAGATTTCATTTCTTCATCTGTGTCTTTGACGAGGATAGCAATGACATAATTTACAAGGTATAGAAAAATTACACATTTTAAAAACATTTTATTATAAATTCAAGTTACATAAATGTCCAGCCGCAACATCCCATGGAAATGCAGATTTCATTTCTTCATCTGTGTGTGACGAGGATGGAAATGACACAATATACACGGTATAGCAAAATTACACATTTTAAAAACATTTTATTATAAATTCAAGTTACATAAATGTCCAGCCGCCACATTCCATTGAAATGCAGATTTCATTTCTTCATCTGTGTCTTTGACGAGGATGGCAATGACATAATATACAAGGTATAGCAAAATTACACATTATAAAAACATTTTTTCATAAATTCAAGTTACATAAATGCCCACCCGCCACATCCCATGGAAATGCAGATTTCATTTCTTCATCTGTGTCTTTGACGAGGATGGCAATGACATAATTTACAAGATATAGCAAAATTACACATTTTAAAAACATTTTATTATAAATTCAAGTTACATAAATGTCCAGCAGCCACATCCCATGGAAATGCAGATTTCATTTCTTCATCTGTGTCTTTGACGAGGATAGCAATGACATAATTTACAAGGTATAGAAAAATTACACATTTTAAAAACATTTTATTATAAATTCAAGTTACATAAATGTCCAGCCGCAACATCCCATGGAAATGCAGATTTCATTTCTTCATCTGTGTGTTTGACGAGGATGGCAATGACACAATATACACGGTATAGCAAAATTACACGTTTAAAAAATATTTTATTATAAATTCAAGTTACATAAATGCCCACCCTCCACATCCCATGGAAATGCAGATTTCATTTCTTCATCTGTGTCTTTGACGAGGATGGCAATGACACAATATACAAGGTATAGGAAAATTAAACATTATAAAAACATTTTATTATAAATTCAAGTTACATAAATGCCCCCACCCCCCCCCCCTCCACATCCCATAGAAATGCAGATTTCATTTCTTCATCTGTTTGTTTCACGAGGATGGCAATGACACAATATACACGGTATAGCAAAATTACACGTTTAAAAAATATTTTATTATAAATTCAAGTTACATAAATGCCCACCCTCCACATCCCATGGAAATGCAGATTTCATTTCTTCATCTGTGTCTTTGACGAGGATGGCAATGACACAATATACAAGGTATAGGAAAATTACACATTATAAAAACATTTTATTATAAATTCAAGTTACATAAATGCCCCCCCCCCCCTCCACATCCCATGGAAATGCAGATTTCATTTCTTCATCTGTGTCTTTGACGAGGATAGCAATGACATAATTTACAAGGTATAGCAAAATTACACATTATAAAAACATTTTATCATAAATTCAAGTTACATAAATGCCCACCCGCCACATCCCATGGAAATGCAGATTTCATTTCTTCATCTGTGTCTTTGACGAGGATGGCAATGACATAATATACAAGTTATAGCAAAATTACACATTATAAAAAAAATTTTCATAAATTCAAGTTACATAAATGCCCACCCGCCACATCCCATGGAAATGCAGATTTCATTTCTTCATCTCTGTCTTTGACGTGGATGGCAATGACATAATATACAAGGTATAGCAAAATTACACATTATAAAAACATTTTTTCATAAATTCAAGTTACATAAATGCCCACCCGCCACATCCCATGGAAATGCAGATTTCATTTCTTCATCTGTGTCTTTGACGAGGATGGCAATGACATAATTTACAAGATATAGCAAAATTACACATTTTAAAAACATTTTATTATAAATTCAAGTTACATAAATGTCCAGCAGCCACATCCCATGGAAATGCAGATTTCATTTCTTCATCTGTGTCTTTGACGAGGATAGCAATGACATAATTTACAAGGTATAGAAAAATTACACATTTTAAAAACATTTTATTATAAATTCAAGTTACATAAATGTCCAGCCGCAACATCCCATGGAAATGCAGATTTCATTTCTTCATCTGTGTGTTTGACGAGGATGGCAATGACACAATATACACGGTATAGCAAAATTACACATTTTAAAAACATTTTATTATAAATTCAAGTTACATAAGTGTCCAGCCGCCACATTCCATTGAAATGCAGATTTCATTTCTTCATCTGTGTCTTTGACGAGGATGGCAATGACATAATTTACAAGGTATAGAAAAATTACACATTTTAAAAACATTTTATTATAAATTCAAGTTACATAAATGCCCACCCTCCACATCCCATGGAAATGCAGATTTCATTTCTTCATCTGTGTCTTTGACGAGGATGGCAATGACACAATATACAAGGTATAGGAAAATTACACATTATAAAAACATTTTATTATAAATTCAAGTTACATAAATGCCCCCACCCCCTCCACATCCCATAGAAATGCAGATTTCATTTCTTCATCTGTTTGTTTCACGAGGATGGCAATGACACAATATACACGGTATAGCAAAATTACACGTTTAAAAAATATTTTATTATAAATTCAAGTTACATAAATGCCCACCCTCCACATCCCATGGAAATGCAGATTTCATTTCTTCATCTGTGTCTTTGACGAGGATGGCAATGACACAATATACAAGGTATAGGAAAATTACACATTATAAAAACATTTTATTATAAATTCAAGTTACATAAATGCCCCCCCCCCTCCACATCCCATGGAAATGCAGATTTCATTTCGTCATCTGTGTCTTTGACGAGGATAGCAATGACATAATTTACAAGGTATAGCAAAATTACACGTTATAAAAACATTTTATCATAAATTCAAGTTACATAAATGCCCACCCGCCACATCCCATGGAAATGCAGATTTCATTTCTTCATCTGTGTCTTTGACGAGGATGGCAATGACATAATTTACAAGGTATAGCAAAATTACACATTTTAAAAACATTTTATTATAAATTCAAGTTACATAAATGTCCAGCAGCCACATCCCATGGAAATGCAGATTTCATTTCTTCATCTGTGTCTTTGACGAGGATAGCAATGACATAATTTACAAGGTATAGAAAAATTACACATTTTAAAAACATTTTATTATAAATTCAAGTTACATAAATGCCCACCCTCCACATCCCATGGAAATGCAGATTTCATTTCTTCATCTGTGTCTTTGACGAGGATGGCAATGACACAATATACAAGGTATAGGAAAATTACACATTATAAAAACATTTTATTATAAATTCAAGTTACATAAATGCCCCCACCCCCTCCACATCCCATAGAAATGCAGATTTCATTTCTTCATCTGTTTGTTTCACGAGGATGGCAATGACACAATATACACGGTATAGCAAAATTACACGTTTAAAAAATATTTTATTATAAATTCAAGTTACATAAATGCCCACCCTCCACATCCCATGGAAATGCAGATTTCATTTCTTCATCTGTGTCTTTGACGAGGATGGCAATGACACAATATACAAGGTATAGGAAAATTACACATTATAAAAACATTTTATTATAAATTCAAGTTACATAAATGCCCCCCCCCTCCACATCCCATGGAAATGCAGATTTCATTTCGTCATCTGTGTCTTTGACGAGGATAGCAATGACATAATTTACAAGGTATAGCAAAATTACACGTTATAAAAACATTTTATCATAAATTCAAGTTACATAAATGCCCACCCGCCACATCCCATGGAAATGCAGATTTCATTTCTTCATCTGTGTCTTTGACGAGGATGGCAATGACATAATATACATGGTATAGCAAAATTACACATTATAAAAACATTTTTTCATAAATTCAAGTTACATAAATGCCCTCCCGCCACATCCCATGGAAATGCAGATTTCATTTCTTCATCTGTGTCTATGACGTGGATGGCAATGACATAATATACAAGGTATAGCAAAATTACACATTATAAAAACATTTTTTCATAAATTCAAGTTACATAAATGCCCACCCGCCACATCCCATGGAAATGCAGATTTCATTTCTTCATCTGTGTCTTTGACGAGGATGGCAATGACATAATTTACAAGGTATAGCAAAATTACACATTTTAAAAACATTTTATTATAAATTCAAGTTACATAAATGTCCAGCAGCCACATCCCATGGAAATGCAGATTTCATTTCTTCATCTGTGTCTTTGACGAGGATAGCAATGACATAATTTACAAGGTATAGAAAAATTACACATTTTAAAAACATTTTATTATAAATTCAAGTTACATAAATGTCCAGCCGCAACATCCCATGGAAATGCAGATTTCATTTCTTCATCTGTGTGTGACGAGGATGGAAATGACACAATATACACGGTATAGCAAAATTACACATTTTAAAAACATTTTATTATAAATTCAAGTTACATAAATGTCCAGCCGCCACATTCCATTGAAATGCAGATTTCATTTCTTCATCTGTGTCTTTGACGAGGATGGCAATGACATAATATACAAGGTATAGCAAAATTACACATTATAAAAACATTTTTTCAAAAATTCAAGTTACATAAATGCCCACCCGCCACATCCCATGGAAATGCAGATTTCATTTCTTCATCTGTGTCTTTAACGAGGATGGCAATGACATAATTTACAAGATAAAGCAAAATTACACATTTTAAAAACATTTTATTATAAATTCAAGTTACATAAATGTCCAGCAGCCACATCCCATGGAAATGCAGATTTCATTTCTTCATCTGTGTCTTTGACGAGGATAGCAATGACATAATTTACAAGGTATAGAAAAATTACACATTTTAAAAACATTTTATTATAAATTCAAGTTACATAAATGTCCAGCCGCAACATCCCATGGAAATGCAGATTTCATTTCTTCATCTGTGTGTTTGACGAGGATGGCAATGACACAATATACACGGTATAGCAAAATTACACATTTTAAAAACATTTTATTATAAATTCAAGTTACATAAATGTCCAGCCGCCACATTCCATTGAAATGCAGATTTCATTTCTTCATCTGTGTCTTTGACGAGGATGGCAATGACATAATATACAAGGTATAGCAAAATTACACATTATAAAAACATTTTTTCATAAATTCAAGTTACATAAATGCCCACCCGCCACATCCCATGGAAATGCAGATTTCATTTCTTCATCTGTGTCTTTGACGAGGATGGCAATGACATAATTTACAAGGTATAGCAAAATTACACATTTTAAAAACATTTTATTATAAATTCAAGTTACATAAATGTCCAGCAGCCACATCCCATGGAAATGCAGATTTCATTTCTTCATCTGTGTCTTTGACGAGGATAGCAATGACATAATTTACAAGGTATAGAAAAATTACACATTTTAAAAACATTTTATTATAAATTCAAGTTACATAAATGCCCACCCTCCACATCCCATGGAAATGCAGATTTCATTTCTTCATCTGTGTCTTTGACGAGGATGGCAATGACACCATATACAAGGTATAGGAAAATTACACATTATAAAAACATTTTATTATAAATTCAAGTTACATAAATGCCCCCACCCCCTCCACATCCCATAGAAATGCAGATTTCATTTCTTCATCTGTTTGTTTCACGAGGATGGCAATGACACAATATACACGGTATAGCAAAATTACACGTTTAAAAAATATTTTATTATAAATTCAAGTTACATAAATGCCCACCCTCCACATCCCATGGAAATGCAGATTTCATTTCTTCATCTGTGTCTTTGACGAGGATGGCAATGACACAATATACAAGGTATAGGAAAATTACACATTATAAAAACATTTTATTATAAATTCAAGTTACATAAATGCCCCCCCCCCCTCCACATCCCATGGAAATGCAGATTTCATTTCTTCATCTGTGTCTTTGACGAGGATGGCAATGACATAATATACAAGGTATAGCAAAATTACACATTATAAAAACATTTTTTCATAAATTCAAGTTACATAAATGCCCTCCCGCCACATCCCATGGAAATGCAGATTTCATTTCTTCATCTGTGTCTTTGACGTGGATGGCAATGACATAATATACAAGGTATAGCAAAATTACACATTATAAAAACATTTTTTCATAAATTCAAGTTACATAAATGCCCACCCGCCACATCCCATGGAAATGCAGATTTCATTTCTTCATCTGTGTCTTTGACGAGGATGGCAATGACATAATTTACAAGGTATAGCAAAATTACACATTTTAAAAACATTTTATTATAAATTCAAGTTACATAAATGTCCAGCAGCCACATCCCATGGAAATGCAGATTTCATTTCTTCATCTGTGTCTTTGACGAGGATAGCAATGACATAATTTACAAGGTATAGAAAAATTACACATTTTAAAAACATTTTATTATAAATTCAAGTTACATAAATGTCCAGCCGCAACATCCCATGGAAATGCAGATTTCATTTCTTCATCTGTGTCTTTGACGAGGATGGCAATGACATAATATACAAGGTATAGCAAAATAACACATTATAAAAACATTTTTTCATAAATTCAAGTTACATAAATGCCCACCCGCCACATCCCATGGAAATGCAGATTTCATTTCTTCATCTGTGTCTTTGACGAGGATGGCAATGACATAATTTACAAGGTATAGCAAAATTACACATTTTAAAAACATTTTATTATAAATTCAAGTTACATAAATGTCCAGCAGCCACATCCCATGGAAATGCAGATTTCATTTCTTCATCTGTGTCTTTGACGAGGATAGCAATGACATAATTTACAAGGTATAGAAAAATTACACATTTTAAAAACATTTTATTATAAATTCAAGTTACATAAATGCCCACCCTCCACATCCCATGGAAATGCAGATTTCATTTCTTCATCTGTGTCTTTGACGAGGATGGCAATGACACAATATACAAGGTATAGGAAAATTAAACATTATAAAAACATTTTATTATAAATTCAAGTTACATAAATGCCCCCCCCCTCCACATCCCATAGAAATGCAGATTTCATTTCTTCTTCTGTTTGTTTCACGAGGATGGCAATGACACAATATACACGGTATAGCAAAATTACACGTTTAAAAAATATTTTATTATAAATTCAAGTTACATAAATGCCCACCCTCCACATCCCATGGAAATGCAGATTTCATTTCTTCATCTGTGTCTTTGACGAGGATGGCAATGACACAATATACAAGGTATAGGAAAATTACACATTATAAAAACATTTTATTATAAATTCAAGTTACATAAATGCCCCCCCCCCTCCACATCCCATGGAAATGCAGATTTCATTTCTTCATCTGTGTCTTTGACGAGGATAGCAATGACATAATTTACAAGGTATAGCAAAATTACACATTATAAAAACATTTTATCATAAATTCAAGTTACATAAATGCCCACCCGCCACATCCCATGGAAATGCAGATTTCATTTCTTCATCTGTGTCTTTGACGAGGATGGCAATGACATAATATACAAGTTATAGCAAAATTACACATTATAAAAAAAAATTTCATAAATTCAAGTTACATAAATGCCCACCCGCCACATCCCATGGAAATGCAGATTTCATTTCTTCATCTCTGTCTTTGACGTGGATGGCAATGACATAATATACAAGGTATAGCAAAATTACACATTATAAAAACATTTTTTCATAAATTCAAGTTACATAAATGCCCACCCGCCACATCCCATGGAAATGCAGATTTCATTTCTTCATCTGTGTCTTTGACGAGGATGGCAATGACATAATTTACAAGATATAGCAAAATTACACATTTTAAAAACATTTTATTATAAATTCAAGTTACATAAATGTCCAGCAGCCACATCCCATGGAAATGCAGATTTCATTTCTTCATCTGTGTCTTTGACGAGGATAGCAATGACATAATTTACAAGGTATAGAAAAATTACACATTTTAAAAACATTTTATTATAAATTCAAGTTACATAAATGTCCAGCCGCAACATCCCATGGAAATGCAGATTTCATTTCTTCATCTGTGTGTTTGACGAGGATGGCAATGACACAATATACACGGTATAGCAAAATTACACATTTTAAAAACATTTTATTATAAATTCAAGTTACATAAATGTCCAGCCGCCACATTCCATTGAAATGCAGATTTCATTTCTTCATCTGTGTCTTTGACGAGGATGGCAATGACATAATATACAAGGTATAGCAAAATTACACATTATAAAAACATTTTTTCATAAATTCAAGTTACATAAATGTCCAGCCGCAACATCCCATGGAAATGCAGATTTCATTTCTTCATCTGTGTCTTTGACGAGGATGGCAATGACATAATATACAAGGTATAGCAAAATAACACATTATAAAAACATTTTTTCATAAATTCAAGTTACATAAATGCCCACCCGCCACATCCCATGGAAATGCAGATTTCATTTCTTCATCTGTGTCTTTGACGAGGATGGCAATGACATAATTTACAAGGTATAGCAAAATTACACATTTTAAAAACATTTTATTATAAATTCAAGTTACATAAATGTCCAGCAGCCACATCCCATGGAAATGCAGATTTCATTTCTTCATCTGTGTCTTTGACGAGGATAGCAATGACATAATTTACAAGGTATAGAAAAATTACACATTTTAAAAACATTTTATTATAAATTCAAGTTACATAAATGCCCACCCTCCACATCCCATGGAAATGCAGATTTCATTTCTTCATCTGTGTCTTTGACGAGGATGGCAATGACACAATATACAAGGTATAGGAAAATTAAACATTATAAAAACATTTTATTATAAATTCAAGTTACATAAATGCCCCCCCCTCCACATCCCATAGAAATGCAGATTTCATTTCTTCATCTGTTTGTTTCACGAGGATGGCAATGACACAATATACACGGTATAGCAAAATTACACGTTTAAAAAATATTTTATTATAAATTCAAGTTACATAAATGCCCACCCTCCACATCCCATGGAAATGCATATTTCATTTCTTCATCTGTGTCTTTGACGAGGATGGCAATGACACAATATACAAGGTATAGGAAAATTACACATTATAAAAACATTTTATTATAAATTCAAGTTACATAAATGCTCCCCCCCTCCACATCCCATGGAAATGCAGATTTCATTTCTTCATCTGTGTCTTTGACGAGGATAGCAATGACATAATTTACAAGGTATAGCAAAATTACACATTATAAAAACATTTTATCATAAATTCAAGTTACATAAATGCCCACCCGCCACATCCCATGGAAATGCAGATTTCATTTCTTCATCTGTGTCTTTGACGAGGATGGCAATGACATAATATACAAGTTATAGCAAAATTACACATTATAAAAAAAAATTTCATAAATTCAAGTTACATAAATGCCCACCCGCCACATCCCATGGAAATGCAGATTTCATTTCTTCATCTCTGTCTTTGACGTGGATGGCAATGACATAATATACAAGGTATAGCAAAATTACACATTTTAAAAACATTTTATTATAAATTCAAGTTACATAAATGTCCAGCAGCCACATCCCATGGAAATGCAGATTTCATTTCTTCATCTGTGTCTTTGACGAGGATAGCAATGACATAATTTACAAGGTATAGAAAAATTACACATTTTAAAAACATTTTATTATAAATTCAAGTTACATAAATGTCCAGCCGCAACATCCCATGGAAATGCAGATTTCATTTCTTCATCTGTGTGTTTGACGAGGATGGCAATGACACAATATACACGGTATAGCAAAATTACACATTTTAAAAACATTTTATTATAAATTCAAGTTACATAAATGTCCAGCCGCCACATTCCATTGAAATGCAGATTTCATTTCTTCATCTGTGTCTTTGACGAGGATGGCAATGACATAATATACAAGGTATAGCAAAATTACACATTATAAAAACATTTTTTCATAAATTCAAGTTACATAAATGCCCACCCGCCACATCCCATGGAAATGCAGATTTCATTTCTTCATCTGTGTCTTTGACGAGGATGGCAATGACATAATTTACAAGGTATAGCAAAATTACACATTTTAAAAACATTTTATTATAAATTCAAGTTACATAAATGTCCAGCAGCCACATCCCATGGAAATGCAGATTTCATTTCTTCATCTGTGTCTTTGACGAGGATAGCAATGACATAATTTACAAGGTATAGAAAAATTACACATTTTAAAAACATTTTATTATAAATTCAAGTTACATAAATGCCCACCCTCCACATCCCATGGAAATGCAGATTTCACTTCTTCATCTGTGTCTTTGACGAGGATGGCAATGACACAATATACAAGGTATAGGAAAATTACACATTATAAAAACATTTTATTATAAATTCAAGTTACATAAATGCCCCCCCCCCTCCACATCCCATAGAAATGCAGATTTCATTTCTTCATCTGTTTGTTTCACGAGGATGGCAATGACACAATATACACGGTATAGCAAAATTACACGTTTAAAAAATATTTTATTATAAATTCAAGTTACATAAATGCCCACCCTCCACATCCCATGGAAATGCAGATTTCATTTCTTCATCTGTGTCTTTGACGAGGATGGCAATGACACAATATACAAGGTATAGAAAAATTACACATTTTAAAAACATTTTATTATAAATTCAAGTTACATAAATGCCCACCCTCCACATCCCATGGAAATGCAGATTTCATTTCTTCATCTGTGTCTTTGACGAGGATGGCAATGACATAATATACAAGGTATAGCAAAATTACACATTATAAAAAATTTTTTCATAAATTCAAGTTACATAAATGCCCACCCGCCACATCCCATGGAAATGCAGATTTCATTTCTTCCTCTCTGTCTTTGACGTGGATGGCAATGACATAATATACAAGGTATAGCAAAATTACACATTATAAAAACATTTTTTCATAAATTCAAGTTACATAAATGCCCACCCGCCACATCCCATGGAAATGCTGATTTCATTTCTTCATCTGTGTCTTTGACGAGGATGGCAATGACATAATTTACAAGATATAGCAAAATTACACATTTTAAAAACATTTTATTATAAATTCAAGTTACATAAATGTCCAGCAGCCACATCCCATGGAAATGCAGATTTCATTTCTTCATCTGTGTCTTTGACGAGGATAGCAATGACATAATTTACAAGGTATAGAAAAATTACACATTTTAAAAACATTTTATTATAAATTCAAGTTACATAAATGTCCAGCCGCAACATCCCATGGAAATGCAGATTTCATTTCTTCATCTGTGTGTTTGACGAGGATGGCAATGACACAATATACACGGTATAGCAAAATTACACATTTTAAAAACATTTTATTATAAATTCAAGTTACATAAATGTCCAGCCGCCACATTCCATTGAAATGCAGATTTCATTTCTTCATCTGTGTCTTTGACGAGGATGGCAATGACATAATATACAAGGTATAGCAAAATTACACATTATAAAAACATTTTTTCATAAATTCAAGTTACATAAATGCCCACCCGCCACATCCCATGGAAATGCAGATTTCATTTCTTCATCTGTGTCTTTGACGAGGATGGCAATGACATAATTTACAAGGTATAACAAAATTACACATTTTAAAAACATTTTATTATAAATTCAAGTTACATAAATGTCCAGCAGCCACATCCCATGGAAATGCAGATTTCATTTCTTCATCTGTGTCTTTGACGAGGATAGCAATGACATAATTTACAAGGTATAGAAAAATTACACATTTTAAAAACATTTTATTATAAATTCAAGTTACATAAATGCCCACCCTCCACATCCCATGGAAATGCAGATTTCATTTCTTCATCTGTGTCTTTGACGAGGATGGCAATGACACAATATACAAGGTATAGGAAAATTACACATTATAAAAACATTTTATTATAAATTCAAGTTACATAAATGCCCCCCCCCCTCCACATCCCATAGAAATGCAGATTTCATTTCTTCATCTGTTTGTTTCACGAGGATGGCAATGACACAATATACACGGTATAGCAAAATTACACGTTTAAAAAATATTTTATTATAAATTCAAGTTACATAAATGCCCACCCTCCACATCCCATGGAAATGCAGATTTCATTTCTTCATCTGTGTCTTTGACGAGGATGGCAATGACACAATATACAAGGTATAGGAAAATTACACATTATAAAAACATTTTATTATAAATTCAAGTTACATAAATGCCCCCACCCTCCACATCCCATGGAAATGCAGATTTCATTTCTTCATCTGTGTCTTTGACGAGGATAGCAATGACATAATTTACAAGGTATAGCAAAATTACACATTATAAAAACATTTTATCATAAATTCAAGTTACATAAATGCCCACCCGCCACATCCCATGGAAATGCAGATTTCATTTCTTCATCTGTGTCTTTGACGAGGATGGCAATGACATAATATACAAGGTATAGCAAAATTACACATTATAAAAACATTTTTTCATAAATTCAAGTTACATAAATGCCCACCCGCCACATCCCATGGAAATGCAGATTTCATTTCTTCATCTGTGTCTTTGACGTGGATGGCAATGACACAATATACACGGTATAGCAAAATTACACATTTTAAAAACATTTTATTATAAATTCAAGTTATATAAATGTCCAGCAGCCACATCCCATGGAAATGCAGATTTCATTTCTTCATCTGTGTCTTTGACGAGGATAGCAATGACATAATTTACAAGGTATAGCAAAATTACACATTTTAAAAACATTTTATTATAAATTCAAATTACATAAATGTCCAGCAGCCACATCCCATGGAAATGCAGATTTCATTTCTTCATCTGTGTCTTTGACGAGGATGGCAATGACACAATATACAAGACATAGCAAAATTACACATTATAAAAACATTTTATTATAAATTCAAGTTACATAAATGTCCAGCCGCAACATCCCATGGAAATGCAGATTTCATTTCTTCATCTGTGTCTTTGACGAGGATGGCAATGACACAATATACACGGTATAGCAAAATTACACATTTTAAAAACATTTTATTATAAATTCAAGTTACATAAATGTCCAGCAGCCACATCCCATGGAAATGCAGATTTCATTTCTTCATCTGTGTCTTTGACGAGGATGGCAATGACACAATATACACGGTAAAGCAAAATTACACATTTTAAAAACATTTTATTATAAATTCAAGTTACATAAATGTCCAGCAGCCACATCCCATGGAAATGCAGATTTCATATCTTCATCTGTGTCTTTGACGAGGATGGCAATGACACAATATACAAGGTATAGGAAAATTACACATTATAAAAACATTTTATTATAAATTCAAGTTACATAAATGCCCCCCCCCCCCTCCACATCCCATAGAAATGCAGATTTCATTTCTTCATCTGTTTGTTTCACGAGGATGGCAATGACACAATATACACGGTATAGCAAAATTACACGTTTAAAAAATATTTTATTATAAATTCAAGTTACATAAATGCCCACCCTCCACATCCCATGGAAATGCAGATTTCATTTCTTCATCTGTGTCTTTGACGAGGATGGCAATGACACAATATACAAGGTATAGGAAAATTACACATTATAAAAACATTTTATTATAAATTCAAGTTACATAAATGCCCCCCCCCCTCCACATCCCATGGAAATGCAGATTTCATTTCTTCATGTGTCTTTGACGAGGATAGCAATGACATAATTTACAAGGTATAGCAAAATTACACGTTATAAAAACATTTTATCATAAATTCAAGTTACATAAATGCCCACCCGCCACATCCCATGGAAATGCAGATTTCATTTCTTCATCTGTGTCTTTGACGAGGATGGCAATGACATAATATACAAGGTATAGCAAAATTACACATTATAAAAAAAAATTTCATAAATTCAAGTTACATAAATGCCCACCCGCCACATCCCATGGAAATGCAGATTTCATTTCTTCATCTCTGTCTTTGACGTGGATGGCAATGACATAATATACAAGGTATAGCAAAATTACACATTATAAAAACATTTTTTCATAAATTCAAGTTACATAAATGCCCACCCGCCACATCCCATGGAAATGCTGATTTCATTTCTTCATCTGTGTCTTTGACGAGGATGGCAATGACATAATTTACAAGATATAGCAAAATTACACATTTTAAAAACATTTTATTATAAATTCAAGTTACATAAATTTCCAGCCGCCACATTCCATTGAAATGCAGATTTCATTTCTTCATCTGTGTCTTTGACGAGGATGGCAATGACATAATATACAAGGTATAGCAAAATTACACATTATAAAAACATTTTTTCATAAATTCAAGTTACATAAATGCCCACCCGCCACATCCCATGGAAATGCAGATTTCATTTCTTCATCTGTGTCTTTGACGAGGATGGCAATGACATAATTTACAAGGTATAGCAAAATTACACATTTTAAAAACATTTTATTATAAATTCAAGTTACATAAATGTCCAGCAGCCACATCCCATGGAAATGCAGATTTCATTTCTTCATCTGTGTCTTTGACGAGGATAGCAATGACATAATTTACAAGGTATAGAAAAATTACACATTTTAAAAACATTTTATTATAAATTCAAGTTACATAAATGCCCACCCTCCACATCCCATGGAAATGCAGATTTCATTTCTTCATCTGTGTCTTTGACGAGGATGGCAATGACACAATATACAAGGTATAGGAAAATTACACATTATAAAAACATTTTATTATAAATTCAAGTTACATAAATGCCCCCCCCCTCCACATCCCATAGAAATGCAGATTTCATTTCTTCATCTGTTTGTTTCACGAGGATGGCAATGACACAATATACACGGTATAGCAAAATTACACGTTTAAAAAATATTTTATTATAAATTCAAGTTACATAAATGCCCACCCTCCACATCCCATGGAAATGCAGATTTCATTTCTTCATCTGTGTCTTTGACGAGGATGGCAATGACACAATATACAAGGTATAGGAAAATTACACATTATAAAAACATTTTATTATAAATTCAAGTTACATAAATGCCCCCCCCCCTCCACATCCCATGGAAATGCAGATTTCATTTCTTCATCTGTGTCTTTGACGAGGATAGCAATGACATAATTTACAAGGTATAGCAAAATTACACATTATAAAAACATTTTATCATAAATTCAAGTTACATAAATGCCCACCCGCCACATCCCATGGAAATGCAGATTTCATTTCTTCATCTGTGTCTTTGACGAGGATGGCAATGACATAATATACAAGGTATAGCAAAATTACACATTATAAAAACATTTTTTCATAAATTCAAGTTACATAAATGCCCACCCGCCACATCCCATGGAAATGCAGATTTCATTTCTTCATCTGTGTCTTTGACGTGGATGGCAATGACACAATATACACGGTATAGCAAAATTACACATTTTAAAAACATTTTATTATAAATTCAAGTTACATAAATGTCCAGCAGCCACATCCCATGGAAATGCAGATTTCATTTCTTCATCTGTGTCTTTGACGAGGATAGCAATGACATAATTTACAAGGTATAGCAAAATTACACATTTTAAAAACATTTTATTATAAATTCAAATTACATAAATGTCCAGCAGCCACATCCCATGGAAATGCAGATTTCATTTCTTCATCTGTGTCTTTGACGAGGATGGCAATGACACAATATACAAGACATAGCAAAATTACACATTATAAAAACATTTTATTATAAATTCAAGTTACATAAATGTCCAGCCGCAACATCCCATGGAAATGCAGATTTCATTTCTTCATCTGTGTCTTTGACGAGGATGGCAATGACACAATATACACGGTATAGCAAAATTACACATTTTAAAAACATTTTATTATAAATTCAAGTTACATAAATGTCCAGCAGCCACATCCCATGGAAATGCAGATTTCATTTCTTCATCTGTGTCTTTGACGAGGATGGCAATGACACAATATACACGGTAAAGCAAAATTACACATTTTAAAAACATTTTATTATAAATTCAAGTTACATAAATGTCCAGCAGCCACATCCCATGGAAATGCAGATTTCATATCTTCATCTGTGTCTTTGACGAGGATGGCAATGACACAATATACAAGGTATAGGAAAATTACACATTATAAAAACATTTTATTATAAATTCAAGTTACATAAATGCCCCCCCCCCTCCACATCCCATAGAAATGCAGATTTCATTTCTTCATCTGTTTGTTTCACGAGGATGGCAATGACACAATATACACGGTATAGCAAAATTACACGTTTAAAAAATATTTTATTATAAATTCAAGTTACATAAATGCCCACCCTCCACATCCCATGGAAATGCAGATTTCATTTCTTCATCTGTGTCTTTGACGAGGATGGCAATGACACAATATACAAGGTATAGGAAAATTACACATTATAAAAACATTTTATTATAAATTCAAGTTACATAAATGCCCCCCCCCCCTCCACATCCCATGGAAATGCAGATTTCATTTCTTCATCTGTGTCTTTGACGAGGATAGCAATGACATAATTTACAAGGTATAGCAAAATTACACGTTATAAAAACATTTTATCATAAATTCAAGTTACATAAATGCCCACCCGCCACATCCCATGGAAATGCAGATTTCATTTCTTCATCTGTGTCTTTGACGAGGATGGCAATGACATAATATACAAGGTATAGCAAAATTACACATTATAAAAAAAATTTTCATAAATTCAAGTTACATAAATGCCCACCCGCCACATCCCATGGAAATGCAGATTTCATTTCTTCATCTCTGTCTTTGACGTGGATGGCAATGACATAATATACAAGGTATAGCAAAATTACACATTATAAAAACATTTTTTCATAAATTCAAGTTACATAAATGCCCACCCGCCACATCCCATGGAAATGCTGATTTCATTTCTTCATCTGTGTCTTTGACGAGGATGGCAATGACATAATTTACAAGATATAGCAAAATTACACATTTTAAAAACATTTTATTATAAATTCAAGTTACATAAATGTCCAGCAGCCACATCCCATGGAAATGCAGATTTCATTTCTTCATCTGTGTCTTTGACGAGGATAGCAATGACATAATTTACAAGGTATAGAAAAATTACACATTTTAAAAACATTTTATTATAAATTCAAGTTACATAAATGTCCAGCCGCAACATCCCATGGAAATGCAGATTTCATTTCTTCATCTGTGTGTTTGACGAGGATGGCAATGACACAATATACACGGTATAGCAAAATTACACATTTTAAAAACATTTTATTATAAATTCAAGTTACATAAATGTCCAGCAGCCACATCCCATGGAAATGCAGATTTCATTTCTTCATCTGTGTCTTTGACGAGGATGGCAATGACACAATATACACGGTAAAGCAAAATTACACATTTTAAAAACATTTTATTATAAATTCAAGTTACATAAATGTCCAGCAGCCACATCCCATGGAAATGCAGATTTCATTTCTTCATCTGTGTCTTTCACGTGGATGGCAATGACACAATATACACGGTATAGCAAAATTACACATTTTAGAAACATTTTATTATAAATTCAAATTACATAAATGTCCAGCCGCCACATTCCATTGAAATGCAGATTTCATTTCTTCATCTGTGTCTTTGACGAGGATGGCAATGACATAATATACAAGGTATAGCAAAATTACACATTATAAAAACATTTTTTCATAAATTCAAGTTACATAAATGCCCACCCGCCACATCCCATGGAAATGCAGATTTCATTTCTTCATCTGTGTCTTTGATGAGGATGGCAATGACATAATTTACAAGGTATAGCAAAATTACACATTTTAAAAACATTTTATTATAAATTCAAGTTACATAAATGTCCAGCAGCCACATCCCATGGAAATGCAGATTTCATTTCTTCATCTGTGTCTTTGACGAGGATAGCAATGACATAATTTACAAGGTATAGAAAAATTACACATTTTAAAAACATTTTATTATAAATTCAAGTTACATAAATGTCCAGCCGCAACATCCCATGGAAATGCAGATTTCATTTCTTCATCTGTGTGTTTGACGAGGATGGCAATGACACAATATACACGGTATAGCAAAATTACACGTTTAAAAAATATTTTATTATAAATTCAAGTTACATAAATGCCCACCCTCCACATCCCATGGAAATGCAGATTTCATTTCTTCATCTGTGTCTTTGACGAGGATGGCAATGACACAATATACAAGGTATAGGAAAATTACACATTATAAAAACATTTTATTATAAATTCAAGTTACATAAATGCCCCCCCCCCTCCACATCCCATAGAAATGCAGATTTCATTTCTTCATCTGTGTGTTTGACGAGGATGGCAATGACACAATATACAAGGTATAGCAAAATTACACGTTTAAAAAATATTTTATTATAAATTCAAGTTACATAAATGCCCACCCTCCACATCCCATGGAAATGCAGATTTCATTTCTTCATCTGTGTCTTTGACGAGGATGGCAATGACACAATATACAAGGTATAGGAAAATTACACATTATAAAAACATTTTATTATAAATTCAAGTTACATAAATGCCCCCCCTCCACGTCCCATGGAAATGCAGATTTCATTTCTTCATCTGTGTCTTTGACGAGGATAGCAATGACATAATTTACAAGGTATAGCAAAATTACACATTATAAAAATATTTTATCATAAATTCAAGTTACATAAATGCCCACCCGCCACATCCCATGGAAATGCAGATTTCATTTCTTCATCTGTGTCTTTGACGTGGATGGCAATGACACAATATACACGGTATAGCAAAATTACACATTTTAAAAACATTTTATTATAAATTCAAGTTACATAAATGTCCAGCAGCCACATCCCATAGAAATGCAGATTTCATTTCTTCATCTGTGTCTTTGACGAGGATGGCAATGACACAATATACAAGGTATAGCAAAATTACACATTATAAAAACATTTTATCATAAATTCAATCACATAAATGCCCACCCGCCACATCCCATGGAAATGCAGATTTCATTTCTTCATCTGTGTCTTTGACGAGGATGGCAATGACATAATATACAAGGTATAGCAAAATTACACATTATAAAAACATTTTTTCATAAATTCAAGTTACATAAATGCCCACCCGCCACATCCCATGGAAATGCAGATTTCATTTCTTCATCTGTGTCTTTGACGTGGATGGCAATGACACAATATACACGGTATAGCAAAATTACACATTTTAGAAACATTTTTTTATAAATTCAAGTTACATAAATGTCCAGCCGCCACATTCCACTGAAGTGCAGATTTCATTTCTTCATCTGTGTCTTTGACGAGGATGGCAATAACATAATATACAAGGTATAGCAAAATTACACATTATAAAAACATTTTTTCATAAATTCAAGTTACATAAATGTCCACCCGCCACATCCCATGGAAATGCAGATTTCATTTCTTCATCTGTGTCTTTGACGAGGATGGCAATGACACAATATACAAGGTATAGGAAAATTACACATTATAAAAACATTTTATTATAAATTCAAGTTACATAAATGCCCCCCCTCCACATCCCATAGAAATGCAGATTTCATTTCTTCATCTGTGTGTTTGACGAGGATGGCAATGACACAATATACACGGTATAGCAAAATTACACGTTTAAAAAATATTTTATTATAAATTCAAGTTACATAAATGCCCACCCTCCACATCCCATGGAAATGCAGATTTCATTTCTTCATCTGTGTCTTTGACGAGGATAGCAATGACATAATTTACAAGGTATAGAAAAATTACACATTTTAAAAACATTTTATTATAAATTCAAGTTACATAAATGTCCAGCCGCAACATCCCATGGAAATGCAGATTTCATTTCTTCATCTGTGTGTTTGACGAGGATGGCAATGACACAATATACACGGTATAGCAAAATTACACATTTTAAAAACATTTTATTATAAATTCAAGTTACATAAATGTCCAGCAGCCACATCCCATGGAAATGCAGATTTCATTTCTTCATCTGTGTCTTTGACGAGGATGGCAATGACACAATATACACGGTAAAGCAAAATTACACATTTTAAAAACATTTTATTATAAATTCAAGTTACATAAATGTCCAGCAGCCACATCCCATGGAAATGCAGATTTCATTTCTTCATCTGTGTCTTTCACGTGGATGGCAATGACACAATATACACGGTATAGCAAAATTACACATTTTAGAAACATTTTATTATAAATTCAAATTACATAAATGTCCAGCCGCCACATTCCATTGAAATGCAGATTTCATTTCTTCATCTGTGTCTTTGACGAGGATGGCAATGACATAATATACAAGGTATAGCAAAATTACACATTATAAAAACATTTTTTCATAAATTCAAGTTACATAAATGCCCACCCGCCACATCCCATGGAAATGCAGATTTCATTTCTTCATCTGTGTCTTTGACGAGGATGGCAATGACATAATTTACAAGGTATAGCAAAATTACACATTTTAAAAACATTTTATTATAAATTCAAGTTACATAAATGTCCAGCAGCCACATCCCATGGAAATGCAGATTTCATTTCTTCATCTGTGTCTTTGACGAGGATAGCAATGACATAATTTACAAGGTATAGAAAAATTACACATTTTAAAAACATTTTATTATAAATTCAAGTTACATAAATGTCCAGCCGCAACATCCCATGGAAATGCAGATTTCATTTCTTCATCTGTGTGTTTGACGAGGATGGCAATGACACAATATACACGGTATAGCAAAATTACACGTTTAAAAAATATTTTATTATAAATTCAAGTTACATAAATGCCCACCCTCCACATCCCATGGAAATGCAGATTTCATTTCTTCATCTGTGTCTTTGACGAGGATGGCAATGACACAATATACAAGGTATAGGAAAATTACACATTATAAAAACATTTTATTATAAATTCAAGTTACATAAATGCCCCCCCCCCCCTCCACATCCCATAGAAATGCAGATTTCATTTCTTCATCTGTGTGTTTGACGAGGATGGCAATGACACAATATACAAGGTATAGCAAAATTACACGTTTAAAAAATATTTTATTATAAATTCAAGTTACATAAATGCCCACCCTCCACATCCCATGGAAATGCAGATTTCATTTCTTCATCTGTGTCTTTGACGAGGATGGCAATGACACAATATACAAGGTATAGGAAAATTACACATTATAAAAACATTTTATTATAAATTCAAGTTACATAAATGCCCCCCCCTCCACGTCCCATGGAAATGCAGATTTCATTTCTTCATCTGTGTCTTTGACGAGGATAGCAATGACATAATTTACAAGGTATAGCAAAATTACACATTATAAAAATATTTTATCATAAATTCAAGTTACATAAATGCCCACCCGCCACATCCCATGGAAATGCAGATTTCATTTCTTCATCTGTGTCTTTGACGTGGATGGCAATGACACAATATACACGGTATAGCAAAATTACACATTTTAAAAACATTTTATTATAAATTCAAGTTACATAAATGTCCAGCAGCCACATCCCATAGAAATGCAGATTTCATTTCTTCATCTGTGTCTTTGACGAGGATGGCAATGACACAATATACAAGGTATAGCAAAATTACACATTATAAAAACATTTTATCATAAATTCAATCACATAAATGCCCACCCGCCACATCCCATGGAAATGCAGATTTCATTTCTTCATCTGTGTCTTTGACGAGGATGGCAATGACATAATATACAAGGTATAGCAAAATTACACATTATAAAAACATTTTTTCATAAATTCAAGTTACATAAATGCCCACCCGCCACATCCCATGGAAATGCAGATTTCATTTCTTCATCTGTGTCTTTGACGTGGATGGCAATGACACAATATACACGGTATAGCAAAATTACACATTTTAGAAACATTTTTTTATAAATTCAAGTTACATAAATGTCCAGCCGCCACATTCCACTGAAGTGCAGATTTCATTTCTTCATCTGTGTCTTTGACGAGGATGGCAATAACATAATATACAAGGTATAGCAAAATTACACATTATAAAAACATTTTTTCATAAATTCAAGTTACATAAATGTCCACCCGCCACATCCCATGGAAATGCAGATTTCATTTCTTCATCTGTGTCTTTGACGAGGATGGCAATGACACAATATACAAGGTATAGGAAAATTACACATTATAAAAACATTTTATTATAAATTCAAGTTACATAAATGCCCCCCCTCCACATCCCATAGAAATGCAGATTTCATTTCTTCATCTGTGTGTTTGACGAGGATGGCAATGACACAATATACACGGTATAGCAAAATTACACGTTTAAAAAATATTTTATTATAAATTCAAGTTACATAAATGCCCACCCTCCACATCCCATGGAAATGCAGATTTCATTTCTTCATCTGTGTCTTTGACGAGGATGGCAATGACACAATATACAAGGTATAGGAAAATTACACATTATAAACACATTTTATTATAAATTCAAGTTACATAAATGCCCCCTCTCCACATCCCATGGAAATGCAGATTTCATTTCTTCATCTGTGTCTTTGACGAGGATAGCAATGACATAATTTACAAGGTATAGCAAAATTACACATTATAAAAACATTTTATCATAAATTCAAGTTACATAAATGCCCACCCGCCACATCCCATGGAAATGCAGATTTCATTTCTTCATCTGTGTCTTTGACGAGGATGGCAATGACATAATATACAAGGTATAGCAAAATTACACATTATAAAAACATTTTTTCATAAATTCAAGTTACATAAATGCCCACCCGCCACATCCCATGGAAATGCAGATTTCATTTCTTCATCTGTGTCTTTAACGTGGATGGCAATGACACAATATACACGGTATAGCAAAATTACACATTTTAAAAACATTTTATTATAAATTCAAGTTACATAAATGTTCAGCAGCCACATCCCATAGAAATGCAGATTTCATTTCTTCATCTGTGTCTTTGACGAGGATGGCAATGACACAATATACACGGTAAAGCAAAATTACACATTTTAAAAACATTTTATTATAAATTCAAGTTACATAAATGTCCAGCAGCCACATCCCATAGAAATGCAGATTTCATTTCTTCATCTGTGTCTTTGACGAGGATGGCAATGACACAATATACAAGGTATAGCAAAATTACACATTATAAAAACATTTTATCATAAATTCAATCACATAAATGCCCACCCGCCACATCCCATGGAAATGCAGATTTCATTTCTTCATCTGTGTCTTTGACGAGGATGTCAATGACATAATATACAAGGTATAGCAAAATTACACATTTTAAAAACATTTTATTATAAATTCAAGTTACATAAATGTCCAGCAGCCACATCCCATGGAAATGCAGATTTCATTTCTTCATCTGTGTCTTTGACGAGGATAGCAATGACATAATTTACAAGGTATAGAAAAATTACACATTTTAAAAACATTTTATTATAAATTCAAGTTACATAAATGCCCACCCTCCACATCCCATGGAAATGCAGATTTCATTTCTTCATCTGTGTCTTTGACGAGGATGGCAATGACACAATATACAAGGTATAGGAAAATTACACATTATAAAAACATTTTATTATAAATTCAAGTTACATAAATGCCCCCCCCCCTCCACATCCCATAGAAATGCAGATTTCATTTCTTCATCTGTTTGTTTCACGAGGATGGCAATGACACAATATACACGGTATAGCAAAATTACACGTTTAAAAAATATTTTATTATAAATTCAAGTTACATAAATGCCCACCCTCCGCATCCCATGGAAATGCAGATTTCATTTCTTCATCTGTGTCTTTGACGAGGATGGCAATGACACAATATACAAGGTATAGGAAAATTAAACATTATAAAAACATTTTATTATAAATTCAAGTTACATAAATGCCCACCCCCTCCACATCCCATAGAAATGAAGATTTCATTTCTTCATCTGTTTGTTTCACGAGGATGGCAATGACACAATATACACGGTATAGCAAAATTACACGTTTAAAAAATATTTTATTATAAATTCAAGTTACATAAATGCCCACCCTCCACATCCCATGGAAATGCAGATTTCATTTCTTCATCTGTGTCTTTGACGAGGATGGCAATGACATAATATACAAGGTATAGTAAAATTACACATTATAAAAACATTTTTTCATAAATTCAAGTTACATAAATGCCCACCCGCCACATCCCATGGAAATGCAGATTTCATTTCTTCATCTGTGTCTTTGACGTGGATGGCAATGACACAATATACACGGTATAGCAAAATTACACATTTTAAAAACATTTTATTATAAATTCAAGTTACATAAATGTCCAGCAGCCACATCCCATAGAAATGCAGATTTCATTTCTTCATCTGTGTCTTTGACGAGGATGGCAATGACACAATATACAAGGTATAGCAAAATTACACATTATAAAAACATTTTATCATAAATTCAATCACATAAATGCCCACCCGCCACATCCCATGGAAATGCAGATTTCATTTCTTCATCTGTGTCTTTGACGAGGATGGCAATGACATAATATACAAGGTATAGCAAAATTACACATTATAAAAACATTTTTTCATAAATTCAAGTTACATAAATGCCCACCCGCCACATCCCATGGAAATGCAGATTTCATTTCTTCATCTGTGTCTTTGACGTGGATGGCAATGACACAATATACACGGTATAGCAAAATTACACATTTTAGAAACATTTTTTTATAAATTCAAGTTACATAAATGTCCAGCCGCCACATTCCATTGAAGTGCAGATTTCATTTCTTCATCTGTGTCTTTGACGAGGATGGCAATAACATAATATACAAGGTATAGCAAAATTACACATTATAAAAACATTTTTTCATAAATTCAAGTTACATAAATGTCCACCCGCCACATCCCATGGAAATGCAGATTTCATTTCTTCATCTGTGTCTTTGACGAGGATGGCAATGACACAATATACAAGGTATAGGAAAATTACACATTATAAAAACATTTTATTATAAATTCAAGTTACATAAATACCCCCCCTCCACATCCCATAGAAATGCAGATTTCATTTCTTCATCTGTGTGTTTGACGAGGATGGCAATGACACAATATACACGGTATAGCAAAATTACACGTTTAAAAAATATTTTATTATAAATTCAAGTTACATAAATGCCCACCCTCCACATCCCATGGAAATGCAGATTTCATTTCTTCATCTGTGTCTTTGACGAGGATGGCAATGACACAATATACAAGGTATAGAAAATTACACATTATAAACACATTTTATTATAAATTCAAGTTACATAAATGCCCCCCCTCCACATCCCATGGAAATGCAGATTTCATTTCTTCATCTGTGTCTTTGACGAGGATAGCAATGACATAATTTACAAGGTATAGCAAAATTACACATTATAAAAACATTTTATCATAAATTCAAGTTACATAAATGCCCACCCGCCACATCCCATGGAAATGCAGATTTCATTTCTTCATCTGTGTCTTTGACGAGGATGGCAATGACATAATATACAAGGTATAGCAAAATTACACATTATAAAAACATTTTTTCATAAATTCAAGTTACATAAATGCCCACCCGCCACATCCCATGGAAATGCAGATTTCATTTCTTCATCTGTGTCTTTAACGTGGATGGCAATGACACAATATACACGGTATAGCAAAATTACACATTTTAAAAACATTTTATTATAAATTCAAGTTACATAAATGTTCAGCAGCCACATCCCATAGAAATGCAGATTTCATTTCTTCATCTGTGTCTTTGACGAGGATGGCAATGACACAATATACACGGTAAAGCAAAATTACACATTTTAAAAACATTTTATTATAAATTCAAGTTACATAAATGTCCAGCAGCCACATCCCATAGAAATGCAGATTTCATTTCTTCATCTGTGTCTTTGACGAGGATGGCAATGACACAATATACAAGGTATAGCAAAATTACACATTATAAAAACATTTTATCATAAATTCAATCACATAAATGCCCACCCGCCACATCCCATGGAAATGCAGATTTCATTTCTTCATCTGTGTCTTTGACGAGGATGGCAATGACACAATATACAAGGTATAGCAAAATTACACATTTTAAAAACATTTTATTATAAATTCAAGTTACATAAATGTCCAGCAGCCACATCCCATGGAAATGCAGATTTCATTTCTTCATCTGTGTCTTTGACGAGGATAGCAATGACATAATTTACAAGGTATAGAAAAATTACACATTTTAAAAACATTTTATTATAAATTCAAGTTACATAAATGCCCACCCTCCACATCCCATGGAAATGCAGATTTCATTTATTCATCTGTGTCTTTGACGAGGATGGCAATGACACAATATACAAGGTATAGGAAAATTACACATTATAAAAACATTTTATTATAAATTTAAGTTACATAAATGCCCCCCCCCTCCACATCCCATAGAAATGCAGATTTCATTTCTTCATCTGTTTGTTTCACGAGGATGGCAATGACACAATATACACGGTATAGCAAAATTACACGTTTAAAAAATATTTTATTATAAATTCAAGTTACATAAATGCCCACCCTCCACATCCCATGGAAATGCAGATTTCATTTCTTCATCTGTGTCTTTGACGAGGATGGCAATGACACAATATACAAGGTATAGGAAAATTAAACATTATAAAAACATTTTATTATAAATTCAAGTTACATAAATGCCCCCCCCCCCTCCACATCCCATAGAAATGAAGATTTCATTTCTTCATCTGTTTGTTTCACGAGGATGGCAATGACACAATATACACGGTATAGCAAAATTACACGTTTAAAAAATATTTTATTATAAATTCAAGTTACATAAATGCCCACCCTCCACATCCCATGGAAATGCAGATTTCATTTCTTCATCTGTGTCTTTGACGAGGATGGCAATGACACAATATACAAGGTATAGGAAAATTACACATTATAAAAACATTTTATTATAAATTCAAGTTACATAAATGCCCCCCCCCCCCCCTCCACATCCCATGGAAATGCAGATTTCATTTCTTCATCTGTGTCTTTGACGAGGATAGCAATGACATAATTTACAAGGTATAGCAAAATTACACATTATAAAAGCATTTTATCATAAATTCAAGTTACATAAATGCCCACCCGCCACATCCCATGGAAATGCAGATTTCATTTCTTCATCTGTGTCTTTGACGAGGATGGCAATGACATAATATACAAGGCATAGCAAAATTACACATTATAAAAACATTTTATTATAAATTCAAGTTACATAAATGTCCAGCCGCAACATCCCATGGAAATGCAGATTTCATTTCTTCATCTGTGTCTTTGACGAGGATGGCAATGACACAATATACACGGTATAGCAAAATTACACATTTTAAAAACATTTTATTATAAATTCAAGTTACATAAATGTCCAGCAGCCACATCCCATGGAAATGCAGATTTCATTTCTTCATCTGTGTCTTTGACGAGGATGGCAATGACACAATATACACGGTAAAGCAAAATTACACATTTTAAAAACATTTTATTATAAATTCAAGTTACATAAATGTCCAGCAGCCACATCCCATGGAAATGCAGATTTCATATCTTCATCTGTGTCTTTGACGAGGATGGCAATGACACAATATACACGGTAAAGCAAAATTACACATTTTAAAAACATTTTATTATAAATTCAAGTTACATAAATGTTCAGCAGCCACATCCCATAGAAATGCAGATTTCATTTCTTCATCTGTGTGTTTGACGAGGATGGCAATGACACAATATACACGGTTTAGCAAAATTACACATTTTAAAAACATTTTATTAAATTCAAGTTACATAAATGTCCAGCAGCCACATCCCATAGAAATGCAGATTTCATTTCTTCATCTGTGTCTTTGACGAGGATGGCAATGACACAATATACACGGTAAAACAAAATTACACATTTTAAAAACATTTTATTATAAATTCAAGTTACATAAATGTTCAGCAGCCACATCCCATAGAAATGCAGATTTCATTTCTTCATCTGTGTCTTTGACGAGGATGGCAATGACACAATATACACGGTAAAGCAAAATTACACATTTTAAAAACATTTTATTATAAATTCAAGTTACATAAATGTCCAGCAGCCACATCCCATAGAAATGCAGATTTCATTTCTTCATCTGTGTCTTTGACGAGGATGGCAATGACACAATATACAAGGTATAGCAAAATTACACATTATAAAAACATTTTATCATAAATTCAAGTCACATAAATGCCCACCCGCCACATCCCATGGAAATGCAGATTTCATTTCTTCATCTGTGTCTTTGACGAGGATGGCAATGACATAATATACAAGGTATAGCAAAATTACACATTATAAAAACATTTTTTCATAAATTCAAGTTACATAAATGCCCACCCGCCACATCCCATGGAAATGCTGATTTCATTTCTTCATGTGTCTTTGACGTGGATGGCAATGACACAATATACACGGTATAGCAAAATTACACATTTTAGAAACATTTTATTATAAATTCAAATTACATAAATGTCCAGCAGCCACATCCCATGGAAATGCAGATTTCATATCTTCATCTGTGTCTTTGACGAGGATGGCAATGACACAATATACACGGTAAAGCAAAATTACACATTTTAAAAACATTTTATTATAAATTCAAGTTACATAAATGTTCAGCAGCCACATCCCATAGAAATGCAGATTTCATTTCTTCATCTGTGTGTTTGACGAGGATGGCAATGACACAATATACACGGTTTAGCAAAATTACACATTTTAAAAACATTTTATTAAATTCAAGTTACATAAATGTCCAGCAGCCACATCCCATAGAAATGCAGATTTCATTTCTTCATCTGTGTCTTTGACGAGGATGGCAATGACACAATATACACGGTAAAACAAAATTACACATTTTAAAAACATTTTATTATAAATTCAAGTTACATAAATGTTCAGCAGCCACATCCCATAGAAATGCAGATTTCATTTCTTCATCTGTGTCTTTGACGAGGATGGCAATGACACAATATACACGGTAAAGCAAAATTACACATTTTAAAAACATTTTATTATAAATTCAAGTTACATAAATGTCCAGCAGCCACATCCCATAGAAATGCAGATTTCATTTCTTCATCTGTGTCTTTGACGAGGATGGCAATGACACAATATACAAGGTATAGCAAAATTACACATTATAAAAACATTTTATCATAAATTCAATCACATAAATGCCCACCCGCCACATCCCATGGAAATGCAGATTTCATTTCTTCATCTGTGTCTTTGACGAGGATGGCAATGACATAATATACAAGGTATAGCAAAATTACACATTATAAAAACATTTTTTCATAAATTCAAGTTACATAAATGCCCACCCGCCACATCCCATGGAAATGCAGATTTCATTTCTTCATCTGTGTCTTTGACGTGGATGGCAATGACACAATATACACGGTATAGCAAAATTACACATTTTAGAAACATTTTTTTATAAATTCAAGTTACATAAATGTCCAGCCGCCACATTCCATTGAAGTGCAGATTTCATTTCTTCATCTGTGTCTTTGACGAGGATGGCAATAACATAATATACAAGGTATAGCAAAATTACACATTATAAAAACATTTTTTCATAAATTCAAGTTACATAAATGTCCACCCGCCACATCCCATGGAAATGCAGATTTCATTTCTTCATCTGTGTCTTTGACGAGGATGGCAATGACACAATATACAAGGTATAGGAAAATTACACATTATAAAAACATTTTATTATAAATTCAAGTTACATAAATGCCCCCCCCTCCACATCCCATTGAAATGCAGATTTCATTTCTTCATCTGTGTGTTTGACGAGGATGGCAATGACACAATATACACGGTATAGCAAAATTACACATTTTAAAAACATTTTATTATAAATTCAAGTTACATAAATGTTCAGCAGCCACATCCCATAGAAATGCAGATTTCATTTCTTCATCTGTGTCTTTGACGAGGATGGCAATGACACAATATACACGGTAAAGCAAAATTACACATTTTAAAAACATTTTATTATAAATTCAAGTTACATAAATGTCCAGCAGCCACATCCCATAGAAATGCAGATTTCATTTCTTCATCTGTGTCTTTGACGAGGATGGCAATGACACAATATACAAGGTATAGCAAAATTACACATTATAAAAACATTTTATCATAAATTCAATCACATAAATGCCCACCCGTCACATCCCATGGAAATGCAGATTTCATTTCTTCATCTGTGTCTTTGACGAGGATGGCAATGACATAATATACAAGGTATAGCAAAATTATACATTATAAAAACATTTTTTCATAAATTCAAGTTACATAAATGCCCACCCGCCACATCCCATGGAAATGCAGATTTCATTTCTTCATCTGTGTCTTTGACGTGGATGGCAATGACACAATATACACGGTATAGCAAAATTACACATTTTAGAAACATTTTTTTATAAATTCAAGTTACATAAATGTCCAGCCGCCACATTCCATTGAAGTGCAGATTTCATTTCTTCATCTGTGTCTTTGACGAGGATGGCAATAACATAATATACAAGGTATAGCAAAATTACACATTATAAAAACATTTTTTCATAAATTCCAGTTACATAAATGTCCACCCGCCACATCCCATGGAAATGCAGATTTCATTTCTTCATCTGTGTCTTTGACGAGGATGGCAATGACACAATATACAAGGTATAGGAAAATTACACATTATAAAAACATTTTATTATAAATTCAAGTTACATAAATGCCCCCCCTCCACATCCCATAGAAATGCAGATCTCATTTCTTCATCTGTGTGTTTGACGAGGATGGCAATGACACAATATACACGGTATAGCAAAATTACACGTTTAAAAAATATTTTATTATAAATTCAAGTTACATAAATGCCCACCCTCCACATCCCATGGAAATGCAGATTTCATTTCTTCATCTGTGTCTTTGACGAGGATGGCAATGACACAATATACAAGGTATAGGAAAATTACACATTATAAACACATTTTATTATAAATTCAAGTTACATAAATGCCCCCCCTCCACATCCCATGGAAATGCAGATTTCATTTCTTCATCTGTGTCTTTGACGAGGATAGCAATGACATAATTTACAAGGTATAGCAAAATTACACATTATAAAAACATTTTATCATAAATTCAAGTTACATAAATGCCCACCCGCCACATCCCATGGAAATGCAGATTTCATTTCTTCATCTGTGTCTTTGACGAGGATTGCAATGACATAATATACAAGGTATAGCAAAATTACACATTATAAAAACATTTTTTCATAAATTCAAGTTACATAAATGCCCACCCGCCACATCCCATGGAAATGCAGATTTCATTTCTTCATCTGTGTCTTTGACGAGGATGGCAATGACACAATATACAAGGCATAGCAAAATTACACATTATAAAAACATTTTATTATAAATTCAAGTTACATAAATGTCCAGCCGCAACATCCCATGGAAATGCAGATTTCATTTCTTCATCTGTGTCTTTGACGAGGATGGCAATGACACAATATACAAGGCATAGCAAAATTACACATTATAAAAACATTTTATTATAAATTCAAGTTACATAAATGTCCAGCCGCCACATCCCATGGAAATGCAGATTTCATTTCTTCATCTGTGTCTTTGACGAGGATGGCAATGACACAATATACACGGTATAGCAAAATTACACATTTTAAAAACATTTTATTATAAATTCAAGTTACATAAATGCCCCCCCTCCACATCCCATTGAAATGCAGAGTTCATTTCTTCATCTGTGTGTTTGACGAGGATGGCAATGACACAATATACACGGTATAGCAAAATTACACGTTTAAAAAATATTTTATTATAAATTCAAGTTACATAAATGCCCCCCCTCCACATCCCATGGAAATGCAGATTTCATTTCTTCATCTGTGTCTTTGACGAGGATAGCAATGACATAATTTACAAGGTATAGCAAAATTACACATTATAAAAACATTTTATCATAAATTCAAGTTACATAAATGCCCACCCGCCACATCCCATGGAAATGCAGATTTCATTTCTTCATCTGTGTCTTTGACGAGGATGGCAATGACATAATATACAAGGTATAGCAAAATTACACATTATAAAAACATTTTTTCATAAATTCAAGTTACATAAATGCCCACCCGCCACATCCCATGGAAATGCAGATTTCATTTCTTCATCTCTGTCTTTGACGTGGATGGCAATGACACAATATACACGGTATAGCAAAATTACACATTTTAAAAACATTTTATTATAAATTCAAGTTACATAAATGTTCAGCAGCCACATCCCATAGAAATGCAGATTTCATTTCTTCATCTGTGTCTTTGACGAGGATGGCAATGACACAATATACACGGTAAAGCAAAATTACACATTTTAAAAACATTTTATTATAAATTCAAGTTACATAAATGTCCAGCAGCCACATCCCATAGAAATGCAGATTTCATTTCTTCATCTGTGTCTTTGACGAGGATGGCAATGACACAATATACAAGGTATAGCAAAATTACACATTATAAAAACATTTTATCATAAATTCAATCACATAAATGCCCACCCGTCACATCCCATGGAAATGCAGATTTCATTTCTTCATCTGTGTCTTTGACGAGGATGGCAATGACATAATATACAAGGTATAGCAAAATTACACATTATAAAAACATTTTTTCATAAATTCAAGTTACATAAATGCCCACCCGCCACATCCCATGGAAATGCAGATTTCATTTCTTCATCTGTGTCTTTGACGTGGATGGCAATGACACAATATACACGGTATAGCAAAATTACACATTTTAGAAACATTTTTTTATAAATTCAAGTTACATAAATGTCCAGCCGCCACATTCCATTGAAGTGCAGATTTCATTTCTTCATCTGTGTCTTTGACGAGGATGGCAATAACATAATATACAAGGTATACCAAAATTACACATTATAAAAACATTTTTTCATAAATTAAGTTACATAAATGTCCACCCGCCACATCCCATGGAAATGCAGATTTCATTTCTTCATCTGTGTCTTTGACGAGGATGGCAATGACACAATATACAAGGTATAGGAAAATTACACATTATAAAAACATTTTATTATAAAATCAAGTTACATAAATGCCCCCCCTCCACATCCCATAGAAATGCAGATCTCATTTCTTCATCTGTGTGTTTGACGAGGATGGCAATGACACAATATACACGGTATAGCAAAATTACACGTTTAAAAAATATTTTATTATAAATTCAAGTTACATAAATGCCCACCCTCCACATCCCATGGAAATGCAGATTTCATTTCTTCATCTGTGTCTTTGACGAGGATGGCAATGACACAATATACAAGGTATAGGAAAATTACACATTATAAACACATTTTATTATAAATTCAAGTTACATAAATGCCCCCCCTCCACATCCCATGGAAATGCAGATTTCATTTCTTCATCTGTGTCTTTGACGAGGATAGCAATGACATAATTTACAAGGTATAGCAAAATTACACATTATAAAAACATTTTATCATAAATTCAAGTTACATAAATGCCCACCCGCCACATCCCATGGAAATGCAGATTTCATTTCTTCATCTGTGTCTTTGACGAGGATTGCAATGACATAATATACAAGGTATAGCAAAATTACACATTATAAAAACATTTTTTTATAAATTCAAGTTACATAAATACCCACCCGCCACATCCCATGGAAATGCAGATTTCATTTCTTCATCTGTGTCTTTGACGAGGATGGCAATGACACAATATACAAGGCATAGCAAAATTACACATTATAAAAACATTTTATTATAAATTCAAGTTACATAAATGTCCAGCCGCAACATCCCATGGAAATGCAGATTTCATTTCTTCATCTGTGTCTTTGACGAGGATGGCAATGACACAATATACAAGGCATAGCAAAATTACACATTATAAAAACATTTTATTATAAATTCAAGTTACATAAATGTCCAGCCGCCACATCCCATGGAAATGCAGATTTCATTTCTTCATCTGTGTCTTTGACGAGGATGGCAATGACACAATATACACGGTATAGCAAAATTACACATTTTAAAAACATTTTATTATAAATTCAAGTTACATAAATGTCCAGCCGCAACATCCCATGGAAATGCAGATTTCATTTCTTCATCTGTGTCTTTGACGAGGATGGCAATGACACAATATACAAGGCATAGCAAAATTACACATTATAAAAACATTTTATTATAAATTCAAGTTACATAAATGTCCAGCCGCCACATCCCATGGAAATGCAGATTTCATTTCTTCATCTGTGTGTTTGACGAGGATGGCAATGACACAATATACACGGTATAGCAAAATTACACGTTTAAAAAATATTTTATTATAAATTCAAGTTACATAAATGCCCACCCTCCACATCCCATGGAAATGCAGATTTCATTTCTTCATCTGTGTCTTTGATGAGGATGGCAATGACACAATATACAAGGTATAGGAAAATTACACATTATAAAAACATTTTATTATAAATTCAAGTTACATAAATGCCCCCCCTCCACATCCCATATAAATGCAGATTTCATTTCTTCATCTGTGTGTTTGACGAGGATGGCAATGACACAATATACACGGTATAGCAAAATTACACATTTTAAAAACATTTTATTATAAATTCAAGTTACATAAATGTTCAGCAGCCACATCCCATAGAAATGCAGATTTCATTTCTTCATCTGTGTCTTTGACGAGGATGGCAATGACACAATATACACGGTAAAGCAAAATTACACATTTTAAAAACATTTTATTATAAATTCAAGTTACATAAATGTCCAGCAGCCACATCCCATAGAAATGCAGATTTCATTTCTTCATCTGTGTCTTTGACGAGGATGGCAATGACACAATATACAAGGTATAGCAAAATTACACATTATAAAAACATTTTATCATAAATTCAATCACATAAATGCCCACCCGTCACATCCCATGGAAATGCAGATTTCATTTCTTCATCTGTGTCTTTGACGAGGATGGCAATGACATAATATACAAGGTATAGCAAAATTACACATTATAAAAACATTTTTTCATAAATTCAAGTTACATAAATGCCCACCCGCCACATCCCATGGAAATGCAGATTTCATTTCTTCATCTGTGTCTTTGACGTGGATGGCAATGACACAATATACACGGTATAGCAAAATTACACATTTTAGAAACATTTTTTTATAAATTCAAGTTACATAAATGTCCAGCCGCCACATTCCATTGAAGTGCAGATTTCATTTCTTCATCTGTGTCTTTGACGAGGATGGCAATGACACAATATACACGGTATAGCAAAATTACACGTTTAAAAAATATTTTATTATAAATTCAAGTTACATAAATGCCCACCCTCCACATCCCATGGAAATGCAGATTTCATTTCTTCATCTGTGTCTTTGACGAGGATGGCAATGACACAATATACAAGGTATAGGAAAATTACACATTATAAACACATTTTATTATAAATTCAAGTTACATAAATGCCCCCCCTCCACATCCCATGGAAATGCAGATTTCATTTCTTCATCTGTGTCTTTGACGAGGATAGCAATGACATAATTTACAAGGTATAGCAAAATTACACATTATAAAAACATTTTATCATAAATTCAAGTTACATAAATGCCCACCCGCCACATCCCATGGAAATGCAGATTTCATTTCTTCATCTGTGTCTTTGACGAGGATTGCAATGACATAATATACAAGGTATAGCAAAATTACACATTATAAAAACATTTTTTCATAAATTCAAGTTACATAAATGCCCACCCGCCACATCCCATGGAAATGCAGATTTCATTTCTTCATCTGTGTCTTTGACGAGGATGGCAATGACACAATATACAAGGCATAGCAAAATTACACATTATAAAAACATTTTATTATAAATTCAAGTTACATAAATGTCCAGCCGCAACAACCCATGGAAATGCAGATTTCATTTCTTCATCTGTGTCTTTGACGAGGATGGCAATGACACAATATACAAGGCATAGCAAAATTACACATTATAAAAACATTTTATTATAAATTCAAGTTACATAAATGTCCAGCCGCCACATCCCATGGAAATGCAGATTTCATTTCTTCATCTGTGTGTTTGACGAGGATGGCAATGACACAATATACACGGTATAGCAAAATTACACATTTTAAAAACATTTTATTATAAATTCAAGTTACATAAATGTCCAGCCGCAACATCCCATGGAAATGCAGATTTCATTTCTTCATCTGTGTCTTTGACGAGGATGGCAATGACACAATATACAAGGCATAGTAAAATTACACATTATAAAAACATTTTATTATAAATTCAAGTTACATAAATGTCCAGCCGCCACATCCCATGGAAATGCAGATTTCATTTCTTCATCTGTGTGTTTGACGAGGATGGCAATGACACAATATACACGGTATAGCAAAATTACACGTTTAAAAAATATTTTATTATAAATTCAAGTTACATAAATGCCCACCCTCCACATCCCATGGAAATGCAGATTTCATTTCTTCATCTGTGTCTTTGATGAGGATGGCAATGACACAATATACAAGGTATAGGAAAATTACACATTATAAAAACATTTTATTATAAATTCAAGTTACATAAATGCCCCCCCTCCACATCCCATATAAATGCAGATTTCATTTCTTCATCTGTGTGTTTGACGAGGATGGCAATGACACAATATACACGGTATAGCAAAATTACACGTTTAAAAAATATTTTATTATAAATTCAAGTTACATAAATGCCCACCCTCCACATCCCATGGAAATTCAGATTTCATTTCTTCATCTGTGTCTTTGATGAGGATGGCAATGACACAATATACAAGGTATAGCAAAATTACACATTATAAAAACATTTTATTATAAATTCAAGTTACATTAATGCCCACCCGCCACATCCCATGGAAATGCAGATTTCATTTCTTCATCCGTGTCTTTGACGAGGATGGCAATGACATAATATACAAGGTATAGCAAAATTACACAGACTAAAAACCTTTTTATTATAAATTCAAGTTACATAAATGCCCACCCGCCACATCCCATGGAAATGCAGATTTCATTTCTTCATCTGTGTCTTTGACGAGGATGGCAATGACACAATATACAAGGTATAGGAAAATTACACATTATAAAAACATTTTATTATAAATTCAAGTTACATAAATGCCCACCTGCCACATCCCATGGAAATGCAGATTTCATTTCTTCATCTGTGTCTTTGACGAGGATGGCAATGACACAATATACAAGGTATAGGAAAATTACACATTATAAAAACATTTTATTATAAATTCAAGTTACATAAATGCCCACCCGCCACATCCCATGGAAATGCAGATTTCATTTCTTCATCTGTGTCTTTGACGAGGATAGCAATGACATAATTTACAAGGTATAGCAAAATTACACATTATAAAAACATTTTATCATAAATTCAAGTTACATAAATGCCCACCCGCCACATCCCATGGAAATGCAGATTTCATTTCTTCATCTGTGTCTTTGACGAGGATTGCAATGACATAATATACAAGGTATAGCAAAATTACACATTATAAAAACATTTTTTCATAAATTCAAGTTACATAAATGCCCACCCGCCACATCCCATGGAAATGCAGATTTCATTTCTTCATCTGTGTCTTTGACGAGGATGGCAATGACACAATATACAAGGCATAGCAAAATTACACATTATAAAAACATTTTATTATAAATTCAAGTTACATAAATGTCCAGCCGCAACAACCCATGGAAATGCAGATTTCATTTCTTCATCTGTGTCTTTGACGAGGATGGCAATGACACAATATACAAGGCATAGCAAAATTACACATTATAAAAACATTTTATTATAAATTCAAGTTACATAAATGTCCAGCCGCCACATCCCATGGAAATGCAGATTTCATTTCTTCATCTGTGTGTTTGACGAGGATGGCAATGACACAATATACACGGTATAGCAAAATTACACATTTTAAAAACATTTTATTATAAATTCAAGTTACATAAATGTCCAGCCGCAACATCCCATGGAAATGCAGATTTCATTTCTTCATCTGTGTCTTTGACGAGGATGGCAATGACACAATATACAAGGCATAGTAAAATTACACATTATAAAAACATTTTATTATAAATTCAAGTTACATAAATGTCCAGCCGCCACATCCCATGGAAATGCAGATTTCATTTCTTCATCTGTGTGTTTGACGAGGATGGCAATGACACAATATACACGGTATAGCAAAATTACACGTTTAAAAAATATTTTATTATAAATTCAAGTTACATAAATGCCCACCCTCCACATCCCATGGAAATGCAGATTTCATTTCTTCATCTGTGTCTTTGATGAGGATGGCAATGACACAATATACAAGGTATAGGAAAATTACACATTATAAAAACATTTTATTATAAATTCAAGTTACATAAATGCCCCCCCTCCACATCCCATATAAATGCAGATTTCATTTCTTCATCTGTGTGTTTGACGAGGATGGCAATGACACAATATACACGGTATAGCAAAATTACACGTTTAAAAAATATTTTATTATAAATTCAAGTTACATAAATGCCCACCCTCCACATCCCATGGAAATTCAGATTTCATTTCTTCATCTGTGTCTTTGATGAGGATGGCAATGACACAATATACAAGGTATAGGAAAATTACACATTATAAAAACATTTTATCATAAATTCAAGTTACATAAATGCCCACCCGCCACATCCCATGGAAAAACAGATTTCATTTCTTCATCTGTGTCTTTGACGAGGATGGCAATGACATAATATACAAGGTATAGCAAAATTACACATTATAAAAAAAAAAATTTCATAAATTCAAGTTACATAAATGCCCACCCGCCACATCCCATAGAAATGCAGATTTCATTTCTTCATCTGTGTCTTTGACGTGGATGGCAATGACACAATATACACGGTATAGCAAAATTACACATTTTAAAAACATTTTATTATAAATTCAAGTTTCATAAATGTCCAGCAGCCACATCCCATGGAAATGCAGATTTCATTTCTTCATCTGTGTCTTTGACGAGGATAGCAATGACATAATTTACAAGGTATAGCAAAATTACATATTTTAAAAACATTTTATTGTAAATTCAAGTTACATAAATGTCCAGCAGCCACATCCCATGGAAATGCAGATTTCATTTCTTCATCTGTGTCTTTGACGAGGATAGCAATGACATAATATACAAGGCATAGCAAAATTACACATTATAAAAACATTTTATTATAAATTCAAGTTACTTAAATGTCCAGCAGCCACATCCCATGGAAATGCAGATTTCATTTCTTCATCTGTGTCTTTGACGAGGATGGCAATGACACAATATACACGGTATAGCAAAATTACACATTATAAAAACATTTTATTATAAATTCAAGTTACATAAATGTCCAGCCGCAACATCCCATGGAAATGCAGATTTCATTTCTTCATCTGTGTCTTTAACGAGGATGGCAATGACACAATATACAAGGCATAGCAAAATTACACATTATAAAAACATTTTATTATAAATTCAAGTTACATAAATGTCCAGCCGCCACATCCCATGGAAATGTAGATTTCATTTCTTCATCTGTGTCTTTGACGAGGATGGCAATGACACAATATACACGGTATAGCAAAATTACACATTTTAAAAACATTTTATTATAAATTCAAGTTACATAAATGTCCAGCCGCAACATCCCATGGAAATGCAGATTTCATTTCTTCATCTGTGTCTTTGACGAGGATGGCAATGACACAATATACAAGGCATAGCAAAATTACACATTATAAAAACATTTTATTATAAATTCAAGTTACATAAATGTCCAGCCGCCACATCCCATGGAAATGCAGATTTCATTTCTTCATCTGTGTCTTTGACGAGGATGGCAATGACACAATATACACGGTATAGCAAAATTACACATTTTAAAAACATTTTATTATAAATTCAAGTTACATAAATGTCCAGCCGCAACATCCCATGGAAATGAAGATTTCATTTCTTCATCTGTGTGTTTGACGAGGATGGCAATGACACAATATACACGGTATAGCAAAATTACACGTTTAAAAAATATTTTATTATAAATTCAAGTTACATAAATGCCCACCCTCCACATCCCATGGAAATGCAGATTTCATTTCTTCATCTGTGTCTTTGATGAGGATGGCAATGACACAATATACAAGGTATAGGAAAATTACACATTATAAAAACATTTTATTATAAATTCAAGTTACATAAATGCCCCCCCTCCACATCCCATATAAATGCAGATTTCATTTCTTCATCTGTGTGTTTGACGAATATGGCAATGACACAATATACACGGTATAGCAAAATTACACGTTTAAAAAATATTTTATTATAAATTCAAGTTACATAAATGCCCACCCTCCACATCCCATGGAAATGCAGATTTTATTTCTTCATCTGTGTCTTTGATGAGGATGGCAATGACACAATATACAAGGTATAGGAAAATTACACATTATAAAAACATTTTATTATAAATTAATTCTACATAAATGCCCCCCCTCCACATCCCATATAAATGCAGATTTCATTTCTTCATCTGTGTGTTTGAAGAGGATGGCAATGACACAATATACACGGTATAGCAAAATTACACGTTTAAAAAATATTTTATTATAAATTCAAGTTACATAAATGCCCACCCTCCACATCCCATGGAAATGCAGATTTCATTTCTTCATCTGTGTCTTTGACGAGGATGGCAATGACACAATATACAAGGTATAGGAAAATTACACATTATAAAAACATTTTATTATAAATTCAAGTTACATAAATGCCCCCCCTCCACATCCCATGGAAATGCAGATTTCATTTCTTCATCTGTGTCTTTGACGAGGATAGCAATGACATAATTTACAAGGTATAGCAAAATTACACATTATAAAAACATTTTATCATAAATTCAAGTTACATAAATGCCCACCCGCCACATCCCATGGAAATGCAGATTTCATTTCTTCATCTGTGTCTTTGACGAGGATGGCAATGACATAATATACAAAGTATAGCAAAATTACACATTATAAAAAAAAATTTCATAAATTCAAGTTACATAAATGCCCACCCGCCACATCCCATGGAAATGCAGATTTCATTTCTTCATCTGTGTCTTTGACGTGGATGGCAATGACACAATATACACGGTATAGCAAAATTACACATTTTAAAAACATTTTATTATAAATTCAAGTTTCATAAATGTCCAGCAGCCACATCCCATGGAAATGCAGATTTCATTTCTTCATCTGTGTCTTTGACGAGGATGGCAATGACACAATATACAAGGCATAGCAAAATTACACATTATAAAAACATTTTATTATAAATTCAAGTTACTTAAATGTCCAGCAGCCACATCCCATGGAAATGCAGATTTCATTTCTTCATCTGTGTCTTTGACGAGGATGGCAATGACACAATATACACGGTATAGCAAAACTACACATTATAAAAACATTTTATTATAAATTCAAGTTACATAAATGTCCAGCCGCAACATCCCATGGAAATGCAGATTTCATTTCTTCATCTGTGTCTTTGACGAGTATGGCAATGACACAATATACAAGGCATAGCAAAATTACACATTATAAAAACATTTTATTATAAATTCAAGTTACATAAATGTCCAGCCGCCACATCCCATGGAAATGCAGATTTCATTTCTTCATCTGTGTCTTTGACGAGGATGGCAATGACACAATATACACGGTATAGCAAAATTACACATTTTAAAAACATTTTATTATAAATTCAAGTTACATAAATGTCCAGCCGCAACATCCCATGGAAATGCAGATTTCATTTCTTCATCTGTGTCTTTGACGAGGATGGCAATGACACAATATACAAGGCATAGCAAAATTACACATTATAAAAACATTTTATTATAAATTCAAGTTACATAAATGTCCAGCAGCCACATCCCATGGAAATGCAGATTTCATTTCTTCATCTGGGTCTTTGACGAGGATGACAATGACACAATATACAAGGTATAGCAAAATTACACATTATGAAAACATTTTATTATAAATTCAAGTTACATAAATGTCCAGCCTCCACATCATATTGAAATGCAGATTTCATTTCTTCATCTATGTCTTTGACGAGGATGACAATGACACAATTTACAAGGTATAGCAAAATTACACATGATAAAAACATTTTATTATAAATTCAAGTTCCATAAATGTCCATCCGTTAATTCCCATGGAAATGCAGATTTCATTTCTTCATCTGTGTCTTTGACGAGGATAGCAATGACATAATTTACAAGGTATAGCAAAATTACACATTATAAAAACATTTTATCATAAATTCAAGTTACATAAATGCCCACCCGCCACATCCCATGGAAATGCAGATTTCATTTCTTCATCTGTGTCTTTGACGAGGATGGCAATGACATAATATACAAGGCATAGCAAAATTACACATTATAAAAACATTTTATTATAAATTCAAGTTACATAAATGCCCCCCCTCCACATCCCATGGAAATGCAGATTTTATTTCTTCATCTGTGTCTTTGATGAGGATGGCAATGACACAATATACAAGGTATAGGAAAATTACACATTATAAAAACATTTTATTATAAATTCAAGTTACATAAATGCCCCCCTCCACATCCCATATAAATGCAGGTTTCATTTCTTCATCTGTGTGTTTGAAGAGGATGGCAATGACACAATATACACGCTATAGCAAAATTACACGTTTAAAAAATATTTTATTATAAATTCAAGTTACATAAATGCCCACCCTCCACATCCCATGGAAATGCAGATTTCATTTCTTCATCTGTGTCTTTGACGAGGATGGCAATGACACAATATACAAGGTATAGGAAAATTACACATTATAAAAACATTTTATTATAAATTCAAGTTACATAAATGCCCCCCCTCCACATCCCATGGAAATGCAGATTTCATTTCTTCATCTGTGTCTTTGACGAGGATAGCAATGACATAATTTACAAGGTATAGCAAAATTACACATTATAAAAACATTTTATCATAAATTCAAGTTACATAAATGCCCACCCGCCACATCCCATGGAAATGCAGATTTCATTTCTTCATCTGTGTCTTTGACGAGGATGGCAATGACATAATATACAAGGTATAGCAAAATTACACATTATAAAAAAAAATTTCATAAATTCAAGTTACATAAATGCCCACCCGCCACATCCCATGGAAATGCAGATTTCATTTCTTCATCTGTGTCTTTGACGTGGATGGCAATGACACAATATACACGGTATAGCAAAATTACACATTTTAAAAACATTTTATTATAAATTCAAGTTTCATAAATGTCCAGCAGCCACATCCCATGGAAATGCAGATTTCATTTCTTCATCTGTGTCTTTGACGAGGATAGCAATGACATAATTTACAAGGTATAGCAAAATTACATATTTGAAAAACATTTTATTGTAAATTCAAGTTACATAAATGTCCAGCAGCCACATCCCATGGAAATGCAGATTTCATTTCTTCATCTGTGTCTTTGACGAGGATGGCAATGACACAATATACAAGGCATAGCAAAATTACACATTATAAAAACATTTTATCATAAATTCAAGTTACATAAATGCCCACCCGCCACATCCCATGGAAATGCAGATTTCATTTCTTCATCTGTGTCTTTGACGAGGATGGCAATGACATAATTTACAAGGTATAGCAAAATTACACATTATAAAAACATTTTATCATAAATTCAAGTTACATAAATGCCCACCCGCCACATCCCATGGAAATGCAGATTTCATTTCTTCATCTGTGTCTTTGACGAGGATGGCGATGACACAATATACAAGGCATAGCAAAATTACACATTATAAAAACATTTTATTATAAATTCAAGTTACATAAATGTCCAGCAGCCACATCCCATGGAAATGCAGATTTCATTTCTTCATCTGGGTCTTTGACGAGGATGACAATGACACAATATACAAGGTATAGCAAAATTACACATTATGAAAACATTTTATTATAAATTCAAGTTACATAAATGTCCAGCCTCCACATCATATTGAAATGCAGATTTCATTTCTTCATCTATGTCTTTGACGAGGATGACAATGACACAATTTACAAGGTATAGCAAAATTACACATGATAAAAACATTTTATTATAAATTCAAGTTCCATAAATGTCCATCCGTTAATTCCCATGGAAATGCAGATTTCATTTCTTCATCTGTGTCTTTGACGAGGATAGCAATGACATAATTTACAAGGTATAGCAAAATTACACATTATAAAAACATTTTATCATAAATTCAAGTTACATAAATGCCCACCCGCCACATCCCATGGAAATGCAGATTTCATTTCTTCATCTGTGTCTTTGACGAGGATGGCAATGACATAATATACAAGGTATAGCAAAATTACACATTATAAAAACATTTTTTCATAAATTCAAGTTACATAAATGCCCACCCGCCACATCCCATGGAAATGCAGATTTCATTTCTTCATCTGTGTCTTTGACGTGGATGGCAATGACACAATATACACGGTATAGCAAAATTACACATTTTAAAAACATTTTATTATAAATTCAAGTTACATAAATGTCCAGCAGCCACATCCCATGGAAATGCAGATTTCATTTCTTCATCTGTGTCTTTGACGAGGATAGCAATGACATAATTTACAAGGTATAGCAAAATTACACATTTTAAAAACATTTTATTATAAATTCAAGTTACATAAATGTCCAGCAGCCACATCCCATGGAAATGCAGATTTCATTTCTTCATCTGTGTCTTTGACGAGGATGGCAATGACACAATATACAAGGCATAGCAAAATTACACATTATAAAAACATTTTATTATAAATTCAAGTTACATAAATGTCCAGCCGCAACATCCCATGGAAATGCAGATTTCATTTCTTCATCTGTGTCTTTGACGAGGATGGCAATGACACAATATACACGGTATAGCAAAATTACACATTTTAAAAACATTTTATTATAAATTCAAGTTACATAAATGTCCAGCAGCCACATCCCATGGAAATGCAGATTTCATATCTTCATCTGTGTCTTTGACGAGGATGGCAATGACACAATATACAAGGTATAGGAAAATTACACATTATAAAAACATTTTATTATAAATTCAAGTTACATAAATGCCCCCCCCCCTCCACATCCCATAGAAATGCAGATTTCATTTCTTCATCTGTTTGTTTCACGAGGATGGCAATGACACAATATACACGGTATAGCAAAATTACACGTTTAAAAAATATTTTATTATAAATTCAAGTTACATAAATGCCCACCCTCCACATCCCATGGAAATGCAGATTTCATTTCTTCATCTGTGTCTTTGACGAGGATGGCAATGACACAATATACAAGGTATAGGAAAATTAAACATTATAAAAACATTTTATTATAAATTCAAGTTACATAAATGCCCCCCCCCCCTCCACATCCCATAGAAATGCAGATTTCATTTCTTCATCTGTTTGTTTCACGAGGATGGCAATGACACAATATACACGGTATAGCAAAATTACACGTTTAAAAAAATATTTTATTATAAATTCAAGTTACATAAATGCCCACCCTCCACATCCCATGGAAATGCAGATTTCATTTCTTCATCTGTGTCTTTGACGAGGATGGCAATGACACATTTTTACAAGGTATAGGAAAATTACACATTATAAAAACATTTTATTATAAATTCAAGTTACATAAATGCCCCCCCCCCTCCACATCCCATGGAAATGCAGATTTCATTTCTTCATCTGTCTTTGACGAGGATAGCAATGACATAATTTACAAGGTATAGCAAAATTACACATTATAAAAACATTTTATCATAAATTCAAGTTACATAAATGCCCACCCGCCACATCCCATGGAAATGCAGATTTCATTTCTTCATCTGTGTCTTTGACGAGGATGGCAATGACATAATATACAAGGTATAGCAAAATTACACATTATAAAAAAATTTTCATAAATTCAAGTTACATAAATGCCCACCCGCCACATCCCATGGAAATGCAGATTTCATTTCTTCATCTCTGTCTTTGACGTGGATGGCAATGACATAATATACAAGGTATAGCAAAATTACACATTATAAAAACATTTTTTCATAAATTCAAGTTACATAAATGCCCACCCGCCACATCCCATGGAAATGCAGATTTCATTTCTTCATCTGTGTCTTTGACGAGGATGGCAATGTCATAATTTACAAGATATAGCAAAATTACACATTTTAAAAACATTTTATTATAAATTCAAGTTACATAAATGTCCAGCAGCCACATCCCATGGAAATGCAGATCTCATTTCTTCATCTGTGTCTTTGACGAGGATAGCAATGACATAATTTACAAGGTATAGAAAAATTACACATTTTAAAAACATTTTATTATAAATTCAAGTTACATAAATGTCCAGCCGCAACATCCCATGGAAATGCAGATTTCATTTCTTCATCTGTGTGTTTGACGAGGATGGCAATGACACAATATACACGGTATAGCAAAATTACACATTTTAAAAACATTTTATTATAAATTCAAGTTACATAAATGTCCAGCCGCCACATTCCATTGAAATGCAGATTTCATTTCTTCATCTGTGTCTTTGACGAGGATGGCAATGACATAATATACAAGGTATAGCAAAATTACACATTATAAAAACATTTTTTCATAAATTCAAGTTACATAAATGCCCACCCGCCACATCCCATGGAAATGCAGATTTCATTTCTTCATCTGTGTCTTTGACGAGGATGGCAATGACATAATTTACAAGGTATAGCAAAATTACACATTTTAAAAACATTTTATTATAAATTCAAGTTACATAAATGTCCAGCAGCCACATCCCATGGAAATGCAGATTTCATTTCTTCATCTGTGTCTTTGACGAGGATAGCAATGACATAATTTACAAGGTATAGAAAAATTACACATTTTAAAAACATTTTATTATAAATTCAAGTTACATAAATGCCCACCCTCCACATCCCATGGAAATGCAGATTTCATTTCTTCATCTGTGTCTTTGACGAGGATGGCAATGACACAATATACAAGGTATAGGAAAATTAAACATTATAAAAACATTTTATTATAAATTCAAGTTACATAAATGCCCCCCCCCCCTCCACATCCCATAGAAATGCAGATTTCATTTCTTCATCTGTTTGTTTCACGAGGATGGCAATGACACAATATACACGGTATAGCAAAATTACACGTTTAAAAAAATATTTTATTATAAATTCAAGTTACATAAATGCCCACCCTCCACATCCCATGGAAATGCAGATTTCATTTCTTCATCTGTGTCTTTGACGAGGATGGCAATGACACAATATACAAGGTATAGGAAAATTAAACATTATAAAAACATTTTATTATAAATTCAAGTTACATAAATGCCCCCCCCCCCTCCACATCCCATAGAAATGCAGATTTCATTTCTTCATCTGTTTGTTTCACGAGGATGGCAATGACACAATATACACGGTATAGCAAAATTACACGTTTAAAAAAATATTTTATTATAAATTCAAGTTACATAAATGCCCACCCTCCACATCCCATGGAAATGCACATTTCATTTCTTCATCTGTGTCTTTGACGAGGATGGCAATGACACAATATACAAGGTATAGGAAAATTACACATTATAAAAACATTTTATTATAAATTCAAGTTACATAAATGCCCCCCCCCCTCCACATCCCATGGAAATGCAGATTTCATTTCTTCATCTGTCTTTGACGAGGATAGCAATGACATAATTTACAAGGTATAGCAAAATTACACATTATAAAAACATTTTATCATAAATTCAAGTTACATAAATGCCCACCCGCCACATCCCATGGAAATGCAGATTTCATTTCTTCATCTGTGTCTTTGACGAGGATGGCAATGACATAATATACAAGGTATAGCAAAATTACACATTATAAAAAAAATTTTCATAAATTCAAGTTACATAAATGCCCACCCGCCACATCCCATGGAAATGCAGATTTCATTTCTTCATCTCTGTCTTTGACGTGGATGGCAATGACATAATATACAAGGTATAGCAAAATTACACATTATAAAAACATTTTTTCATAAATTCAAGTTACATAAATGCCCACCCGCCACATCCCATGGAAATGCAGATTTCATTTCTTCATCTGTGTCTTTGACGAGGATGGCAATGACATAATTTACAAGATATAGCAAAATTACACATTTTAAAAACATTTTATTATAAATTCAAGTTACATAAATGTCCAGCAGCCACATCCCATGGAAATGCAGATCTCATTTCTTCATCTGTGTCTTTGACGAGGATAGCAATGACATAATTTACAAGGTATAGAAAAATTACACATTTTAAAAACATTTTATTATAAATTCAAGTTACATAAATGTCCAGCCGCAACATCCCATGGAAATGCAGATTTCATTTCTTCATCTGTGTGTTTGACGAGGATGGCAATGACACAATATACACGGTATAGCAAAATTACACATTTTAAAAACATTTTATTATAAATTCAAGTTACATAAATGTCCAGCCGCCACATTCCATTGAAATGCAGATTTCATTTCTTCATCTGTGTCTTTGACGAGGATGGCAATGACATAATATACAAGGTATAGCAAAATTACACATTATAAAAAAAAATTTCATAAATTCAAGTTACATAAATGCCCACCCGCCACATCCCATGGAAATGCAGATTTCATTTCTTCATCTCTGTCTTTGACGTGGATGGCAATGACATAATATACAAGGTATAGCAAAATTACACATTATAAAAACATTTTTTCATAAATTCAAGTTACATAAATGCCCACCCGCCACATCCCATGGAAATGCAGATTTCATTTCTTCATCTGTGTCTTTGACGAGGATGGCAATGACATAATTTACAAGATATAGCAAAATTACACATTTTAAAAACATTTTATTATAAATTCAAGTTACATAAATGTCCAGCAGCCACATCCCATGGAAATGCAGATCTCATTTCTTCATCTCTGTCTTTGACGTGGATGGCAATGACATAATATACAAGGTATAGCAAAATTACACATTATAAAAACATTTTTTCATAAATTCAAGTTACATAAATGCCCACCCGCCACATCCCATGGAAATGCAGATTTCATTTCTTCATCTGTGTGTTTGACGAGGATGGCAATGACACAATATACACGGTATAGCAAAATTACACATTTTAAAAACATTTTATTATAAATTCAAGTTACATAAATGTCCAGCCGCCACATTCCATTGAAATGCAGATTTCATTTCTTCATCTGTGTCTTTGACGAGGATGGCAATGACATAATATACAAGGTATAGCAAAATTACACATTATAAAAACATTTTTTCATAAATTCAAGTTACATAAATGCCCACCCGCCACATCCCATGGAAATGCAGATTTCATTTCTTCATCTGTGTCTTTGACGTGGATGGCAATGACACAATATACACGGTATAGCAAAATTACACATTTTAAAAACATTTTATTATAAATTCAAGTTACATAAATGTCCAGCAGCCACATCCCATGGAAATGCAGATTTCATTTCTTCATCTGTGTCTTTGACGAGGATAGCAATGACATAATTTACAAGGTATAGCAAAATTACACATTTTAAAAACATTTTATTATAAATTCAAGTTACATAAATGTCCAGCAGCCACATCCCATGGAAATGCAGATTTCATTTCTTCATCTGTGTCTTTGACGAGGATGGCAATGACACAATATACAAGGCATAGCAAAATTACACATTATAAAAACATTTTATTATAAATTCAAGTTACATAAATGTCCAGCCGCAACATCCCATGGAAATGCAGATTTCATTTCTTCATCTGTGTCTTTGACGAGGATGGCAATGACACAATATACACGGTATAGCAAAATTACACATTATAAAAACATTTTATTATAAATTCAAGTTACATAAATGCCCCCCCCCCCTCCACATCCCATAGAAATGCAGTTTTCATTTCTTCATCTGTTTGTTTCACGAGGATGGCAATGACACAATATACACGGTATAGCAAAATTACACGTTTAAAAAATATTTTATTATAAATTCAAGTTACATAAATGCCCACCCTCCACATCCCATGGAAATGCAGATTTCATTTCTTCATCTGTGTCTTTGACGAGGATGGCAATGACACAATATACAAGGTATAGGAAAATTAAACATTATAAAAACATTTTATTATAAATTCAAGTTACATAAATGCCCCCCCCCCCTCCACATCCCATAGAAATGCAGATTTCATTTCTTCATCTGTTTGTTTCACGAGGATGGCAATGACACAATATACACGGTATAGCAAAATTACACGTTTAAAAAAATATTTTATTATAAATTCAAGTTACATAAATGCCCACCCTCCACATCCCATGGAAATGCAGATTTCATTTCTTCATCTGTGTCTTTGACGAGGATGGCAATGACACATTTTTACAAGGTATAGGAAAATTACACATTATAAAAACATTTTATTATAAATTCAAGTTACATAAATGCCCCCCCCCCCTCCACATCCCATGGAAATGCAGATTTCATTTCTTCATCTGTCTTTGACGAGGATAGCAATGACATAATTTACAAGGTATAGCAAAATTACACATTATAAAAACATTTTATCATAAATTCAAGTTACATAAATGCCCACCCGCCACATCCCATGGAAATGCAGATTTCATTTCTTCATCTGTGTCTTTGACGAGGATGGCAATGACATAATATACAAGGTATAGCAAAATTACACATTATAAAAAAAATTTTCATAAATTCAAGTTACATAAATGCCCACCCGCCACATCCCATGGAAATGCAGATTTCATTTCTTCATCTGTGTCTTTGACGAGGATAGCAATGACATAATTTACAAGGTATAGAAAAATTACACATTTTAAAAACATTTTATTATAAATTCAAGTTACATAAATGTCCAGCCGCAACATCCCATGGAAATGCAGATTTCATTTCTTCATCTGTGTGTTTGACGAGGATGGCAATGACACAATATACACGGTATAGCAAAATTACACATTTTAAAAACATTTTATTATAAATTCAAGTTACATAAATGTCCAGCCGCCACATTCCATTGAAATGCAGATTTCATTTCTTCATCTGTGTCTTTGACGAGGATGGCAATGACATAATATACAAGGTATAGCAAAATTACACATTATAAAAACATTTTTTCATAAATTCAAGTTACATAAATGCCCACCCGCCACATCCCATGGAAATGCAGATTTCATTTCTTCATCTGTGTCTTTGACGAGGATGGCAATGACATAATTTACAAGGTATAGCAAAATTACACATTTTAAAAACATTTTATTATAAATTCAAGTTACATAAATGTCCAGCAGCCACATCCCATGGAAATGCAGATTTCATTTCTTCATCTGTGTCTTTGACGAGGATAGCAATGACATAATTTACAAGGTATAGAAAAATTACACATTTTAAAAACATTTTATTATAAATTCAAGTTACATAAATGCCCACCCTCCACATCCCATGGAAATGCAGATTTCATTTCTTCATCTGTGTCTTTGACGAGGATGGCAATGACACAATATACAAGGTATAGGAAAATTAAACATTATAAAAACATTTTATTATAAATTCAAGTTACATAAATGCCCCCCCCCCCCCTCCACATCCCATAGAAATGCTGATTTCATTTCTTCATCTGTTTGTTTCACGAGGATGGCAATGACACAATATACACGGTATAGCAAAATTACACGTTTAAAAAAATATTTTATTATAAATTCAAGTTACATAAATGCCCACCCTCCACATCCCATGGAAATGCAGATTTCATTTCTTCATCTGTGTCTTTGACGAGGATGGCAATGACACAATATACAAGGTATAGGAAAATTAAACATTATAAAAACATTTTATTATAAATTCAAGTTACATAAATGCCCCCCCCCTCCACATCCCATAGAAATGCAGATTTCATTTCTTCATCTGTTTGTTTCACGAGGATGGCAATGACACAATATACACGGTATAGCAAAATTACACGTTTAAAAAAATATTTTATTATAAATTCAAGTTACATAAATGCCCACCCTCCACATCCCATGGAAATGCAGATTTCATTTCTTCATCTGTGTCTTTGACGAGGATGGCAATGACACAATATACAAGGTATAGGAAAATTACACATTATAAAAACATTTTATTATAAATTCAAGTTACATAAATGCCCCCCCCCCCCCTCCACATCCCATGGAAATGCAGATTTCATTTCTTCATCTGTCTTTGACGAGGATAGCAATGACATAATTTACAAGGTATAGCAAAATTACACATTATAAAAACATTTTATCATAAATTCAAGTTACATAAATGCCCACCCGCCACATCCCATGGAAATGCAGATTTCATTTCTTCATCTGTGTCTTTGACGAGGATGGCAATGACATAATATACAAGGTATAGCAAAATTACACATTATAAAAAAAATTTTCATAAATTCAAGTTACATAAATGCCCACCCGCCACATCCCATGGAAATGCAGATTTCATTTCTTCATCTCTGTCTTTGACGTGGATGGCAATGACATAATATACAAGGTATAGCAAAATTACACATTATAAAAACATTTTTTCATAAATTCAAGTTACATAAATGCCCACCCGCCACATCCCATGGAAATGCAGATTTCATTTCTTCATCTGTGTCTTTGACGAGGATGGCAATGACATAATTTACAAGATATAGCAAAATTACACATTTTAAAAACATTTTATTATAAATTCAAGTTACATAAATGTCCAGCCGCAACATCCCATGGAAATGCAGATTTCATTTCTTCATCTGTGTGTTTGACGAGGATGGCAATGACACAATATACACGGTATAGCAAAATTACACATTTTAAAAACATTTTATTATAAATTCAAGTTACATAAATGTCCAGCCGCCACATTCCATTGAAATGCAGATTTCATTTCTTCATCTGTGTCTTTGACGAGGATGGCAATGACATAATATACAAGGTATAGCAAAATTACACATTATAAAAAAAAATTTCATAAATTCAAGTTACATAAATGCCCACCCGCCACATCCCATGGAAATGCAGATTTCATTTCTTCATCTCTGTCTTTGACGTGGATGGCAATGACATAATATACAAGGTATAGCAAAATTACACATTATAAAAACATTTTTTCATAAATTCAAGTTACATAAATGCCCACCCGCCACATCCCATGGAAATGCAGATTTCATTTCTTCATCTGTGTCTTTGACGAGGATGGCAATGACATAATTTACAAGATATAGCAAAATTACACATTTTAAAAACATTTTATTATAAATTCAAGTTACATAAATGTCCAGCAGCCACATCCCATGGAAATGCAGATCTCATTTCTTCATCTGTGTCTTTGACGAGGATAGCAATGACATAATTTACAAGGTATAGAAAAATTACACATTTTAAAAACATTTTATTATAAATTCAAGTTACATAAATGTCCAGCCGCAACATCCCATGGAAATGCAGATTTCATTTCTTCATCTGTGTGTTTGACGAGGATGGCAATGACACAATATACACGGTATAGCAAAATTACACATTTTAAAAACATTTTATTATAAATTCAAGTTACATAAATGTCCAGCCGCCACATTCCATTGAAATGCAGATTTCATTTCTTCATCTGTGTCTTTGACGAGGATGGCAATGACATAATATACAAGGTATAGCAAAATTACACATTATAAAAACATTTTTTCATAAATTCAAGTTACATAAATGCCCACCCGCCACATCCCATGGAAATGCAGATTTCATTTCTTCATCTGTGTCTTTGACGAGGATGGCAATGACATAATTTACAAGGTATAGCAAAATTACACATTTTAAAAACATTTTATTATAAATTCAAGTTACATAAATGTCCAGCAGCCACATCCCATGGAAATGCAGATTTCATTTCTTCATCTGTGTCTTTGACGAGGATAGCAATGACATAATTTACAAGGTATAGAAAAATTACACATTTTAAAAACATTTTATTATAAATTCAAGTTACATAAATGCCCACCCTCCACATCCCATGGAAATGCAGATTTCATTTCTTCATCTGTGTCTTTGACGAGGATGGCAATGACACAATATACAAGGTATAGGAAAATTAAACATTATAAAAACATTTTATTATAAATTCAAGTTACATAAATGCCCCCCCCCCTCCACATCCCATAGAAATGCAGATTTCATTTCTTCATCTGTTTGTTTCACGAGGATGGCAATGACACAATATACACGGTATAGCAAAATTACACGTTTAAAAAAATATTTTATTATAAATTCAAGTTACATAAATGCCCACCCTCCACATCCCATGGAAATGCAGATTTCATTTCTTCATCTGTGTCTTTGACGAGGATGGCAATGACACAATATACAAGGTATAGGAAAATTAAACATTATAAAAACATTTTATTATAAATTCAAGTTACATAAATGCCCCCCCCCCCCCTCCACATCCCATAGAAATGCAGATTTCATTTCTTCATCTGTTTGTTTCACGAGGATGGCAATGACACAATATACACGGTATAGCAAAATTACACGTTTAAAAAAATATTTTATTATAAATTCAAGTTACATAAATGCCCACCCTCCACATCCCATGGAAATGCAGATTTCATTTCTTCATCTGTGTCTTTGACGAGGATGGCAATGACACAATATACAAGGTATAGGAAAATTACACATTATTAAAACATTTTATTATAAATTCAAGTTACATAAATGCCCCCCCCCCTCCACATCCCATGGAAATGCAGATTTCATTTCTTCATCTGTCTTTGACGAGGTTAGCAATGACATAATTTACAAGGTATAGCAAAATTACACATTATAAAAACATTTTATCATAAATTCAAGTTACATAAATGCCCACCCGCCACATCCCATGGAAATGCAGATTTAATTTCTTCATCTGTGTCTTTGACGAGGATGGCAATGACATAATATACAAGGTATAGCAAAATTACACATTATAAAAAAAAATTTCATAAATTCAAATTACATAAATGCCCACCCGCCACATCCCATGGAAATGCAGATTTCATTTCTTCATCTCTGTCTTTGACGTGGATGGCAATGACATAATATACAAGGTATAGCAAAATTACACATTATAAAAACATTTTTTCATAAATTCAAGTTACATAAATGCCCACCCGCCACATCCCATGGAAATGCAGATTTCATTTCTTCATCTGTGTCTTTGACGAGGATGGCAATGACATAATTTACAAGATATAGCAAAATTACACATTTTAAAAACATTTTATTATAAATTCAAGTTACATAAATGTCCAGCAGCCACATCCCATGGAAATGCAGATCTCATTTCTTCATCTGTGTCTTTGACGAGGATAGCAATGACATAATTTACAAGGTATAGAAAAATTACACATTTTAAAAACATTTTATTATAAATTCAAGTTACATAAATGTCCAGCCGCAACATCCCATGGAAATGCAGATTTCATTTCTTCATCTGTGTGTTTGACGAGGATGGCAATGACACAATATACACGGTATAGCAAAATTACACATTTTAAAAACATTTTATTATAAATTCAAGTTACATAAATGTCCAGCCGCCACATTCCATTGAAATGCAGATTTCATTTCTTCATCTGTGTCTTTGACGAGGATGGCAATGACATAATATACAAGGTATAGCAAAATTACACATTATAAAAAAAATTTTCATAAATTCAAGTTACATAAATGCCCACCCGCCACATCCCATGGAAATGCAGATTTCATTTCTTCATCTCTGTCTTTGACGTGGATGGCAATGACATAATAAACAAGGTATAGCAAAATTACACATTATAAAAACATTTTTTCATAAATTCAAGTTACATAAATGCCCACCCGCCACATCCCATGGAAATGCAGATTTCATTTCTTCATCTGTGTCTTTGACGAGGATGGCAATGACATAATTTACAAGATATAGCAAAATTACACATTTTAAAAACATTTTATTATAAATTCAAGTTACATAAATGTCCAGCAGCCACATCCCATGGAAATGCAGATCTCATTTCTTCATCTGTGTCTTTGACGAGGATAGCAATGACATAATTTACAAGGTATAGAAAAATTACACATTTTAAAAACATTTTATTATAAATTCAAGTTACATAAATGTCCAGCCGCAACATCCCATGGAAATGCAGATTTCATTTCTTCATCTGTGTGTTTGACGAGGATGGCAATGACACAATATACACGGTATAGCAAAATTACACATTTTAAAAACATTTTATTATAAATTCAAGTTACATAAATGTCCAGCCGCCACATTCCATTGAAATGCAGATTTCATTTCTTCATCTGTGTCTTTGACGAGGATGGCAATGACATAATATACAAGGTATAGCAAAATTACACATTATAAAAACATTTTTTCATAAATTCAAGTTACATAAATGCCCACCCGCCACATCCCATGGAAATGCAGATTTCATTTCTTCATCTGTGTCTTTGACGAGGATGGCAATGACATAATTTACAAGGTATAGCAAAATTACACATTTTAAAAACATTTTATTATAAATTCAAGTTACATAAATGTCCAGCAGCCACATCCCATGGAAATGCAGATTTCATTTCTTCATCTGTGTCTTTGACGAGGATAGCAATGACATAATTTACAAGGTATAGAAAAATTACACATTTTAAAAACATTTTATTATAAATTCAAGTTACATAAATGCCCACCCTCCACATCCCATGGAAATGCAGATTTCATTTCTTCATCTGTGTCTTTGACGAGGATGGCAATGACACAATATACAAGGTATAGGAAAATTAAACATTATAAAAACATTTTATTATAAATTCAAGTTACATAAATGCCCCCCCCCCCTCCACATCCCATAGAAATGCAGATTTCATTTCTTCATCTGTTTGTTTCACGAGGATGGCAATGACACAATATACACGGTATAGCAAAATTACACGTTTAAAAAAATATTTTATTATAAATTCAAGTTACATAAATGCCCACCCTCCACATCCCATGGAAATGCAGATTTCATTTCTTCATCTGTGTCTTTGACGAGGATGGCAATGACACAATATACAAGGTATAGGAAAATTAAACATTATAAAAACATTTTATTATAAATTCAAGTTACATAAATGCCCCCCCCCCTTCACATCCCATAGAAATGCAGATTTCATTTCTTCATCTGTTTGTTTCACGAGGATGGCAATGACACAATATACACGGTATAGCAAAATTACACGTTTAAAAAAATATTTTATTATAAATTCAAGTTACATAAATGCCCACCCTCCACATCCCATGGAAATGCAGATTTCATTTCTTCATCTGTGTCTTTGACGAGGATGGCAATGACACAATATACAAGGTATAGGAAAATTACACATTATTAAAACATTTTATTATAAATTCAAGTTCCATAAATGCCCCCCCCCTCCACATCCCATGGAAATGCAGATTTCATTTCTTCATCTGTCTTTGACGAGGATAGCAATGACATAATTTACAAGGTATAGCAAAATTACACATTATAAAAACATTTTATCATAAATTCAAGTTACATAAATGCCCACCCGCCACATCCCATGGAAATGCAGATTTCATTTCTTCATCTGTGTCTTTGACGAGGATGGCAATGACATAATATACAAGGTATAGCAAAATTACACATTATAAAAAAAATTTCATAAATTCAAGTTACATAAATGCCCACCCGCCACATCCCATGGAAATGCAGATTTCATTTCTTCATCTCTGTCTTTGACGTGGATGGCAATGACATAATATACAAGGTATAGCAAAATTACACATTATAAAAACATTTTTTCATAAATTCAAGTTACATAAATGCCCACCCGCCACATCCCATGGAAATGCAGATTTCATTTCTTCATCTGTGTCTTTGACGAGGATGGCAATGACATAATTTACAAGATATAGCAAAATTACACATTTTAAAAACATTTTATTATAAATTCAAGTTACATAAATGTCCAGCAGCCACATCCCATGGAAATGCAGATCTCATTTCTTCATCTGTGTCTTTGACGAGGATAGCAATGACATAATTTACAAGGTATAGAAAAATTACACATTTTAAAAACATTTTATTATAAATTCAAGTTACATAAATGTCCAGCCGCAACATCCCATGGAAATGCAGATTTCATTTCTTCATCTGTGTGTTTGACGAGGATGGCAATGACACAATATACACGGTATAGCAAAATTACACATTTTAAAAACATTTTATTATAAATTCAAGTTACATAAATGTCCAGCCGCCACATTCCATTGAAATGCAGATTTCATTTCTTCATCTGTGTCTTTGACGAGGATGGCAATGACATAATATACAAGGTATAGCAAAATTACACATTATAAAAACATTTTTTCATAAATTCAAGTTACATAAATGCCCACCCGCCACATCCCATGGAAATGCAGATTTCATTTCTTCATCTGTGTCTTTGACGAGGATGGCAATGACATAATTTACAAGGTATAGCAAAATTACACATTTTAAAAACATTTTATTATAAATTCAAGTTACATAAATGTCCAGCAGCCACATCCCATGGAAATGCAGATTTCATTTCTTCATCTGTGTCTTTGACGAGGATAGCAATGACATAATTTACAAGGTATAGAAAAATTACACATTTTAAAAACATTTTATTATAAATTCAAGTTACATAAATGCCCACCCTCCACATCCCATGGAAATGCAGATTTCATTTCTTCATCTGTGTCTTTGACGAGGATGGCAATGACACAATATACAAGGTATAGGAAAATTAAACATTATAAAAACATTTTATTATAAATTCAAGTTACATAAATGCCCCCCCCCCTCCACATCCCATAGAAATGCAGATTTCATTTCTTCATCTGTTTGTTTCACGAGGATGGCAATGACACAATATACACGGTATAGCAAAATTACACGTTTAAAAAAATATTTTATTATAAATTCAAGTTACATAAATGCCCACCCTCCACATCCCATGGAAATGCAGATTTCATTTCTTCATCTGTGTCTTTGACGAGGATGGCAATGACACAATATACAAGGTATAGGAAAATTACACATTATAAAAACATTTTATTATAAATTCAAGTTACATAAATGCCCCCCCCCCCTCCACATCCCATGGAAATGCAGATTTCATTTCTTCATCTGTCTTTGACGAGGATAGCAATGACATAATTTACAAGGTATAGCAAAATTACACATTATAAAAACATTTTATCATAAATTCAAGTTACATAAATGCCCACCCGCCACATCCCATGGAAATGCAGATTTCATTTCTTCATCTGTGTCTTTGACGAGGATGGCAATGACATAATATACAAGGTATAGCAAAATTACACATTATAAAAAAAAATTTCATAAATTCAAGTTACATAAATGCCCACCCGCCACATCCCATGGAAATGCAGATTTCATTTCTTCATCTCTGTCTTTGACGTGGATGGCAATGACATAATATACAAGGTATAGCAAAATTACACATTATAAAAACATTTTTTCATAAATTCAAGTTACATAAATGCCCACCCGCCACATCCCATGGAAATGCAGATTTCATTTCTTCATCTGTGTTTTTGACGAGGATGGCAATGACATAATTTACAAGATATAGCAAAATTACACATTTTAAAAACATTTTATTATAAATTCAAGTTACATAAATGTCCAGCAGCCACATCCCATGGAAATGCAGATCTCATTTCTTCATCTGTGTCTTTGACGAGGATAGCAATGACATAATTTACAAGGTATAGAAAAATTACACATTTTAAAAACATTTTATTATAAATTCAAGTTACATAAATGTCCAGCCGCAACATCCCATGGAAATGCAGATTTCATTTCTTCATCTGTGTGTTTGACGAGGATGGCAATGACACAATATACACGGTATAGCAAAATTACACATTTTAAAAACATTTTATTATAAATTCAAGTTACATAAATGTCCAGCCGCCACATTCCATTGAAATGCAGATTTCATTTCTTCATCTGTGTCTTTGACGAGGATGGCAATGACATAATATACAAGGTATAGCAAAATTACACATTATAAAAACATTTTTTCATAAATTCAAGTTACATAAATGCCCACCCGCCACATCCCATGGAAATGCAGATTTCATTTCTTCATCTGTGTCTTTGACGAGGATGGCAATGACATAATTTACAAGGTATAGCAAAATTACACATTTTAAAAACATTTTATTATAAATTCAAGTTACATAAATGTCCAGCAGCCACATCCCATGGAAATGCAGATTTCATTTCTTCATCTGTGTCTTTGACGAGGATAGCAATGACATAATTTACAAGGTATAGAAAAATTACACATTTTAAAAACATTTTATTATAAATTCAAGTTACATAAATGCCCACCCTCCACATCCCATGGAAATGCAGATTTCATTTCTTCATCTGTGTCTTTGACGAGGATGGCAATGACACAATATACAAGGTATAGGAAAATTACACATGATAAAAACATTTTATTATAAATTCAAGTTACATAAATGCCCCCCCCCCCCTATCCACATCCCATAGAAATGCAGATTTCATTTCTTCATCTGTTTGTTTCACGAGGATGGCAATGACACAATATACACGGTATAGCAAAATTACACGTTTAAAAAATATTTTATTATAAATTCAAGTTACATAAATGCCCACCCTCCACATCCCATGGAAATGCAGATTTCATTTCTTCATGTGTGTCTTTGACGAGGATGGCAATGACACAATATACAAGGTATAGGAAAATTACACATTATAAAAACATTTTATTATAAATTCAAGTTACATAAATGCCCCCCCCCCCCTCCACATCCCATGGAAATGCAGATTTCATTTCTTCATCTGTGTCTTTGACGAGGATAGCAATGACATAATTTCCAAGGTATAGCAAAATTACACATTATAAAAACATTTTATCATAAATTCAAGTTACATAAATGCCCACCCGCCACATCCCATGGAAATACAGATTTCATTTCTTCATCTGTGTCTTTGACGAGGATAGCAATGACATAATATACAAGGTATAGCAAAATTACACATTATAAAAACATTTTTTCATAAATTCAAGTTACATAAATGCCCACCCGCCACATCCCATGGAAATACAGATTTCATTTCTTCATCTGTGTCTTTGACGTGGATGGCAATGACACAATATACACGGTATAGCAAAATTACACATTTTAAAAACATTTTATTATAAATTCAAGTTACATAAATGTCCAGCAGCCACTTCCCATGGAAATGCAGATTTCATTTCTTCATCTGTGTCTTTGACGAGGATAGCAATGACATAATTTACAAGGTATAGCAAAATTACACATTTTAAAAACATTTTATTATAAATTCAAGTTACATAAATGTCCAGCAGCCACATCCCATGGAAATGCAGATTTCATTTCTTCATCTGTGTCTTTGACGAGGATGGCAATGACACAATATACAAGGCATAGCAAAATTACACATTATAAAAACATTTTATTATAAATTCAAGTTACATAAATGTCCAGCCGCAACATCCCATGGAAATGCAGATTTCATTTCTTCATCTGTGTCTTTGACGAGGATGGCAATGACACAATATACACGGTATAGCAAAATTACACATTTTAAAAACATTTTATTATCAATTCAAGTTACATAAATGTCCAGCAGCCACATCCCATGGAAATGCAGATTTCATTTCTTCATCTGTGTCTTTGACGAGGATGGCAATGACACAATATACACGGTAAAGCAAAATTACACATTTTAAAAACATTTTATTATAAATTCAAGTTACATAAATGTCCAGCAGACACATCCCATGGAAATGCAGATTTCATTTCTTCATGTGTGTCTTTGACGAGGATGGCAATGACACAATATACAAGGTATAGGAAAATTACACATTATAAAAACATTTTATTATAAATTCAAGTTACATAAATGCCCCCCCCCTCCACATCCCATGGAAATGCAGATTTCATTTCTTCATCTGTCTTTGACGAGGATAGCAATGACATAATTTACAAGGTATAGCAAAATTACACATTATAAAAACATTTTATCATAAATTCAAGTTACATAAATGCCCACCCGCCACATCCCATGGAAATGCAGATTTCATTTCTTCATCTGTGTCTTTGACGAGGATGGCAATGACATAATATACAAGGTATAGCAAAATTACACATTATAAAAAAAAATTTCATAAATTCAAGTTACATAAATGCCCACCCGCCACATCCCATGGAAATGCAGATTTCATTTCTTCATCTCTGTCTTTGACGTGGATGGCAATGACATAATATACAAGGTATAGCAAAATTACACATTATAAAAACATTTTTTCATAAATTCAAGTTACATAAATGCCCACCCGCCACATCCCATGGAAATGCAGATTTCATTTCTTCATCTGTGTCTTTGACGAGGATGGCAATGACATAATTTACAAGATATAGCAAAATTACACATTTTAAAAACATTTTATTATAAATTCAAGTTACATAAATGTCCAGCAGCCACATCCCATGGAAATGCAGATCTCATTTCTTCATCTGTGTCTTTGACGAGGATAGCAATGACATAATTTACAAGGTATAGAAAAATTACACATTTTAAAAACATTTTATTATAAATTCAAGTTACATAAATGTCCAGCCGCAACATCCCATGGAAATGCAGATTTCATTTCTTCATCTGTGTGTTTGACGAGGATGGCAATGACACAATATACACGGTATAGCAAAATTACACATTTTAAAAACATTTTATTATAAATTCAAGTTACATAAATGTCCAGCCGCCACATTCCATAGAAATGCAGATTTCATTTCTTCATCTGTGTCTTTGACGAGGATGGCAATGACATAATATACAAGGTATAGCAAAATTACACATTATAAAAACATTTTTTCATAAATTCAAGTTACATAAATGCCCACCCGCCACATCCCATGGAAATACAGATTTCATTTCTTCATCTGTGTCTTTGACGTGGATGGCAATGACACAATATACACGGTATAGCAAAATTACACATTTTAAAAACATTTTATTATAAATTCAAGTTACATAAATGTCCAGCAGCCACATCCCATGGAAATGCAGATTTCATTTCTTCATCTGTGTCTTTGACGAGGATAGCAATGACATAATTTACAAGGTATAGCAAAATTACACATTTTAAAAACATTTTATTATAAATTCAAGTTACATAAATGTCCAGCAGCCACATCCCATGGAAATGCAGATTTCATTTCTTCATCTGTGTCTTTGACGAGGATGGCAATGACACAATATACAAGGCATAGCAAAATTACACATTATAAAAACATTTTATTATAAATTCAAGTTACATAAATGTCCAGCCGCAACATCCCATGGAAATGCAGATTTCATTTCTTCATCTGTGTCTTTGACGAGGATGGCAATGACACAATATACACGGTATAGCAAAATTACACATTTTAAAAACATTTTATTATAAATTCAAGTTACATAAATGTCCAGCAGCCACATCCCATGGAAATGCAGATTTCATTTCTTCATCTGTGTCTTTGACGAGGATGGCAATGACACAATATACACGGTAAAGCAAAATTACACATTTTAAATACATTTTATTATAAATTCAAGTTACATAAATGTCCAGCAGCCACATCCCATGGAAATGCAGATTTCATATCTTCATCTGTGTCTTTGACGAGGATGGCAATGACACAATATACACGGTAAAGCAAAATTACACATTTTAAAAACATTTTATTATAAATTCAAGTTACATAAATGTTCAGCAGCCACATCCCATAGAAATGCAGATTTCATTTCTTCATCTGTGTGTTTGACGAGGATGGCAATGACACAATATACACGGTTTAGCAAAATTACACATTTTAAAAACATTTTATTAAATTCAAGTTACATAAATGTCCAGCAGCCACATCCCATAGAAATGCAGATTTTATTTCTTCATCTGTGTCTTTGACGAGGATGGCAATGACACAATATACAAGGTATAGGAAAATTACACATTATAAAAACATTTTATTATAAATTCAAGTTACATAAATGCCCCCCCTCCACATCCCATAGAAATGCAGATTTCATTTCTTCATCTGTGTGTTTGACGAGGATGGCAATGACACAATATACACGGTATAGCAAAATTACACGTTTAAAAAATATTTTATTATAAATTCAAGTTACATAAATGCCCACCCTCCACATCCCATGGAAATGCAGATTTCATTTCTTCATCTGTGTCTTTGACGAGGATGGCAATGACACAATATACAAGGTATAGGAAAATTACACATTATAAAAACATTTTATTATAAATTCAAGTTACATAAATGCCCCCCCCCCCACGTCCCATGGAAATGCAGATTTCATTTCTTCATCTGTGTCTTTGACGAGGATAGCAATGACATAATTTACAAGGTATAGCAAAATTACACATTATAAAAACATTTTATCATAAATTCAAGTTACATAAATGCCCACCCGCCACATTCCATGGAAATGCAGATTTCATTTCTTCATCTGTGTCTTTGACGAGGATGGCAATGACATAATATACAAGGTATAGCAAAATTACACATTATAAAAAAAATTTTCATAAATTCAAGTTACATAAATTTCCACCCGCCACATCCCATGGAAATGCAGATTTCATTTCTTCATCTGTGTCTTTGACGTGGATGGCAATGACATAATATACAAGGTATAGCAAAATTACACATTATAAAAACATTTTTTCATAAATTCAAGTTACATAAATGCCCACCCGCCACATCCCATGGAAATGCAGATTTCATTTCTTCATCTGTGTCTTTGACGAGGATGGCAATGACATAATTTACAAGGTATAGCAAAATTACACATTTTAAAAACATTTTATTATAAATTCAAGTTACATAAATGTCCAGCAGCCACATCCCATGGAAATGCAGATTTCATTTCTTCATCTGTGTCTTTGACGAGGATAGCAATGACATAATTTACAAGGTATAGAAAAATTACACATTTTAAAAACATTTTATTATAAATTCAAGTTACATAAATGTCCAGCCGCAACATCCCATGGAAATGCAGATTTCATTTCTTCATCTGTGTGTTTGACGAGGATGGCAATGACACAATATACACGGTATAGCAAAATTACACATTTTAAAAACATTTTATTATAAATTCAAGTTACATAAATGTCCAGCCGCCACATTCCATTGAAATGCAGATTTCATTTCTTCATCTGTGTCTTTGACGAGGATGGCAATGACATAATATACAAGGTATAGCAAAATTACACATTATAAAAACATTTTTTCATAAATTCAAGTTACATAAATGCCCACCCGCCACATCCCATGGAAATGCAGATTTCATTTCTTCATCTGTGTCTTTGACGAGGATAGCAATGACATAATTTACAAGGTATAGCAAAATTACACATTATAAAAACATTTTATCATAAATTCAAGTTACATAAATGCCCACCCGCCACATCCCATGGAAATGCAGATTTCATTTCTTCATCTGTGTCTTTGACGAGGATGGCAATGACATAATATACAAGGTATAGCAAAATTACACATTATAAAAACATTTTTTCATAAATTCAAGTTACATAAATGCCCACCCGCCACATCCCATGGAAATACAGATTTCATTTCTTCATCTGTGTCTTTGACGTGGATGGCAATGACACAATATACACGGTATAGCAAAATTACACATTTTAAAAACATTTTATTATAAATTCAAGTTACATAAATGTCCAGCAGCCACATCCCATGGAAATGCAGATTTCATTTCTTCATCTGTGTCTTTGACGAGGATAGCAATGACATAATTTACAAGGTATAGCAAAATTACACATTTTAAAAACATTTTATTATAAATTCAAGTTACATAAATGTCCAGCAGCCACATCCCATGGAAATGCAGATTTCATTTCTTCATCTGTGTCTTTGACGAGGATGGCAATGACACAATATACAAGGCATAGCAAAATTACACATTATAAAAACATTTTATTATAAATTCAAGTTACATAAATGTCCAGCAACATCCCATGGAAATGCAGATTTCATTTCTTCATCTGTGTCTTTGACGAGGATGGCAATGACACAATATACACGGTATAGCAAAATTACACATTTTAAAAACATTTTATTATAAATTCAAGTTACATAAATGTCCAGCAGCCACATCCCATGGAAATGCAGATTTCATTTCTTCATCTGTGTCTTTGACGAGGATGGCAATGACACAATATACACGGTAAAGCAAAATTACACATTTTAAAAACATTTTATTATAAATTCAAGTTACATAAATGTCCAGCAGCCACATCCCATGGAAATGCAGATTTCATATCTTCATCTGTGTCTTTGACGAGGATGGCAATGACACAATATACACGGTAAAGCAAAATTACACATTTTAAAAACATTTTATTATAAATTCAAGTTACATAAATGTTCAGCAGCCACATCCCATAGAAATGCAGATTTCATTTCTTCATCTGTGTGTTTGACGAGGATGGCAATGACACAATATACACGGTTTAGCAAAATTACACATTTTAAAAACATTTTATTAAATTCAAGTTACATAAATGTCCAGCAGCCACATCCCATAGAAATGCAGATTTTATTTCTTCATCTGTGTCTTTGACGAGGATGGCAATGACACAATATACAAGGTATAGGAAAATTACACATTATAAAAACATTTTATTATAAATTCAAGTTACATAAATGCCCCCCCTCCACATCCCATAGAAATGCAGATTTCATTTCTTCATCTGTGTGTTTGACGAGGATGGCAATGACACAATATACACGGTATAGCAAAATTACACGTTTAAAAAATATTTTATTATAAATTCAAGTTACATAAATGCCCACCCTCCACATCCCATGGAAATGCAGATTTCATTTCTTCATCTGTGTCTTTGACGAGGATGGCAATGACACAATATACAAGGTATAGGAAAATTACACATTATAAAAACATTTTATTATAAATTCAAGTTACATAAATGCCCCCCCCCCCCCACATCCCATGGAAATGCAGATTTCATTTCTTCATCTGTGTCTTTGACGAGGATAGCAATGACATAATTTACAAGGTATAGCAAAATTACACATTATAAAAACATTTTATCATAAATTCAAGTTACATAAATGTCCAGCCGCAACATCCCATGGAAATGCAGATTTCATTTCTTCATCTGTGTGTTTGACGAGGATGGCAATGACACAATATACACGGTATAGCAAAATTACACATTTTAAAAACATTTTATTATAAATTCAAGTTACATAAATGTCCAGCCGCCACATTCCATTGAAATGCAGATTTCATTTCTTCATCTGTGTCTTTGACGAGGATGGCAATGACATAATATACAAGGTATATCAAAATTACACATTATAAAAACATTTTTTCATAAATTCAAGTTACATAAATGCCCACCCGCCACATCCCATGGAAATGCAGATTTCATTTCTTCATCTGTGTCTTTGACGAGGATGGCAATGACATAATTTACAAGGTATAGCAAAATTACACATTTTAAAAACATTTTATTATAAATTCAAGTTACATAAATGTCCAGCAGCCACATCCCATGGAAATGCAGATTTCATTTCTTCATCTGTGTCTTTGACGAGGATAGCAATGACATAATTTACAAGGTATAGAAAAATTACACATTTTAAAAACATTTTATTATAAATTCAAGTTACATAAATGCCCACCCTCCACATCCCATGGAAATGCAGATTTCATTTCTTCATCTGTGTCTTTGACGAGGATGGCAATGACACAATATACAAGGTATAGGAAAATTACACATTATAAAAACATTTTATTATAAATTCAAGTTACATAAATGCCCCCCCCCCTCCACATCCCATAGAAATGCAGATTTCATTTCTTCATCTGTTTGTTTCACGAGGATGGCAATGACACAATATACACGGTATAGCAAAATTACACGTTTAAAAAATATTTTATTATAAATTCAAGTTACATAAATGCCCACCCTCCACATCCCATGGAAATGCAGATTTCATTTCTTCATCTGTGTCTTTGACGAGAATGGCAATGACACAATATACAAGGTATAGGAAAATTAAACATTATAAAAACATTTTATTATAAATTCAAGTTACATAAATGCCCCCCCCCCCTCCACATCCCATAGAAATGCAGATTTCATTTCTTCATCTGTTTGTTTCACGAGGATGGCAATGACACAATATACACGGTATAGCAAAATTACACGTTTAAAAAGTATTTTATTATAAATTCAAGTTACATAAATGCCCACCCTCCACATCCCATGGAAATGCAGATTTCATTTCTTCATCTGTGTCTTTGACGAGGATGGCAATGACACAATATACAAGGTATATGAAAATTACACATTATAAAAACATTTTATTACAAATTCAAGTTACATAAATGCCCCCCCCCCCTCCACATCCCATGGAAATGCAGATTTCATTTCTTCATCTGTGTCTTTGACGAGGATAGCAATGACATAATTTACAAGGTATAGCAAAATTACACATTATAAAAACATTTTATCATAAATTCAAGTTACATAAATGCCCACCCGCCACATCCCATTGAAATGCAGATTTCATTTCTTCATCAGTGTCTTTGACGAGGATGGCAATGACATAATATACAAGGCATAGCAAAATTACACATTATAAAAACATTTTATTATAAATTCAAGTTACATAAATGTCCAGCCGCAACATCCCATGGAAATGCAGATTTCATTTCTTCATCTGTGTCTTTGACGAGGATGGCAATGACACAATATACACGGTATAGCAAAATTACACATTTTAAAAACATTTTATTATAAATTCAAGTTACATAAATGTCCAGCAGCCACATCCCATGGAAATGCAGATTTCATTTCTTCATCTGTGTCTTTGACGAGGATGGCAATGACACAATATACACGGTAAAGCAAAATTACACATTTTAAAAACATTTTATTATAAATTCAAGTTACATAAATGTCCAGCAGCCACATCCCATGGAAATGCAGATTTCATATCTTCATCTGTGTCTTTGACGAGGATGGCAATGACACAATATACACGGTAAAGCAAAATTACACATTTTAAAAACATTTTATTATAATTTCAAGTTACATAAATGTTCAGCAGCCACATCCCATAGAAATGCAGATTTCATTTCTTCATCTGTGTGTTTGACGAGGATGGCAATGACACAATATACACGGTTTAGCAAAATTACACATTTTAAAAACATTTTATTAAATTCAAGTTACATAAATGTCCAGCAGCCACATCCCATAGAAATGCAGATTTCATTTCTTCATCTGTGTCTTTGACGAGGATGGCAATGACACAATATACACGGTAAAGCAAAATTACACATTTTAAAAACATTTTATTATAAATTCAAGTTACATAAATGTTCAGCAGCCACATCCCATAGAAATGCAGATTTCATTTCTTCATCTGTGTCTTTGACGAGGATGGCAATGACACAATATACAAGGTATAGCAAAATTACACATTATAAAAACATTTTATCATAAATTCAAGTCACATAAATGCCCACCCGCCACATCCCATGGAAATGCAGATTTCATTTCTTCATCTGTGTCTTTGACGAGGATGGCAATGACATAATATACAAGGTATAGCAAAATTACACATTATAAAAACATTTTTTCATAAATTCAAGTTACATAAATGCCCACCCGCCACATCCCATGGAAATGCAGATTTCATTTCTTCATCTGTGTCTTTGACGTGGATGGCAATGACACAATATACACGGTAAAGCAAAATTACACATTTTAGAAACATATTATTATAAATTCAAATTACATAAATGTCCAGCCGCCACATTCCATTGAAATGCAGATTTCATTTCTTCATCTGTGTCTTTGACGAGGATGGCAATGACATAATATACAAGGTATAGCAAAATTACACATTATAAAAACATTTTTTCATAAATTCAAGTTACATAAATGCCCACCCGCCACATCCCATGGAAATGCAGATTTCATTTCTTCATCTGTGTCTTTGACGAGGATGGCAATGACATAATTTACAAGGTATAGCAAAATTACACATTTTAAAAACATTTTATTATAAATTCAAGTTACATAAATGTCCAGCAGCCACATCCCATGGAAATGCAGATTTCATTTCTTCATCTGTGTCTTTGACGAGGATAGCAATGACATAATTTACAAGGTATAGAAAAATTACACATTTTAAAAACATTTTATTATAAATTCAAGTTACATAAATGTCCAGCCGCAACATCCCATGGAAATGCAGATTTCATTTCTTCATCTGTGTGTTTGACGAGGATGGCAATGACACAATATACACGGTATAGCAAAATTACACGTTTAAAAAATATTTTATTATAAATTCAAGTTACATAAATGCCCACCCTCCACATCCCATGGAAATGCAGATTTCATTTCTTCATCTGTGTCTTTGACGAGGATGGCAATGACACAATATACAAGGTATAGGAAAATTACACATTATAAAAACATTTTATCATAAATTCAAGTTACATAAATGCCCACCCGCCACATCCCATGGAAATGCAGATTTCATTTCTTCATCTGTGTCTTTGACGAGGATGGCAATGACATAATATACAAGGTATAGCAAAATTACACATTATAAAAACATTTTTTCATAAATTCAAGTTACATAAATGCCCACCCGCCACATCCCATGGAAATGCAGATTTCATTTCTTCATCTGTGTCTTTGACGTGGATGGCAATGACACAATATACACGGTATAGCAAAATTACACATTTTAAAAACATTTTATTATAAATTCAAGTTACATAAATGTTCAGCAGCCACATCCCATAGAAATGCAGATTTCATTTCTTCATCTGTGTCTTTGACGAGGATGGCAATGACACAATATACACGGTAAAGCAAAATTACACATTTTAAAAACATTTTATTATAAATTCAAGTTACATAAATGTCCAGCAGCCACATCCCATAGAAATGCAGATTTCATTTCTTCATCTGTGTCTTTGACGAGGATGGCAATGACACAATATACAAGGTATAGCAAAATTACACATTATAAAAACATTTTATCATAAATTCAAGTCACATAAATGCCCACCCGCCACATCCCATGGAAATGCAGATTTCATTTCTTCATCTGTGTCTTTGACGAGGATGGCAATGACATAATATACAAGGTATAGCAAAATTACACATTATAAAAACATTTTTTCATAAATTCAAGTTACATAAATGCCCACCCGCCACATCCCATGGAAATGCAGATTTCATTTCTTCATCTGTGTCTTTGACGTGGATGGCAATGACACAATATACACGGTAAAGCAAAATTACACATTTTAGAAACATATTATTATAAATTCAAATTACATAAATGTCCAGCCGCCACATTCCATTGAAATGCAGATTTCATTTCTTCATCTGTGTCTTTGACGAGGATGGCAATGACATAATATACAAGGTATAGCAAAATTACACATTATAAAAACATTTTTTCATAAATTCAAGTTACATAAATGCCCACCCGCCACATCCCATGGAAATGCAGATTTCATTTCTTCATCTGTGTCTTTGACGAGGATGGCAATGACATAATTTACAAGGTATAGCAAAATTACACATTTTAAAAACATTTTATTATAAATTCAAGTTACATAAATGTCCAGCAGCCACATCCCATGGAAATGCAGATTTCATTTCTTCATCTGTGTCTTTGACGAGGATAGCAATGACATAATTTACAAGGTATAGAAAAATTACACATTTTAAAAACATTTTATTATAAATTCAAGTTACATAAATGTCCAGCCGCAACATCCCATGGAAATGCAGATTTCATTTCTTCATCTGTGTGTTTGACGAGGATGGCAATGACACAATATACACGGTATAGCAAAATTACACGTTTAAAAAATATTTTATTATAAATTCAAGTTACATAAATGCCCACCCTCCACATCCCATGGAAATGCAGATTTCATTTCTTCATCTGTGTCTTTGACGAGGATGGCAATGACACAATATACAAGGTATAGGAAAATTACACATTATAAAAACATTTTATTATAAATTCAAGTTACATAAATGCCCCCCCTCCACATCCCATAGAAATGCAGATTTCATTTCTTCATCTGTGTGTTTGACGAGGATGGCAATGACACAATATACACGGTATAGCAAAATTACACGTTTAAAAAATATTTTATTATAAATTCAAGTTACATAAATGCCCACCCTCCACATCCCATGGAAATGCAGATTTCATTTCTTCATCTGTGTCTTTGACGAGGATGGCAATGACACAATATACAAGGTATAGGAAAATTACACATTATAAAAACATTTTATTATAAATTCAAGTTACATAAATGCCCCCCCTCCACGTCCCATGGAAATGCAGATTTCATTTCTTCATCTGTGTCTTTGACGAGGATAGCAA